>JAPQWN010000004.1:85215537-86433879 GCA_028538565.1 Umbellularia californica | reverse complement strand
TAAACCCTAAACCCTAAACCCTAAACCCTAAACCCTAAACCCTAAACCCTAAACCCTAAACCCTAAACCCTAAACCCTAAACCCTAAACCCTAAACCCTAAACCCTAAACCCTAAACCCTAAACCCTAAACCCTAAACCCTAAACCCTAAACCCTAAACCCTAAACCCTAAACCCTAAACCCTAAACCCTAAACCCTAAACCCTAAACCCTAAACCCTAAACCCTAAACCCTAAACCCTAAACCCTAAACCCTAAACCCTAAACCCTAAACCCTAAACCCTAAACCCTAAACCCTAAACCCTAAACCCTAAACCCTAAACCCTAAACCCTAAACCCTAAACCCTAAACCCTAAACCCTAAACCCTAAACCCTAAACCCTAAACCCTAAACCCTAAACCCTAAACCCTAAACCCTAAACCCTAAACCCTAAACCCTAAACCCTAAACCCTAAACCCTAAACCCTAAACCCTAAACCCTAAACCCTAAACCCTAAACCCTAAACCCTAAACCCTAAACCCTAAACCCTAAACCCTAAACCCTAAACCCTAAACCCTAAACCCTAAACCCTAAACCCTAAACCCTAAACCCTAAACCCTAAACCCTAAACCCTAAACCCTAAACCCTAAACCCTAAACCCTAAACCCTAAACCCTAAACCCTAAACCCTAAACCCTAAACCCTAAACCCTAAACCCTAAACCCTAAACCCTAAACCCTAAACCCTAAACCCTAAACCCTAAACCCTAAACCCTAAACCCTAAACCCTAAACCCTAAACCCTAAACCCTAAACCCTAAACCCTAAACCCTAAACCCTAAACCCTAAACCCTAAACCCTAAACCCTAAACCCTAAACCCTAAACCCTAAACCCTAAACCCTAAACCCTAAACCCTAAACCCTAAACCCTAAACCCTAAACCCTAAACCCTAAACCCTAAACCCTAAACCCTAAACCCTAAACCCTAAACCCTAAACCCTAAACCCTAAACCCTAAACCCTAAACCCTAAACCCTAAACCCTAAACCCTAAACCCTAAACCCTAAACCCTAAACCCTAAACCCTAAACCCTAAACCCTAAACCCTAAACCCTAAACCCTAAACCCTAAACCCTAAACCCTAAACCCTAAACCCTAAACCCTAAACCCTAAACCCTAAACCCTAAACCCTAAACCCTAAACCCTAAACCCTAAACCCTAAACCCTAAACCCTAAACCCTAAACCCTAAACCCTAAACCCTAAACCCTAAACCCTAAACCCTAAACCCTAAACCCTAAACCCTAAACCCTAAACCCTAAACCCTAAACCCTAGAACCCTAAACCCTAAACCCTAAACCCTAAACCCTAAACCCTAAACCCTAAACCCTAAACCCTAAACCCTAAACCCTAAACCCTAAACCCTAAACCCTAAACCCTAAACCCTAAACCCTAAACCCTAAACCCTAAACCCTAAACCCTAAACCCTAAACCCTAAACCCTAAACCCTAAACCCTAAACCCTAAACCCTAAACCCTAAACCCTAAACCCTAAACCCTAAACCCTAAACCCTAAACCCTAAACCCTAAACCCTAAACCCTAAACCCTAAACCCTAAACCCTAAACCCTAAACCCTAAACCCTAAACCCTAAACCCTAAACCCTAAACCCTAAACCCTAAACCCTAAACCCTAAACCCTAAACCCTAAACCCTAAACCCTAAACCCTAAACCCTAAACCCTAAACCCTAAACCCTAAACCCTAAACCCTAAACCCTAAACCCTAAACCCTAAACCCTAAACCCTAAACCCTAAACCCTAAACCCTAAACCCTAAACCCTAAACCCTAAACCCTAAACCCTAAACCCTAAACCCTAAACCCTAAACCCTAAACCCTAAACCCTAAACCCTAAACCCTAAACCCTAAACCCTAAACCCTAAACCCTAAACCCTAAACCCTAAACCCTAAACCCTAAACCCTAAACCCTAAACCCTAAACCCTAAACCCTAAACCCTAAACCCTAAACCCTAAACCCTAAACCCTAAACCCTAAACCCTAAACCCTAAACCCTAAACCCTAAACCCTAAACCCTAAACCCTAAACCCTAAACCCTAAACCCTAAACCCTAAACCCTAAACCCTAAACCCTAAACCCTAAACCCTAAACCCTAAACCCTAAACCCTAAACCCTAAACCCTAAACCCTAAACCCTAAACCCTAAACCCTAAACCCTAAACCCTAAACCCTAAACCCTAAACCCTAAACCCTAAACCCTAAACCCTAAACCCTAAACCCTAAACCCTAAACCCTAAACCCTAAACCCTAAACCCTAAACCCTAAACCCTAAACCCTAAACCCTAAACCCTAAACCCTAAACCCTAAACCCTAAACCCTAAACCCTAAACCCTAAACCCTAAACCCTAAACCCTAAACCCTAAACCCTAAACCCTAAACCCTAAACCCTAAACCCTAAACCCTAAACCCTAAACCCTAAACCCTAAACCCTAAACCCTAAACCCTAAACCCTAAACCCTAAACCCTAAACCCTAAACCCTAAACCCTAAACCCTAAACCCTAAACCCTAAACCCTAAACCCTAAACCCTAAACCCTAAACCCTAAACCCTAAACCCTAAACCCTAAACCCTAAACCCTAAACCCTAAACCCTAAACCCTAAACCCTAAACCCTAAACCCTAAACCCTAAACCCTAAACCCTAAACCCTAAACCCTAAACCCTAAACCCTAAACCCTAAACCCTAAACCCTAAACCCTAAACCCTAAACCCTAAACCCTAAACCCTAAACCCTAAACCCTAAACCCTAAACCCTAAACCCTAAACCCTAAACCCTAAACCCTAAACCCTAAACCCTAAACCCTAAACCCTAAACCCTAAACCCTAAACCCTAAACCCTAAACCCTAAACCCTAAACCCTAAACCCTAAACCCTAAACCCTAAACCCTAAACCCTAAACCCTAAACCCTAAACCCTAAACCCTAAACCCTAAACCCTAAACCCTAAACCCTAAACCCTAAACCCTAAACCCTAAACCCTAAACCCTAAACCCTAAACCCTAAACCCTAAACCCTAAACCCTAAACCCTAAACCCTAAACCCTAAACCCTAAACCCTAAACCCTAAACCCTAAACCCTAAACCCTAAACCCTAAACCCTAAACCCTAAACCCTAAACCCTAAACCCTAAACCCTAAACCCTAAACCCTAAACCCTAAACCCTAAACCCTAAACCCTAAACCCTAAACCCTAAACCCTAAACCCTAAACCCTAAACCCTAAACCCTAAACCCTAAACCCTAAACCCTAAACCCTAAACCCTAAACCCTAAACCCTAAACCCTAAACCCTAAACCCTAAACCCTAAACCCTAAACCCTAAACCCTAAACCCTAAACCCTAAACCCTAAACCCTAAACCCTAAACCCTAAACCCTAAACCCTAAACCCTAAACCCTAAACCCTAAACCCTAAACCCTAAACCCTAAACCCTAAACCCTAAACCCTAAACCCTAAACCCTAAACCCTAAACCCTAAACCCTAAACCCTAAACCCTAAACCCTAAACCCTAAACCCTAAACCCTAAACCCTAAACCCTAAACCCTAAACCCTAAACCCTAAACCCTAAACCCTAAACCCTAAACCCTAAACCCTAAACCCTAAACCCTAAACCCTAAACCCTAAACCCTAAACCCTAAACCCTAAACCCTAAACCCTAAACCCTAAACCCTAAACCCTAAACCCTAAACCCTAAACCCTAAACCCTAAACCCTAAACCCTAAACCCTAAACCCTAAACCCTAAACCCTAAACCCTAAACCCTAAACCCTAAACCCTAAACCCTAAACCCTAAACCCTAAACCCTAAACCCTAAACCCTAAACCCTAAACCCTAAACCCTAAACCCTAAACCCTAAACCCTAAACCCTAAACCCTAAACCCTAAACCCTAAACCCTAAACCCTAAACCCTAAACCCTAAACCCTAAACCCTAAACCCTAAACCCTAAACCCTAAACCCTAAACCCTAAACCCTAAACCCTAAACCCTAAACCCTAAACCCTAAACCCTAAACCCTAAACCCTAAACCCTAAACCCTAAACCCTAAACCCTAAACCCTAAACCCTAAACCCTAAACCCTAAACCCTAAACCCTAAACCCTAAACCCTAAACCCTAAACCCTAAACCCTAAACCCTAAACCCTAAACCCTAAACCCTAAACCCTAAACCCTAAACCCTAAACCCTAAACCCTAAACCCTAAACCCTAAACCCTAAACCCTAAACCCTAAACCCTAAACCCTAAACCCTAAACCCTAAACCCTAAACCCTAAACCCTAAACCCTAAACCCTAAACCCTAAACCCTAAACCCTAAACCCTAAACCCTAAACCCTAAACCCTAAACCCTAAACCCTAAACCCTAAACCCTAAACCCTAAACCCTAAACCCTAAACCCTAAACCCTAAACCCTAAACCCTAAACCCTAAACCCTAAACCCTAAACCCTAAACCCTAAACCCTAAACCCTAAACCCTAAACCCTAAACCCTAAACCCTAAACCCTAAACCCTAAACCCTAAACCCTAAACCCTAAACCCTAAACCCTAAACCCTAAACCCTAAACCCTAAACCCTAAACCCTAAACCCTAAACCCTAAACCCTAAACCCTAAACCCTAAACCCTAAACCCTAAACCCTAAACCCTAAACCCTAAACCCTAAACCCTAAACCCTAAACCCTAAACCCTAAACCCTAAACCCTAAACCCTAAACCCTAAACCCTAAACCCTAAACCCTAAACCCTAAACCCTAAACCCTAAACCCTAAACCCTAAACCCTAAACCCTAAACCCTAAACCCTAAACCCTAAACCCTAAACCCTAAACCCTAAACCCTAAACCCTAAACCCTAAACCCTAAACCCTAAACCCTAAACCCTAAACCCTAAACCCTAAACCCTAAACCCTAAACCCTAAACCCTAAACCCTAAACCCTAAACCCTAAACCCTAAACCCTAAACCCTAAACCCTAAACCCTAAACCCTAAACCCTAAACCCTAAACCCTAAACCCTAAACCCTAAACCCTAAACCCTAAACCCTAAACCCTAAACCCTAAACCCTAAACCCTAAACCCTAAACCCTAAACCCTAAACCCTAAACCCTAAACCCTAAACCCTAAACCCTAAACCCTAAACCCTAAACCCTAAACCCTAAACCCTAAACCCTAAACCCTAAACCCTAAACCCTAAACCCTAAACCCTAAACCCTAAACCCTAAACCCTAAACCCTAAACCCTAAACCCTAAACCCTAAACCCTAAACCCTAAACCCTAAACCCTAAACCCTAAACCCTAAACCCTAAACCCTAAACCCTAAACCCTAAACCCTAAACCCTAAACCCTAAACCCTAAACCCTAAACCCTAAACCCTAAACCCTAAACCCTAAACCCTAAACCCTAAACCCTAAACCCTAAACCCTAAACCCTAAACCCTAAACCCTAAACCCTAAACCCTAAACCCTAAACCCTAAACCCTAAACCCTAAACCCTAAACCCTAAACCCTAAACCCTAAACCCTAAACCCTAAACCCTAAACCCTAAACCCTAAACCCTAAACCCTAAACCCTAAACCCTAAACCCTAAACCCTAAACCCTAAACCCTAAACCCTAAACCCTAAACCCTAAACCCTAAACCCTAAACCCTAAACCCTAAACCCTAAACCCTAAACCCTAAACCCTAAACCCTAAACCCTAAACCCTAAACCCTAAACCCTAAACCCTAAACCCTAAACCCTAAACCCTAAACCCTAAACCCTAAACCCTAAACCCTAAACCCTAAACCCTAAACCCTAAACCCTAAACCCTAAACCCTAAACCCTAAACCCTAAACCCTAAACCCTAAACCCTAAACCCTAAACCCTAAACCCTAAACCCTAAACCCTAAACCCTAAACCCTAAACCCTAAACCCTAAACCCTAAACCCTAAACCCTAAACCCTAAACCCTAAACCCTAAACCCTAAACCCTAAACCCTAAACCCTAAACCCTAAACCCTAAACCCTAAACCCTAAACCCTAAACCCTAAACCCTAAACCCTAAACCCTAAACCCTAAACCCTAAACCCTAAACCCTAAACCCTAAACCCTAAACCCTAAACCCTAAACCCTAAACCCTAAACCCTAAACCCTAAACCCTAAACCCTAAACCCTAAACCCTAAACCCTAAACCCTAAACCCTAAACCCTAAACCCTAAACCCTAAACCCTAAACCCTAAACCCTAAACCCTAAACCCTAAACCCTAAACCCTAAACCCTAAACCCTAAACCCTAAACCCTAAACCCTAAACCCTAAACCCTAAACCCTAAACCCTAAACCCTAAACCCTAAACCCTAAACCCTAAACCCTAAACCCTAAACCCTAAACCCTAAACCCTAAACCCTAAACCCTAAACCCTAAACCCTAAACCCTAAACCCTAAACCCTAAACCCTAAACCCTAAACCCTAAACCCTAAACCCTAAACCCTAAACCCTAAACCCTAAACCCTAAACCCTAAACCCTAAACCCTAAACCCTAAACCCTAAACCCTAAACCCTAAACCCTAAACCCTAAACCCTAAACCCTAAACCCTAAACCCTAAACCCTAAACCCTAAACCCTAAACCCTAAACCCTAAACCCTAAACCCTAAACCCTAAACCCTAAACCCTAAACCCTAAACCCTAAACCCTAAACCCTAAACCCTAAACCCTAAACCCTAAACCCTAAACCCTAAACCCTAAACCCTAAACCCTAAACCCTAAACCCTAAACCCTAAACCCTAAACCCTAAACCCTAAACCCTAAACCCTAAACCCTAAACCCTAAACCCTAAACCCTAAACCCTAAACCCTAAACCCTAAACCCTAAACCCTAAACCCTAAACCCTAAACCCTAAACCCTAAACCCTAAACCCTAAACCCTAAACCCTAAACCCTAAACCCTAAACCCTAAACCCTAAACCCTAAACCCTAAACCCTAAACCCTAAACCCTAAACCCTAAACCCTAAACCCTAAACCCTAAACCCTAAACCCTAAACCCTAAACCCTAAACCCTAAACCCTAAACCCTAAACCCTAAACCCTAAACCCTAAACCCTAAACCCTAAACCCTAAACCCTAAACCCTAAACCCTAAACCCTAAACCCTAAACCCTAAACCCTAAACCCTAAACCCTAAACCCTAAACCCTAAACCCTAAACCCTAAACCCTAAACCCTAAACCCTAAACCCTAAACCCTAAACCCTAAACCCTAAACCCTAAACCCTAAACCCTAAACCCTAAACCCTAAACCCTAAACCCTAAACCCTAAACCCTAAACCCTAAACCCTAAACCCTAAACCCTAAACCCTAAACCCTAAACCCTAAACCCTAAACCCTAAACCCTAAACCCTAAACCCTAAACCCTAAACCCTAAACCCTAAACCCTAAACCCTAAACCCTAAACCCTAAACCCTAAACCCTAAACCCTAAACCCTAAACCCTAAACCCTAAACCCTAAACCCTAAACCCTAAACCCTAAACCCTAAACCCTAAACCCTAAACCCTAAACCCTAAACCCTAAACCCTAAACCCTAAACCCTAAACCCTAAACCCTAAACCCTAAACCCTAAACCCTAAACCCTAAACCCTAAACCCTAAACCCTAAACCCTAAACCCTAAACCCTAAACCCTAAACCCTAAACCCTAAACCCTAAACCCTAAACCCTAAACCCTAAACCCTAAACCCTAAACCCTAAACCCTAAACCCTAAACCCTAAACCCTAAACCCTAAACCCTAAACCCTAAACCCTAAACCCTAAACCCTAAACCCTAAACCCTAAACCCTAAACCCTAAACCCTAAACCCTAAACCCTAAACCCTAAACCCTAAACCCTAAACCCTAAACCCTAAACCCTAAACCCTAAACCCTAAACCCTAAACCCTAAACCCTAAACCCTAAACCCTAAACCCTAAACCCTAAACCCTAAACCCTAAACCCTAAACCCTAAACCCTAAACCCTAAACCCTAAACCCTAAACCCTAAACCCTAAACCCTAAACCCTAAACCCTAAACCCTAAACCCTAAACCCTAAACCCTAAACCCTAAACCCTAAACCCTAAACCCTAAACCCTAAACCCTAAACCCTAAACCCTAAACCCTAAACCCTAAACCCTAAACCCTAAACCCTAAACCCTAAACCCTAAACCCTAAACCCTAAACCCTAAACCCTAAACCCTAAACCCTAAACCCTAAACCCTAAACCCTAAACCCTAAACCCTAAACCCTAAACCCTAAACCCTAAACCCTAAACCCTAAACCCTAAACCCTAAACCCTAAACCCTAAACCCTAAACCCTAAACCCTAAACCCTAAACCCTAAACCCTAAACCCTAAACCCTAAACCCTAAACCCTAAACCCTAAACCCTAAACCCTAAACCCTAAACCCTAAACCCTAAACCCTAAACCCTAAACCCTAAACCCTAAACCCTAAACCCTAAACCCTAAACCCTAAACCCTAAACCCTAAACCCTAAACCCTAAACCCTAAACCCTAAACCCTAAACCCTAAACCCTAAACCCTAAACCCTAAACCCTAAACCCTAAACCCTAAACCCTAAACCCTAAACCCTAAACCCTAAACCCTAAACCCTAAACCCTAAACCCTAAACCCTAAACCCTAAACCCTAAACCCTAAACCCTAAACCCTAAACCCTAAACCCTAAACCCTAAACCCTAAACCCTAAACCCTAAACCCTAAACCCTAAACCCTAAACCCTAAACCCTAAACCCTAAACCCTAAACCCTAAACCCTAAACCCTAAACCCTAAACCCTAAACCCTAAACCCTAAACCCTAAACCCTAAACCCTAAAACCCTAAACCCTAAACCCTAAAACCCTAAAACCCTAAACCCTAAACCCTAAACCCTAAACCCTAAACCCTAACCCTAAACCCTAAACCCTAAACCCTAAACCCTAAACCCTGAACCCTGAACCCTGAACCCTGAACCCTGAACCCTGAACCCTGAACCCTGAACCCTGAACCCTGAACCCTGAACCCTGAACCCTGAACCCTGAACCCTGAACCCTGAACCCTGAACCCTGAACCCTGAACCCTGAACCCTGAACCCTGAACCCTGAACCCTGAACCCTGAACCCTGAACCCTGAACCCTGAACCCTGAACCCTAAACCCTAAACCCTAAACCCTAAACCCTAAACCCTAAACCCTAAACCCTAAACCCTAAACCCTAAACCCTAAACCCTAAACCCTAAACCCTAAACCCTAAACCCTAAACCCTAAACCCTAAACCCTAAACCCTAAACCCTAAACCCCTAAACCCTAAACCCTAAACCCTAAACCCTAAACCCTAAACCCTAAACCCTAAACCCTAAACCCTAAACCCTAAACCCTAAACCCTAAACCCTAAACCCTAATCCTAAACCCTAAACCCTAATCCTAAACCCTAAACCCTATACCCAAAACCCTAAACCCTAAACTCTAAAACCCCTGACCCTAGACCCTCGACCCTTGACCTTAGACCCTGGACCTTAAACCCTAAACCCTTGACCGTTGACCCTAGACCCTAAAACTCTAAACCCTTGACCCTTGACCCTAGACCCTTAAACCCTAAACCCCTAAACCCTTAAATCCTAGACCCTATTTTTAAGATTGGACAATTCCTCTCTGGTTGGAAATCCAATTGTTTATCTTTTGCAGGGCGAGTTGCGTTGATTTGCTCAACTTAATGTTCTCTACATATATTTTGGGAACAGTGTCTATTCTCTAAGTGTTGGATCGTCGTATTTGGGATTTTTTTCTGAAAATGCTGGCCTCAAGAAGATATATTCATTCTCTATCTTGGTCTACCATTTGCCAACCAATATCTTATGGTGGCCTTGGTATTAGATCCGCTATTGATACTAATAAGTTTGCTCTTCTTCGTCAAGTTTGGAATATTGTCTAAACTAATCCAACTTGTTGGAATATTTGGATTAATGCTAAATATTTAAAGGGCCACTCCTTTTGGGAAGTTTCTATTCCTCTTACTGCTTCATAAGGGTGGATGAACATATTGGCTAAGAGAGTCAGCATTCCCACATATTAGATTTCTTATTGGGAAAGGAAATCAAACTAAACTCTGGCATGATCCATGGCTGAATTGTGGTTGGCTGAAAGATGTTTATGGGGAAAGTTTAATCTATGATCTTGGGCAGGGACCTGATATCTTGGTTAGTAACTTCATTCATTAGGGTAATTTGAACCTGCCTACTCCCACATCAAATGCACTGATGGATACTGTGTGGAGTATTTTACCGAAACTGAGGTTACATCTGACTTCGGTAATGGTACCGATCAAGAGGGGCCCCGGCTCCCATCTCCCTGACGCGGCAGCGCCTCAGCAACTACCAATGTAGGATTGTTCTAGGTTGAAGTACCGACCACGTCCTTCCGAACTCAGCCTCGTGCGTCGACATCCTTGTCCGACCTCAAGCGTAGCTGACCTCGGTGTCTTCTCCCGTTCAGCCTCTTGGCCGAGGTGAACACCGAGTGTCTAATCCCCATTATAGGATGGGACGGCTACTTCATAGAGAGTCCCTGACAAATAGGGTGGCCACCGGCCATTGATAAGGCTCATTCCTATCAGCAGATCACATCCACATTTATGTGAGGGATTTGAGGGAAGTCTTATGGGACAAGTATCCTCACCTACCCCCACTAAGGATCCTAGATGTGGGCTGATGGGACAAGTATCCCCACCTACCTCCACTGTGGAACCTTCCACTCTCCTCTATATATGCCTGCATAGTAAGCCATTGACAGGTATGAAAGATAAACAGCATACACTTTACTCTTTTGCTCATCTTCTTCCTCACTTCACCCTAGTTCAGTGACTGCACTAACTCAGGCGTCGGAGTGCCTTTGGCTGACAGCAGCCTCGGGCCCTGACTTCTGTTTTCTTCTCCCTTTCAGGTTTCAGATCATCAAAGATGTTCCTGATCAGTCAAACAGGATCTCACTAATCCCCATCATCATCTAAACCAAGTCCGTAATTTTTAGGCACGCACAGTTGGCGCCGTCTGTGGGAAGACGATTTGAAAAATCCATATTTTCATCCTGAAAGCCATGCTTCCGAAGGCCAGGAAGGGGAAAAGCATTGCTGGACCATCCAGGTCCGAGCAACCAGAGACGTTCCTGTCCTCCATGCCGCCACCTCTGGTGACGAACCAGGCAGGAGCGCTGGAGACAAACCAAGAAAGAGCAACCAGGCAGACACCGTCCGACCCTCAGCAGAGGAGGGTCGGCGGAGAACCTGGCATGAGAAGTGTAGGATCACCTATCACGGTGACGTACTCGTCGTCAAGAGATGCAGCAGCATCTCCTCGCCCCGGTCCCGTATTGGAGCGGGTCAGGCCGACTACCTCTCAGGCGGAGCGTCCACGTCTGGAAGTCATTTTCACCGAGCCACCCTGTAAGGACGTTCCTCAGGGACAGTCCCAACGGGGCAAGGCTCCAGTGCAGTCTGACCCTCACCAGTCTCACCACGAAGACCACATGGAAGAGGACCACCTCCACCTCGACGATGAAAGCGACGACATGGCCCTGGAGGAGGATACCGAGGCCCAAGCTGAAGCAATTAAGGCTCAAAACCAAATAATCGAAGAGCAAAAAGCTCAGATCCTCCAGCTCCAGCAGCAGCTCGAGGGGCAGAAGGCCCCAGCAGAGACTCCACTCGTGCCTCGTGCACAGCAGCAAACCCGGGAAGCTGCTAAAGCTCGGCCAGATCTGAGGCAAATCATAAACAAAAGGCGTGATCGAGCTCGCAAAGAGGGCTCGAGTAGCACCCACGCCAGCGCTGACTGACAGATTGAGAGAAGAACAACTAAGTATGCAGAATGTCTTGTCCTTTGATGGACGATTGTATATCATATATATAGGGATTACATGCCCTAATTACAGCAATTAGTAGTATCTAATCACATCCCTAATTACAGCAACTAATCAAATCAAGATCCTAAAGACTAGCAAATAATTATGTACAGATCTTTGACTAAAATACAAAGGCTGGGCCTATGATACAAAGGCTGGGCCTAATGGGCCTGCAAGCTTGGGTCAACATTAACACCCCCCCTCAAATTGATGCCGAGGAATCAACAAGCATCAATTTGTCAGTCAAGAATTGATGACGCGGTCGAGGAAGTGCTTTGGTAAAAATATCAGCAGTCTGGAGGCTGGAGGAGATGAACGGAAGGGAAATAACATTGCGTAGATATTCATCTCGGATAAAGTGACAAGCCACTTCAATATGTTTAGTTCTCTCATGAAATACTGGATTCTCAGTAATCCGAATGGCACTGGTGTTATCCGCATGTAATGGTGTGGGAGATTGCTGGGAGAAGCCAAGCTCCTCAAGTAGACCTCGAAGCCATATAATTTCGGAGCAGGCGGCAGACATAGCCCGGTATTCTGCCTCCGTGGATGATTTGGAAACTCTGTCCTGTTTCTTTACTTTCCATGAAATAAGAGCATCACCTAGGAACATGCACCAGCCCGTAGTAGACCGGCGAGTATCAGGACAACCTGCCCAATCAGCATCAGAATAGGCCGACAATTGCATCTGCGAGCCAACAGGGAAAAACAAGCCTCTGTGAGAAGTGCCAAGAAGATAACGAATAATACGTCGAACAGCGGCTAAATGAAGATGATGAGGCTTGGTCATATACTGACTCATCAAGTTAACTGCATAACTGATGTCAGGCCTAGTAGTAGTCAAATATATAAGACTACCAACAAGTTGACGATAATATGTTGGATCAGAAAGGAGATCACCACTGTCACTATGGAGTTTAAGATTCAGTTCAAGAGGAGTATCCACTGGTGTGGAGTTAGACAAACCAGCCGATTCAATTAAATCCATAGTATACTTATGTTGATGTAAAATCAACCCCTTCTCAGAGTGATGAACTTCCAATCCTAAAAAATATTGCAGAGGGCCCAGATCTTTCAGATGAAAAGATTGATGTAGAGAAAATTGGAGATCTTGAATCGTGGCTGTATCTGTGCCAGTGATGATGATATCGTCTACATAGACGAGAAGAATAGTGATTCCTTTTGATGTGTGGTGCAAAAACAAAGATGGATCATATGGACTCTGCTGAAACTGTAGCTTGAGTAAAGCATCTTTGAATTTGTCGAACCATGCACGTGGTGCTTGTTTTAGCCCATATAATGATCGTTTCAGAAGAGCAACTTGATCTGCCGATGATTTCGGGAAACCTTGAGGCAATCGCATGTAAACTTCCTCTTTAAGATCACCATGAAGAAAGGCGTTTTTCACATCAAATTGAAAAA
Source organism: Umbellularia californica (assembly GCA_028538565.1). Classification (NCBI taxonomy): domain Eukaryota; kingdom Viridiplantae; phylum Streptophyta; class Magnoliopsida; order Laurales; family Lauraceae; genus Umbellularia; species Umbellularia californica. The sequence continues at coordinate 86,420,555 of JAPQWN010000004.1, read as the reverse complement.
GAGGCCAGGATTGAGATGCAGCTATGGCAAGTATAGTGCGAACAGTGGTCATCTTTGCAACAGGCGCAAAAGTTTCTTCGTAGTCAATACCATATTCCTGTCGGTTGCCAAGGGCTACAAGCCTAGCCTTGTATCGATCCAAAGTACCATCGGCCTTTAATTTGATAGAGTAAACCCATTTACTCCCAATAGGTTTAACTGAAGCTGGGCAAGGAACAGTAACCCAGGTTTGGTTCTGCTGTAGAGCACTAAGTTCTTCTTCCATAGCCTGTCTCCAGCACTCATGTTTTGCTGCTTGTGAATAAGAAGTAGGAAGGGATACAGAGGATAAAGTAGCAAAATATGAAGAATGAGAGAACCCGTATCTATCTGGTGGACGAGAAGTACGAGCAGAACGGCGAATAGCAAGTTGAGGGGAACTTGATGCTGGAGCAGGATTCGGGACCGGTTCTTGCAAAAGAGGCAAAGTAGTGGCATTTGTTCCTTGTCGACGAGTATACACTTTGTCCGGATGAAATCGCAAAGGTGAAGGAAGACATTCATCATCAAAAGATGGTACTTTAGAAAAAGATAATGCTGGAGAAGGATCAGAATAAGACTGAAAAAGATATTGATGTTCAAAAAAAACAACATTCCGAGAAATACGAATACGCTTGGAGGTGGGATCATAACAAACAAAACCTTTTTGGTGAGAAGCATAACCAAGGAAAGCACATTTTACAGATTGTGCGGATAACTTGGAACGTTCATGTGTGGGAAGATGAACAAAACAAGCACAACCAAAAGTGTGGAAATTTGTGTAATGTGGGTCAGTTTTGAAAAGACGAAAATGTGGAGATGTGTTGTGAAGTTTTGGAGAAGGAAGGCGGTTGATGATATGAATAGCAGTGGTTAAAGCTTCTGGCCAAAATCTAGGTGGAACGGAGGATTCTAATAATAGACACCTGACCATGTCTAGAAGATGACGATTTTTCCGTTCTGCAACACCATTCTGTTGGGGAGTATAGGGACAAGTCCGTTGGGATATAATCCCTTTGTTTTGTAAAAATTCCTGAAATTGGTTGGACACATATTCCCCACCTGAGTCGGTTCGAAGAACCTTAATACATGTGGAAAATTGATTTTGAACATAATTCAAAAATTTTTGAAACACATCAAAGACTTCAGATTTGGCATGTAGAAAATAAATCCATGTAAAACGGCTATAGTCATCAATGAAAGTGACGAAATACTTATACTGTGAATGAGAAATAATTGGTGCAACACCCCAAACATCACTATGTATTAAATCAAAAATCTTGGTAGCAGAAGAAACATGTAATGGAAAAGGCAAAGTTTTACTCTTTCCTAGCTTACAAGTGGTGCAATCAAGAGCCACATCAGATGATAAAAACTTCATTTTATTAATGCTACCAGAATTTAACAAAGATAACAAAATAGTTGAATTGGGATGACCTAATCTATTGTGCCACAACTGCACATTCTTCCTAGAGACAACTGATGAAGCAAACAATGACATATCTGGATTTGGTGTTACTATGTGAAGAGGAAACAAACGCCCACACTTAGGCCCCTTCACTATTACCTTCCCCGTCTCCTGATCCTGCACCACACAACCAGAGGAGGAAAAAGAAACATCGCAGTTATTATCAACCAATTGACCAAAAGATATTAAATTGGTAGAAAGATTGTTGGAACAAAACACATCATGTAAAGGTAGAGAATGAGCAATATCACCAACAGAGGTAATTGGTATGGTGGTACCATTAGCAGCATGGACTTGAATCTGTCCATCATATGGTTTAAGTTTGGAAAAATGTTTGGAGGAGGATGTCATATGATTGGAGGCACCAGAATCAAAATACCAGTGAGAGGGAGATTGAAGTTTACCAGATATACCAAGTGTGGAAAAAGCCTGGAGAATCATCTGTTGGATCATTTCAGGGGAGACCGGAGCAGCAGAGGCAGGTGCCGAAGAAGATGTGGAAGAAGAATCAATAGTGCCAGTAGCAGTAAACGCCTGGTACGCTTTCGGATTTCTGTTTTGAGGACGCTTGCGACATTCATTGATTGAATGTCCAGATGCTTTGCAATAATTGCAGATTCTCTGCTTGCACTGATTCGCAAAATGTCCAAAAGTGTGACACTTGAAACACTCCACTTTACTCATATCTCTGGTTGGTTGCTTCCCCTTGGAAGAATAAGCAACATTTGCTGACGAGTTCGGTAATTGAAAGGCAGTGGGTATACTATAGGCAACATCCATAGCACCCGAACTAGCTTGATGGATCATACCAGATTGCGTCAATTGTCTCTGTTCCTCTCGCAATAATTCATTTAGACAGACGTCCAGTGAAGGAGAAGGGACCCTGCTCATGAGATTAGATCTGACAGATTCATACTGAGGCCTTAATTTCATAAGAAATTGATCCCGATGACTAGATGCTAAAATTGCCTGCACTTCGGTAAGAGCTTGTGCAGAAATATTGGCATATTTGATGTCATTTAATTCTGTCCACAAAGTCTGAAACCCAGAGTAATAGTCCTGAATAGATGACGTCCCTTGCATATAATTGGCAATTTCAAATTCTAACTGATACTGTCGAGCAGAGGTGCCTTGATGATACACTATTTTAAGATATTCCCACATCTCTTTGGCAGATTTGTAAGGTCTCAAATTCATGAAGAATTGTGGTTCCATGGAACCGAGAATCCAAGATTTGACCTTAGCATCTTTTGTATTCCATGACAGAATTTTTTTTTCATCTTCTGTTGGTTTTGGGTCAATGCCAGAGATATGGCCCCATAACTCTTTACCCTCTAGATAAAGTTCAAATTGAAAAGCCCAGGAGGGATAATTTTTTCCATTAAACTTGATTAAGGAGATTTCTGATTTCTCCATTTGGAACAACGATGCAGATGAACTAGCAGAATGATAAACAAACCAATCACACAGCAACAAATCCTCTGATCAATATGTAAGACAGCCAAGATCTGATGAGTGAAGACGCCCAGAATAGTTCCCAGAGGCACAGAAAGAACAGTGCACAAAAACAGTATACAGAATGACACAGACGACCAAATTATCACAGCAGCAGTGCAAAGGAATCAGCAGATTGGATCAAGTAGATGCAGTAGTAACAATCAGCAGCAGTAAGTAACAAACCAGTAACAACAGCAGTAAAAAAGAGTAGTAGGAAGAACCAGCAGTAACCAGCACTAGAACAGTTGCTGATACAGCAACTTTTGCACAGAACTGTGCACTAAACAGAACCTGACGACCCAATTTTTTGAGTTGGGTTGTGTACGTGGGCCCCACCTAGTAATATGTTGACAGATCTGAGTATGGGGATGGGTTCACAGCAAATTTCTGCAACTATTGGAAGTGGTCGCAGGTCGAACGAATCCAAATCCAAACTTTTGGACGGCTGAGATGAAAAGAAATGGACAAAACTGATTTTCTAAAAAAAATGGTAGATGGCCTACCTCTGATGATCCATAAATTGTGAGAAAATCTTCATAAATATGTATAAATCCAGTCGACCAATATGGGCTGCTTCCACTGAGTAGCAGATGATGATCGCAGGTGGGCCACGTCTAATCTGAGACGATCAGAGATGATCAAAGACGATCAGGCTGGAGATATGATTTCTAAAGGGCTTCCAGATCTTGGAAGATGACTAGAAGAATCCACAATTCCTTGGATCTTGAAGAACAAAAATTAGCTGAAGCACTAATTTTTTCTCTGCTCTGATACCATGACAGATTGAGAGAAGAACAACTAAGTATGCAGAATGTCTTGTCCTTTGATGGACGATTGTATATCATATATATAGGGATTACATGCCCTAATTACAGCAATTAGTAGTATCTAATCACATCCCTAATTACAGCAACTAATCAAATCAAGATCCTAAAGACTAGCAAATAATTATGTACAGATCTTTGACTAAAATACAAAGGCTGGGCCTATGATACAAAGGCTGGGCCTAATGGGCCTGCAAGCTTGGGTCAACATTAACACTGACCGGCAGCACCGCCAGAAACAAAGGCGGGAGACCGAGGCCGACCCCGACATGACTGATTATATTGATCAGCAAATCAAGCTCGCCATACAGCAGAATATAGAGTTCGCTGGCCTCACCCGAGGTCGGCTAGCCACCAGAAACAGCGAGAACCACGGCACGTCTCCATTCAATCGGGAAATCAGAGATCATCCCCTCCCTGATAAGTTTAACGTCCCGCGGTTCAATCTTTATGACGGGACTTCGGACCCCGAGGCGCACCTCCGACACTTCACCCAGAAGATGTCGGTGTTTGGCGGTGACGGCAATCTCGATTGCAAGGTTTTCTCCTCCAGCCTGGGTGACCTCCCACTTCGGTGGTTCTGTGCACTCTACGAGGGATCGATTTCGAGCTGGGGACAGCTCCGAGATTCCTTCGTCGAGAAGTTCCAAGCACACCGGGTCATCCCAAAGACTGACGCCGACCTGATTTCAATCAAAATGAGGCCGACCGAGAATATCACTCGGTTCGCCAAAAGGTTCTAGACCATCTACAGCGTGATCGAAGGTGCCAACGACGAAGTGGCCATCAAGTCCTTCCAACAAGCTTTGTTGCCGGGCAATGAGCTTCGGAAGGAACTGGTGCGGTTCCCCGTGGCCTCGGTGAAAGCACTGATGGCCCTGGTGAACCAGTACGTTGAACAAGAAGAATATGAAGTCCGAGCTCGGGAGAGCCACAGCATCTGGCAGGAAGACCGATCTCAGGGTCGGCAGGAAGGCCGACCCTTTAAAGAAGGAAAGAAAGCTAGCCAAGAGGGAGGCGGACCGAAACAGAGAGCCATCCACCTCGGCGGCACGTTCTGTTCCCGCCTCGGGAGGCAACGCAAAGCCGAAAACAAGTGGCGCCTCTTACAAGGCCGTCAATACCATCTTTAAGGAGCCTATTTACAAGCTCCTCGGCAAGATCCAAGCCCAACCCTTTTTCAAATGGCCCCAGCCTATGAAGGGCGATCCTTCTACCCGAGACCAGGGCAAGTTCTGTGGCTATCACAAAGATAAAGGACAAAGGACAGAGGACTGTCACGCCTTCAAGGCACACCTTGAAAGGCTCGTAAAGGACGGGCACCTCAGAGATCACGTCAAAGAAGAAGCCAGAATCAACCAAGCTCAGCAACGCCAGCTCGACGACCGGGTTAGCGATGAGCCGGTGGGAACCATCGACGTCATCCACCTGGCTTCCGCTCCTAGGGGCAGTGACCAGGCCCGCGCCGAGGCCAGGAGGGCCCAGCACGGCAAGCAAGTAATGGCGGCCGAGCTCGGCCCCTCAGTAAAGAAGGCACGTATTGAGAGGCCAAAGATTTGGTTCTCTGACCAAGACCTGGACGGGGTCCAGCTACCCCACAATGATCCCCTGCTCCTGACTATGAGGTTGCAGAACTTCAATGTTAAAAGGATCCTAGTGGACCCCGGAAGCTCCTCGGAAATCCTCTATTTTGATTGCTTCAAAAAGATGGGTCTAAGAGAGGAGGACCTGCAGGCGGCTCACACCCCACTGGTGGGCTTCAGCTCCAAGTCCGTGTACCCCAAAGGGAAGATCTCCCTCAAGGCCGAAGTAGGAGAAGCCTCCATGACAGCAGACTTCCTGGTGGTAGATGCACCATCCCCATACAATGCCATCATGTGAAGGACCTGGCTGCACAACATGGAAGCTATCCCCTTCACTCATCACCAGAAGCTCAAATTCCCGTTGAAGGATGGGGAAGGTGGCTTCAAAGTCATCATAATCCGCGGTGACCAACATATGGCCAAAGAGTGCCTCCTGGTCGTGGTCCCCGGAGAAGCAGAGCCACAGCGAGTTCACATGACCGAGCTCGAGGCCGAACTCGAAGCTATCGGCCGAGCTCCCGAGCAGAAGAGCGTAGAGGACCTCACCGAAGTCAGGATCGATCCCAACGATCTCGAGAGGTTCTTCGTACTCGGTAGTCAGCTTACGGATCAGGAGAGGGCAGAGATGCTTGACTTCCTGTTACAGAACAGGGAGGTCTTCGCCTGGACCCCATATGAGATGCATGGCATTGACCCCGAGGTCATGTGCCACAAGTTAAATGTGGATCCCGAGCACAAGCCTGTAGTCCAAAAGACTCGCAGGTCGGGAGTCCAGCAAGCAGAGGCTGTGACCGAGGAAGTCAAGAAATTGTTGGAAGCCAAAACTATCAGGGAAATCCACTACCCTGTGTGGTTAGCAAACACAGTGGTGGTCAAAAAGAAAAACGGAAGCTGGAGGGTCTGTGTGGATTTCACCGACCTCAACAAAGCCTGTCCCAAAGATAGCTTTCCCCTTCCAAAGATCGACCAACTGATTGATGCCACTGTTGGGCACGACAGGATGAGTTTCCTCGATGCCTACCGAGGTTATCATCAAATTCCAATGCATGGGCCTGATGAAGAAAAAACCGCGTTCATAACACCCAAAAGCATCTACTACTACAAAGTGATGCCCTTCGGGTTAAAAAACGCCGGTGCCACTTACCAGAGGCAGGTAACAAAAATGTTCCAGGCCCAGCTCGGCAAGACCGTTGAAGTGTACATTGACGATATGGTTGTCAAGTCTAAAAGGTCACAGGACCACTTGACCGACCTGCATCAAACCTTCACCGTCCTCAAAAAGTTCAAGCTCAAGCTGAACGCCTCCAAATGTGCATTTGGCGTCGGCTCGGGCAAATTCCTGGGCAGCCTGGTCACCAGACGTGGAATAGAGGCCAATCCCGATCAGATCTCAGCGATTCAAGCCCTCCAAAGTCCGACCACAGCAAAGCAAGTCCAAAGGCTGACAGGGATGGCAGCAGCACTAAACCGCTTTATCAGCAAAGCCTCCGACAAGTGTCGTCCCTTCTTCCAACTCCTGAAGAAGAGCTCAAGGCTCCAATGGCTGACAGGGATGGCAGCAGCACTAAACCGCTTTATCAGCAAAGCCTCCGACAAGTGTCGTCCCTTCTTCCAACTCCTGAAGAAGAGCTCAAGGCTCCAATGGACCCCGGAGTGCGAGAGTGCCCTCCAGGAGCTCAAAGGATACCTCTCCTTACCTCCCCTGCTCTCCACCCCGACGCAAGGTGAGGTATTGTACTTATATTTGGTTGTTTCGGACCATGCAGTGAGCTCGGTGCTCGTCCGAGAAGAAGATAAGCAGCAAAGGCCTATCTATTACGCGAGCAAGATTCTACTGGATGTTGAGACGCGTTACCTGCCTTTGGAAAAGCTTGCATTTGCACTCGTTAGCGCCTCTCGCAAGCTCTCCCACTACTTTCAGACATACTCTATAGTGGTTGTGACTGAACACCCACTCAAGTCTCTCTTCAGAAAAGCAGACTTCTCTGGAAGAATCTCCAAATGGGTTGTCGAAATGGGACAGTATGATATCCAATACCAACCCAGAACGGCAATCAAAGCCCAGGTGTTGGCAGACTTTATTGTAGACTTCACGACTCCTAGTTCGGCACCGAGCCAGCTCGACACCGAACTGGGGGGCAAGGAGGTAACAACCACCGAAACCGAAATAGAACAGGAGCGGTCCTGGAAACAGTTCATCGACTCATCTTGGAAGGTCTTCGTCGATGGATTCTCACCCTCCAAAAGGGCCGGCGCAGGCATTGTCCTTCAATCTCCGGAGGGCCTTGTCGCCGAGCAAGCTCTGACTCTGGACTTCAAAGCATCAAACAATGAAGCTGAATACGAAGCACTAATCGCAGGGCTGGGCAGCGCAAAAAATCTGGGGGCACGGCAACTGGTGGTCTTCAGTGATTCACAGTTGGTGACGAGCCAACTGAATGGAGACTATCAAGCCCATGACGATAGGATGGCAGCCTACCTAGCTCACGCAAAGCAACTCCTATCTCAGTTCCAAAAAGCTGAAGTCAGGAAGATCGGCAGAGATTCCAACTCTCATGCCGACGCACTTGTAAGCTTGGCCTCCGCTGTCGAGGTAGGAAGGAAAAGGACTGTCGAAGTGGAAGCACTGGACAGGCCGAGTATAGAACTTCACCCACCTCGGCAGAGCATGTGTGCCGACCTCGGTCCGAGCTGGATGGACGACGTCATTTCCTACCTCAAGGACAATCAGCTCCCCGAGGACAAAAGTGAGGTGCACAAGATCAGGCTGAAAGCAGCTCGTTCTGGCTATCTCCGGATGGCAAGCTCTATAAAAAGTCCTACAATGGCCCTTACCTTCAGTGTGTTCACCCAAGCAAAGTCGAGGACTTCCTTTATGAAATCCACGAAGGAATCTGCGGTAGTCACATCGGAGGTCGGTCACTGGCTTACCGAGCTATCAGCCAAGGCTACTGGTGGCCCTACATGCAGAAGGACGCACAGGTCTATGTCAGAAAATGTGAGAAGTGCCAGAAGTTCTCTCACTCTCTCCATCAGCCAGCACATGACCTGAGTCCTCTTTCCAATCCCTGGCCTTTCGCCCAGTGGGGACTGGACCGGTGGGACCTCTCCACCGAGCTCCAGGGAACAAAAGATGGTTAATAGTGGCTACTGACTATTTCACCAAGTAGATAGAAGCTGAAGCGTTGTCCTCCATTACCGAGAAGAATACTAAAAACTTCGTATGGAGGAACATCGTAACAAGATTTGGAGTGCCTCGAGCCTTGGTCTCGGACAACGGGACTCAGTTTGACTCCAATTTCTTCAAAAGTTTCTGTCAAGAGCTTGGCATCAAGAACTACTATTCTACTCCAGCGTATCCCCAGAGCAATGGACAAGCTGAAATCTCTAACAAGGTCGTGCTCGACGGACTCAAGAAGAGACTGGACCGAGCCAAAGGGAGATGGGTAGAGGAGCTCCCGAGTGTCCTTTGGGCGTACCGAACTACCTTAAGGCGCTCAACCTCAGCTACACCCTTCTCCCTGGCCTACGGGATGGAGGCTGTAATTCCACTTGAGGTCGGTCTCCCGACCCTCAAGTCGGAACTATTCGACCAAGGCCGAAACGATATGAACCTCGCCACAGAGCTCGACTTAGCTGAAGAGCGGAGGGAGTCAGCGGCCATCCGCCTCGCTTCCTACCAGCGACAGTTGGCCAAAGGATACAATCAAAAGGTCAAAGAACGAAAGTTCTCACCTGGAGAACTAGTCTTGAAGAAGACACTTTCAGTAGACAAATATCCCAGTGAGGGAAAGCTTGCACCGAACTGGCATGGGCCATTTAAAGTGACTTCGGTAGCTAGGCAGTCTGCATACAAACTTGAGGACATGGAAGGTAGAGAGCTACCACGTCCATGGAATGCCACGCACCTCAAGAAATACTACTTTTGAGATGTATTCGGATTTTGGAAGTCAATAAACTAATCTTTTTATAGAATGTGTTTTTACTTTCCAAACTTTCATACTCTCGAATATGGCCAAGTTACGGGACTCGGCACAGCTCGGTCACAAGACCAGCTCGCACTTCGGCGCGGCCACGACTAGCCATTTCAAGTTCGGTTACAAAACCATCTTATGACGCTCACATGACTCGTCACTTAGTTTGGCTATCAGAATCAGTCTAGTCCGGTCGTTGGACCGATCAAGTTCTAATTGAAAACCCGAATTCCGCAATGGTCACAGGACCAAGCACATCTTGTTCTACCGAGTTCGATTCTTTGTTATGGTTACAAAACCTAACAAAACCCGTCTCAATTACAAACTTGATACCCAAAGTTCAGCTATAGAGCCGAATTCAAATACTTCGTCTTATCTCCTAGTACTTTTTCTCGGTTACAAAGCCACACAAAAACAGGTAAAGGAGAAAAGAGACAATCACACATTTACTCAAGTTGGAAGCAAAAGCCAATTTCATTCAGATTGAAAAATGATTACAAATCCCCAAGTACAAAAATCAAAAAAGGAAATTACATCAAATCAATTTCAAACCACAGCCCCCTCGGCACCCCCAGCAGCTGCATTCTCCTCGGCATCAGCATTGACATCGGCGGCGTTAACCTCGACTTCCCCAGCAGGGGCCTCAGGAGCTTCGTTCGGTACGGGCTTAGGAGGGGGAAACTGGGGGATCACGGCATATACAGGGTTGTCCTCGGGGACCCCCGCCGCTCTCAGCGAGCCTGTCCACCCCAGCCTCCAGGCTTTCTGGCTGACCTCATGGACCTGGTCAACATACAAATCGGTGGCTTCCGCCACCCCTTCATCAAAAGCCCGGTCGACTTCAGTCTGGAGTTTGTCAGCCTCGGCGCGGAGTTCAACCTCCACCTCCTCCCACCTCTTCTCGAGCTCAGCCGTCGTCTTAACTTGATTTTCCAGTTCTACTCTAGCCTTTTCAAGCTCGGTCTTGAGGCCCGTGGCAAACGTCTCCTGCTCGGCCGCCTTCTTTTTTATCTCGCCGAGCTCCACCTCAAGGTCCGTTTTCCTCTTCTCCGCCTTCTCGGCCCGAGCAGCGTTCTGGTGGGCCTTCTCTGCCGACACCAGGCTCCTTTACAGGATCTGTGCAGGCAAGTATTAGAATCAATATCAGAAATGCAGACGTCAAAGTAAGATCACAAGCTGAGGAGAGAATTTCCCTGAGGGCGACGGCCATCTGAGCCACATCCAGGTCCACCTCGCCCAGCTTCCAGTGTTCTGCCATATCTCTAGGCAGAGCGCAGGCGTGCGCAAGGGTGCTGACGACTGAAGTGCCGTCACTCAACCGGCCGTCCTCCGACAACGGCTGGCCATCCTTCAGCAGGAAGTCAGGATTCCAGGGCAGAGGGATGAGCGACGGCGGGCGTCGAGAAAAAAGATTGGGTTCGTCCTCCGCCGGATCTGCGACCTTAAGCCTTTTTCCCAACCGAATCGCGTCCCGGTTGGATTTGGTGGAGCGCTCATTTGCTGAGGAGAAGACCGAGTGGAGGGAGAGACGACTGTTTTTACCGGGCTCAAAGGGAGAGCAGCTCCCGAGGAGGGACTAGACGAGCCTCCGAAGACAGCAGCGTCAAGGCTTATGATTATCGGACGGCGCCCGCCCATCTCGGCCTCTTCGTCTGAGCTAGAAGACTGAAGATTCACGAGGTCCTCTCGCCGAGCCTCCTCGGGTTCGCCCTCTGATAGGGTTTCTTCTCCGGATTCGGTCTCGACGGCAGTCCCAGCCTGGGAGGGCCCGACTTCGGCTGAGGCTTGAGGAGGTATGATCTCAGGGGGCACTTGAGGAAGCCTCGCAGCTTGAATTACTTGCTCTTCGGCCTCGGCCAAAGTTAGAACTCGCTCCCCCCTTAGATTTTCATACCATCTTCTGGTGAAAGATCGGTATACGGGCTCGTACCCAAGAAGAGCTAAAGCTAATCGGGTCCGGTGGCCCTTATAGCTGTATATTCTCTTTAACCAGGTGACGTTTCGTCGCCACCTGGAGTTCTTCGCTTGCTGTTTTCTTTCCTTGTGACCTGCACACCAAGCAACAAGTGTATCAGTTCGGCAGAACAAAAATGCACCAGGAAAGATAAAAGTGCTTGAGAGAGATTTACTCGGTGGCTCCCCGAGACGACGAGGGATGTGATCCACCTTGGGCTCTCCGGGTGCGTACTCCCAGTTCCGAGTGACGTAAAGGCGGTCATCCCCAGCGTATTTAGTATTGTCCTCGAGCTCGTTGATTATAGGGGTCCCCTTTGACCGAACTCGGAGGTAGTATGCATCATCCTTCGGAGATCGACAAAGGTCATAGATATCTTCAATATCTTCGACGCCAAGGTCGATCCCCAGGATCCTATTGAGCTCGACTATGCCCATGATTACCTTGTAACCGTTGGGCATGAGCTGGCAGGGGGTGAGATTCCACCTCCTAAGGCAGGCCCTCAGGAGGGGATGGACCGGGAATCTCACCCCGCCTTCTATAATGGCAACTAGTGGGAATGGCATCCACCCGTCTACAAAAACCCGAGGCCGGATTTGGTCATCAGGACCATCCGCCCTGATACTGACGTTCTCCGGTATCTGGTATCTGTTCCTAAACTCTGTTAGGGCAAGTTCTGTGTCTATCCGATGTCTATATACCCACATCTTCCCCGGCATGGACAGAAGAACGGACGGCGGTGACGGAGAAGAACAGAATGCAACCCAGAAAGAAAACCCCAAAGGGAAAATGACAGAAGAAAAGCAGAGAAGAACTCACTGAGACACGATGCTTGAACATACTAATGAACTTCTTAGATGATGAGGAGAACAGACAGACGGACTTCTCAGATGACGAGGTCTCTCAGGCAAATCTCAGGCAGAAGCACCAGGCGCAGTAGCAAGTTTAGCAAGAGTAGCCCTCCTTCGAGGACGAGATCTTTTATACAGAGATGTAAATCTCTTTGTATCCCGAAAGACGCGCGAGCAGACACCGCCTCGGGCACGCCACCCGTCTCCTCGATAAGACTTCACAGCCATCGGGGGTATGACACGTGGCAGCACCACGTCGCCTTCATAATGATATGGGCGGGCTATTAAACCGCCTCCATATAGTTGCACGCTATTAAATGCGCCTCGGAAAGCGAAACGACACCCCACGCCTCTTAAAAGCTACGAGTTCGGTTTCTGAAACTCCATTTCTACCTAGCTCCCGACCCCAAAGGGTTACTACACCCCTGAGGTCAGGAGCTGGGGGGGGGGGGCAATTGTGTGGAGTATTTTACTGAAACCGAGGTTACATCTGACTTCGGTAATGGTACCGATCAAGAGGGGCCCCGGCTCCCATCTCCCTGGCGCGGCAGCGCCTCAGCGACTACCAAGGTATGATTGTTCTCGGTAGAAGTACCGACCACGTCCTTCCGAACTCAGCCTCATGCGTCGACATCCTTGTCCGACCTCAGGCGTAGCTGACCTCGGTGTCTTCTCCCATTCGGCCTCTTGGCCGAGGTGAACACCGAGTGTCTAATCCCCATTATGGGATGGGACGGCTACTTCACAGAGAGTCCCTGACAAATAGGGTGGCCACCGGCCATTGATAAGGGCTCATTCCTATCGGCAGATCACATCCACATTTATGTGAGGGATTTGGGGGAGGTCTTATGGGACAATTATCCTCACCTACCCCCACCAAGGATCCTAGATGTGGGCTGATGGGACAAGTATCCCCACCTACCTCCACTGTGGAACCTTCCACTCTCCTCTATATATGCCTGCATGATAAGCCATTGACAGGTATGAAAGATACACAGCATACACTTTGCTGTTTTGCTCATCTTCTTCCTCACTTCACCCTAGTTCAGTGAATGCACTAACTCAGGCGTCGGAGTGCCTTTTGCTGACAGCAGCCTCGGGCCCTGACCTCTGTTTTCTTCTCCATTTCAGGTTTCAGATCATCAAAGACGTTCCCGATCAGTCAAACAGGATCTCACTAATCCCCATCATCATCTAAACCAAGTCCGTAATTTTTAAGCATGCACAGATACAGTTGCCATCATCTCTGTTGAAGTGCAATCGTATTCTCAATTTGATGATGAGGTGGTTTGGACCCCAGAAGATACGTGTACATTCTCCTACAATCAGCTTATAAAGTTGTATCTGACGGGCTGAAGAAACACAACAAAGCTATGGTTGAGTCTATTTTGTTTAGACTCGATCCAAATCATAAAGGCCTCCAGACGTTGGGCAAACCGGTTTTTCCAACCTTTGTTTGGTACATATGGAGAGAACGTAATGCTATAAATTTCAAATTAAAGCCTACAATTTGAACAAATTTTGCATAATATTCCCTCTCATATTACAAGCAGAATTTTATATTCAAAAAGTCTAGTTGTCCCGGATTTCATGTCCCGGGACAAGCCCGACTCCACATGGGAGGGCATTTTGGTCATTTGGCAAATGACCAAAATGCCCCTCCCCATGTGGAGTCGGGGCCAGTCCCGGGACATGGCAAATGACCAAAATGCCCCTTCCTATATAGAGTCGGGGCCAGTCCCGGGACATGACACCCGGGACAAGTAACATGGCTCTTTTATATTTGGGTGATGAAGTACTTTAGAAATGTCAAACGGGCTGTGCCGTACATAACAGGGCTTCATGCCGGCCCTCCCGTGCCACGAGCCGTGCGAACGAGCCCGTGCTGTGCCTCTGCGCCTCCTGTTTGTCATTTTTCGCTTCGGTTTGGGTCTCATACTTGAAATGACAAAAATGAAGGGTTTAGCGTGATCACATGAATGTGCACGGAGCGATTATGGATGCAAACAGCAGCTCCCCAAATTAAAATGAAGGGTTTAGCGTTTACACAGAAACCCCGACCCAAACCTAGCCCCGTCCCCACTGCGGGCCAAAACCACCTTACTCCTCAAGAACCCACGGCGACCGAGCTGTGTAAGCAAGGAACGCGACCAAGCACGGCCGTTGTCTAGGCTGCTATAATCAACTTCTCGATCGGTTTCTCCGTCGTCGCTGTGGATTCGTCGGCGGTGACAGGTTCTCTCTCCCAAACCCAGCTTCTCTGACTCTCTCTCTCTCTCTCTCTCTCTCTCTCTCTCTCTCCCGTCCGTCTCTCCCCAAACCCAGCCCCTTAAGGAATGGCATCTCTCTCTGTCTGCTCAAAACCCAGCCCCAACGTGAGGCAGAGCTCTCTCTCTTTCTCTATGTCGCCCAACCAGTCCCAGCCCATTTCGGATCAGTCAAACCCAGCCCTCTCTCTCTCTGCAATTACGTCCCACTAATATCTCTGCAGGGGCTGCAGCTCTGTCACCACATCCATCTTGCCCCATTTCTACAGACAACCATATGTTAATTTATACCCTTTTTTTGTTGGTTTCTATTGTTGATTGTGATTTCATCTCTATGTGGTTTGATGGCATTAAATATGTATGTGAAGTGTAAGTTATAATTTTTGAAAGATACATTAGCTTATTCCAAGACTATTCCTGCGTACAATACCCTTATGCTCAGTACTTTATAATGATTCGTTTTCATTCTTTGCTGTCAATTGAAGTTCCTCTCTTTGTTCTTTCTCAATTATTTTTAGATCTGTGACATATGATAATGTTTGATACTTTGAAATATTTGTGGAGGTGGAAGTGATCTGAATTTCGTTTGGTTTTATATTGTTTCGCATTGAAGTGATCTGATTTGTACAATGCCGTTTCTCTGCTTTTTTTCATTTCAGTTTTTTTTTTTTTTTCTCAATGTTTCCACAGATTTGCTTTCCAAATGTGGATTTGAAGAAATCACCTTTGATCACACCGTGCTGGCCAAACGTGGAATGCATTGAATCCTATCCTTCTTAAATCCTCTCGGAGGAAAGTCTAATACTGTGTCATCAAGGAATCGTCCGAAGTGAGGATTCCTCTCCGTGCCCTTAGTGTTCCCGGAAATGGAGGGTAAAGAGCGCGGTGGCCTAGGAAGCCCCGCCCTGGAAGAAGTGGAATGGGTGCCACTTGACAAGCACCACATCTTCGGTGGCGGCAGCAACAGAAACCCTCCCACCACCACCGGTGTATTGCACTGCAACCTCCTTTCCTGGGATGGAGCATCACACCTTTACATATGGGACTCCAATATGTGCTGCATCAATCGCCTCTCTTTGCGGTTTGGGGAGCCTGCCTCCATCGAGGCTACTTCATCTTTCAAGGTCAGTCGAAATTCAAGAATATATCAAAAATCAACCTATTAAGGGCCCGTTTCTTTGCATCAGAATACATGGTAAAGCTCAACCAAAGGTGGGAATGTCTTTTTGTCTGTCTTATCCCTTTGCGTTGAAATGAAGTTTTATTGTTATATATATATATATATATTAAAAAAAAAAAAAAAAA
Source organism: Umbellularia californica (assembly GCA_028538565.1). NCBI lineage: Eukaryota > Viridiplantae > Streptophyta > Magnoliopsida > Laurales > Lauraceae > Umbellularia > Umbellularia californica. The sequence continues at coordinate 86,404,814 of JAPQWN010000004.1, read as the reverse complement.
ACCAAAGGTGGGGATGATATGAGGTGAGAGGTGAAAGATATAAGGTAGCAACGTACATATGACCTAGGGTTTGAACTACGGTGATGGCTGGATATTCATTTCACATCTTCTCTTGATTCACTTCCAATCAGCGGGGAGGGGAGTTTAATCGAGGGCCATTCCTATATTCACCCTGGACCTCCATTTTTAGCCACTTATGTTATTAATTTCTATGCATTCAATTCCCATGTACTCTACGCAAACAAACGGAGCTGAAATTACTTGTTTCACTAGAATTTTAGGTTACGAATTTAGTTATTCCCCGTTCCATTTGATATTGCAGCAGAAGTACTGGTTTTAAAATCTCTTTTACGGTCTATTTGGATCATGACGAAAAGAAAAGGTGTAGCCCACTGGGTGTTGAAAGGAGGAGAAATCTAGGGGTGGAGAATCCGTTTGGTGGACATTCTCCACTTTCCTGTATCAGTAATTCTTCACGTGATTGGAGAGTATAGGGATGCCTGGTGCCTCAGTGGATAAGACTTATCCTGTAATTCCTAAAACAATCAAACCAATATATAATCTAAAGTGAAAACATATAAATTGGACAAAACCTCTATGCAAACATTATATACATGGATTACTTTTTATTTTCTTTTATTTTTAATTTTATTTAATCTAAATATTTTGGCTTACTTGTTTATTTATCTGCCTGATATTCTCTGTTAACTCACCCCACTTGTCTGATTCAAATTTGGTATGAAAATTATTGTTGCCGTCCCCTGTCACGTGGTTGTGGGTTCGAGTCATGTTGTTACCAATAAAAAAAGGGAAAAACTGAAAAAAAAAAAAAAAAAAGGAATCGAATCAAACAAACTATAGTGGTTGCATTTGACCCGTGCAGAGTTTCAATTGGGCTCTGCTTTGTAGTTTGCTCTTAAATATGTTATTAAAAAACTGTTTATGCAGCAAAGGAAGATTCGTTGTTTTGGCTATGGTGCACCACACTTCATAGAATGTTTCCCATGCTACACTTCACTTTTACCGTGCCATCAGCCCATGGGTGGTATGCACAGCTAAGAGAATGTCTAATGTCAAGTTTCAACTGTTTCCACAAGGTCTAGCAAAGTGGCTAAAAAAATTGCTATCACTGATGCTTTCTAGATTATCTCTAGGCTCGGACATCCTGGCCCATATGGCTGTAACCTACCGCCTACATGTCCCATTGACACATAATCTCCCTCCTTATTTGTTGTATCTGTAAACAGGAATGTTTTCATCTTTGGTTATTTGGGGGTTGATGGCGACTTGGTTATTTAGACTCCTATATTTAGGAGGACTCTGCGTGATTGAAAAGAGATGCCTTCATGGTCCTTGTGCGTATGCTATATCCTAGTTATGTATCTTCTTATGAGTCCGAGGCATTGAAAATTGTGGCATCCCGACAAAAACGGTTATTTCCTTGTAAAAAAAGAAAAATCACTGTCATTCGTTAGGACACTTTCCCTTTCACTTGGAAAATTCAAGCCTCTCCACTGGTTCTTGCATTAATGTGAGTTTCAATTTTGGATAGGTCAAGGGTTTGACATTATCACTGGATGGCTTATGCCACACCTCCGTATCCAAATATATTACACGGCCTTAATGTTTGATTTATGTGGGATAAAGGAAGCTTGTTCAAAACTTAACCACAATCACATCCCTATGCCTCTTCATCTATAACATACTATGACACTGATATATCAAGACATTTGAAAGGCTGCTGGCTTGAGAAGGTTCTCCATCTACTGACTTGGAAAAGTGATCTTGCCCTTTAAAAATACCAAGACTGTCAAGGTCCCCACATTTTAGACCCATATCTATTGTGGTTCCCTGAGACCCTGACACTTTTTTTTTTATCATGACAATTTTGAAAACTTTAGATGGATACCCAAACAACAAATCTCAGTGGCAATTCATTGGCCTGTTTGGATAAAACCACGAGAACTTTAGGGTTAGGTGGGCCAAATGGTGGATTTTACAGTTGTTCTCTACCCATTGAGGCTAGTTTTGTTGTTGTGCCGACTTCCAATGGGGAGCTATGCTTCCATACTCTTAATTGTTTTTCTACTAGATATTGGTTTCACAATTCAAGGACCATAATGCCTGAATAGAACCACAAATGCATCAGGTTTACATCCAAATTCCAAATCGGCCTTAGCAGGTGACGGTGGGACTCCCTCTGTTAGTCTGTCCTGGTAAACATTAAGCAAGGAGGCATATGGTGTGCTATCTTTAATACACTAATTAACCGCAATTGCACGGCTTCTTTTTTTAGACAGTGACAAATACAGGTCGAACTCAATGGGAGCGAATTAAGAAAACTATTTAATTAAGAAAACCCAAAGGAAGCGAATTAAGAAAACCCAAAGGGAGTGAATTAAGAAAACTATTTAATTAAGGAAACTAAAGTGATGAAGAAATTGAATTTTGAGAATACGAAAAGCAAGTAACTAATAATAAAAGCAAGTAACTAATAAAAATAAAAACTTCCAATTACTGAGATTGATTAGGGTAGAGGAATCCAATAAGCATTAACACCTTATTTATAAAGAACCATATCTTGTTCCAAATTCTTCTTCAAGTCAAAGACAAATCAATCTCTTTGATTTGGATGATTTAACTTTAAAGTCCCTTTTTTCTTTCAATCAATAAATTTTTCAAAGGCCAAGCCCTCCTTCGCTTCATAAAAGAATTAAACCATTTAAGCATTACCCATCAAAAGTAAGCATAACCCATCAAAGAAATCTAGTTCTAAGCATGGCCTATCAAACCTAAGCATGGATAATCAAAAACCAAATTTTAATTTTTAGAAATCAAGTATGGAAGTTACCTACTGGTATGAAGACAAGCCTACTAAACATTAAAATCATAATATTTGGAACGAGAAAAGAATCATTTAAATAAATAGGGGAACAATTGATTTGTCATTAAAATAATCTTCTTTACAATCTTCTCCTTAATTAATTTTGCTTTGACAAGGCCCAAAGCTACCTTTAAAAAATAAAATTATGGAGGACTACAACTAGAACTAGAAGAGAGGGGAAGATAAGAAGAGGGAAGAGAGGAGAGGGGGGTGTGGGACGTCCAAGCCTGAGGAGAAGAGGGCATGGGACGTCCCATAGGGGGGGAGTCCCTATTTATAGTTTTTTGTGGCTCCTCTTGGCTTGAGTTGTTTCCTTCTTGAACTCTTCTTGGCTTAGCTTACACTCCAACCAATCCTCCTATCTTATCAATTATTTGAATTTGAATAGATCTCTTGCCATTCTTAGCCTCTTGTTGTGCAATTCTTTCCATCTTGGGCTCCATTAGAGATCTCCATGTGGCAAAAGATAAGAGCTTCCATGAAAATTCAGATTTTTAAAGATAAAATCAGCCCCTTTTGGCGTGGACTGGAGTGTGGGCCCCTTCCTTGTGGACATCCAACATGTGTGGATTCTCTTTGGTTGCTTCTTGGTTGGCTTTCCCTTCTTTGGCTCATCTCTTGATCCTTTTTTCTTTTTAAACTCTATCTCCTTTTCAATTTAGAACTCTTGTCCTTACAATTTCATATCTCCTTTGATCCACTCCCATCTTGAATTTCAAATCTTCTTGCTTGACCTTGAATTTCAAATCTTTGAGATAGGAAAGAGGTTTTTGAATTTTTGGAAACGCCAGAAGATAAGATCCTAAAGTTTGAAAAGTTGAAATTGTGCAACCAAGTGCCCCCCACCCTTATTGTGCGTGCATTGGGATTCACGCCCATTAAGGGTGTGATCCCTACTTTATTTTTTTTCTTTTCTTTCTTTTATTCTTCTCCTCTCAATTTCTCTCCAAGTGGGCCCCGAATTTGTGATAATTTCCTACAAAGACAAAAAGACTACTTCAATGATAATAAATTGTTTGAAATTCTTGCATGGGACCCAACTCAATGCATTATGGACCTAATGAACCATGCAATGGTGCCAAAATTGATGCATGTTCAAAACCAAAAGCCTAATTGATTTGACACTATGGTGATCCAGACCATTAATTTCATAAAATTCATGCAAGATTAATGATTTTGACTGAAATTCCAACTTTGATGCTCATATGGATGAAATCAATTAATTCTTTGAAATTGAATGCAATTGGCCCTAATTAAGTTCACAATTCTACATAAAATGATGAATTAAAGTGCAATTTTGTGGACTTATCAGCAAACCAAGAGATGGCAATGGCAATGCAATCAGGTATAATATAAGAGTTAAGTTATCCTTTATGACTCACTCATATGATGGATCTGTGGAGGTCTGATAAAAAATAAAAAATAAAAACTCCATTTGATTTTTTATTTTCAAAATTTTCTTCTCTGATACTGTTTGTGTGCCCGATTCAGGACTCCGGATGAGTGCATGCAAGCATAATCTGATTGTATTTTTGTAGTAAGCAACACTGCAAATCTCTCTCTCTCTCTCTCTCTCTCTCTCTCTCTCTCTCCATACGAAAGTTTAAGCTATCCCATTCCTGTACACCCAATTCTGTTTGAATCAATATAGTTATTTTCTTGAATAGTTCTATTGCCATATCTTATTGATGTATCAATGTAAGGATTTAATTGGTACTTGATACAGCAGTTAATGCCAGTAATTTCCAATGCACAGTTGTTATATCCAGATATTCAGATCCATTTCGCTGTCTGCAATATCTCAATCAATAGAGCTGGGTCATCATTAATCCTTGCTGGGCCTAGTGGCTTATGCGTCATGTATCTGTACGAGCGAATGTCTACAAAAGATAATATCATCACTTGCAGGTATATATATATGTATAGAGTTATTTCTGTAAATGCAGTTCCAATCTTTATCAACAGTTACACATGTTCCACCAGATATGGTTATTCTTGCATTTCATTTCATACTTCCAAGATAAAATTTAGGAATTTTGTTCTCAAAACATTTGGTGTAAGCATATCGCTGGTATGTTTAGAAGTAACTGAGCAGAAAGATGAACAATAGGGAAACTGTTCCAATGTTTAGAAATTGGTTGTTTAGGGTAGCATGGTCTCCTGGGACTCTGGTTATTCCTACTTCCTAGGTTCAGAAGATGGAATATTTCATGTATTTTTGCTTTTTAGTTTGGATTCATTTCTCACATTTTGCAGGAAGGGCTGCTGGGTATTGGTGGTGAATATTGCAAATCTATGCTATTATAGAGGATTGTTGTTGTATGCTTTAGTTTAGCAGACCCTCTTATATTTCAATTTGAACTTTCAAATTATATATATGATTTTCGGGCAATTTGATTGGGAAATTGAGGTTGATTTGGAGCAATTTCACTCTCAATTTCGATTTCAATTTGACTATTCCTTAAATGTGCCAATCTCTATAGAGATAAGATAAGAAGCTTCATTTTCAAATTACAACTGCTTGTCTTTTCACTTATCTTTTCAAAGGAGAATAGTCTCATCATGCCATGACAAGTCACTACTCACATCTTTGGGAATCTATCATGGGCCCCACATTATGATAATCCGATCTGTTCAAAATGAATGTCAACTCATCCAATGATATTTAATAAAATTTCATTTCAATAGACGTTGATCCACCATTCAATTGGGCACATCAATTTGATTTGGAAATTGATTACTCAATTGAAATCCAATATTGAATCAACTTTTACATTATCTTATCAAATAAGAAGTATCTTATACGATCTTGATTCCTAAATCCTTATCAAGGAGGGTGATCATGGACCGGACCGGCCTGAGTCCAACCTGGGCTAGCCCATTTTGGGCCGAGCTTGATCCTTAGCTTTTGTCACGTTGGCCGGGCTTAGATTTAGTGGTTTTGAATTTTGATTTTGACTTATCCTTTTAAAAGAAAATAGTCTCATCCAGATAAGAAGATAAGTCTCAATCTCAATGCAACGAGAAATCAATGCTCACCAGAAACTATCATGGGCCCCACATAATGGTAATTTAACCATTCAAAATGAATGTCAAGTCATCCGAGTACTATGCCACTAAATAAAAATGTGTACTATCATTGATTACTTTTGTTCAAGTAGTACAATAAGTCTTTAGTATAAAAATTTAGACCATTACAAATTCTAGATGATATCATTTTGTTATTTATTGTTTAGGAACATTTTACTTGTTTAGTTTATATTTTATTAGATGATTGCTTAGTTTGAAGCTATAATCAACTACGCGATCGTGCTTAGCACAAGCTACGATGCTAGTCACTTATTTAAAAATAAAAGGTTACGTTACAAAAAATAAAAATAAAAATTCCATCTAATCTGTTTTCCGATTTGTGTGCATGACTTTGATCATTTATTTTTTCCTTTCCATGCTTTAAAAACATCATATCAAACCAGTTCGGTTTTGAAATGTTGTTGTAATTTGCCTTATGCTTTTTTTATGGACTCATCTACACATAGTTTTTCTGTCGTGCTCCCATGAAATCTTTTCATCTTCTTGCAGGTGAGCTTACTATTATATGCATAAAGCTGTTAATTCCCTTTTTTCTAGGACATTCTTATGGTGTGTCTTATTTTATCAATTTATTTACAGGACAGTTTCAGTTGGTTCTCAAATATATTTTGACAACAACAGTTCCATGCGAACTTTACATGCTTCATGGCACCCTTATGGTGATACACATTTGGGAATTCTTTCTTCTGATTCAGTTTTAAGGTATGATGGCTATTGAAGTATAGATGTGCCTCCGATTAGCTATAACCCAAGATGTAATCTTTTTTTTTTTTATCATTACTTAAAATTCTTCATTTCCTTAATAGCTGTTGATTGCAATTTCATTGAATCACTTATATCTGAAACTTTATATTAACCACTGAGCTCATAACACCAACCTTTTCTGAACATTATTGTCATCATTGTTATTTATGTCTTTTCGCATCTACCAGCTTTCTAGTGGAATACACCGATGATTTGGCAATCTCATACTCAAGATGGCATGTCCTAGTAGTAGTTGCGATTTCTTGATGATACACACTACACATGGTGCATGGAGTTTTGAAAAGTATTTCTGCTGTTCTAATAACGCCTCCAGTTTTTGGTAGAATTGGTTAGCGGAGGAAATTTAATAGGTTGTTCTGCGTCTTATTTGCCATTCAATATGACCTTGAGAGTGAGGGCAATGGGATGTGTAGACTAAGCTTAGTATCCAGTGATAATGTCTTGTTACTTTGTGGCCTATTATTCTACTTCCGTTGCAGCTTTCATTTAGGTTCTGCCCCTAAACTAGTGACAATACCCTACAACTCCTTGAATAAAGCTCGCATTCCCATGGAAAATATTTGTTTTTTCCCCAATTCAAATCGAACAGGCAGAATCTCAGATTTATCACCATAATGTAAATAAACCATAGTTGTCAATTTCATTCTGTTCCAGCCAGAATTGGCCCGAACGTACCGGAATTGGCCTTGGGCAGAGTTTCCAGTCCAATCCGGTCATTTTGGTCCCAATTCCATCCAATTCTGCCCCCATTCCAGCCAAGGTTTCACACTTTCCATTCATATGTAGTGAAAATTAGAAAATGGTCAATTGTATAGTGTAGCTTAATTTAAGTGATGCAAGTATGCATTTTTAGTATTATTTTAGCATTCAACTATTGTTTCAATTTTAGGAATTCTTTTATATATTTTTTCATTTTTCAATTGCGTCTTTTCCGGAACGGAATGCTGGAATTGAATGCCAAAATGTTCCACTATAGGGTCAACACCGGAACGGAATTGACAACTATGAAAGAAACACCCCCCAATCAACACTCCCCAAACTAGGACTATAGTAGTCATTTAGAGCACTGCAAACAGTTCTACTTCTAATACATCAAAATATTTGCCAAGTGTCCAAATATTTTTCAAACACAGTTAAATAAGTCCAATCAGTATGTACATGACAAATAAAGCCCAAAACGAGAATTACCAGATGCCATGTAGTGTGCCAGGATGAACATGGTCAAAACCATTCCCAACAGAGTTTAAAAGATATTTTTTTTCCGAATAGTAACTTAATTTATTTATAGGGTAAAAATTTTTAGCACCAAAATTGGCATGAAACAACTTTTTTTTTTTTTTTTGGTAATCATGAAACAACTTAGATATCATACATCAAACTATGAGGAATGCGGTCATGCAAGCTGCCTAGGTGCCTATCGAAACACAAAATGGGTTCAAACATGATACCTTAATTCAGTTCTTACTGCAATTTGTCAGCATTGTACTCTAATAATGACAATATTTTATGTGGGTTAGTGATGCAGGAAACCACTTGACCACTAGTCCTTTGAACCATCATACAAATGGAGTTCAACACAATTTTCTCCCACCAAGTACCATACTTGTAGGCTGTTTAAATATTATAGAGAGATAGATAAATGTAAACGAACTTTTTCCTGATTAAAGGGATTGTAATGATTGTAACTCCTCCTTAAAAAGTTGTATTAACGGGTATGCCTCATAAAGACACCTTTCACAGCCGTTCACGTGCATTTCCTCATTATTTTCTTTGTCGTGGCAAGATTTGGGAATATCCTTCAAATCTATTCTGATTTCTGATGTCAGAGCTAACTGTTGGGGTTAAAAAGTGTTGCTGAGCATGTCCTAGATATCCATTGGATCCACCTACTCTCACCCATGAGAATGAAGCATGGGCATCTAGATGGGAGTGTTAATAAGTATTTTGGAGATTTTTTTGGCATTAAAGGTTAGTCATATGAGCTTTCTCCTTGTTTATGAATTCACCATAACCACTCAGATTTATTATCATTTTTTTTCTTCGATGGTGCAACGGGATGGAGGGATTGATACTGATGTAAGTCACAGGATTCAGGCCGGGTGGACCAAATGGAGGAGTGCTTCAAGGGTCTTATGTGATCGGAAAGTCCCCCCTCAGGGTTAAAGGAAAGTATTATAAGGTGGCGGTAAGACCAGCATTGTTATATGGATCAGAGTGTTGGGCAGTAAAGCATAATCATGTTAAGAAGATGGAAGTTGCGGAGATGAGAATGCTAAGATGGATGTGCGGGATCACAAGGAGAGATAGGATTAGGAATGAGGAGATTAGGGGCAAAGTAGGAATAGCACCGATTGGAGATAAAATGAGAGAAAATCAACTAAGATGGTTTGGCCATGTTAGAAGGCGTCCAATGGAAGCACCTGTTAAAAGGTGTGAAGGCATAGAGATTGCCAGGAGTAGGAGAGGGAGAGGGAGACCCAAGAGAAGTTGGAAAGAAACTATTAAACATGACCTTGCCTACATGGATCTAACGGAGGACATGGCCCTAAACAGATTTGATTGGCGTCGTCAAATCCATATAGCCGACCCCACCTAGTGGGAAAAGGCTTGGTTTGGTTTGGTTTGGTTTGGTTATGGTAAAACTATTTACTATCAAAATAACTGCTAGGATTTGAACCCTAGTCTTCTCATAATCAGGGGCATGCCTTGGTTATTAAGAATATCTCTGAGATTTGGTGCGTAGAGATGTTACAAGGGCCAAAATAAATGCAGAGGTCCCATGGTTGAGATTCTAAACTTCTTGTCATTGGAAGCTACTGAAATTATGTGAATTTTCAAGGAAAAAACAATGAACATCAGCTTCTTGATTGGATACGAGCTAAAAAAAAATTCTCTTGGCTGATCTAGGTGTGTGGGCTTCGTTAGATATTGTCGTTAAAGTGTTAGGTTTGGGTAGATTTTAGTGGTTAAGGGTTTGAAATGCTACGTTGACTGGGAGGTTGAATAGGCTAGTATTTGGAAATGGGATCACATCATATAAGTTTGCTGATCATGAGATGTGAGGAGGGAATCGAGGGACCTCTAAGTAGGTTTTCGACACCTATGTAATTTATAAACAAGTATAGAAGAATGCATTTCCTGATGCTCATTAATCAATAATCTATTATTATTAAAGTATTGTTACTTTTTATCATTAAGTGCTATTACTTTCGCTGAACCAATATATTTTCACCTGGGCAACCATTTTTATGCAACATGTTTTGTTATTAGTTCTTTATTATACTATCATACTCTTGATCCAAAAGATTTTGTACTTCCCATCACTTGACATTCTGATATTGATCATGTTGGATCTATAATGTGGTTTGGTGGTTGTTGTATGATTTACTAATTTGCTATATGTTGTAGGTTATTTGATTTATCTTCTGATCTTGAACAACCAGAGCAAGAATATTATTTGCAGCCGGTTGAACCCGGTCAATGCCATAGTGCTGTGTCAATTTGCCCTATAGCCTTTTCTTTTGGAGGTGAACATTTGTGGGATAGATTTTCTGTGAGTCTCTCTCTCTCTCTCTCTCTCTCTCTCTCTCTCTCTCTCTCTGTGTGTGTGTGTGTGTGTTGTTTTTTTTTTTTTTGGGGGGGGTTTACATTATTTATTTTCAATGCTTTTTTTATTAGTTCCATTAAAATCATTGGGTGTTCAATTATCTCATTCTTTTGTGGGGGGCGGTTTTCGCTTCTAGATTCTGAGCTTTGATTGGATTTTGTATCATTTGTTCTAGCACCCTACATGGAAGTCACGAGATTGGACAAGTGACGCAGTGCAGGGGAGAGGGAAGATAGCCAACGGGCTAAACTCCAAGCCAAAAGGCTTAAGGATAGGATCCATAGGATCAAACTTGTCTTGGTCTCACACCACAGACACAACAAAAGAGAAATCCATAGGGGAAGAAATTTTATTAATCAATGCATTGTCCCTAAAGAGGGATTACAATCCTTTATATAGATTTATACTCTAACCTATTCTTGGAAATAACTATAACTAAATCAAATAAGAGAAACTTTCTAATTAATCTCCCAATTATTCCTAAAATTCAGCTAATACTAAAAATAAAACCCTTGCATGATTTGAAGATCTTTTTATGGGCTTGGGCCCAATAGGCTGCCAGACCAAGGATCTGGCCTGCATCATCAAGGGATGGGATTCCTTGTAGAAAGTATTGATGGATAACAGTCCAATTTTATTTCAAAAATTTGCTTGATGGCTCAAGTCTTGAAGAATTTGGACGCTTTTCATCATGCTTGTGGATCCAACCACATGCTTAAGGGCATTTAGACTTTAGACCCAATTGGCCCCAAAACAGTCCCTTAGAGGCACTGTTATGGACTGTTTTTAAGAGGCCATGTTTGAGAAGTGTAATACCCTGGGTCCCACTGTAGGGGCTAGAGTATGTGATTTTGTATTTATGTGTTGTTTGGGTGATTTTATCTATAATATTTGTGCTTTTATATAATTAGTGTATGTAAGATGATTAAACTATTAGTGGGACCCCTTTTATTGTGTTAAGACTCATTGTTGTGAGATATTTAGATAGAGATGGAAGTGTTTGAACCTAAATTCTCTTTAGGACTGTTTTATGATTAGAAAGAGAGTTCTCACACTAATAGGAAGTTGAATTGTACAAGGAAAGGAAACTCAAGTTATATATATTCATGTTGCCTCCCTTGAAACCAACACGACATCTTCTCTCTCTCTCTCTCTCTCTCTCTCTCTCTCTCTCTCTCTCGTTTATTGTATACCACTCTGCATAACCCAAAACCTCTAGTCCAGCAACTAGAAGGAGAAGGAAGAACCAGTAGCAGTGCCCATAGCAGGTGTGACAAACATAGAAAGGCAGGAGGTACCTAACGACAAAGAAATTAGTTTTGGTGTCTGGGTTGAGCGATCAGGACTCACAAATACCTAGACAGATGCTTTAGTTGATTCTTTTGAAATTACAATGACTATTTTGGGAAGTTATGTGGTTTATTTCTATATTTGAACATTACTATTGGATTTGGATATCCTGTTAATTAAAAATTCAGATTTTTGCCAAAAGCCTGGTTAATTATGCTTCAAATAATTTGATTTATGTTATGGTTATGCTACTTTTGGGTCTTGACGCGGAATTCGAAGGGCCCCGGATTCCGGTTCATTACAAGAAGAAGGAAGGCGAGGAGGGAGACTGGATTAGCATCAAGAAGACATGTTTCAGGAAAGCAGTGAAATGGGAGAGGACCTGATCACCCTTTTTGTGGACAGTATGCCTGAAAACACTCCAGCTGAGTGGTTGAGATCTACATTTTTCTGGTTCGGCTAAGTTGTTGACTCTTACATCCCTTCATCCATCAAGTGAGGTAAGGGGAAATGCTTTGGTTTCATGAGATTTAGGTTCCTTTTGGTGGCACAGAAAGCTGTTGCTGCTATGAAACTTGCTTCTTTCAGCTGGGTACAAAGGAAATTGATGCAGAATATAGATTTTATGTTGCGAATTTTAAGTGGCCAAAGCCTACATGGAGCGAATTAATCATCTTAAGAAGGCCCGCATGGGTCCCAACAAGAATGTTTGAAGTTTAGGACCCCAAACAGCCCCCAAAATTAATTAAACTCGCTTGTCAGGGGCTGTTTTAATATAACAGTGGATAACAAGGGGTTTATGCAATTGTTCAGAAATGCAGGACGTAAAAAGAAGTATCACGTGCAGCAAATTTTGGGGCAGCTGCCCAAGGCATACCACACCAAGATGGTAGCCCAAGGATGCCCCCTTAACTGATTGTGGAGAGTTTTTTTATCAAGCCATGCACTATTTGGCCCCCTTAAACAATCTCGAAGGACGTTGCAGCTTATGGAAATTGCTAATTTTTGCTTAATTCCTTTTAAATTTTTTGTATTAATTGCTTTGGAAAGTTTGATTTGGACTTCTATTAGTGTTAGGAATCAACGACCGCTGGTTTCCTAGGGCTTTGATGATTTTTTGGAGGCTATATATCCATAACAGTAGTTGACTGCTAGGGATAGTATGTTAAACATTTTGCAGTGTAATAAAAACAGTGCTTTTGAGTTTTGAGACTTGTTCTCTCTCCTTGGCTGAGTGTTCCCTTGGGTTGGGAAGCTCCTTTTTCTTTCTCACTTACTCATGTAGTGGCTGGCTAGAGATTGAGAAGGTTCTAAAGGTCAGATTTGGGTTAAAGTTGCATTGTTCCTTTGTTTTTTCATTCTGAATTTCTGTTAATCGTCAGCAACGACCCTGTTTGCTGGATATTTCTGGTTTGATTTATTTGGGCCGTAAACAGTCCAATTGTGTGAAATAAGACTGCATTAGAAATCTTGCTATATTTCGTCTCAGATGGAGGTGTTAGAAAGGAGATCCAGCCATGCATCTTGTATGGAGGCGATGGGTAGCAGTTCTCAGGAGGCTTCATTGTTGTGGAAGGAGAAAGGAAATATGTCCTATGCTGAATTTTTTTTTTTATTTTTTTTTTATTTTTGGTAAAAGGATATATGTCTTATGCTGAAGTTGTGCTGAAAGGTTGCAGTAGGATGATGGAGGCTATTTCAGTGTCTAGAGAAACTGTTAAAGGCATCATGATCCGGTTAGTTAATAGCTTGGTGGGCTTGATTTGATGGGAAGGAGTGTTTGATTCTATAGGTGTCCTCTGTGAAGCTTGTGGCATTTCTAATGTTAAGACTTCCAGACTGGGAGGCTCGCTCATGCTGCTTTCTTTCGAGTGCCTGGATACTGTTCAACTGATTGTGGAGGAGTTCAAGGTTGATTTTGCTAAATTTTAATTTCTCTGGAACATTAGGAAGCCTGGCGTGTTTAAGGTGGCTAGAACAGTGTGGTTGAGATGCTATGGGAATTCCCTTCACGCTTGAGAAGAAAGAACCTTCATTGAGATAGGAGAGAGCTGGGGGAAAGTTCTAGCTGTGGACAAAGGAAACTTTTGAGAAAAGCTTTCTTGAATTCGATAGAGTTTGTATCAGATTGGATAGCCACAGGTCTGTCAATCTTGAGATGAATGTTAATATCTTCCAGAATATCTATTAAGTGGAGGCCAAGGAGGAACTCCCTTCTGAGCGTCTTTCTCTGAATGAAAGAGTTGCTTGCATAGTGGCTGCTTGTCACAGGGTGAGAAGTCTAAACATTTAAGGGAGTCTCTAAGGATGATGTGAGACCTAGCACGATGGAGTCCTTGGGATCTAGGGATTCTGTAGAGTCAAGAAAACCTATTTCAACCCATCCCATTCCATTTAAGTGCTTCACATGATGAGCCACAGAAAACTACCAAAATTTTTATGAAGTAATTCTCCTCATTCAAAATCAATCCTTTCACCACTCCTGGTTTTTGAGATTTGAAATCCAAAATCATAATAATATTCTTGGTTTTTCGACAATTGGTGGAATGTATATGGTGCAGCCCCATCAATCCTTCCAAAAAATAATGAAGAACTCCTTGAACAATTCAAAAAAGAGAGAAATTTCAATGAAGATCGTCATGATTCTTGCCACCTTCTCTTAAAGTTCTTCTGCCTTACGGTTTCTCACGGATCTAAGATGGAAGTATGGCGAGGATCATCGAATATGCTCCTCCATGTCTATCTTGGCATGCTTGTAGCAAATGGTGTGATAGATTTGATATCAACAAAGCAATATCAAATCGTGAAGCCTTTGAATAGATAATTAAACCAGAATCTCCAAAAGCTCCTTCATATCCTCGTCCTAGAAAATTCTCTCTTCAAAAAGCTCATTGAAATGTTAAAAGAAAATTGCTCAAAGAAAAATTGGATATTTCAGATGATGAATCTTTTGAGAAAAAATTACTTGAAATCCTTAAAAGCAATTATTATGCTCTGCTCAAAATTCATTCAGATGTTGAAGAAATTACAAAAGCCAGCTAGAAGGACGATTATGTGAACTTTGGAGAAGATCTAGTCTTTGATGAGTATTCGGATGATGAGTGCAATTTGCGTGTGTGGAGAAGATGCAAAGGATATCATGAAAGTGAAGAATCGCCGCCAAATATGCATGTTGAGGACCCAATTAATGTTGTTTGCGGCCTACACTTTCACAAATTCCAAGATGATGATGTCATTGATTACCTGATTTTGAAAACTCTCTCTTTTTTTTTTATCAGTAACAAAAACATTCATTAAACAAAGAGATTCCAATGAGAGAGGAAGAAAAGGTGCAAGAGTATTGTCCCCTCACCGACCAACAAATCCAAAAAGACGCCACCCAACACTTAACATAATCATACCCTCTCAAGGCGAAGACCTCTCAACCCCCTGCTTAGCTAAAGCACCAGCCATAGAGTTAGCCGATCTATGGACATGATGAAAGACAATATTAAAGCAGGTAGATAAAGCCCGGATTTCATTGAATAGGAGTTGAAATTTCCAAGGGTTGACCTTCTTTTTAGAGGTCCAAGCAATCGCATTGGAAGAGTCGCTTTCCACAATGAGATTACCAAGGATGTTCGTCAAAAAGCATCAAAGAGCCTCCAAAATGGCTAGCACCTCAGCTTTATTGGAATCGCAAACACCCACATGCTTTGAAAACATAAAAAGGACGTCACCCTTACTATTACGAAGAATACCTCCAATACCCGTCGGCCTTGGCTTACCTCTCGTTGCTCCATTAACATTGAACTTAAAACACTCCAAGGGGAGAGAAGACCAAAAACCGGATTTTGTTACCTTAATCGGGCCTTGTCCCATACAAGCTTCCCAATTATAAAGAATATCATTTAAACTAAAATTGGAGAACTCTTTTCTAATCAAAGCCCACTTTGCTATCCTCATTTTAATTGAAGCAATCAAATCCACTGACAAGGAATTCTATCATCCATTGCCCTCCAAATGGACCATAGAATAGTTAAAGAGATCAACTTCTAAAGAGTACGACCACATCCAACAAAATGAACTCCCATCCAAGACTACGACATCCTCCATCTTCCCAGAAAAACACCAATCAACTCCGCATCTACTAATGGTCACAAAGCAACAATGAAGTAAAAGATGATTAACTGTTTCCGCTTCCTTTCGACACATAACGCAAATGTCTAGATGATAGCAGCCCTCTTCTTCTCAAATTGTTCGTTGTAGAGATCTTCCATGCAACTACCAACTAACAAAAAGCCTCCACCTGGGAAAAAGCTAGCCCCAACCAAAGAAGGGAAAAAGAAGCACTAGCAGGTTGGATCCCCATCTAGGCTGAGTAAAAAGCTTTTGCTAAGAATTCCCTGGATATGGAAGGCTTCCAAACCCTAGAATCCTTGGAATTCCTGCACAAAAACATCTTAGAAAGAAGCCTCAACAACTCCCCATACCGAACCTCCTCACACAGACGAAGATCCCTTCTAAAGGGCACATCCCACACCATAGAACCCTCATCTCACATCCCATAGCAATCACTGACAATAGACTCCTTGATGGAGACCACTATAAAGATTCTAGGAAATAACTCACATAGAGGACCCACCCCTACCCAATCATCTAACCGAAATCTGGCATCCCTCCCATCTCCCACCACAAAACCCACCCCTTCGGACAAGGCTTTTCCCCTATCAGTTGATATATCCCCAACCGACGCAATAGCACCCAACAAACCCGACCTACAGTACCTTAGAGGCTTGGACCTAGATTAGGCCACCATCCCCACTTGTCCTCACCATACTTGGCAGTTATGACCCTCCTCCACCAAGCCTCCCTATCCTCTCCAAACCTCCACCACCACTTAACCAAAAGATCCTCATTCCTATTCTCCAAACTACTAAGACCCAAACCCCCACTCCTTTTAGGTTTAATGATCTCACTCCATTTCAATAAGTGTAGCTTCCTTGTATCGCCTTAACCCTCCCATAAAAAATTCCTACGAATACAGTCCAGCCTGTCCACCATGGCCTTAGGTCACGTTTGTGCACACACCCTTTCCTCGGAAAGAAGAAACTACCACGTCAACAAATTCCATAAAAATGGAAACCTCGGAAAGGGATTTCAGTGGAATTTAGAAATTCATGTTAGGTGCAAAAAAAATCTCCTTGCTGAATTGGTGCTAATGTTGTTTGGTGCGGCTGTGGATTCCTTATTGAAAATCAGATAAGCCATTGCAGAAATAATACTCATCACAAAAATAATCATCATACATACACCCAACTAATCAAAGAAAACAAAATCATAATGCAATGGTCGACGAAGATAGGGTTTTGCGTTGAGTTGGAAAAGAGTGAGGAAATGAGATTATAAATTTTCCGAGGAAATGGAATTCCCATGCCCCCCATAGGAAATACATTTTCAGCATTAGTAAGGAGAATGCTGACAAGGCAAGAAAGTGTTTCCGTGGAATTGTTCTGCACCAAACGCAAGAAAAATGGGTTTTCCGTAGAAAACCGTCCACTTTTCTGTAGAAAAGTGTTACACAAACATGCCCTTAGGCATCTTGAAAAGAGTCGTGTAATATATTGGGAGATTTGACAAACAAGATCTTATAAGGGTAATCCTCCGCCCAATGATAGTTATTATCTCTTCCAAGAAGACAATTTCTTCTCAAACTTGTTAATGACGAGATCCCACAACGCCTTAGATCCCGGCTGTGCCCCTACAGGCAGACCAAGATACAAAATGGGAAGCCTTCCTGATTTCTGACAAATCATGGCCGCCAAAGATTGAGTGGTCTCGTCAGAACATCAAACCCCCGCCAAAAGACTCTTGGATATGGTAACTTTTAGCCTTGAAATCAATTGAAAACACCGCAGAATTCTTTTAAGAGACAAAATCTCATCCCTCTTTGTCGAACTAAATAGAATGGTATCATTTGCAAACTAGAAGTGCCAAATTGCCTCCCCATTCTGATTGATATTAAAGCCCTCAGTCATTCCCACCTTTCTAGCTCTCATAAGGAGCATACTCAAGGCATCCACTGCTATCATAAACAAAAAGGGGAAAGGAGATTCCCTTGCCGTAAACCTCTAGAAGCCTTAAATAACTTTGAAGGAGACCCATTTACCAGAACAAATAAGGATGTAGAAGAAATATACTCTTCCATCCACCTGCAACAAGTGTTCCCAAACCCAAATATAAAAAGCATGTAATCAACGAAGTTCCAACCCACATGGTCATAAGCTTTTTCCAAGTCAATTTTGAAGATAACTCCCTCAACTTTAGACTTCTTCCTAGCATCGATGAGTTCATTAGCAATCAACACTCCATCAAGAATCTGTCTATATCCCACAAATGCTCCTTGAAAAGGACTAATAATGAGAGGAAGAACTGTCACGACCCCGGACCAGGTCTGCAATAACGACGGTCCCTAATCCGCGGGTTCGCGGCGGTGCACACTAAGAACGAGGCACAACCCCTTGTCCAGGCACGCTATTTCCCACAGGTTTCCGCAATGAGGATTCCATGAAAACAAACCTCAAACAAACATGATCACAATTGTGGAAGCGTGTAACAAATCACCATAACATACATAAATAACATGACATAACGTCAGAGAGAGAAATGTAACCTGTAGCATTCCCATAGCAGTTCAGAGTTTAATATTTACACAAAAGTAAATTCAGTTTATACAACCCAAAAGTAAGAGGTCAACATTGGCCAATACATCCACAAAAGACATCTCAAAAGATACACACAACCCAAAATGTGCTTCGCAACTCCGAGCTAAATCTGACGTCTACATGATATCATCAGCTTGCCACTCCACTAGCAGTTACGGCTCCCCCACCGCCGCCTCATGCTCCTCCGCAAGGGCAGCGAGGCCTGCACCTGGGCACCAAGTTAAATGAGTCAGACATGACAGTCTGGTAGGTCATCAAGATAGGTATTGGGCATACAGATAATATACATAGTTTGTAATGAGTAAAACATGATTTAACTAAAATATACAATTGAAATCAAATACATGGCTGAAATGACTAGCAACAAGCAAAATACATAAACAAGATACATGATAGAAATCGAGCAAGAATACTGACAATAACAAGAATGGCAAAACCACATTGAGCTCATCATTCTCCACCATACAAGATGATAAGAGCAAGCAAGCAAGAAAGTCCCACGCCACACAAGGTCATCGAGGCAAGCAAGATTTACATAACCCATTATAGCTGGGCATCTAGCAAGAGGTCTGGCCACGGAACCGGAAAGCATGAACAAGCAAGATAAACCAGAATGGAAAAACCACATTGAGCCACCATACAAGATGATAAGAGCAAGCAAGCAAGAAAGTCTCACGCCACACAAGGTGGTTGGGGCAAGCAAGATATACATAACCCATTATAGCTGGGCATCTAGTAAGACGTCCAGCAGCGGAACCGAAAAGCATGAACAAGCAAAAACCAAACCAAACCAAACCAAGCATTTTCCCACTAGGTGGGGTCGGCTATATGGATTTGACGACGCCAATCAAATCTGTTTAGGACCATGTCCTCCATTAGATCCATATTGGCAAGGTCATGTTTAATAATTTCTTTCCAACTTCTCTTGGGTCTCCCTCTCCCTCTCCTACTCCTGGCAATCTTCATGCTTTCACACCTTTTAATAGGTGCCTCCATTGGACGCCTTCTAACATGACCGAACCATCTTAGTCGATTTTCTCTCAGTTTATCTTCTTCAATCGATGCTATTCCTACTTTGCCCCTAATCTCCTCATTCCTAATCCTATCTCTCCTTGTGATCCCGCACATCCATCTTAGCATTCTCATCTCTACAACTTCCATCTTCTTAATATGATTATGCTTTACTTCCCAACACTCTGATCGGTATAACAACGCTAGTCTTACCGCCACCTTATAATACTTACCTTTAACCTTGAGGGGGACTTTCCGATCACACAAAACCCCCGAAGCACTCCTCCATTTGGTCCACCCGGCTTGAATCCTATGACTTACATCAGTATCAATCCCCCCATCCTGTTGCACCATCGATCCCAGGTACCTAAAGTTTTCTTTCTCTACAATCTTTTGTGTGCCCAAACTTATTTCTATGTTACCAAGTGTCCTACTTTAACTAAACTTGCATTCCATATATTCCGTCTTGCATCTACTTAGTCTAAACCCTTTTGTCTCTAATGTTTTCCGCCACACTTCTAGCTTAGCATTCACTCATTCTCTCGTCTCATCCACTAAAATAATGTCATCTGCAAATAGCATACACCACGGCACCTCATCCTAAATATGTCTTGTAATCTCATCGATAACTAGAGCAAACAAGTACGGGCTTAACGCTGATAGGAAACTCCTTAGTCTCTCGGCCAGTCGTCCTTATAGATGTCACGACTCTATCATACATATCCTTTATCGCCTCAATATATGCGACACACTCTTTTCTTTTCCAGTACTCCCCATAGAATCTCCCTAGGAACCTGGTCATAGGCATTCTCCAAGTCAATGAACACCATATGTAAATCTCTCTAACCTTCTCTATACTATTCCATTAACCTCCTCAGGAGAAAGATAGCCTCCATGGTTGATCTCCCAGGCATGAAACCAAATTGATTCTCTGAAACGTTTATTGTTCTTCTTAATCTTCTCTCAATAACTCTCTCCCATAATTTCATCGTATGGCTCATCAATTTAATCCCACAGTAATTCGTAGAGTTCTGAAATATCCTTTGTTCTTGTATATGGGTATAAGAATACTTTTCCTCCATGCATCAGGTATCTTCTTGCTCTTTAGCACTACATTAAAAAGCTTTGTCAACCAACTTATGCCATTCTCCCCCAAGCACCTCCAGACCTCAATAGGGATACCATCTGGCCCAACCGCTTTCTCATTCTTCATCCTTTTCAATACTTCTATAACTTCTTCCCTATTGATTCTGCTATAGAACATATGATTCGATTCTTCCCTAGAAATGGTAAGCTGTCCCAATTGTATGTCACTACTACTGCTTTCGTTAAATAACTTGTAGAAGTAGCTCTTCCAACGCTCCTTTATCTCCTCTTCCTTTACTAATACATTTTCATCCTCATCCTTAATGCATTTAACTTGGTTTAAGTCCTTGGTCCGCGTATCTCTGGCTTTAGCAAGCTTGAATCTCTCTTTCGCCTTCCTTAGTGCCAAGTCGCCTATATAGCTCCTCAATTGCCTTTGCCTTGGCCTCACTGACTGCCTTTTTGGTTTCTCTTTTTGCTTCTTTATACCTCTCCAAGTTCGCTGCATTTCGATCATTTTGCCAAGTTTTAAAGCACTCTCTCTTGACTCTTATCTTGTCTTGGACAGCCTCGCTTCACCACCATGCCTCCTTCTGTGCCTGAGCACCCCCTTTGGATTCTCGTAAGACTTCTTTCCCTACCCTTCTAATACACTCTGCTACCTTATCCCACATATTATTTGCACTCTCATTTACTGCCCAAACGTCTTCCTCTAGCACTCTTTCCCTAAATTCTAGTTGCTTATCACCTTTCAAGTTCCACCATTTAGTCCTTGAACATCTATACAACTTTTTTCTAATCCACTTTTGCAGCTGCACATCGATAATCAACAACCTATGTTGGGAAGTCAAGCGCTCCCCCAGTATAACCTTGCAATCTTTACAAGCTAAGCGGTCTCTTTTCCTAGTTAAGAAGAAGTCAATCGGTGTCCTTGAGGAGCCACTCTTATAGGTCACCAAATGCTCCTCTCTCTTCCTAAAAAAGGTGTTAGTCACTATGAGATCATGAGCCACTGAAAACTCCAAAATATCCTTCCCTTCTTCATTTCTATTACCGTATCTAAGTCCCCCATGTACTCCTATGTATCCATCTACGTCGCATCCTACATGACCGTTCAAATCTCCTCCTATGAAGACCATCTCGCCTTGGGGTATCTCTAGTAGCACTCCTTCCGAGTCTTCCCAAAACTTCTCCTTATGTCCATCTCGTAAGCCCACCTGGGGGGCATAAGCACTAATTACGTTCACTATCTCTTCTCCTAACACTAACTTAATTGCAATAATCCTATCTCCACAGTGCTTTACATTAACTATATCTTCCTTTAAGTCCTTGCTTACTACTATGCCGACCCCATTCCTCGATCTATTAAGTCCCGTATACCATAACTTATACCCAGTCCTCTCAATCTCTTTAGCTTTCTGTCCCACCCACCTTGTCTCTTGCAAGCAAGCAATTGCGATTTGTCTCCTTTCCATTGTATCCACCACTTCCATAAGTTTCCCAGTTAGGCTCCCAATGTTCGAAGTACCTAATCTCAGCCTTCTATTTTAGACTAGCTTCCTTACCCCCTACACTCGTCCAATAAAGTGTAAGGACCCTTGCCTAGTTAGCACTGCACCCAGGCGCTGATGCAGTGGTCCTTGCTCACTTATCGCTGTACTCGGACCATATAGCGCGTCGCTAAGTAGGGGACGCCCCCACGAAATTTCATTAGGTCTCAAATCCATAAAGAAATCCGACTGAGTATTGTGCTGGCTGTCGGCTACCTAACGCACAACCCTCCTCCTTTGTCCGGGCTTGGGACCGGCCATGTCAAGGATACCCCAACATAGGCGGAGTTGAAAAGCATGAACAAGCAAGATAAAATTATTTTATGAGTAAAAACAGATGTATGCCAGTAAAATCCAAATCGACCTCTTGTTTTCAAAACAAACACCTCATACATATGCTAAGACCATATCAATTGGCACTGTGTACTTAAAGCCCGAATGCCGGATTTTCACATTGGTTGGTGCCCTCGAAGCTAGACAAAATTCCAAGTTTCAAGTGCACATCATCAAGTTGGCTGATCCCCGCATATCCTTGGGTTTTATCCCCATAAAATCACATTAAAAACACCCTTCAGGAGCCCTCAGTTAATTGTTGGTTAGCCGAGTTCAGTTAACCGACACTTGACCAAGTGTCATGCTGATGCAAAAATGGCCTCCTGATATACTGACCGACAGGAGTTCAGTTAGCCGTCGGTCAAGTCTCAGTTAACAGAACTCAATTTCGGTTAACGGACACCTGATTTCCTGTCTTTTTTCTGCGTCTTGATAGATAACCGAACTTCATGTCGGTTAACCAACAGCTGGCCAAACTTAACGAAAAATGAAGGTTTCAATTCTGTTTCAGTGAAAAATCCATCTCCTTTTCAAAACCCTTCTTCTCTTAACTATCACCTGCATTTCCAGAGCCTACATGCTCTCCAAAAACCTCCATTCTCCAACAATTCCAAAATCAAGACCTCCATTCATCCACAAAACGTCCATTCCCATAAATATAAACTTCAAAAGCAGAAATCAAGAACTAAACAAAAACTTCAGAAAATCTGATACAAGATTCAGTAGAATTCACATTGAAATTATAACATGCAAGCATATATATATATATATATATATATGATGCTAATAGCGAGACTAGCTAGTAAACAAGATCAATTGGACATTTAATAGATGAAAACATGTACTGTGCAACCAAGATATGCAAAATACATAGCATGCACAAATTTAGCTAGATCAATCACTTGCCTATGCCCAAATACACTCAAATTCCTTCCCAAGAATTCTTCTCGAGCTGGAAAATCAATCTACAAAAAGCCCCGAAATTCACACCTTAAAACCCTCCAAAAAAATGGAAAACAAGGAACCACTTCAAAGAAGCTTTGCATGTATGAAATTGGAGATCTAAAGGACCTAATAACACCATAGATAAAAGCTGGAATCCATCTCTAACCTGCAAATGCCTTAACCACGAAGAAACAATGAGAAGAAGATGAGGCTCCACTAGATTTCTGCACAAATGGTATCTAAGTGAAGCTTGGAGGAAGAGGAAGATGATGGTGAGCTTGGAATTTTACTCTAGGTTCAGTTGGGAAGACATGCAAGGAGAGGAAAGAGGAGAAAGATGGGTTTTTCTCTGAGTTCCTATGAAGCACGGATACGGGACAAGGATACGATACGATACGGATACACCATTTCTCAAAAAAGTAGGATACGATACATCGGGGATACATGGAGGTTTTTTTCTTAATATTGTTTATGTGACTATGTAATAAAAATCTAACATTATTTCAATCAAAATAGCCATAGAAATCTAACATTAGATGTCATTCAAAGGAATGAACTCTTTCATTTGCTAGTAAAGGGGCTCCAACGAAACATTCGAAGGATGTAGCCTAGTAAAGAGGCTCATTATGTTTGGCCTTATGTCGTCCAAGAAAGTTAGGGCAAGGCCTGGTATACCCAAGGCCTTCAACTACAGACATAACCGAAATCATGAAATCTCCAATTGCCACCACAGCATGCATATGAAATCTGATCCCCCAAGGACAAAACAAGAACATCAAAACACACAAATTCCAATCCAAACAACACAGCAAAACTTACCAGAAAATCAGCATTTTATATCATTCCATTCTCGAAATTACGTACAAGAAAGAAAAAACCCCTAAAAACCCTTTCAAAAATTATATGTACCTTTTTGAAAACAGAAAAAAGAAAACTATCATCTCAAAATCACAGACATTGCATTCTCAGACACAACTGATGAAGCAGTAGAGAAAAAAGGAAAGAAAGAAGAGAAAAGAACCTGACAAGTGCTGACAGGCGCTGGTTCTCGTGATGCAGCGGCGAAGGTGGAGATGAGGTCAAGGCGAGGCTGCAGCGGCACAGGTATGTACCGTTTTTTGCTACTGCAGTTTTATGTCGATGTAGCAGGATGACGACGACGACGATGACGGTGCTAGCAGCCCCAACTTCTTTCACCTTAGGTTAGGGTTTGATGACAACGACATGCTGGCCAGTGATGATCTCGTCGGAGGAGTGGAGGAGATGGCGAGGTGACGACGAGATGCAAGGTACTTCTCTGCTCTCTGCTTTCCCTTCTCTTCTTTTTTTTTCCCTTCTCCTCTCCCACGTTTTCTTCTCTATTTCTCCTTCCCCCCCCCCCCCCCCCCCCCCTTCTTTTTTTTTTTCACTTAAAACGTGTCCCGCTCATGTCCCGCACGTGTCCGAAATGACAAAAAAAAGATAATAATAATAATAATAATAATAATAGTCAGATACGCTTTTTGCGTATCCCGGACGTATCCATGGCTTATCCGGGCGTAACCGTGTCCGATACACCCGCGATATGGATTCGCCCCCCATTTTCACGTATCCATGCTTCACAGCTGAGTTCTGTAGTTTCTGTAGCTTGAATGAAATTTGAACGAGAGAGAAGATGGCTGGTTTAAATATAAGTGGGTTGTGGGCCCCAATAGTCTAAGACTTCAAGTGCTTGGAAACCCCACTTGTGGGCCTCGGATGCGATTGACGAAGAAGAAAGAATTGTTCCTTGAAAAATCTAGTTTCCAAAAAGGATATAGTTTACATGGTTTGGAGATTTTGAAAATCGTGCACAGATTTGAGTGTGAAAAGATTGTTTTACCCTTTTGGATGAAAAACTGGGTTTCAAGGCTTCGAACATGGATGGAACGATATGAAAGTTGTTGGTACTAACAAGACCCATCAAAAGAGATCAAAATTGGAATTTTTCGAAAACAAGAATGATTCCCCCCACACTTACACAAGCAGCCCAAGGCATCCCTAGGCATGTCAGACTGAGTCTAAACGCTCTCAAAATTCCCCAAAGCTATAGCCAAGGCTAATCAAATCCACACTCTAGTTCCCACTTCCACTAAATCCACTTAAAAGACTAATTGTCCAACTAATTAGCACTAATAACAAAATATTGGGTTGGGTTCTTACAAGAACACTTTTCAAACGATTTGCCAGAATCTTTGCCAACAACTTAGACCACTATCCCACTAGGCTAATAGGCCTATAATCATGTAAGTTCACCGGATTTGGGATTTTTGGAATAAGGGTCAGAAAGGTTGCATTCAACTGTATTTATTCTAGCCCTTGTATGAAACTCGGAAAGCATGTCTTTGAAATCGTCCTAAAGAAAATCTCACCTAGTTTTAATGAAAGAGAAGTTAAAACCATATGGACCTGGGGCTTTGTCCCCATCGCATTCCTCCAATGCCCTAGACTCATCCTCAAACTCTCTCTCCAACCAAATATGAACCTCGTCCGGGATCTTGGGAAAGGAAAGCCCATCAAACTTAGGCCTTTTCACACTCTCACCCTTGTAAAGCTCTTCAAAGAAACGAGCAATCTCATTCTTCACCTCAATCGAGCTTTCTAGAATTCTACCATCTCTTCTTATCCTCGCCAAAAAATTTACTCTACTTTTCACAGTTTCCATCTAATGGAAGAATTTTGTGTTTTATCTCCCTCCTTGAGCCATGTCACTCGAGATTTTTATCTCCAAGAAATTTCCTCCATACGGTTAAGACTCTAAACCCTAGACCAAACACTTATTTATTCCACCTCTTAATATAATCTACGAAGCTTCTTGTAAATCCTATAACCTGCAAAACCTCTAACATCTTCTGGTCTCCACCAAGATCTAGCCAATCCCAAAAGTCTTTATTCTGTAACCAGCTATTGTCGAATCGGAAAGATCTAGGCCCCCAATCAATAGAGTTAGAGCACAACTTGATAGGGTAATGATCTGAAATTAAACTCGGTACAACCACCTGAATAACACCCACAAAATGGTCATACCACTCCTTTGACAATAAAAACATGTCAATCCTACATTCGTACTCATGGCTGACTGCTGTCTATTACTGGACCATGCGTACCCCTTTCCATGACGTGGCAAATCAATCAATTCGTTAACATGGATGAAGTTAGAGAATAACACCATAGAACTAGAAGTAGAAATCCCTCCTTCTGGTGTGGGTACCTTACCATATTAAATCCACCTCTGAAAATCCAAGGGACAAGCCAAAGAGATTTAAATCCAAAAAATAACCTCTTTCTGATTGCACTTTTGGACCATAAACATTGCCAAAATCCTAAACAAACCCATCATTAAGCCCACGAACTCTGACAGCCAATATCTATCAGCCTGGAAAACATCCTCCATTACTATTACCAACCCCTCCTTCCAGATGGAGATCAGCCCCCAGCCCCACCCCCCAGCAGCCAATATCTATCAGCCTGGAAAACATCCTCCATTACTATTACCAACCCCTCCTTCCAGATGGAGATCAGCCCCCAGCCCCACCCCCCAACACACGCACGCACGCGCCCGCGCGCAAAAGAGCCCCCAACTGATGGACTCCAGCTCCAAGCACACCCATTATTGCCCCAAACTTCCCCAACAATCATATGAATATCTGATACCACTTTGGTCGCTTGCAACATCAAACAATCTACTTGGTGCTTTCTAACAGCCAACCTTTTCTCGGGCCTACCAAGCCCCCTTGCATTTAAACTAACAATAATCTTAACAAATTGACAAAAACAACCCAAAGCAAGAAGAGCTTCAAGCTTCAAGATAGAGAAAACTTACCCCTAGCCTCTGAGATTTCTGCCTCAATAAGGCTATGGAAAATCTCGGCTTCATTAAGCCCACATGAGACCCCCAATATTTTGCCCAAATTGAGAGCCTGAGATGCTTCTTCCTTTGCATCCTCAAAAACATCCGCAACCCTGCCAAACACATTCTCTAAATCCCCATCAACTTTTGCCACTTTGATCCCACCTTGGACATGTTCTGATCTGCCATTGAACCCACCACTATCCGCCTTCTCCACCGGAGTACCCTTCTCAACACACCACCCCGAATTAACAGAAACAACTTCTTGCACATGAGCGGTTGATAGTAACACCTCCTTATGCTTCTCTTCCTCATTTGATAATGTCTGATCAGTCCTCCACCCCCGCCTCCCCATTTTCCCCCTGCGATTGGTTGACGGCAAAAGAAATCTCCTTGTTCTAGCAGCTTGTAGGAATCTGATGACAGATCTTTGATGCGTATCCCAATGATGTAAGCTTCAGTATGTGCTTTGTTGCCATGTCCTATTATAGAGATATTGGATCAAAACTTTGATCATGGAATGCTTTGATCTTCCATTCAAAAGATGGACACATCGAAATCCACTATTTTGAAGATCCTTTTTTATAAAAAGACCATCTTTAATTTGATTATGCATCATGGGCTCAATTTGTATTGCACAGATTTGATGGATGTGCCATGTGGATTTTGCAAATATACTCTCTGTCAACAAGTTTGATGGCAAATATACTCTCTATCATTACAATGCAGTTGATTTTTTCAAGGATAGTTGATTTTTATCCGTCCTCAGATAGGAATTCAAATTTGGGGACAAATTCTTTTTCAAGAGGAGGAAGATGATGCGGATGAGATCGTGATGGATGGTGTAAATGAATTGGCGCTAGCCTACACAATCTAGAGGATCAAAAAAAGCCTAAAGTCAAAACTAACCTGACTGGCCAGCACATGATCCAACGCTGCAGTAGGCCTGTGGACTATGTCCAACCCTATAGTCTTTCTAAATTCTTCCCTTTCCTATTTTGCCCTCTCCCCTATCCTCCCTATTCAAGTTCAAGTTCGTACCTACCATATTATTTCTTTCCCTTCTCTATTGACGCAGTCCTGCTTCGATGCGATCCAACCGTCTAGGGCCCAAGTAACCAAAACCAGAAAATATCCAGCCACCACACTGTTATGCAGTAACGAAAATAGAAGTCCAGAAATTTAATGGGGAAGGCACAATGCTGAAAAAACCACCAAACTCACCTTTAAAGAGCCTTCTTAATCACCTATAGTCCATACGACCAAGGAAGAGGGAAAGAGAAACACAAAGTTTTGTGTTTTATTGAAAAACATATACTGGCACTGTAGCTGCTACAGTAATGACGAAAATAAAACTTATTTTTAAGACTGAAAACAGCCATAAAACGCTAGGAAATCCTACTAATTAGAGTCCTATCACTAATAGTAGTCTTTAGATACAATTTCTAAACAAAAGAAGGAATCAAATCTAAAAATAAATAAAGAAAATCACTGCTGCAATCAGATCTGATCGTCAAATACACTTTGGGGTAGATTGGTTGTGGACCCCACTTGGCCCACTCTTTGGTGAAACAAACTGCAGGGCCCTTTAGTGAACTCCCAGGTGAACCCAAAGAGGTCTTAACTTCTTGAATTGGGTCAGTTTTGGCCTCCTAAACTGTGGCTCCAAAACAGCTTCACGTGAGGCCTTTGTGAGTTCTGAATTTTCTGTAAAAATTGTAATACAGCCCTTGCAGTTCTGTATATTCCCAAAACAGTCCCTGTTGTATAGTTTTAAACTAAAATCTGAATTGTTTGGGCCCAGGTTATCAATCAAAACTTCTCGGGACCCTTGCGGGCCATCTAGGGATGCTCCCACCGTTGCAAATAGTATTTAGCCATAACAAAACTTAGATCATCATCAATTTCTGCATCATCTATCCTTCTAAATTCCTGCAATCCCTAATTACCCTCCTTCCTAAAATCTCTTCTTTCTAAAACTCTCCAATTCCTAGAATCTCTATCTTCTCTAAGGTTTCCACCAACCCACTTTCCAATAGAATAACTTCCATCAAGAAATTTTCCTTAGAATCTTTCCAATTAAGCGCTTGACTTTTTTATGTTTGGTTACCTTCATTGGCCATTTCCCATAGTTTTACCCTGTGCATGTGCTTAGGAGGGTTTGCATGTGCCCCTAGGGATTAGTCCTTGGCTGTCCAAAATCAAGTGTCCCTCGGGCTCAACCTCTCAAGGCCATAGCCTCATGCACTAGGTTGGGCAGGAGATACCCTGGGTTATCAAAAAAAGAAACTTTTTTATGTTTGGCCAAGATCTATGATTTGATGAATGATTGTACAACTTGGATTGCAAGCCTAGACTCTAGACTATAAATACCTATGTAAGGTTCATGGAATGCGGCTTTTGAAGTTGAATCATTATTGCATAGACTATAAATACCTATGTAAGGTTTGTGGGATGTAGCTTTTGAAGTTGAATCAGTATTGCATAATAGAGTTGGATGTCTCCTCCATCATTGGGTGATTTTTCATTCTTCATTGTGGGTCTTGTTAGTCCTTGGTAAAGTTGATTACAAGTGATTTTAGTTTACTTTTTCTTAACTGCTGTGGAATTTGCATTTTGCCTTTCTTTTGCAATCGTTTAACATGTGACAAATATGAAATATGAACTGTGGAACAGCCATCTTAGAGTGTTATTCTAACCATTAGTAGGCTAGATCTACATCAGTTTTGTATAAGAGCATACTGATGTGCATCAATTCCATATCCATTGGGTGCAAAAAATTAGTTTTCATTTTTGTGGTGGAATATCCTTTGCATGTGCATCCTGTATTGTCATTTGCAAAAATACTGTTAAAACTGAAATCTAAACTTTGGCTGTAGATGCATATGTTTGGAACCTATTAGTGCCTGTCCATGGCATTGCAATCTCAAATCAGATGATTCTCCAATCTCCATGCATTCTTGGTGACCTCTATATGGTTTTCTAGTCAATATGCTTCTGTTCTTGAGCTGTTTGTGTTGGCATAGCATATAATGTTTAGTAATAACAATTGCTCTATCAAGATTAGGAAATTAATAAGTTCCTTGTCCCAAAATTCTCTGAGCTGATTTTTTTATGCAATGATGCAGGTTTTTTTTGTGTTTAGTGATGGCTCCATCCATGTTCTTTGCCCAGTTGTTCCGTTTGGAAGGTATCCTGAATGCTGACTGCAATCAATCAGTTTTTCTGCTTCTTTTTTCCTCACACTTATTTGACCTATGTATTGCACAAATATTTGTGTAGTCCCTCTTGTTTTCCTTGCGAGTTTTTAACACCAAGTTGGCATTTGCATACCCTGTTCAGCCGGAAAGTGAGTGGTTCTTTTTTTGGCAGTTTTTATAGCTGGGTATCCATTGAGGAGATCTATAAAGATGCTCATATGTATGGCTTGAAATCATCCAATTCACAAGCTGTTACTAATTCCAGTTTAGCCATTGCATGGTTAGAAGCAACGTTTCCTGAGTTAGTTAACCAAGCAAAGGAAGGTGGTAGTTTATTGGCACTGAAAGCCCGTCCTTATGTGCCATTTGATGCGTCTCTTGCATTACAGGTTTTTTTTCCATCTTGAGACTGCAATCCTTTTTATAATTTTCAATTTACCATCTTCCATCATTTCATTTGAAAGGGCTATAATTCTCATGTACTTGTCTGGTTCACAATGTCGTCCAGAAAAAATTGATATGTATTGATTAAAGGTGTATTGGATCCTATTGGTCCGGTTGCTTATAAGCATCATGAAGAGGAAAAAAATCTATAATGTTGAAAAATGTTAAATCCATCACTGGGGCTGAAACTTGAAGAACTGCTTCCGAAAAAAAAAAAACTCCAGAAGAACTGTCCACCTGGTTCAATATATATGAACTATCAGATTTCAATGTTGGCCCCGCTGATGGATTTACAGGCCTCAGACTATCTGGACTTGGAGTGAAAGGATGAGAACATGAGACTGTGAAATGGGGGAGGAGTAGAGGAGAAAAAAAAATCGTGCTGGGCCTGTGAGACTTTTCTGAAATTTTTGCATCAGAAATATTCCTGTGAGCAATGTGCTCACAGGCTTACTATGCACACCCCCTAGTAGGGCCCACTTGGGGCCCCACAAATCATGGGACAGAGGAGGA
The DNA here is from genome assembly GCA_028538565.1 of Umbellularia californica. Taxonomy (NCBI): domain Eukaryota; kingdom Viridiplantae; phylum Streptophyta; class Magnoliopsida; order Laurales; family Lauraceae; genus Umbellularia; species Umbellularia californica. The sequence continues at coordinate 86,373,524 of JAPQWN010000004.1, read as the reverse complement.
ATGGGAAGATCCATGTGCGTAGGGCCCACATATCAAATTTCAGCTCAAAAGGATGCCCTTAATCCCTTCATCTTGGCGCAGCCCCGGATCTGTGATCAAATAGATCAACTAACGAGGGGATTCCACACAAGAAAGCACTCACAACCATGAAAACCACCATTAGAGAGATAATTGAATTAATTGATAATAGCATTGCCAACTACAATGGGGACTTCAACTATATGTAGAGTAAGATTGTTTCTTAGTAGTCAAGACATTCTAAAAATAAGAAACTATCTAATCCTGATCAAAATAGAAATTAGGAAGCAAATTTACTAATTTAGAGACTATCTAATTAGGCAATAGGGATCTCTGATCTTTGGGAGGATCATTGATCGTGTGGGACCAGGCCTGTGGGACTGAGATCTGGGCCGGATCTTGGGTCGGCCTGCATCACATTTGTGGCCCATGAGTTTAACGACTTTATATCAAAATAAAATATTTTACCCTTGATCCAATGGTCTTACTGTGTGAGGCACCTAGTGGGCCCCACTATATGATCAATCTGAATGGACCATGTGAACCCCCCCGCCGGCCCCCCCAAAACCACCTCTCCTCTCTTTTCCTCCCGCCCTCCCTCTCCCCCTTCTCACCAAACAAACCGCCACAAACCCCAAAAAATATGTCATGGATCCCATGGACTTTGCACCGTTATGAATGGACTGGACAATTCGATCTAGTGTGATTTTTTTACTTAAAATTGTTAAACCTGTGAGCTACAGATCAAATGGGTAGGGCCCAACCTAGGGGTGGGAAGGGGAAAGATCTTGATGAACTCTACCTCTGTATAAAATTTCAGGCCCATTAGACACGCACACATGCACACACATATAAGAAAAAAAAAAAAAAAAACACCAATGAATGGCACCAGACCAATTTGACATTATTCCAAATCTTCCTCCCCCTTGGATTGACCATGCCATGCAAGACAGGTGAAGCTGTAGAGAACAGTTAAAAAGAACGTGCAACTTTGAGGGACTTAGATTTAGGATTAGAATGATCATGTGGAGCCCAATTGACATGCATCCAGGTGGGCTCCATGAGGTCTTTTTTTGGCTCTAGAAGGCCAGGCTGTTTTCGACCAGCCTGTGTGTCTGTGTGCGCGCGCATGTGCACACACGCATCTTTGCGTAGTGCAGTGAGGCCCACCTTTGATGGAAATGAACAATTAGATACAGACCACCTCTGTTGATTATTAATGGGCTTGAAAACCGCATTTGCTAGAGCTATATTTACTGTTGGATTGAATCATTCGAGAAGGTGCTTTCAATGCCTCTTGCCATTTGTCACTATCGAAGGTGGACCACACGGCTCAAATCAAATTAGCAACATGAGAATGATATGTAGGAGTTATACCTTCAGAGCATGTTGAACAATCTGTAGAGGCAATCTTTGCAGTCTGTTTTTGCAAACATGTAAATTTAGATTCATTCCCAACTTCCAGCTTTATTCACATTATCTGAGGAATACTATTTTTCCCCACATATAGGGGCCTCTCCGTAAAGTGTGTCATCGTGAGGATGATGAAGATTCTCAAGTCTTCAGTGCTGAATGTGAAGGTCGTGCAGTGAGTTTTCTTTACAACACAATAAACAAAGACTCAATTCTGGTGACTGCCTGGAGTAGTGGGCAGTTGCAGATTGACGCCCTAGCAGATGAACTTCAACCAGTCTGGAAAGTTGGGTCTTCACCTAGTATCCGTGTTGACTCTTCTGGCCAGATCATTGGAGTTGCTATGATTTGTGGGACGATTTCCGAGGAATTTGCAAACCTTGACAAGGAAACACGCATCAGTAATGCAGGTGATACTGTTTGGTTAGGATGCTCACCTCCTTTGCTAAGACTGGCTGTTGTGGATTTGGCATTACCAGAATATGCCTTGACTGGTTTGCTTTCAATATTCACTGATCTCCTTGTTCCAGAGAGAATATATTGCTTGCATGGCGGTGGGATAGACTTGATAATGTTGCATTTTCTTCCATTTTCGAGTCATGCTGCTGGAAAGGATGAAGCTGTGAAATCTCCTTCTGTGTATCCCATTGTGACTACATGCCATGGTGATACTTACTCTGCATCTCCTCTTTGTGGCTTGGTTTCAATTGCAGATTCATTTGGCAACTCATGGATTGTAGGGCTTACCTCCTATTATGAATGCATTGTGATAGAGATGAAGGGTTGGAACATGGCTCCATCCCTTCGTGTAAAGGAGGATGAGAAATCTTCTAGTTATGCAGAGTCCTCAGAGACTCTTGTTCCTGATATTATAAGTAAAGAGCTCCTTGTTGACCCAGAAGTTGATCTCAGTGACCGCACTTTGTCATATCTGCGTTCTTTGACTGCTGATTCTATTGAAGGCCGATCATCTCTTCATCATTACTTCAAGCTCTTCCATGAAAATTATGTGGAGTACGCACACAAGGTAACAAAGTAAATCTATTTGCCCATCTCAATTACCATGTGTTTCTTGATGTTGTTAGAGGTTAGATTATAGAAAAAGAAATATTATTCTTCTTTCAATGCAGCAGCAAAATTTTCTTACAATTGGACTACACAAAATCTGGTCTTAGTTGTCAGGTTAAGAGAGAGAAGTTAAGACCTGCCAATTTTGTCAAATAGAAGTTTTGGGCTCTGTAATTGGAGTTTTGCTTAAACCTAGTTGGGTTGATCAAGTTTTCCCTTAATGCATCAAACCTGAGATTTTTTTTGTTGTTCCTGTTTTCTAGGTCTACGTAGGGCTCAAATATCATGTGGCTTACTTGGAGAGGATCCTTGCTGATCAGCATGCACGTTTGTATAAGGTGAAAAAGATGCTTCTGAATGTTGAGGAGAAACAAGTGAGCTTAGATGGCCGAATAAATCGTGCTGCCCAAGTGTATGGGCTTTTAGAAGAGCGTTTAAGGAGTTGCAGAAGCTTGCCCGGAGTCAACAGGAAACCTCTTTCAAGGGCAGAGCGTGAATTCCAGTCCCAACTTGGTATTTTGACTATTCATCCTAAGAAATCATTGTCAGGACCCTTTGATACATATTGTTCTGTCGTTCACTAAAAGCTCGAGCTTTTGGTGTTTCTGGTTATTTACATAGTATCAGAACCGTCAACCGAGGGTCATGTGTTTGAGTCCCTGGGGACGTGTTTTTGTCCACGAATGGTCGTTTGGCGTAATTCTGTCCATATGCGGGGAAATCATTGTCAGGACCCTTTGATATACATTGTTCCGTTGTTCACTAAAAGCTCGAGCTTTTGGTGTTTCTGGCTATTAACACGGTATCAAAGCCGTCAGCCAAGGGTCATGTGTTTGAGTCCCTAGGGACATGTTTTTTGTCCACGAATGGTCATTTGGCGTGTTTCTATCCATAAGCAGGGAGCCCCACACATGAGGAGAGGGGCGGGGTGCGATGTCAAGACCCTTGGATATACATTGTTAGCTCGAGCTTTTAGTGTTTCTGGTTATTAACAATCATTTCTATATCCTCGGCAGGAACAATGATAGCAATGTTTTGTCTCCTTAAATTATTGTGATTTTCCAAATTTGGGCTTCTTCTCGATATATAGTCCCAAATCTTCCCCAGATTAAAATAATTTTCAAATACTAGGAGTAGGAAAAGTAATAAATATATGAGAAAATGGTCAAAATAGATATGTTGAAACTATTTCGAGATTTTGGGCAAAGTTCTACTTACCATCTCAGGTTTCAAAATGGTTGTCCATGCCATGTCAGCTCTCATCACATTAAGCTATTCTAAAATAGACACATCGAACTATTTAGAGATGGCGGTTATTGGTTAAAATAGGAAATGGTTCAAATACTAAGAAAGTTTTCCATTGCCATTTTCCCTTGAAACAACCAAGGGTGCATTTGGATATGGTGAAAATCCCATAGGAGTAAGTGGTTCTCCTTGAGTTTACATCTGTTTACTGTTGTGCTTTAGTGGAGAACTGTGGGCACCCTTGCAGGGGTTTTCTCCTCGGATGGAGTGATACCCATCATTTCTCATGCATGTGTGCATGCTAAAAGAAGTGAGAGCATGATTTTCATTGGAAAAATTCTTTCTTGTCCTTTCAGAAGTGATATTTCTCCTTTTCATAGTTTTCTCTATTAAATCTTTTTCCCCCTCTTTCTCCACCTCCAATATTTCCATTATCCTCACTTCTCCACCTATTGCAGCAACCTCTTAAGAATAAATTTGACATTTCTCCCAAGACAACTATTGAGGAAGAAAATTGCTTTTCATTTGTTTGACTACGAATTTAGCATGACGTTCAGTGGGTAAAATGTATACACTACATTTAGGGTTTAGGGTTTAGGGTTTAGGTTATTTTCTTTATTTTTCCTTTATTTTTCTTGTTTCTCATCTCTGAACATCACCCCCAACTGAATTTGTTTAGAATCAAATGTATAGGACATAGCTTCTACCTCTCTGCCAGTCCTCCAGTAGCTTTATTTCTTTAGTACTATGAACAACTACGGTTTCCTATTATGCAGAGAGATTTACAGGAATGGAGTTGGAAGCTTTGCATTCTTCTATCGAAGCTCTAGATGCAAGATTGAGAAGATACACAGAGTCTTCACATAGCAACGTGTTGAACTCAACAAGGCAGATCCCTGGGAGGACGAAGAATCACGTTTCAGATGCTCAAATTATGCACTTGAAGTCCGCCATGGCAAAGCTCTCCCTTGTCAACAGCGAGAACACGAAAAAAGTTAAGCTTGTTGAAAGTGCGCTGCGAAGGTAGCGAGTAATGAACTACTCTACATTTTGGGGTTTTTAAATGCTATACTGTTTTTTGGCAGCTTGTGGTTTTGGCAAAGGAATCGCTGACACTGTCAGTTGTCCCCGTCACAGTAAGTTAACTAGTTTTCACTAATCTTTCGGTCCCCGTAATGGATAGAACTCTTAACAGATATATTGCTTGAAAAGTACTGAAACAAAGCTAGGTCTCATGGTGTAGCCAAATTTTAGCGGTTAAGTATCATTTTTTGCGGATTTCTACACTGTTGTTTTGGGGTGCCTAAAAAACAAGGAATATAATCGACCACTGGTTTACTTTAGTCTGACCACTCTTGGTCAAAAACTGGAAATCATTGAGTCGACCACATTATGCTTGTTGAAATCATCAAATCCTGTCAGTGATGACCTTCACTGATGTGATGTAGATAATAACATATGAAAAGATTTGTAGGGCCCACCCGGGTATGGGGCTGGGGATCCAATGCTCCCCAGGCCCCCCACCCCAAAATGGCCCGCAAGTTTCACCCCTAAGAAATATCAAACCGTCATTTCAACGGTGCAATCCATTCTATTCTTATCGGTGTTTTAAAAAAAAAAAAAGCAGAGTATTGATGTAATTAATTCAGGCGGCCCTGTGTGAGGTCCATTCGGATGGTTGATTGAGTCCACTATGGGATGTGCGCGGGATACAGTGCACATGAATCTTACGGTGCAGACCACCATGGGGCCATCTAATCATTCATTTGAACCGGCCACAAAATCGGAACCCACCCGATAGTCACCGGATTCAAGGAATGCACCCAATTGAATGGACAACCGTTGGATTGGTTGCCCTTTTTAAATATAATGTCATTGAAATATGTGGGCCATTGATCAAGGGATTAGAATGATTAGTGGCCAGTGGGCCTTAAATTTTGTATACAGGTAGTGGCCACCTAACCCTATACGGAGGTGCGCATGTTGATTTGGGGGGGGGGGTGGGGTTGGGTTGATCCATTTAGATGGGTCGTCAGATGGCCCCCACTAATGTATGTATTATCCGGTACATTTATCTTGCTCAAAAGCTCCATGCAAGGTATCCGGATAGGCCCATCTATGCCTCAAATCATAGGACTAGGGGATGGAAAGATGGCACTAGATGTCAAATTTCAAGTCAATCCAATCCCCTAATCCCTTGATCCATGGCACACAAGTTCAATGGTTTTATATGAAAAAAAGATTTTGGTAGATAGTGTATGGTGCCCACCTGATCACCAATCCAAATGGACTATCCAAACTCTCCCCATTACATCACCAGATTCCATGGGAATCAGATTTCGGATCAATCTATATTGATCGTCGCCTCCATTATGTTGTTAGCAAATACCACTATTTTTTGTTTTGGATCTCCCAAATCATTACCACAGGAGATCCAGGAATGGTGCTTTTTATTTTTTTCTTTTCTTTTTCCCTGAAGGAAACCAGCAAAATGTCTCAGTATTAACTGGATTGCATCCTTCTCTTATCCTTTCTTTAGTACCAATCTGCTCGAATATGATTACTCTAATCTGCTATAAGTATAATAATAAAAAAAAAAAAACATTCTTTATAGATATAGTAGGTTCTATTGCACTTATTTTTGTTATGTCAGCCCGCTCAGCTCAGAGGTTAAAGCATCACATTTGTAATGTGATGGTCATTAGTTCAGTTCCGATAGCCCGCTTTTCAATATTCCCTGATCTGTTGGAGCTAGACCCTACCTTGCACGGTTCCAAGCAAGGTGGATGCAATTCCTATGCATTCTTAAAATGCAACCATACCGTGTACAGCAGCTGTTGGGGCCCACATGAGGCCTCACAGATCATGGGACAATGAAGTTTTCAGGGAATCCCTTTATCTGTGGTTTTCTATTTTTTAAAAAATTGACATTACATCCAACAGTCCTGCAAATTGGTGTGGAGATCAATTGATAATCATTATACTTGAGGGCAATAGATCAAGGGATTAGGATGATCTAGTGGGTTGGTTATCCAAATCATTCACATAGTACGTCCTGTGGAGGATGGAAGGTGACTCAAATATCTTACATCAGATCCATTATCTGGATACCTGTGCATTTTAAATGGATGGTATTTGTCAGCTCAAAGTAAATCATAGGGAATGACCCATTAGCTTGCCAGATAATGGATTATTAACTAATTTGCAATATTGTTGGTGAAATTTTTATCTGCATAAGTTCTTTGGAAATTGGAGCACAAATAAAATTTTATATGCAATTCTTGAACTTGATATGTTAGAACTTACAACTGCAATTATCATGCCATATAAGCTAACTATATACAAAACAGTATCATAATTACCTGTGGTAAGTAGTCACTGTTAATCACCAAGTTTGCACGGTATACACCATGAAATCTGTTCATACCATTGCATTGGGTCAAACTAGAAAATGAACAAGGGATGATACCAATAGGCCTGGGATGGTCTACAATTTTTTTCATTTACAGCACTAGAAGTTCTAATTTGTCAAAACAAATGAAGTTGGCTCATTTAGTCTTTAGCACGGAGGGCCTCCAATAGCAGCAGCAGAATAACTTCCAAAATACCTTTGTTTCAAAAACTGAGGAATCAAAAGCCATACTAGGACCTGAAGATTCCAGTAATCCATGACAAAGTAGAACTCCCGAGCCATCCTCATCAGGTCAGATCCATCTGATAATGCTCAGACCAAAGCTTAAGTCTAACAGAGTCGGGAATTCTGACATCATATTAGGTTTTTTCCATTGGTCAGATTCGCACAGATTGATTGCTTATTATGTCCTAAACCTCTAGGTTTCTTACACTCGGAGTTGTAATCATCAGAATCCTCATCGCTTCGGCCGTCATTTTTTTTTTTGGGTTTCTTCCCATCCTTTCCACAAAGAGACATCTTGAACTTCATCACATCTTTCCCTTGCACACGCTCAGACTTCTCCTTGGGCCTCCAAATGAAAATAGACCTGAAAGGGTAAGAGAGTGAAGCAAATGTTTACATTAGTTTATCAAGGAAACGTATGATCTTCTAGATTATGGGGCAATATATCTCAGGACTCATTTCTGGAATCATTCTTTCATTTTCCAACTTAACCTGGCTCAGTCATTGAAACAAATGTTGAAGGATGAGTCACTCTAATTTCTCATTCAACCAAATGATTAACTCGGTCAATTATTTTATTTAATCAGAAGTCCCACTCATACCCAGACTGAAGCCTAGTCAAGATGACTTAAATGTCAATCAAGCCCATCTGTGCAAGCCCAACTGGGCCCAACAATTGTATTTTAGTTAAACTACAATTGGTCTAGTCATAAATCATGTACACTTTCTATACTAGGTATAGCTATAATTTAGGATTTGAATTGTATTAGGATTCTGTTATCAGGATACACTCGATTTCTAGTTCGACCCTAAGGGGACACGATTTCAGCACCTCCCTCTCTCTCTCTCTCTCTCTCTCTGTTCTATACTTCATCTTCTCAAGATGACATTAAATAGTTCATAGTCCACCAGTGAAACCTTTTTTGTTAAACAAAAGTTGCAGAGAGTTGTTAGATCCTGAACCTTGAGCTTCCTGATGCCATGATATCATCTCGAGGATGTAGCTTGTTCACAGGGCAGATAGTTGTGATGTTTGGTTCTATCACCTCAGCAACAAGTTGCCCTGTACTGGTGTCTATAAAATCAATTGGATGCAAGGCAACTCCATTATAGTTTTCACTTATGTAACGGCCTATTACTGCAAGGGATTCTGAAAAGTCCTGTAGCATCAGATAATTAGATCTCGCTATGCAGATAAGTAACAAAACCAGAACAAAAATGAACACCAAGAAATTCTATGCAAATACACTGAAGTTACTGCATAATATGAAAAGAGAGGATACTGGGTACCCATTAGATCTGCACCATAAACAGAAAAGTAATCACCTTTGGATCCCACTCAGCTCGGAAGCAGGTCAAATGCCGATTGAAATTATGGCTGTGCACGATCTCTCTGCTTGGGGATTCCAAATCCCCAAAGATGGAATCCCATATACGAATGCGATTGTCCTGAGAGGTAGTTAAAATCTTACTTCCAGTAAATGGAGAGAAATATGCGGAGTTCACAACACGGCCATGAGCCATGCTGCCAAGAGAAAATCCGGCTTCTAATCGACGAACATCCCAAATTCGTGCCTAGGGACAAATCATACTAACAAAATTAATGTATTTTTACAATCATTGTCACAAATATTGGGGATGTTTCAAAAATATTGTGAGAACAGAAAATGAATATACCGTGAAAAAAGAGCGAGAAAATTGCAATAAAAATGAGGGAAATCAGTAGAAATCTAAAATAGAAATTTAACAGTATTACATATTTATTTTTGTACTTACCATTTTCAATTATCTAGAAATTAATTCATTCTCCATAATGTGTTCCCAGTAATATCTCAAGAAAAAACCACAATTTGAAAATATCCCAACATTTTCCTCATACGGTTATTTCCTTAAAATGATATTGTGATAATCGTTGCAATGAACCAAACCAAACCAAACCAAACCAAGCCTTTTCCCACTAGGTGGGGTCGGCTATATGGATTTGACGACGCCAATCAAATCTGTTTAGGGCCATGTCCTCCGTTAGATCCATGTAAGCAAGGTCATGTTTAATAGTTTCTTTCCAACTTCTCTTGGGTCTCCCTCTCCCTCTCCTACTCCTGGCAATCTCTATGCCTTCACACCTTTTAACAGGTGCTTCCATTGGACGCCTTCTAACATGGCCAAACCATCTTAGTCGATTTTCTCTCATTTTATCTCCAATCGGTGCTATTCCTACTTTGCCCCTAATCTCCTCATTCCTAATCCTATCTCTCCTTGTGATCCCGCACATCCATCTTAGCATTCTCATCTCCGCAACTTCCATCTTCTTAACATGATTATGCTTTACTGCCCAACACTCTGATCCATATAACAATGCTGGTCTTACCGCCACCTTATAATACTTTCCTTTAACCCTGAGGGGGACTTTCCGATCACACAAGACCCCCGAAGCACTCCTCCATTTGGTCCACCCGGCCTGAATCCTGTGACTTACATCAGTATCAATCCCTCCATCCTGTTGCACCATCGATCCAAGGTACCTAAAGTTTTCTTTCTCTACAATCTTTTGTGTGCCTAAACTTACTTCTATGTTACTAAGTGTCCTACTTTGGCTAAACTTGCACTCCATATATTCCGTCTTGCATCGACTTAGCCTAAACCCTTTTGTCTCTAACGTTTTCCGCCATACTTCTAGCTTAGCATTCACTCCTTCTCTCGTCTCATCTACTAAAACAATGTCATCTGCAAATAGCATACACCACGGCACCTCATCCTGAATATGTCTTGTAATCTCATCAATAACTAGGGCAAACAAGTACGGGCTTAACGCTGAGCCTTGGTGTAGACCAATCGTGATAGGAAACTCCTTAGTCTCTCCACTAGTCATCCTTATAGATGTCACGGCTCTATCATACATATCCTTTATCGCCTCAATATATGCGACACACACTCTTTTCTTTTCTAGTACTCCCCATAGAATCTCCCTAGGAACCCGGTCATAGGCCTTCTCCAAGTCAATGAACACCATATGTAAATCTCTCTGGCCTTCTCTATACTGTTCCATTAACCTCCTCAGGAGAAAGATAGCCTCCATGGTTGATCTCCCAGGCATGAAACCAAATTGATTATCTGAAATGTTTGTTGTTCTTCTTAGTCTTCTCTCAATAACTCTCTCCCATAATTTCATCGTATGGCTCATCAATTTAATCCCGCGGTAGTTCGCACAGTTCTGAATATCTCCTTTGTTCTTGTATATGGGTATAAGAATACTTTTCCTCCATGCATCAGGCATCTTCTTGCTCTTTAGCACTACATTAAAAAGTTTTGTCAACCAATTTATGCCATTCTCCCCCAAGCACCTCCAGACCTCAATAGGGATACCATCTGGCCCAACCGCTTTCCCATTCTTCATCATTTTCAATACTTCTTTAACTTCTTCCCTACTGATTCTCCTATAGAACATATAATCGTTGCAATGAACCATTTAAAAAAAAAAAACTGGTCAATGATCATGAAAACATCAAAGCATCTTGTACCAAAAAGGACATGGTTGACCACTTAGGACTGAGTTGGGCCTGGCTCATTGACAAGGATGTCTCACCCTCAACACCATGCATCCATACACAGAAAGTTGGACAGGGCTTCAGTCTGTTGGTCTGCTTTTACCTTGAAAGTGAGCTCACACCAAAAGTTTGCTCCATTATATCTCGCCCAAGGACTTCCAACCTTGTCAAGAACAGCCCTGGAAGCAAACTAAAAATTCATGGGGCATATAGCATTATGGACGTAGAACAACATACGTATTTCTTACCAGCCCACAGCATATCTACAAATACCCCTAGAATGCCAAGATAAAACACACTAAATATCCAAAAATGCTTCCAGAATACAATGTGTAACGCCCACCCTTCACACATGCATGATATTGTCCGCTTTAGCTCATGGGCTACTTGACCAGAGGACCTGGCCCAAGCGCATCCAATCTTGCCTCACGGTTTTGCTTCTGATGGGCCTCAACCCATCAAAAGGCCTCATGCAAGGTAAGGGTGTAAGCTCTACATATAACCACATTCACTTTCCTCTCTATAGTCGATGTAGGACTCCGGGGTGTCACATTCCACCCCCCTTAGGGCTGCACGTCCCTGTGCGGTAGCCTACCAGTCCATGTAACCTGCCAGCCCACATGGAGAACCGCCCACTTGCACCAGGCCACGGCAGGGGACCCACACTTGAACTAGTCGAGAGTCGGCTCTAATACCATTTGTAACGCCCCACCCTTCACACATGCATGATATTGTCCGCTTTAGCTCATGGGTTACTTGACCAGAGGACCTGGCCCAAGCGCATCCAATCTTGCCTCACGGTTTTGCTTCTGATGGGCATCAACCCATCAAAAGGCCTCATGCAAGGTAAGGATGTAAGCTCTACATATAACCCCATTCACTTTCCTCTCTATAGTCGATGTGGGACTCCGGGGTGTCACACAATGATAGGCATGTCTATGTACATTTAAAAATAATAAAATAAAATAAAAAAGGCAAACTGGAGATGCTAATACAGAGAAGAAATCAACACATGCATATATACGAGAAGAATGAGGTATGAAGAGCATGCAAAAATATTCAGTGAGACGAAACAGTTACCAGAGAACCTAAAAAGGATAAAAGTAAAAAAAAATCCAGTCCAGTTAGAACCTGAAGATAAACAAAATTTCAAACGATTATACATTTCAATAGCTCCTACATACAATAAGATCATAGTCACAAAAACTCTTATGAAAGAAGCAGGTTTCAATGGAAAATCACTAATTAAATTAGTGGAGCAACCGATCATAATTGACATCATAATCTGAAAGTAATATCAATCAAATAGTTTGATTTACTCACAAAGTGATCATTTCCACAACTTAGGAAAAGCTCTGGCTGAAGCGGATTGCAATGGAGCCCAACAACCTTCGTACCTTTTCTATGAATTAAAATGGGTTCACATGTTCTCTTGTTGGACCGCATATCCACCCTAAAATATACAAAGGATCTCTCAATGCAAATGTGATACAAGCAAAGGTGCACATCTGATGCAGTCACAACAGTCATTACACTACAAAATCTTAAGTTTTATATTATATATATATAGAGAGAGAAGGAAGAGAGGGGGAGGGGGGGTGGGGGGGCTCTCCTAAGCTGCATCTAATGTTATCCTAAGCTGAAATCGTCTGCAAAATCATCTCCATCGTAAACTGCCACAAAGCATCATCTCCAAAATCAAGATAAATCCAATCAGAACTGGATTTTCCAGTTCCATCATGCCAAAAACAGAGATAGTCGACTTTGATTTGTGGGACCAGCACTATTTCAGTTTAAACTTAGGAGAGCCCTGCTCATAAATATATTTATATATATATATAGGGAGATGCTCCTATGAAAGATATCTCTCACCTTATATGAGAGATAGGGGTGGGGGCCCTCACATTTAAGTTGTTGGCATCAGATATGGATGTGAGGGCCCCCACCTATATATATATATATATATATATATATATATGAGGCCCCTTATCCTCAACTCGAGCTGAGGATAAAGGCATCCGCACAATGGCCTGGGCCCCACCTGGAGACCCACATGGCAATGGGGATGGGGGGATTTGAAGCATATACACATATATATGTGTATCATTGATGACACATGTCACACTTTTATTGGCTAAAAGAGGGGCCCTTTTTTTAGAAAAACGCCCAGGGAGTTTTGTAACATAACTATATATATATATATATATATATATATTATATGTGTGGGTATGATTGAAGCATTATCCCATCTCTTGGTACATTGTCATGCAACTAATACTGACTTCAAAACTGGTTGGGAAATCCCTAATGTGAGCTTCACCTTGGTATCCTCTGCGGAGGAGAGATGCCTTACCAACAACACATTGCTCATGCAGCGGGTTCAAGGAAATTTTAATTTCAATCCAACTCACACCCACCATTGCTCGCGTCTAAATTACGTGGTTAAAAAGAACACAAAAATGGTCAAATAAATTTTTCAGTTAAAAATATTAATCCTCTCAAAGAATGACCCTGATTTTCACAATAAGAGATTATCAATTGATCAGGATGCAAATGTTGGCATAGAGTCCGGATCTTTTAAGAGTATAACTAAACAAAATTATTTGATACCGTAACTTTACCCTTTTGGTGAAGCCTACATTTAAAATCTAAGTCATTAAAAATCATCTTTACTCATTAGGGAAAATAACTTCCAATATGTGGTTAAAAAATATAAATAGAAATAGAAAAAAAAAAAAAAAAAAAAAGAAACAAAATAGCCAAATAGAATTTTCAAGACATAAGGCCACTAACTAGATATGCACAAGCTTAAAATTTGAGATATCAGACTACAGAATATTGATATTCAATCATATACCTGAATATAGATAATAACTAAACCAATTGATGAGGATTGTTCAATCACAAAAATTTTTAGGACACATGCCCACCAAATAGATACCCACAAATCAATAGATCAAATCCTATTTAGGGGCAGGTATGGATTTATATATAAAAATCCGAGGTTGGGGCACAATTGGGTTTCGATAGAAAAACCTTATGTAGCAGTAGAGTCGGATTCAGGGTGGGATTGGGCAGCCCCGCCCTGCCTTATTTGTAACTACTTTAGATATTTATAATCAGTTTAAATCTAAAAAATGTCATGTGCTCTAATGGTCAAGAGAAAACATTTAAAGAATTAAAGAAATGATAGGTTGTATATAATATGATTTCATTAATATAATATTGTAAAATAAAATGTGGGACCGTCGGATCAAAATAAAAAATGGGAAGGTCAAAATTGAAATTGGATTGGTGCAAATCAAAGCATTCATATATAATAACTTGGCACACAAAAAATGCCCTTCACTAAAAAGTACAGAAAATTCCAATGTGAGACCACTTTGCATGGCACATGCAGACTGCAGCCCAATATGTGGGTCTGTGTTTGCTCACATTCCAAGCACAATATATCTTCGAGCCTGAATCCTTGGGTGCATACAGAAATCCAATTAAAATAACTACCAAACAAGACTAGTGAACCAATTGGCAATGTAGTCTGGTTGGTGCATTATGCAGATTGCAGGGTGCTCCTATTTTCAACGCATAGCTTCAGCAAGTGTCCAAAGTGATTGAACTGGGATTACAGCAAATGGTAAAATTGTGTTTATGGCACAAGCCTCATAAGTTCATCAAATTTTTTTTTCAACTTGGTTTAGTAATCAGATAAGTTGCACAAATACAAGTCCTTCCTCTGAATAAGCATCAATAAAGATCTACACAGTAAATACTTACAGGTAAAGATATCCAAAATTATCTGCCACAATCACAAGTCCTTTCTCTGAATTAACATCCAAGCCATACAGCATCCTCCAATTTGATGGGCCCTAATGCAAAATCATATACTACTCAGACCAAACATTGCTAGGTAGTTCCAAAACAGATTTGGACTTTAAGAGATTAATGTTACATGGGACTCCATTTTGCAGTTGCGTCATCCAAGGATATGACAAATATGACAGTTACACAAGCAAAGCATCACGGTATGCAACTCTAGATCAGTGTTTAAGGCTTTAATCAATTTCAAACACTTGGAAAACATGAAGTAACTAGTGATCATTCAAAAGCATTACCCCATTTAGTTAAAATAAATATCTAAGATTATTGTTTCCTTCTCATTTCTTCTTGTTATCTTCTTTTTCTCTTTTTGGAAAAAAAAATAAACAATAGCATTAAAATGCATGAAACCTCAAAAGAAGATTTAGACTCAGACTCAGGCCCCTACAAGTCCATGTTGATTTTCATGTTTTTAACCATGATCTATGTGCAACAAAATAATGATAATACAAACTTCAAGTGGATCATGAAAAGCATTACATGCCATCCATCTGGGTTAAGGTCCATCAAAAGATGAGGTAAACCAGTCTCCAAGTCAGTACAACTGATGGTTCCATCTGAAGATGATGTGTACACAGTTCCATCATTTGCAGGGTTGAACCTGCATGTAGCATCAACAGAATCAATAATCATCAAATAAGAATAATATACAAGGTAAAAAAAAAACCTCGAGAACAAGTGAATAGATGGACTTACTTCATGTTGTTGAGAATGCAAGAGTGAATGGATCCATAAACCGTCTTTTCATGTATTTTAGCATAGTCCCAGATGCCAAGTTGTCCTTTCTTTTCCAGCAAAGCAAGCAAAAGATTGTTACATCAACAGGTCATATGTGATATAGCTGTATAATAATAGCGCTCATTTTGTAGCTTTTATTCAAGTCCTTTTGTAGCTTCAATACATTATCAATAAAATTAAAACTTGTCTTTGTCTATGAAGGTGGAATTCCAGCATGTTCTTAGGTCAGCTAATGAGGTGGCCGATATTCGGGCCAAGGAAGGGTGGTATAATATGGGTTAGTAGTTTTATTGTTGCGGTATCTCTTTGGGGTTTTTTTGCTACCATTTACATTTCTCTTAAACCTATGCTTTCCTTTCCCTGGAATGGGAGGATTTGGACAAAATATTAGCAAGAGAGATACACCCATGGTTGGTCGAGCATGGCATGTCTAAAAGAGTGGATGATTCCATAAATATGTTGGAAATTTGACGGTCTCCACCCTCAAACTTTCACCATGGAGAATTATTTTTTTGCTTTTATCATTTCAATACTTTCCTCTTTTGTATGCATGAGTACCACATGCACTTCATCATACCGGGTTCTATCTTCAAATCTTAATGTAACCTTTCATCATGAGCTTAGATTGGCCAATTTCATGGCAAATGCTTTAGCCGAACAGGGGGTTCAGAGAATGTCTCCTTGGGAGGGTTTTATTATGTAAGTAAGGTGTCAGTTGGGTGCAATGCTCTTGTACCATTTGTTTTCTTTCATCTTTTTGTAATCTCTTTCTCCTTTTAATGAAATTTTTTGTTACCAATCGGAGAAAAAACACACGCACACAATACCATTCGACCAAACTCTCTGTCCGCTCCTTTCTTTTCACTCAGTCATACCTTCTTCTCTTTCCTTTCATCAACCCTAGACCTGAGATCTGAACATAACTTGATACCATGGGAGCAAAATCTAGAGGAAATGTTATAGAGCTTGAGATCAATCAGGGTGAGAAAACCACCACTCATGAGCGATTCCTCCTATTAATTGCATAATAATAACAACATAGAAATGACCCTTATACCCTTACAATGATAATAAAGGAATGATAAAAGCTAAAACAGTAAAACCGCAAACATATGAGATATGGCACTCCTAGAGTACTCCTAGTTTATATATAATATAGATATCCTCTAGCACTCCCCCTCAAGTTGGTGCAAATGTATCAATCATGCTAAATTGTAGGGACATGTGAAGCGCGTGGATGTATGAGTTTGAGTCCCTTGTAGAGCCAAAAAATAATAGATAGGGTTCATCTGATTTGTTGAATGCCTTGGTGAAGATATCAAACAATTGTTCTTCAGGATGATCCACATGTCTCACTGGACAAAAAATTTTGAAACAATCCTTCTTTCGAATATTTTCCGGAAACAGACGATTAGTTTTTACTCCATTTTGTCCAACTTTATTTCCAATTTCATTACAAAAAAAAAAAAAAAAAAAAAAAAACAACACTCTGAATCATTGTAGTTTTTCTTCATTACATAGAATACCTTCTCATCTCACCTGATCACAAGATGCTTCCCCCATTATCTTAAAAGAGACTTATAATAGGTATATATAGTATAAGTTCCCTTCACACATGTGGTAGGAGTAGGACACTTACCTGAGATCATTACACATGTAAGATCATATATAGAAAAGGCACACATGTGCACATATTCATTTACACTGCCAAGGGAATGGGTAATGAAAATTACAATGCCTTTCTTCACACAATTCAATGTTTGGTTCTCATTTGGGTTGAATCAGGGCACAGTTTATATTTTAGCTTGTTGAGCCTCATCCCTTCAATTTGGGTTGGCCTTGTGAGTTAACTTTGGCACTCAACCCAAATTTATAGCCACGTTTTTGGAAACTCCACAATCCATTATGTATTTCCTTGCTATTTCAACTAAGGTCTCTACAGCCTCCCTCTTTCCTAATTCCTTGAAGATATAACCCTTCACCATGGCTTACAGGGGCAGCGTTGGGTCTTCTGCACATGTATGCGTACCATTTAAAGCAACATTCTTTGATTTTTTTTTTTCCTTAATTGGAGCTACTTGTAATCTTATGTGCTCCTCCCTAATTTCTATCCTTTCTTGTAATGCCATACCCAAAACATGCTCTTTTGTTTCTTGTTTCTTCATTGTTCGGACATTCAGATGAATAGCAGGTCTAACTGTCACCTTGTAAAAATGACACCTTGAATCAAAGTGGCACCCGACAATTCCATAACAATCCACTCGCTCATCTCCACTTTGCTCACCCAATATGGAAAGAGCTACATCGATGAAACATAGCAGCTCGTCGAGGTGGGTCTAGAACTGAAGTTTATTGACCTAAGCAGGTCAAGTAAGAGTCAGCGTCCATTTTAAAGGTAATGGGGTCAGTTTAAGACTTTGAGACAACCCCACCCCAGATCTGACACATTGACATCCCTGCCTATGAACACCCCCTTCTTCTTTCTCTCCCACTTCCCTTTCCTCTCCATTGATACCAAGTCTATGGCATGCATGCATGCTCTACATATATGTATTTTTCATGGAATATTACTGATTGAGTGGTGTCCGGAATTTTTCTATATTTTTTTTCTTCTTTTTCCCCCCTTTTGAATGCCATATGACACCTATGAAAACATTAAAAATGTGTTATTTCATACCTTATCACCTGATAAAAGGACATGATTATTGGTTGGGTGAAACTCCAAGCAAGTTATGCGTCTGCTATGGAATCTGATAATTGCACAGTCCACTTGATCGGGAATCACAAATGCCGGTTTGATCTGCAACACGAAGAATTGACAGTCTCAAATTAAGACGATGATATTGTTTTTAGTGATTTCAGTAAAAGGAGGACGGACGGTCGCTTGAATGGAAGTACACATACATATAATTGGAGTCCAAAGTTCAATCATCAAAAGTTGTTATGAACATGGTAAAATTACAAATTTCACATTGAGCGAGAAAGCTCACACTGACTGCTGCTATGGCCCTTGAATATTATTATTATTATTATTATTATTATTATTATTTTCCTTTCTAGTGTCGGACATTTTGGACCAGTAGCCCAAAGTAGCAAAATAATGATGATGATGACGATGAATAATGAAAGGGGACAACAGAAGAAAAATCTCAAAAAGCCAACAAAAACCCAAAGCTTACAGTAGGAATGCCGGTTCTAAGCTGGCGCTCGAAGACGTAATCCAAAGAGTTGCGACTGTTCTTGCGTGCTGGAACAACACCGTGTTCGGTGGCTACACGATGCGGGCATGTCATTGTGGTGTGCCCTGCAATGCAATTAATACAAAAGCTTTAATCAAGAAACCAAGCGACAAAACAAGCGCATTTTTTGCAAGACTAGGAGACGAGGCCGAGTCTCGAGTCTCGAGTCTCGGGTGGGGGAATAAAAAAATGTTACCGGTCATTTTACATAGAAAGCAAGGCTTCTTTGGGCAGTCGATGTACGTGGCGCCCTTGAAGCCAGCCTCATGCCCTGTCCCTTTGCAGACCTTGCAGACTTTCTTGAGGCTGATATTGATGGGCGCCTTCTTCTTCTTCTCCTTCTCCTTCTTCCTCCGAGAGTCCAAGTCCGACCACCCCTCCTTGTCTCTTCTGCCCAGTCGTCCATTCTCATTTTCAGCCGCTCCTGACTCTGATTCTGCTTCTGCTTCTACTTCTAAAGGGGATATCACTCCTCCTCCTCCTCCTCCTCCGTCATCATCCTCGGACAACAAACCATCTTCCGAGTCTCTGTCACTTTCGCTCTCGCTCTCCCTTTCAATGACGACCCTGGGAAATCTTGACCGCCTCGTTTGAGGAGGCATCGAGGAAACCAACGATGGCTAGTCTGTCTGTCTCCCTCTCTCCAACTCAGAGTCTCAAACCCACCAAGCGGACAGCCAACACAAAAGTCTCAAACCCACCCAGCGGACAGCCAACACAAAAAGCAGTATCAACCCCTCTTCTTCTTTTTTCTTCTTGGGGGCGTTTATTGGTTTTTTATTGAAAACGGTGCACGAAAGTAGGTGAAAGGTCCCTTACACGTCTCATATATTTAGAAGGCAAAAAATAATACCCTCTTATTGTTTTTATTTTTTTTATTCATAATTGCTAATCCCAAAATCTCGGTAAATTTCACGAAAGCGATAAATTAGAAATTTTAAACATCATGCGTGAGGAGAAGGAGAAAGAGGGAATTAGGAAATGGGACGGTTCATCAAGTGGATCCCACCATGAATGGGCATTGATCAACAATTCCAATTAACCAAGCATTCGTAATTGTCAAATTGGTGAAAAACATCTCACCAAAACTGACAATTTTGGGTGGGACATTCCTCAATTAAAGCCAATGTCCCGCAAAATGCCTTATTTATAATAAGGCCCACCAGATGAACGGCCTTAATTGGAAACATTTGTACCTTGTATCCAATTAAAATTGTTCTCAAAAAACTTAGATAAGTTTGTTCCAAAATTCAAATAAATTTGTCCAAAAATTAGATAAATTTATTCCAGCACTCGAATAAATTTGTGCAAAACTCAAATAAATTTGTTCCAAAATTCAGATAAATTTATCCAATTTAGCGACATATGAATTTATTTGAATTTGTCACATAAACAGATAAATTTATAACGACTGATATGACTAGAACGTACCGAGGCCCCTTATTATTGTCGTCTAAGACCTTTTGCAACACTAAACCCAAGTAAATTTAAAAAAATGATGGATCAAGTATACAGTCACATAAAAAAACCACTCTCCACCCTTCCTTCAAATTCAATCACACAAAAAAAGAAAAAGAAAAAGAAAACTAAAGACCCCAATTAAAAATTCACAAGAAAAAACAAGACCCATATCTCATAATACTACCAAAATGAAATTATTCTCACATCCGAGCCGGTTGAGAGCATCCTTGTCATCATGAACGATGTCGCCTTTAACAAGACCAGCACTTAGGACCAAAAGAACAAGAAACAACCAACTTGCGGAAAATCCATGAATTCCCAAAATCCAACACAGACATGACCAAAAGAAGAAAGGGAAATCAAGGAATTTTGAAACATCATCTAAATTTAGGAATTTCATTCCCTCCCGTTTGAATTTTGAAACTTGATCTATTCCCTCCCATTTGAATTTTGAAACGTCATTTAGAACCAAAAAATAAAACCAATTAGAGGGGCAAATCAGTCATGAAATATCATGTTAAGGAGCTTAAAACTAGGGATTTAATTCGTAACATAACTTCATACGGTTATAGGGGCAAATCAGTCATGACAATGTGTGATCTAGCGTATTTAAGGACCTCCACCTTAAGCATGTCCAGTTGCATGGACTACAGCCCTTAATCGAAAATTTTGTGGACAAGAGCCTTTAAACGATACGGTTAAGGGACCTTTCGCTAATTTTCTTTTTTTTCTTTTTTTTTTTTTTTTTTTACCCTTTTGAAGCTAGAGGTGCTATTTGTAAAATGGGTAGTGCTAGCCCATGCATTGCCTAGGTTGGCAGAGGCTCGGCCCAGCATGGCCATCGACCCGTAGGCACCATCCGAAGTATGGTCTCAACGGCTCCCATGCCCATGCTCATGCTGCTGTTCGAATTCACTAACATCATAGCTGGTTGTTGAAATGAGTTGGTTGATGAATGGAGGGAGAGGAAAAGGAGGGGGGTGAACAATCTGTCCCCTTGGTCTCGTCCTCACGGAACTCCCAATTTCCGGAAATGAAGAATCTGTCGCTCCCGGCACGGCGCATTGAATCCTCGAGTTCGGTGACGAAGGGGACTTGTTTCGGTTTCCCCAGGAGGTAAAAGCAGTTGGCGGTTTCTCCCGTCGACCTGCAGAGGTCATAGGCATCCTCGCAAGTCGGTAATCTGATACTGGAGAGGTCATAGGCATCCTAAAAATCGGATGGATGATGTGTTGTGGCGTGGGTCACTTATTAAATGAACTTCACAAATTTACCCTAATTCAAATCAAGACGTGTCCAAAGTTACACCGCAGAGTGTCCTAACCTTTAAACAATGGCATAAAAGAAAAGAACAAAAAAGAACAAAAAAGAAAAAAGAGAAAATTAGTGAAAGGTCCCTTAATGGTATTGTTTAAAGATTCTGGTCCACAAAAATTTCGGTTAAGGCATATAGTCCACACAACTGGACCTTAAGAAAACACACAAATGAATGGTACGAACTGTCGAGATTTTTGCAGTTGGGATTTGTCATTGCTCGTTGGTGCCTCGGTAATCTGATACTAGCACAATAATCCAGTGCCCAACTTCGAGCGCGCCCGGCCTCAGCGCTTTCTCCAGTTCGGTTCAGTTGACCGAGGTGATCACTGAGCGTCTAATCCCCATTATGTGATGGGACGGCTACGTTGCAGAACGTACTAGCAGATATGGTGGCCGCCGGCTGTCGATAAGGGCTTATCTCTATCAACCGATCACGTCCACATTTATGTGTGGGATTGAGAAAATATCCGATTGGATAGTACCCTCACCTACCCCCACTGAGGATCCTAGGTATGGGCTGATGGGACTGCTCTCACCTACTTCCACTCTGGAAGCTTCCACAGACACTCGTCTATATATCTATGCATGGTAAGCCCATGAAAGATACGCATTACGCAATAGAGAATACTCTTCCCTCATGGCCCGAACCTCCTTCTTCCTCACTCACTCTCCCTTTGTTCAGTGACAACACTAACTCAGGCATCGGAGTGCCTTCGGCCGACGGCAGCCAGGGGCTCTGACCTTTGTTTCTCCTCCCTTTCAGGTTCATGACATCCGATCCATTCATCTTAACAGCATCACCAAGAGCTTCACAATCACCTAACCAAGTCCGTAATTTTTAGGCACTTACAGTTTCGATGACAGATTTTGCAAGAAATGACCTAAAAAATGAGTCCGGATTGTTTGAGGCTTTATCCCATGTTGAACATGAGTTTGCTAAACACGGTATGCCACTATGTCACCGCGGGTAAAAACCCTTCAGAGGATCTCGATTCAAGGAAAATCACACTTTCCTACTCTATTTGGACACACTTTTATTATTGAGATTTTGCTCGAACATCGGTTCTTAAACCTAACATTCACGGATGAAACATTGAAGTTTAAGTATTTCTCACATAACTATTTGTACGATGTCATACGGTCATGCGATATCGCACATATTGGGCCATGCAATATCTTAGGACAGTACGATATCACACGTATCGCCATGTGCGATGTTATAAATCATGTGATATTGCACTATTTTTTTAAGGAAAAGTTCTATAGAAAAATATTTTTTAAAAAATTATCTGGTTTGGGGGTATATGTTTGATTTAAGGGCAGTTGGGACGGGACTATCTCTTTTATTATTTAAGAGTCCTACAGGTTGTGCCTGGCCCTAAACGGGTCATGTACAGGAAAAAACCCTAAAAATCGGATGGATGATGTGTTGTGGCGTGGGTCACTTATAAAATGAACTTCACAAATTTACCCTAATTCAAATCAAGACGTGTCCAAAGTTACACCGCAGAGTGTCCTAACCTTTAAACAATGGCATAAAAGAAAAGAACAAAAAAGAACAAAAAAGAAAAAAGAGAAAATTAGTGAAAGGTCCCTTAATGGTATCGTTTAAAGATTCTGGTCCACAGAATTTTCGGTTATGGCATATAGTCCACACAGCTGGACCTTAAGTAAACACACAAACGAGTGGTACGAATTGTCGAGGTTTTTGTAGTTGGGATTTGTCATTGCTCGTTGGTGCCTCGGTAATCTAATACTAGCACAATAATCCATGCTAAGCACGAGCATGCCTTCATGCAATATTCATAAAAACATATATAATAAATTTGTATAAATTAAAAACTTGGCTCAAGATTGAGTAACATAGGAATGAGATACCAAGCTTTTGACTCACATAGGATTATGTAAAATGAAGCAATCTAACATAAAAGTAGTCTTTCCAATATCCATGGTATAAATTGATATGTACATTTTGGTGTAGAGTCAATGTTCAACACTCAATCCAGTGGAGAAGCTAAGATGGGAGAGGTTACGTGAGAATGAGATAAAGATAAGAAGGGAGTTGCATAGGTGGTTACATGAGATAAAGCCAAGGAAAGTGGATAGGTGGGAGAGGATATGCAAGATTCAAGCAAAATAGGAATAATGGTAATTTCAAAATTAAAACTACCAGCTAAAATTAAGGTTGTAAATGGGTTGGTTCCGGTTCACGTCCATCATGGACTTGGAATCGGAACCATTAAACAGAAGGTGGAACCGGATCTGGACCCAGAACCGTTTCGGAATCGATTTCTTGGCTCTGGAACTGAAACCAGAACTATATATGGGACATGTATGGATCTAGGTTCGAATCTAGGTAGAGAATGAAATTAAAAAAATATGGTTTTTAAGAGATATATTCAAAAATTGAGGTAATATGTCGGGTCTCGGGTCCGAACAAAGGTGGAACCGGATCCAAACTCATTTACTTATCATGGCCTGAATAAGGACGCAGACCCGGTGGAGCCTAAATAAGAACTCAGACTCGATTTTTAATGGATCAGAACCTCTTGGTAATTGGAAAATCGGAAACCCAATTACATCCCTAACTAAAATACTATCCATAAAAACCTTTCAACTTAATATAATATAATTGACATGGCACGTGTCAGTCTGTTGGTGGATGCCTGTGTTAACCACTTCGAAAAAGGAGAGAGGAGAGGGAGACATCAAGCTAGTCGCACACGCCTCTGAGCCTCTCTCTCGATCACTCTATTGTTGCTTTGCCGCTACAGAACGGAGGGATAACAGATGTGTGGCTCCGGCAGTCCCAACTCCCAACTATATATACATCACTGGACTCGGACTTATTCTATTATTTGGAACGAACGACGACTGGTCGATGGGTTTGGGTCACTCCATTCCTCCTCGCTTGTCTTACTCTTAAATATATATATATAACGTTAATTTTTAGAGCCATTCATTGATTTGGGTTAATGTTGATAGCATCCGACGAAAGAAAAAGATGGGGGAGAAAGAAGGAAAAAAAAAATCTAAATCGAGAGTGGCAAAGAGAAATTAGTAAATGACAGGACGAAACTTATCAACTGGAATGTTCCACTGAAGAATCCTTTCTTCTATTCAAATGCGAATGTGCAACCACACCCGGAGAAATTCATCACGCCTCATTATAAGGAGAGAGAGGTGGGGAGATATCTACCATTTTTCTTATTTAAAACACAAGCACAGCCGGGGCTGCTGAACCGAAGTGTTTTGAATTGAAAAGGGAAAAAACAAAGGAAAGGGTATTCTTCTTGCAGTCGTAGAGTAGCGGCGGACTCTTGTTTCTTTCTAATAATAATAAAGAAAGAAGAGAGGGAGGGAGAAATGCCCTGTTGCTCTTCACTTCAGCTGTTGCCTTTTGCCGTACCCATCCCAACCCTTCCAAGCCAGAGGTCTTCGCTGTCCTCTTCGTGTCCCTCGGCCCTCTGCTGCAGGAGCTCCTTTTCTTCATCCTCCTTGGACAAATTCAAACCCAATGACTCCTTCTCGGCGTCGTCCGTACCTTCAGCCGACCGTACTAGTAGTAGATTTACAAAGCGCGCGGGGGCTGTCCCAAAACCAGTCCCACTCGCTTCTTCCTCCTCAGCGGAAGTCGGAGTAGAAGAAGAAGAGGCGTCGGTCAATGGCGACCTCTTCCCGGAGGGGCTGAGCCGGGACCTGATGCCGAGACACGTGGCGGTGATCATGGACGGGAATGGGAGGTGGGCCAAGGCGAGGAGGCTGGATCCATCTGCCGGGCACCGGGAGGGGGTCAGGGTCTTGAAGGAGATGATTAAGCTCTCCTGCAAATGGGGGATCAGGGTTCTCACCGTCTTCGCCTTCTCCGCAGAGAACTGGCTCCGACCCAAAGTCAGCTCCGCTCCCCTTCTTCTTCTTCTTCTTCTTCTTCTTCTTCATTTATGCTCTGTTACTACTGACTGCATTTTAACCTGAATCTTTTCTCTCTGTCTCTCTCTCTCCTCATGTTTTCACTGCACTACAGGCGGAAGTCGAGTTTCTTATAAGTCTATTTGAGAACGTGCTGAGGGCAGACATTGAGAACTTCGTGAGGTACGGTCGTTCTACTTTTGTCCTGCCTGTCTTCCTTCCTTGAGATGCCTTCTAGTTCTGTATGTCTACCGATTAGCTACCGATGGATTGCCTGAGTTAGGCACCAAACTTGATGTGATTGGAATGTGTGTGTGTGTGTGTTTTCCCCCTACCATTGCCTGTAGTTAGGCAACAAAGATTATTAGCAGGCCCTATAAATGTTTAAATTCAACAAGACAATCAATAAACGGAACTAAAATCAAAAGGGCTAATGCATCATTTGGATCCTTGAGATGTGGTCCCCCTGCGCCCGCTTTACCTATGACTCTGTTTTGAGAGGCCTATTTTGTTTGATCGGAATTGAGTTTCTAGCAATACCTTCATATCAAACAGGTTATGAGTAAAAAGATTTTAAAGATGAAAATGCAAAGTGGCCATCAAATGATATTCCTCGTGTGTGTTAGCGGTGAATCCTCTTTTCTGTGAAATGGGATCGCTTTTATTCTTTGCTACTGCTCTGCTATTTTGGGAACAGTCAAATTAATTTTTATAATCATTGCCTTATTATTAAATGTCCACACAATTCCTCTCCACCTAGCTTGTTGAGTCATAGGTATAATTACGCTCAACTAATCTGACGAAAAACTGAATGTATACTTCACGAGTGGAAATATCATATAACATGCAATTTGTTTCTCTGCACCAACTCAGCAAGTGGGAGAGAGAGAGTAGCTCCTGGTTTTTTGAGGATCATGGTTACCAAATGGCTGTCTTATTGGTAGTCATTTTGAGGATCATGGTACCAAATGGTTATTGTATTGGTAGTCATTCTGTATGCCGTGAGCTACGGTAGCAGGCAAATTAATGGACAGAGTGTATGAGACCGCAAAAAAAATGCTAGGTAGGCAATACTATGTGCTCGTAAGTGTAAGATCCGCGCCTGGAAAGATGGGCTGTACCCAAGTTTGACATAGCAAGGGGATGGACTAATTCAACTATTAACCAGCACTGTGCTCACTGAGTTTCAAAACTCCATCAGTTGTATACGTGTATTCTGCCATGAGATTGAAATTTAATGTCATAGTACTTAATTTATGGTGTTAATATACACACATTGATATAAGAAATGGGAGAAGCATCTAAGGTTAAACCAGAAAGCAGTGCTTGAGCGGTGTAATGTTGATTCTTCATTTTAGCAAGCAGGACATTCAAAGAATCTCTTCATGTTTTTTTTTTTTTTTTTTTTAATTATTATTATCAGCAAGTAAAAGATGCATAGCACTAATTTCTCAAATTAGATTCTTGGAATAAGAAGCATAATGATTAGTACTGAGAGTTCCATTATTCTAATATGTATTTTCATATTAGATGTCATTTTTTGACCTGCCAAAATATCTTCACATTTTTCAGATATTGCTTCTATCAGTGATAACTCCATCAGGGTCCCATCAGCTTCTTTTCATAATAAACAAATCTTCCCAAACCCCTATGTTCGACACAATCCTTGACCAAAATTTCTTGCATAGAGCAAATAAAATCTCTTAAATTTTATGGCTAATGCAGTTTACTTTTAAGTCCTCCCAAAATAAATTTTAATGTTTGGTCCTAACTTTCTTATCTTGCTAAAAATACATGCATAGACCCCACTTTCTTTGATGGAAAGTACAATACAGGTATGGCTGTGTGACACATTTTAAAAATCAAATATATTTTCTACTTTCTTTCATCCCGAAAACTGAAAACAATGTGTAATGGCATAATTTAACTCGATATCTTTAGTTATTTGCTGTGGAAGACTTTAAAAGTTTCATGGTAGCTAAAAGCACAGCAAGGAAATTGCTTTTTTTTTTTTTTAATCAGTAGCAAGGAAATTGTTAGTAAAGCTAATTGCTAAGCATATAACAATTTCATGTGTGATTGCATAAGAGGGGAGAGAAGGTTTTCCATAACCTTGCCAAGATCAGTGAAAGAACAGCCAGAGTTTTTGGAAGGGGTTTCCATAACCCAAATAGGGATTAACATCACCCTCAACTTACTACTTATTTTTAAAAAGGGTAAAAACAGTTCCAAACAGTGAACTGATTAACACCGCCCTCATCCTATTCCTCATTTTGAGAGACAGTAGAAGCAGTTCCTAATGATAAACTAAGTACATACACACGGTCAAGCTCATACTCGATTTAATCCCTCAAACAACTCATAGGGGTAACATTCGGAAATGACAGAATTAGAAATTAGAGCATTCGGGTTTAGGATTTAGGGGTATAATCAATTGGTGAAAAAAGAGACTTGTTTGAGATGATTTAAAAATGTCCAACGCAAGCCAACAATGCACCAATGAGGAAAAGTTTTCTCTGCGTAGGTTGATGGCTCCTCAAGGAAAAAGGATAAGGCAAATAGAACATGGATGGAAGTAGAAAGGATAGATCTTAAGAAGTGCAGCCTATGATATTCTGGAATGGCGATGTTCTTGATCCCAACATAGTTGGGACAAGGCTTTGATGATGATGATGATATGTATGGTTCTTAACAGCATGATTCCTGTTACAAGTTGAGAGACCTTTTAGTGTAGCGATAATTTCAGGTTTTAGCATGTGTAGGGTAGGCACAAGACAGTAATCTCTTGTTTTCTCTTCAGTGTATCTGGTTTCTCCCTTAATATAATCAAGCCAGTATCCTCTTTGCCATTGGCGGAGCCTTTACTAGTGAACCACACAGTATTTCTTTACTGTTCTTTTGTTTGGGTTCTTGTTTTTTGGATCTTGTTTTTCTACTTGATAGTGCACTTCTCCAAACTGCATCAAACTCAAGAGGGAAGCTTGTTGCTAGGGTATGTTGATGGAACTGTCAAGGAACCAACAATTTTAGAATATCTGTACCTAAAAATTTGCCCACTTAATATAAAAAATTGTCAATCAATTTTGGGCCTCTACTTAGACTGCTGTAAATCCTATGAAAAATCTCAACAACTGAGAATCCCAGGAAAGTCGAATCAAATTCAGTTTGTTATACAAGACCTGAAAACAATCCCAAATAATGTTGTTTTAGATTTTTTATTTTTTTCACCTAACAGAAACAAGGATGAGAGCAAGAGAGGTAGATGAGAGCTGTTTGAAACTCATGATAAATCCCTGTTTTCTTTATTTGTCTTTTTTTTTTTTCACTGCTGTCTTCATTGAATGGATGGAGGGCACGCTATTATCTGTGGGAAGCTTAGGGAAGATTTCCCTTTATAAACATGATTTTTTAAATGTTCCCCAATTGTAGATGAACTATATTGACATTTACTGCAATCAATTGGATGCTTTTTCTTATCTATATGAAGATTCTGGATCATGTAAAAATTGGTATCCCTCTTGGATGAACAGAGACCAAAAAATCATACCACTTTTCTGACCATTAATTTGTGAACAGTAAGTAAGCCTTTTATGGATTTTTCTTGGCCATTCAAAAGAATTGATGATTGATCAAAGAGCTAATGTCCTCAGAGACATGCTTTTTTTCTGGCCATGATTCAGATCATCAATTACGTGTTCTAGATTCAAGTGGAATTCTTGCTTGGGGAAGACGATGTTGATTCACAAAACAGAACTACATGCCAATCATGAGAAATATGTCTCCATCTATATGTATGTATGTGTTGGCATATAAATCGAGACAGATGTCATGGTGTTCTCTTGTTTGTCTTGAACACTGTATTTTTTGGGGTTATACCTCAGGTAATTTCCCACTAATGCACATTGATCTGTAAGCTGAATTAAGTTTTTCGCTTCTGGTTGACGTCACTCACACCTTGACTTATCTTTTACATGATAAATTTTAAACTCCCATTTTTTTTTTTTTTTTTTTGTTTTTACTACCAATTTTGATGCTACAAATAGTTAAAATCAAGTTGGTTGTTGGTTCTGGAATCTTACAGGGAAGACATCCGACTGTGTGTGATTGGGGATTCCTCAAGGCTCCCAGTGTCTTTACAGAGTTTAATAAATGAAGCAGAGGAAATGACAAAGGACAACACGCGACTCGATCTACTTGTAGCTGTTAGTTATAGTGGACGGAATGACATTGTGCGAGCATGCCAAAAGATTGCTGGCAAGGTGAAGGATGGCCTTCTTGAGCCAGGAAATATCACTGAATCGATAATTGAGCAAGAACTGGAAACTAATTGTGCAGCTGATTTCCCCTGCCCAGATCTGCTTATCCGCACCAGCGGTGAACTGAGGGTAAGCAACTTCCTTTTGTGGCAACTTGCATACACCGAGCTTTTCTTCACATCTTCCCTTTGGCCCGACTTTGGAGAGTCCGATTATGTAGAAGCTCTCCGTTCATTTCAGCAGAGGCAGAGGCGCTTTGGCGGACGAGTTTAGACAACAGACATTACAAGATCGCTGCAGTAACTCTCCACACTTTAGTACTTCATTAAGTAACATTCTATATAGCGATTCATCTAGACGGAAGAAGTAGTTGCTTCATGCCATCATAATCCTGTGGTAAGCAAAGTCGAAAAAGCCCACCAAAATGTTGGCCAGATAAGGCCTTACGGACCGACCGTTTGCTACATATAGTCAACGGGAAGTATGATTACTGGATAACATGTTGTATAATGTACTATGATGCAATACAGATTGGTTCCTTGCCTTCATCTCCATCATCTTTACTATAAATCAAATAAATTAAGAGTTCTGAACTTGGCCATTGCATCAGTTAATGCCGATGTGGGCAACTGCACGGTGACAACAATTGAAATGCAGGTAATTTTCATGCGTCCCGATGCAACGTAGTAGTAGTGAGCAGTTCTGATACTGGTGCTATGCCTATAAGCATTGACTGTGTAGCATCCGATGATGATCCTCTCTAGGGGTGTAACGGTTCAGTTAACCGGTCATGTTGGGAAAACTGTAATCGCGGTTTTCCATCTTTAAAAACTGTAACCTTATCCACAAAAACCGTGGAAAATCGAACTGCGGTTAACAGTATTAGACGGTTCGGTTACGGTTAATAACCGTGGAAAAAAAATTGTTCTCATTTCTTGTTTCTCATATGTAGAAAACACAATTATCTCAATATGCATGACAAACATCTAAGAAAAGATGCACCTTTATCATTTTACCAATTGAGAAACAAAACCCATGATTTGAATGTGGAAACAAGACCCATGAAACTGAATGTGGAAATAAAACCGAATTCCAGACTACGTATTGTTTGATGGGTAATCCATATTCAATTGCAAAAGATAATAAGTTAGACTATTGGGATCATTCAAGTGTAGATTTTCATTCCGCCTACTATTCACAAAGGGTCCTATTTTTTTCACAAAGTTCGATAGGTAATCCATATTCAGCCCCTTTATTTTTTCTTTTATTTGTATAACAATACGGTTAACCGCATACGGTTAACCGAACCGTAAAATACGGTTCGGTTCGGTTAATAATCGTGAGTTATTACAGAAAACCATAATCGAACTAAACCGTGCGGTTTTTGGATTTCATTAACCGTAACCATAACCGAACTATGAAACACAGTTAATAACCGCGGTTCGGTTAGATAGTTTTTTAGTTTTCTTTTACGCCCCTAATCCCCTCCTCTCTTTGTAGTTCTGATACTCGTGCTGTAATGCAGGTAGTTTGTTCTGTCTAAAGCTCGTGGAGATTCCCATCTTGAATTAGCATGCTCGTATTGTCAATCTTTGTCCTTTTTCGTTGGAAGCTGATGTGTGACGCTGCTTAAACCTTATTAATTTAAAGGAGAACGAAATCATACCAACCTTGTTTGGTTTCTGTTCGTCTTATTTATTCACTGTAACAAGCAATTAGCCACGACAAAAAAAATTCATCTATTTAATTTTTTTTTAAATCATTATCTGATTGTAAAACTCAAATTAGTGGGCCCACATGTACCAACATGAAAAGAAGGGTCAACTTGTTTGTGAGATCCGGCCAGGTTGACAGGTGGGGTACGGCAAATGCCCTCTCCTACTGTACGTGTCTTGGGCATACCTTTGGGTTGTGTCTAATAATCTTGATGTACTTGCTACTCGACGTGGCTTGGGACTTGGAAGTAACTTCTGTAGTCCAACCTTTTTCATCTAATTCTTCTTCCTCTGTATTGCGTTGCTGACGGCATTTGAGGTGAGGGCCGGTCCTTTTATCTTTGATACATGCTACTTGTTCCGGGACTCATGTTCGGGGACTGGTCCGACACCACATGAGGAGGGTATTTTGGTCATTTTGCCCCAGCATGCCAACTGGAATTGATAAAGAGATTATTATTATTTTTTTTTTTCTGATTGAACTTTGCTATCTCTCGGGCCAAATTGTCGCGGTGGTAGCATTTTGCAAGAAAAAGGAAGGATGGGAATGCATGCGAACGAACACGAATCCTTGTTGCTGATATCATATCTAATTCTAATATTTTCATTAATTGAAACGCTTTATTGCTGATTGGCCGGCTCTTAAAATAACTGTTCAGTTTGAGTGTTGCACCCCATGGTTCACATGGTTAAAATATCCTAAGCAGTTGCTTTGGTTGAACTGAACTGCAACTGCAACTGGCAGTGGTTCGGTTCAACCTGGTCAGAATAGACGATCAGGTAGAGTTGCAGTCAGCCCTGAGATTGATCCACAGCATATATCATCAACTCATTAGGAGAGCTGTAGGCTCGTGAACAAGCCTGAGTCTAGTCCATGCAGCAAACTATTTCGATGCTTGGGCCTGTTTATTTGCACTTTTGACTTTCGAGTAAAGTGAAAGAGGAGTGGAATTAGGTATACTAGAGAAGTGAACATGTCTGTTGACGTGGATTCCTCTTTTATTCCACTTCACTCTAATTGAGTCACTCCCACAATATTTAATTAAGGGTCTTTTACTCTATCCTCTTCATTTAAAATCTTTTTAGTTTTTTACTTTACATACATCAACTGTCCAAACACATGCAAAGGAGCCTGCCGCTCATTTTAATTCAAACCACTCCTCTCTAATTTTATGTTTCTACTGTGAGGCTAAATGGTTTCTTGATCCATACCCTGCAGAAGAAAAATCTAGACACTACTCTTTAGTGACTTGTTTTATATCCATTGCACTTTCGGTGATCCGAATTAATTTAGTCCATTTGTTTGCAAAACCACCAGCTAGTTCAAGAAATAGAAAAACCTCCAGCTTGGAGTTCCTTCTCAAATCCACCAATCTGTACCGAAGCCTGTTTCTCTTAAACGCCTTTTCCGAATTCACAAAAGAACGCTTAGAGCAAATACCTGTGCTTACATTTAAATACCTTTTATGAGGTTCGAAAAAAAAAAAAGGGCATTCCAGTTCATACAGAATCAGTGAAACCATAAAAAATAAAATAAAATAAAATCTGCAGAAAAAGCATACATTGTGATGAAGGGATAGATTGATAACAAAAAATATTGACCTACCCTTATTGATGATAAGCATAGCCAACTTCAACCGAAAGTAAAACGAACCCTTAGATTTCAACGGACCAAAAAACTATTGACCGTAAATAGAATCAAAATCCAGGACCAGCTTTTCTAATTCAAAAGCAAGCCCCCCAAGCACCCACCCTGCCTCACAAAAGGCCACAGAATCAAACTTCACACAATGCCAATTCTTCCAGAACGTTGAAATGGGACTCCACCAGCCAGTAATGGTTTTTAACAGTCAGCATCAGGAAGAAAAAAAAAAACTCAGACTGTGAATATCTTCCTAACTTTCTTCATTTTCCTACGACAAATTGGACACGTGCCAGCATCCTCTGCAATCCTGCACAGTTCATGTATAACATTAGAGGTTGATCTCTGTAAACATTCGTTGTATAGGTTTCCAACATACAGAGGAGATAAAAGGAACGAAAAAATAAGGACACGTCATCTGGATGGAGACAGTCACCTTGTTCCACATGTAAAACATGCTGCACAGTGCCCACAAGGGAGGAAGAAGCTGTCCCTTGGAGCATCATAACAAATTGCACATAGACGCCGTGGAGTATTGGTTTCAACATCTTTCAGGGACCTTGCTTCAAGGGAAGTTGCTCCAGGCCTGTCTTCCAGATCTTCCTCGTCATGTGAAACTGAATCATAAGATGATCCCCAACTTGAGATATCATCATCTTTGTGCATAAGCAGAGGAGTTCTATCAGGCACGCCGTCTCCTACTTGAAATCCAGTCCCATCTCCAAGGGTATTCTGGAACTTGCTAAACATCCTAAAGGCAAGTAAGATGATTATGGTCATTCCGCCTGCATAAAAGGGAAAAGCAACGTAAGATATCAAGGCTTTGAGAGAGAGAGAGAGAGAGAGAGAGAGACAGAGAGAGAGAGACCTGAGCCAACAAAATACGTGACCCATCGTGGGCCATATGACAGTTTAACATACCAGCCATCACTTTCTCTATCCTGAGACAACATTGGAAACAAATAAATATATCAGAATGTGCATGTTTTGAAAATTGTTTTCTTGAAAATTGTGCTATCCACCAAGGCGCCAACTAAGCCCTTGCAGGCTTGCTCACCCATTCACACCCTAGCACACTCAGCCAGCTAGTAATTAGGATGTACGATGTCTCAACTTATTAAATAGTCTATTAGTAGTTTTTAAGCCGACCCTAGCTTGATGGGAGAAGGCTTAGAGGATGATGTGAACATAAACCATATAAGCACATCTTAATATTTTTTATGGAAATGATGACAATGTACTCATGTGGTTAAACATCTTCATATATTTACCTGCTCTGGACCTGGAGTTGCTAGGACTGCAGCATTTGCCCCAAAAATAAATAACTTCAAACCACATAGATTGTGATTCAGGGAACACTTATAATATGCCCTTGTTGTATTATACAGCAAAGCACGTATGCTAAAATCCAACTGAACCTGTTTTCCATAAGGGTCTGTATGAATAAGATACAATGTGGAACATAAAATCATAAACTAATTCACCCAAGAGATAAGAACTCACTCAAAAATTTTCAAATAGAACGAAATATCTTTTAAGTTTACTCAAGCTTTTCTTACATATAGCAATAGGGAATATAAAAGAGCCCAAATCAAAGCTACAAAAGCAGCAATTGACCTCTAGTTACCAAACATTAAAAAAAAACAGAAGAAGAAGAAAAAATAGCAACTAATCTCACCTGCTACGTATTAACCACAAGGGGGATTTTCAATCCCCACCTTTAACTCAAGGTCATCCTAGTTTGTGGATATTGGGGATTGAAAATACTGCTCCACCCTTGTGAAGGACTCCCGCAGGTGAAATTTCACTTAACCACAATATGCACTAGGGAACACCCTGTGTACTGCATTGCAGTGGAGGTCATTTGATCACCAGAATTCTTCTAAGAGAGAGACCCTTAAGAATTGAGATGTCTGATGCAGGATCTAATTAACAATCCTCTTGGTACAAATCAAAATATTCATGCAGAAGATTGTCAATTGTTAGAAAATCCAAGGGCATTTAAAGGTTAGTGGGCAAGCTTATCTATCTTCCTATCACCAGACTGGGTCATCTTATGCCACAAGCATAATTAGTCAGCATATGCATGCACCCACAACATGTCATATGGAGGTAGTGAAACGTATTTAGCGACACATTAAAAGATCTTCTGATAAAGGCATGTTATATAGTCACCATGGACACTTGAATATAGTTGTAGGACATTCAGATGTAAAATGGGTTAGTTCTCGAAATGATCGTTGGTCTCCATCTGGGTAGTGGTACTACACACTCGTTGGTGGCAGAGGATGTTTTTCCAATGGAATTCAGTCCCACCTTGAGGACGTCCGGATTGAAAGTCCTGCACCGCCCTTGTAGAAGACTTCTGTAGGTGAAAATTGCACATTGGTGGTAATCATGGAGAGCAATGTGTGAATTGTTTTGGTTGAGGCAACTTATGAAGGAATTGGGAATTTAAGATATCAAACAAATGAAACTATTCCCACGCATTGTGATCATGAAGATGCAACTCATATAGCATCAAATACATGTTTTTTCATGAGAGGACAAAGTAAGTTGACTCAATCGTGAAAAAGTCACCATAGAAAATATTTTCACACTGTTCGTGAGATCTTCAAATCAATTAGGAGATGTGTTCACCAAGTCTATTCCAAGAACTCAGATAGTCAGATGCAGAATATTCTTACTCAGTCAGTTATGATTGGTATCTATGCACCAACGAGAGAGAGAGAGAGAGAGAGAGAGAGAGAGAGAGAGAGAGAGGTGCAATTTTCTGTTTTTTTATGGACTTTTTTCCTTTTATATAATTCATATAAACTGAAAGGGAGTATTCTTTAAAGATTATAAAATTTGATGAATAATATAAAAAAAAATGTGCAAGTCCTATTTTCAGGTATCATGCACATGAATTAGGGTTTTGATCCAACAAGAAGTTTCTGGATCTTAAGAAGAGTATGAGAATACATTCCCATGGATTAGTAGTTGAAATAGTTTGGACAACTTTTCAACAGTACATACTCCAACACTTGAGATAATGCATGACCCCGACATCAGCACAAGGTAACATGTTCATCCAAGATCAAAGACCGGGTGTTTTGGACCGAACCAATACGCCAAAAGCCCTAGGACTGGTGGAACGCGTCAAATTAAATCTTATAACTATTTAGGACCCTAATAGACCACCATACTTCCACAACCGACATCCTCGGCGGCTCTCACTCCAGCGGTAGGTGGCCCTTTTCCCCTCTTGGGACCACTCACACCCTGCTCCAGATAGCCCTCTCAGCGGCGGCTTTCACTCTGGCGGTAGGTAGCCCTTTTCTCCATTTTTTTTGGATGGCTCTCACTCTACTCCAAGTAGCCGTTTCCGTGACTCGAACCCGAGAAGTGGAAGTCGGCTCCGATACCAAATGTTATGGACCTAACCAATACGCCAAAAGCCCTAGGACTGATGGAACGCGTCAAATTAAATTATATAACTATTTAGGACCGTAACAATGGACCAGTGTGGCACTTCTCAGGGGGTGTAACTTGTGATAGTTTCATGCAACCAACCAGCCACCTAAAGACTCAGCTCTAACTACCAGTCAAATTATGATGATGATGATGATTACCTCCACAACTTGTGCATTCAGATTTCCCACTGCAATATAATAATCAGACGGCTTAACAATTTCTTGTTGGATCCAACCATTTCCTGTGAAAATGCATATTATTTTCCATGTATGAGAACATAATTTTCTATTTTCCAAAAGAGAAAAAAATCATGATGAAGATAACACTTACCGTGAATAATGTTCCATGATAATGTGGTATTAGGATATGATGGGTCTTCAATCCATTCAATAAGGCTTTCTTTACCTGCTTTAGCACATCAATAAGACTTTCTTTCATGAATAAATCCCTACCAAGCACAACAACGGGCATTGTATTGTTTACACTACAGAAAGTACAAAGTCAAAAGATAAGCCTCCAGAGTGTTTTCTCAATTATCTTGCCTAATTCTAGATTCCACTAGTGGCTAACCTTAGCAACATACAGATACACACCACACAAATTCATCAAGTGAGCTCAACATACAGTTGAGTGCAATATATATATGGCGCATTCATGAAAGATGTCATTGTTATCAATATGAACACCCAGGTTGTCACAATGGAGGGGAGTGGATGAGAGGCGAAGCCCCATTTCTGTAAGCAAATGTCAAAGTCAAACAATATTTACCATTGTATGAGTAATATCACGATATTCAACTTTGGCAGAAGAGCAAGAAACAATAAATTGCTTCTTACTCTTCCACGAAATAAGTGAATCCCTGAGGAAGATGAAAAGGCCAGTAGTGGAATGCCAATTGTTGATGTCCCCAACCAAGTATGAACCAAAATAGACAAACAGAGTTGAGGAACTAGACGAAAAGGGAAGTAAACAGTATACAATAAAACAAGATATCGACATTTCAACATGGAAGCTTCTTCTTGAATTGTGGATATTAAAATAGTGGGGAATAGTTGAAGTGTGAAATAGGTTAATGGAATGGGTTTAGCTCATATTGTAAGTTCTCTTGTGCATATATGGGCTAATGCATTTTCTTTCTCTTGAACCTTTTCTTTCTTTACTAATATTTTACCATTCCCTTCGAAAAAAATGAGATCGAGGACCATTCACCATCATAGGAGACTCGTGTAATGTTATAGGTTGAGCATCAAGCTGGATTGTCATTCTGCAACAGTTCTCCTTAATCACAAATGAGATCAAGGACCTTTCTTCTCATCTTTAAGTTCAATTTACTTGCATGCTTACACTAGGTAGTAGGTAGCACATAAGCTGGAAAAGGAGTATTGATAGGGGGTGAATTTTGGATGATATTAGTATACTTGTACAGTTTAACCGCTGACAATATAAACCTCCTATACTACACAGATTTTGCAAATGTTCCTGATTATCAATGAAACATTTTAGTTACCAATCAGATTTCTATAACAATCTTTCCTTTTCTTTTTTTCAAAGAACAAAATGATATACATATTGTCAATCAAGCCCATCTGCGCAGGCCCATCTGGGCCCAATAATTGTATTTTAAGTTAGCTTTTGTATTTTAGTTAAGTTACAATTAGTCTAGTCCTAACTTAGGTACACTTTCGATATTAGGTAGCTATAATTTAGTATTTGAATTGTATAAGGATTCTGTAAACAGGCATCCATCTCCACTTTTCCCGTGAAATTGACCTTTCGCTTTGACTTATAGAATTAATAGCAATTTGCAGTAAGCACAGCATTGACCTGTGATTAAATTAGAAAAATGCCCAGCAGCAAATTAGCTTGCAATGGGAGAACATACCTTTGGCTATTACAAGGGATAAAGGGTAGGAACTCTTGGATTTCACACTGTAAGAAACATTGATTTGAGACCCCTCATTCAGATAATATATCCATTCCTGAAATGTATGAAGGAAACTAATCAAGCATCAGTTAAGAGAGGTAAAATTCTAGTGACTCGAGGCAATCAAATATGTTGGAAAATAAATAAATAAAAAGAACGCTTGCTGAGATGGGAGTAAGAACGAGAGCAATTTTGGCGGAGTAATAGTAAAACATGAATAAAAGAATTGAACGAAGAAAAATGAGGGGGTGGGGGAAGAAGAAGAAAGAAGAACCGTGCAAGAAGTCTTGCCTTGTGGAAATTGATGGGTATAGTCACATTATGGGTCTCAGACGAGGTGGTCTCCACATCGAGCAGGGGTGGTCTGGAGAAGCCATAAAGCATTGGCCCAGGCGTGGGTTCCGCATCTGCTCTCACCTGTGGAAAAGTCCCCCAAAACGCAAAAGTAAGAAAACACCCATATGAGAGAGAGAGAGAGAGAGAGAGCAAGCGAGCAATATAGGGAGGAGGGAGATTTTATATATAGAGATCATCAAAGTCATCAAACGGAGACAAGATGCAGTGAATCATCATGATACAGTAAATTATTACCTTGATGTCCTGTACGAAGAAAGAACTAGCCTGTAAAAGGCGGGAACAATTAGGGCCGAGGCGTAAATTGACGGAACCGTAGAACCCGAGTATTAAAGTCATGGATGCTGCTGGTGGAGAATATGCCCATGTGAAAACCAGATAGGAGCAATTTTCAAAGTAAAGAGAGAGGGAGAGCAAGAGACTGACCGAAGAACCAAAAGGTTACCAACACGACGAGGCAGGACCAGGCCTCGTCCCTCATCTCTGTAGAAGACGAGGCATCCGATATGGAGATGTTGACTCGGTAGGAGATACTCTGCTGCTGAGGCGGCTGCTGCTGGAGATCCTCGTGTTCATGCAAAGGAGGAGAAGAGGAGGAGGAGGCAACCTCAGTGGAAGAAGTGGAACGGTAGTTGTCGCTGCTAGGGCCTTCCATGAATAATCAATCGATAGATTACGAAAGAAGACGAACAGTATCAGCTGCAGTGCACAAGAAGAAGGAGAAGGGTGATTCAAGCGGGGTTGCGCAGCGTCCGCAATGTGGATGTGGTGAGGTAGGAGGATGATTTGCCCATGGAAAAGGGGAAAGGGCAGAGATATGAGAAGGGCTGAGTGAGCTAAAACGATCATGACGATGATGACGAAGAAGAAGAAGAAGATATGAGAAGGGCAGAGATAGAAAGAGAGAGAGCTGCCAGCCAGCCAGTCTGACCTCTCCCGCGCCCTGGAATGGTAGGTCGGCGAATGGTAGTTGGCTGTCCCCGCTCGACCACCCGCGCGGGCTCGGGAACTCACAATTAAACACATTACTCTCCGTCTTAAGGCCAGTTTGGCAACCCGACTAACGGAGTAAGTGAAGTAACTCGTTATTTTGAAGAAAAAATAAAATATAAATGGGGTTATGCCGATATTGTAATTTTATTTTATGAAAATTTTTTATTTCTTATATGACAAAATGGAGTATTTTTGTAATTTATTGGATGAAGGTGATTGCTTTTCACTTTTTTTGAAAAAGAATGATGGAGTTTTTAATAAAAAAGTACTTTCGATATGACATCTTCTTTTGAAAACTGGATACTTTATTTGACTTTTACTGTAGTCGTAAATTATCAAACTAGCAACGACCAGCTCTGTTCACCATGCACTGGCCCTTTTTAAGATTAATTCACCACATCCTGTCAAATAAAAAAAATGGAAAAAAGGGAGGTGCTATAGGCACAATCGGAGTTGCTTTCCGCACATCCATTCATGGGACCTTGATGACCCCTCTAAAAAAAGATAAAAATGCCCCTTGCTTTCTTTTCTTCACTCTCCCTCTCCCCCCTCGCCGCCCACCTCTCTCCCTCTCCCCCCCTCCTCTCTCCCCCTCCCTTTCCCTCTCCCTCCTTTTATTTGCCTCTCATTCTCCCTCGTTGTCTCTCTCCCTCTCCA
Source organism: Umbellularia californica (assembly GCA_028538565.1). Classification (NCBI taxonomy): domain Eukaryota; kingdom Viridiplantae; phylum Streptophyta; class Magnoliopsida; order Laurales; family Lauraceae; genus Umbellularia; species Umbellularia californica. The sequence goes on along the minus strand of JAPQWN010000004.1, from coordinate 86,333,061 downwards.
TCCTCCATCCCCCTCCTTCCCCATCCTCTGTTGCTGCCCAACTCCACCCCTTCTCCATCTCTCCCTGTCCTTCTCCCTATCCCACCCTCTCCCAGCACACACCTCCGCCCTCTCTCTCTCTCTCTCTCTCTCTCTCTCTCTCTCCGTTCATTATCCGCCCCTCTCATGTTCAACACTTCGCCCACCAAGGGCCAAACAATATACCCATTTGTTCGGCCTTGAGTGGTCGAACGGAAGAGAGAGAGAGGGAGGGAGAGGACGGATGGCGATCGAAGAGAAGTAAAGGGATAGAGAAAGAGGGAGAGGGAGAGACAATAAGACAGAGTGATGGGGTGGAGGTAGGCATGTAAATCTGGGCGGGCCGCCCAAGCCCAGCCTGCGCCCGGTCCGAAAAAACCGTGCTTGGGCCATTGACTTAATCAACGGGCTAGCACGGCCCGACCCAAGAGCAACACCTGGGCCAGGGCTGCTAGGCCCAAGGCACGTCTCGGTACGACATGGATTTTATCCGTGCCATGCTAGGCCTGCACCACCAAGCCCAAGGGCGGCCCACCCCTGCACAAGGCACAACCCGAGGAGGGCTCAACGGTCATATTTTTTGAAAAGCCCCCCTCTCAAAAAACGGTTAAATCTTTTTTTTTACATTTTTATCCCCACCCCCCAACTGTAAACGGTCAAATTGGGAGGGGGTATTAGTGTCTTTTGATAACTTTTTACCATTATATCCTCCAACTGCTATAAACAGTCATATGAGGGGTATTTTGTGTCATTTTATCACTTAAGAATTCTATAAATAGTCCTTCTTCCTTTCATTTCTCTACACTCATCTACTCTCTTATTTCTCCATTTATCACACTCCCTCTAAGGTTCTAAGGCTCCAAGCTCTCTTAAGTTTCCTTCTAAAGTCTAAATTCTACACAAAGTTTTATAAGAAGTGAAGAGTGGGAATGACTTCTCTAAAGTGGAGGATTCAACGAAAAAGGACTTCTCCAATGCTCTCCCTCTCTTATAAAGGTATTTATTATTTTTAATTTTGAGTTTTATTTAGTAATAATATACTGATATATATAGTAATATTATATATTAAGTCTCGTCTTCTCTCATTTCTTATATAAATTATCGCAAAAGAACACATTATACATAATTATTTATTTAAGTTTTTTTTTTTATCTTTTATTTAGAAAAATGGCCGGACCATCCCAATCTTTCCACCTCGACTTCTCTTTAAATGAGGAAGATCCTGGATTTATTCATTTAAATCAAAGTCAGGGCATATAAGTAGATAGTCATAATCCCCAAAACCCCGAACCCACTTGTGGTGAAGAGCCTGTATGTTCGGCTTCTATAGCTAAAAAGAAGATAAAAACAATATTGACTTTTCTTGTATGGTCTTATTTTGTTAAAGTTAAGGTCCCAAATCACAAAGGAGGAGCAGATGAAAAATGCACAATATAAATATTGCAAAGATTTCCTTAGTGCCAAATCATCAAGCGGCACTGGCCACCTTAATAGACACATGAGTAAGTGTGTCCACAAAAACACGAATACCGCTGATGTTGGGGTAAGAAGTGGGATAATCCAAACACAACTTTCTCAAATAGGTTCGTCTGGTGGTTTAAGTGCTTTTCACTATGACCCTAATAATGCTATATATCAACTTATTAAGTTTATAATAGTTCGCCAATTACTATTTATACTTGCCGAGAACTGATCATTTGAAAGATTTTTCAGGGAAGCCTTTGTTCCTTCATGGCGTAAAATATATAGTGTTATTGCTATAAATGATGCAATAAAACTTTTTCTAAATAAAAAGAGAGTTTAAAACAATGTTTTCAAAATATACTTAAAAAAGTGGCTTTAACTTCATATTTATGGACCTCTAAACGAAATGCATTGCAATCACATTGCATTATATTGATAGCGATTGGGTGATGCAGAAAATAATAATTTTGTTTTCTTTATTAGAATTTCCACACACTGGTACTATGATAGGGTCCACCATCCTTGAAAAACTTAAATAATATAAAATTAAAAATAAAATAATTTCTATAACTATAGATAATGTGAGCACTAACAATGTCTCAGCAGATTTACTAAAACCTGCAATTCAACTTGATTTAAATGGATCTTTATTTCACAATAGATGTGCATGCCACATCATAAATCTTATCGTACAAGTAGGGGTAAAATCTATTAGATATGATTTAGAGAGCATTAAATGGATTGTAGGATACATTTTTTGTTCTCCCTCACGAAAACAACGGTTAAGGGACATATGTGTAAATTTGGGTCTAAGACTAAAGAAAATATCACATGATGTAAAGCATAGACGGAATTTTACCTATAAAATGTTAAAACAAGCATGTGCCTATAAAATGACATTAAATCAATATTGTTAACTTTATTTAACACATAAAAATTTTTTTATAAGTGATGATAGATGGACCTTTATTGAGACGATAAGAGATTTTTTAGAAGTTTTTCATGATGCAGTATTTTTTTTTCCGGGATATATTATCCTACGTCAAATCAAGCTTTAACCCATTTTTATGAACTAAGTCTTACTTTTAAAAGGTATAGAGATTCTCAAGTTTTTCAACTTATGTGTGTACAAAAGGAGGTAAAGTTTTCACAATATTGGAGAATAGTTCATTTAACATTTTGTATAGTTGCTGCATTAGACCTTATATTGAAGTTAAAAGGTGTGGAAATCCTTATCGATGAAATAAACTCTAATATGAGTACAACTAATATAAATGACATGTTTGCAGTTAAGACACAATTGAAAACACTTTATTTGGATTATGCTACCCGATTAGGTAGATCTATAACACCCATGGTCCCAATAGACCCTCCCCAAGTACATAAAGGAAAAAATAAGGCCATTCGGAGTATTATGAGGAAGTAATTCCTCTTCTTCTGGTTTATCATCTTACAATATTAATGAATTAACAATGTACCTGGGGAGCAATCCTGTTCCAATATCGGATGATGAAGAAAATGCTTTTGATCCTTTGACATTCGAAAATAAGTTTCTTGTGCTTCCGTTATGGCCCGTAATATACTAACAATACCAACGCATATAGTTGCATTTAGTGCAAGTGGGTGCCATATTGACTCCAGGAAGACTATGATTATATAAGAAACCATTGAGACCTGCATGTGCTTATGAGATTGGTATCAAGTAGAGGATAGGGAACAACGCATCGATAATGCTTTCGAGATAGAAGATGAGCTATCAGCGTTACATATATTTTATATATATATTTTTTATAATGTATAATAGGCTTTCAACTTGTAATTTATTTTTTAGAATGTATCATAGGTTTATAAAGTTGTAATTCTTTTTTCATTTATCAGCAGGTTTGAATTTCATTATATATATATTGATCCAAGTTTAAACTTGTAATTTTTTTGAACTTTTGTAACTTAAATTTCAAAGAAATACGATTTATTTGATGTATTTTTTCAAAACATCATCAGTGTTATTCTACTTATTTATTTCTCTTAATTTATTTATTTTAATGAAATTGGTCCAAGAGTCTAAGTCCAAGTTTGTGACGTTGTGTTCGTCCAATTTAAAAAAAAATAAAAAAGGGGAGGGAGATATGTGGGCCCGCCCACGAGCTGCACGGCCCAGGCTCAACTGGGGCCCGGCCCAAAGGCACGACTAAGTCCGTGTTGGGCTAATCCCCAAAGGGTTGGGCCAGGCCTGGCCCGGCCGGCATATCAATCATGTGCCATGCCAGCCTAGCCTGGGCACGACAGGGCCCAGCCTTAAGTGGGCCGTGCCGTTTTCATGCCTAGGTGGAGGTGGGGTGCGGGGAAATGGAGGGATGGGGAGAAAGGAGGGAGAAGGAGAGGCAGAGAAAAGGAGAGGAGGGAGGTTGGCGGCTGAGCAGGGAAAAGAACGGGCAAAGAGAAGGAAGAGAAGAAAGGGAGAGGCGTTTTCATCTTTTTTCAGAGGGGTCCATCAAGGGTCCCATGGAAGGATCTAAATAGAGCAACTCCAGCTGTGCATACAGCTGGAGAAGAGGGAGGTTGGCGGCTGAGCAGGGAAAAGAACGGGTAAAGAGAAGGAAGAGAAGAAAGGGATAGGCGTTTTCATCTTTTTTCAGAGGGGTCCATCAAGGGTCCCATGGACGGATCTGCAAAGAGCAACTCCAGCTGTGCATACAGCAACTCCCTAAAATAAAAATAAGAGAAAATTTCAAAATCTATTATACTAAGAGAATGTACTCTTCCTAAGATGAGAAAACCTGTCTACCTACATGAAAGACACATGTCATCTCCTCTGTCTCCTCTCTCCACTCTCCTCTCTCCTCTCTCTCTCCATTCTCCACTCTCCACTAATTGACCCCCATAAATGAAATTGTAGGTGAAAGAAACATGAAATTTTGATCATCTTATTTTGGCCATACCTTAATACATTAAAATTTTTAAGAATGACGGATTAGGACCGGTCCTCTTTGTTGGGAATATCTATAATCTGTGAATAGATTAATCCACATCTCTATTTTTCCATATCTGTGGATAGATTTTTAAATCCTATTGTTTGCCAGGGGTCTCTGAATTTGGTGGCCCAAATCATGTTTGAAATTATAAATCTATTCAGTAAGGGCGGCCCGTTTCATTTGTGAAATTTTTTAAGACCCCACTATTTGCTAAGGGTTTTCACATCATCCTGAATGGGTCCTTAGAAATGAAATTGCAGGATGAAACAAACATGAAATTTTGATCATCTTATTTTGGTCATACCTTAATACATTAAAAAATTTAAGAATGACGGATTAGGACCGGTCCTCTTTGTTGGGAATATCTATAATCTGTGAATAGATTAATTCACATCTCTATTTTTCCAAATCTGTGGATAGATTTTTAAGACCCCACTGTTTGCTAGGGGTCTATGCATTTGGTGGCCCAAATCATGTTTGAAGTTATAAATCTATTCAGTAAGGGTGGCCCAAATCATGTTTGAAGTTATAAATCTATTCAGCAAGGGTGGCCCAAATCATGTGTGAAATTTTTTAAGACCCCACTATTTGCTAGGGGTTTTCACATCATCCTGAATGGGTCCTTAGAAATGAAAGTGTAGGATGAAAGAAACATGAAATTTTGATCATCTTATTTTGGCCATACCTTAATACATTAAAAATTTTAAGAATGACGGATTTAGGACCGGTTCTCTTTGTTAAGAATATCTATAATCTGTGAATAGATTAATCCACATCTCTATTTTTCCAAATATGTGGATAGATTTTTAAGACCGCACTGTTTGCTAGGGGTCTTTGCATTTGGTGGCCCAAATCATGTTTGAAATTATAAATTTATTTAGTAAGGGTGGCCCATTTCATTTGTGAAATTTTTTAAGACCCCACTATTGGCTAGGGGTTTGCACATCATCCTGAATTGGTCCTTAGAAATGAAATTGCAGGATGAAACAAACATGATATTTTGATCATCTTATTTTGGCCATACCGTAATACATTAAAAAAATTTAAGAAGGACGGATTAGGAACGGTCCTCTTTGTTGGGAATATCTATAATATGTGAATAGATTAATTCACATCTCCATTTTTCCAAATCCGTGGATAGACTTTTAAGACCCCACCGTTTGCTAGGGGTCTATGCATTTGGTGGCCCAAATCATGTGTGAAAATTTTTAAGACCCCACTATTTGCTAGTGGTTTTCACATCTCTGTAATTCCAAATCTGTGACGAGGTTTTGCATTATGACCCCACTCTTAATGAAAACAACTTATAGATTTTTATCCACAAATTTAAAATTTAATCTCATCAGTTACTAAGAGATGTTTTCATTAATTGGAAAGCCATTCACGTCAACCTTTCTGCATGTGTACCTCATAAGATCAAGTTAATATATTTTTTTAATAAGAATAAAAGATGAGGCATTGATTTTATTTTTTAAAAAAATTTACAGATCTTCTGTTAACTATTATCAGACCATCAAAGCTATAAGAAAAAGAGCACCTCACACCTCATACTAGAAGTTGGAAAAAGGCTGGAAAAAGGAGCAACAAATACATCATCTTCAAATTAAGAGTAACAGCATTGACTGGATGGACATTCTAACAGATGACAGCTGTACCCTAGTCGATGGTGGATGGACATTCTGACAGCTGGCCTGATGTATGTTAGGTAGTGAGTACTGGAACTTTGGAGGCCTGTGGCTAAACGAAGGGAAAAACATTCAATAGCCAAAAATTTGGATTGAAATTCTTTATTTAATATATTTTTCATTTGAAAGAAAAACACATTTTATTGATCTATCTTCAAAAAGAAGTTTGACTCGATATTTTTTTACATATGAATCGGGCCCTAGAGTAAACAAATTTCAACTACAGTTAGGGGTTTAGATAGAAAATTAAGCGTCACTTTATTTTTTATTATATAATTGATGTTATACAGCCTTTTAATTATGGTATGTAACTCAATGACCCTATTATCCAAGTATAATTTATATTAGTCTATGCTTTTGGTGGTTCCATGATCCGTGCATTGCACGGGGTTTTGCTAGTAGTGCCTATGTTTACGGCAGATTGTATTACAGGATAAAAATTATTCACATTTAAAATTAGGCCTAAGTTTCCAATGGGAATCACCTGCACCGGCAACCTCTCTCTGCTTCTTTTAGGAAAAATGGCCAAAATGCCCTCCGACCATTCCTCTCTCCCTTCTTCTTGCTCTTCTCGTGTCTTCTTCCCTCTCCCATTTCTTCATCTGCCCGAGCAATGCCACCAACAGCTTTCATCCTAATTGGTCCTCCTCCCAAGCAACTCCACCAACTGCTATGCTGGAATTTGGTATGACAGTCCCAGAACAAACGATATCATCTTGGTTGTCAGTCCATGAGAACCAATTCCAAATAGAAACTCTAAAATTCTCACCATCGGAAACTATGAGGATTTTATAATCTTGGATGGTACTAGAGGCAATTCTACTTCCAGGCAAATGGGGCTTCCTTGAAAAACCCAAGAAAAACCCAAGTGTCAAGCTTCTAAATAAAGGGAGCAATGAATTTAAAAAAAAAAGAAGTAGATGACCAGATGGAAACGAAGGACAAAACTTTTGATTACCCAACTAATAGTCTTCTTCCCCACATGCAACTAGTGTTGACTAAGCTAATGGAGATATAACCATGTTCTTACCGTTGGAGAAGTGCAGAGGACCCTGGTCCCTGCTCCTAGGGAGGATGCTTTTGGGTTCAATCCAAATGACAAGTCACCATCCGAGAAAATGGGATTCCCAATCAGAAGAGAGATGCTGGGGCCATGAGTATGGAAATTCTCATTGGGCCTTCTTGTTAGACACTGAACTTAATATCTTTTTCGGAAGAAAAAAGATGGGTCAAGTGAGATCGAAGAAGTGAGGTGGGAATAAGAAGGGAAAATGGAGTAGAGGGGCATTTGGCCATTTTCTAATAAAAGAGGATAATGGTCACCCGCAGCATGTGATATTCGGGAGAAGTCCCAATTGAAATCCCTGTGGAAAACTTAAGCCCCAATCCGAAATGTCAAGTCCTTTTTGTCCCGTTTTGAAATCTGCCAAAAGCATAGACCATATTTTGAAATTTCCCCTAATAATAAGAATGATCCCGCCGGGCCCAGTAAACCAGCGGCCAACATCATCTTGGTTCGACTCCCTGTGGCACATGTCCCGGCGTCGATGCCTTGCCTGGCTGCAACCGCGCATGGCCTTTGACCTTGGAGCCATTTTCTTGAACCAAATCCCTTCTACACTAGATGGGGTTACGGATGGATACATGTGGGCTAGCAGATAGATAGGGAAATGCAAAATCTTTCTCCCTTACATCTCTCAGTACAAAGCTAAGAGTATCTCCAATGGGAGTCCGGGTCCCCTCTTCCATAGAAAGAGGGAGAGATGTTGTTTCATCAAATTCACAATCGTCAACTATGTAAAATTTAATTTTTTATTTTTTTAATTCCAAAAAAGCAATTTATAAAGTCCATTAGCTGAGATTTTACACAGTTGGCGATTGTGGATTGAAAGAGGAAGAGATACTGTTTCATCCCAACCGTGTAAAATTTCTTTCTTGATTTTTTTTCATTCCAAAACCGCAATTTATAAAGTCCATTGGCTGAAATTTTACATAGTTGGCGATTATGGATTGGATGAAATAGTATTTTCATGTTTCGTAAAAACAAGTTATTCGAACTCCTCCACTGGATATGGCAAATTGGAGATGTGCCAAATTTGATTTGATGACTTATATGACAATTTGGTGTTTTTCTAGTTTGATATCTTTAAAGGTGACAACTTCACCCCATATGCCAAATTTAATATTTTAATATTTTTTTGAATTTTACTTCTTTTAATATACTTTCAACCCATCTCCAATGTCCCATTTTGGAATAAAATAATCTAAAATAATATTTAGCATCTCTCTTTCTAATATAATAAATTTGACATTTCACTCCAACATAATAAATGCCATGTCATTTTTAGCACAGCTTTTGGAGCTCTACTCCATGCCAAATATCCAAGGTGGCATGTCCACATTGAATTTCAAGGAGCCGTTGGAAATACTCTAAAAAGGCATTGGTGCATCACCTCCCCCACCTTATTTTCACCTGCAACAGGCCGTAGAATCAAAATGCGTCAATTGACCTTTTTTGTTTTTCAGTCGTGTAGGCCCAAAATTTTTAATCCTAATCGGTGGAATTTGTCATTCAACTCACATACCTTAATAAGTTCACTTTCACGCCTTTAGTTTCTTCGTGTTTTCATAATATATTGTGGAATGCAACCTTATAATCGACAAGGGTGCTTTGTCTCCTTTGTAAATTTTAGTCACGTCCAAGTAGTTTTTATAGAGTTTTTTTTTTTTTTTTTTTTTGTATTTAACCCTCTAGGTTTCTAATATTTATAAACAAGCTCCTGCGATTTTAGTATTTGTGAATAGGCCCCTACTTTGATATTTTAATATATTTCATGTCCAAAAATATATCTAAATTGCCAGAAATGAACAACCATCGTGAGTTGAAAGATGAACTTTTCTAAAAATGACAAGTTTGACCTCGCATCCATTAAACACTAGTTAGTATTTACAAAAGTTTTTTTTTTTTATATATATTCATCCCCGAAGTTTTTAAGATTTCTACATAAACCCCTGGGGTTTCTAATATTAGATTATAATGACTCTTATCCTTGAAAGATGAAAAAATAAACTAGTAGAAGATGACAAACAGAATGGAAATAAGAGCCAAGAAAGGAAGCTGAATTCATAAAATGTTAATAATGAATATAGGGAAAGAAAAAACAAACAAGAGAAACTTGTACCATGTAGATCTATTCAGCTCCATTGCGATGACAATCACTTGTAGATGCTGATTGCTCATAACAAGATAAACTTCAAATAAAGAAAAATAGTTTTCATTTATGAGGTCTTAGGTTAAGCAAGAGTTTAATATAGAAGTGGTCACTAGAGTGATGGAGGAAGAAAGTGAAAAAAAAGTAAAGTAAAATGGTAAAATTATTATTGGAATGTGGAGACTTTTCCTAATGCAATAATTATGTATAAAAGATAGAGACAAGGGTAAATGTGTCAAAATGCTTTAAACCCAAATGCTTTTTTCTCATTACTATCGATTTCACATATATTGGGATATGAAAGGTATTAAAATGTCAAAGTAAGGGCCTATTTATAAATATCGAAACCACATGGGCCAGTTTATAAATATTATAAACTTCGGAGGGAACGTCCAATCACTGGGGCACTTGTTAACTTGGCTTGTGGGGTCACCTAGTTTGACAATTTACTATTAAAGTAAAAATGATGTATAAAATATATGAGGGTTATGATGGTATTTTATTTTTAGTGGATTGGTAAGAGATTTTTTATATAAAAAATGGATATTTTTTTTGTCATTTAGTGAGAAATGAAGGTTGTCGTTTATCTTTTTTTTTTTTTTATGAAAATTAAGAAGGAGATTTTAAAAATATATACTTTTGATGTGACCGTTTGTTTGGACAACGGAGGCTTTCCGTTATTTTAACTAATCTAATAAATTGCCAAATGGTAAAAAATGCCTTTTAACTATTGATTGAACGTGAAGTCCTAAATAACCACAATGATAATGGTAATGAGGATGACATTGAGAGTGAGGATAACTTAACTTTGGTGAGAATGAATATTACTTGTATTTTTTGAATGGATAATTACATTTTAATCTCATTCCCAAGTAGTAGTACCCCCGCTGTCTCCTTGATTGGCATAGACTTTAGGTGAGCCACGCCGGCGACTTGGGGCGCTCGTGCTGGGACCGTTCTCACTCACAGTGATAAAACATGAAAGGCTTTGCAGACCTAGCTAGGGCAACACCGTCCGTGCGTGGAGAAGAGAAAAGAAATCTGAAGCTGCTGGGTTTTGCGACGCTTTCCCGATCGAGGGCAAAGATGGATCGCTTATCGAGATCGACTCCTACGATGAGATTCTCCTCCTCTATGCTGTTTATTGTAGCCATTTTAGTGGTATGCGGTTGATAGATCCCTTGGATCACATCTACTGAAAACTTAAATCTCAATTTTTTTTCTCAATCTCTCTACATAATCTGATATTGTTCTTTATCTGCGCCTGCCAACAATACGCACTTGGCTTCCTTCGATAGAGATAATTAAGCTTCAAGCGGGCAAGTACTACTGTCCATGCTCACAGATGCGCTCCAGCCTACACATGGCATGGCATATACCTCCATTGCGACCCTCCCTATCACAAGGGCAACCAGTCTTTTTTCACTTTTTAGCTGCCCAGTGATCTAATCTAACAATTAGGGTATTTTAAGTCAACTATCAATCTATTGTGGATGTGGCCCAGACTTGGCGAGTAGGATCTAGGGTTTCTTTCCCCCGCAATGGCCAAAGAAATAAAGTAAACAAGTCAAACTCTCAAAATTGTTTAATTCCTCTTTATTTCATTCACAGGCTGTTGTTGTTACTACTACTACCTACAATCATTATTGTTCGAAACACTAGAAAATGTGGGAACAATTATATACCAGGAAGAAGAAATTGGACGGACTCTTTAGTTCTATAGACGAGGAATTCATAGAAGTCAAACTGGTTATATCATCCTCATGGTATTGGTGGATTATTGGACCAGTGTAGGCGTTTTAGTATCACCTAGATTACTTTAAATATATATATATATATATATATATATATATGACTAGTAGCCTCTGAGGTTGGTCACTTGGTCTTGTTCTCTTTAGATACAGCATCCCATAAGCTCTTGGAAATATGGAGATGAAGTAGCTCTATCTATATTCTTACGGTACCCAACCTTTATCATCAAATGAATGAGATCAAGTCATCAATTGATCATGGCCTATAAGTTGATCTATCTTCAAGTAAGAAGTGAGTGCTGCTATAGTGCCTATTGCATATTTGAAACGCCTCACTTATTATTATTAAATTTTCTTTATTGCTTTTCAGCTCCTAGTCACTGGCGCATATGGATCTTCATCGGGAAGCCATAAAGATGGGAGATCATCTGTATTTTCCCTATTTAATCTCAAGGGAAAGAGTAGATTTTGGAGTGAAGCCGTGATTCGTGGTGGTAAGGCTATTTTGTGAATTATGATCTTTTGACATCATCATTTATTTTTTTTATGGGTTTGCGACACATCATCAACCTCACCGTAGTCATCATCATCAACGAAGCTTCATTGCATATATTTGGGCTTGACTTTGTGAATCTCTCATCCTCAGGGTTGTTTTCTTTGTGACTTATCAATCTTACATTTCACCTTTGAATATTTTAGGTGCTGAATGACTTTGCTTCCTTTGTCCCTTATTTTTATTTTCAAATGGCGGCACTTTTATTGAGGAAAAGAAGTATTCTATATTATAACATGTTCACACTGTAAGGAAATAAGATACGCACCACGAAAAGTAGCTCAAGTGCCCCAACTCAATATAGGGACACAACCAGAGTCACCCCCTCCAAAATGCACAGGACTGGAAAGATAAAACAAAACAACAATAGCTGGTGAACTGCCTCCAAAAGACAAGCCAACGAAGTTGGATTTACAAAACCAAAGATGAGGTCATAGACTCATAGCAGAATAGGCATGCAGTGCGGTCTCCAAAAGTCTATCTCAGGCGTTCCCCCTTGCTTCGCCTAAGTGCTGGCCTTCGCATTAGTTCTTTGTGGATAAGGCAGAGGGATACATGCATTAAGCATCTGTGATCTACTCTTCAATCTCCAGTGTCCAGGGGACTGAGCAGTGCCCACTCTTCCTAGCAAATAACACATAATGGGTCTCACTCTCACTCAATGTCAAGGGAATGCATGGTGAAATGCTTGGTCTCCAACAGACCAACCCTAAGAGCCATATTTTTTGTGGCATTGTGATTGTATGCTTATGGAAACTGAAAAAAAAAAAAAAAAAAAAAAAACTAGGGATTGCAACCTTGTCATCCCCAATCAAACCGCATACTCGATTGGCCTCAGGTTGCATCACTCATCAAAATTCATCTTGACGTTTCTTGCACATGGGGAGGGGCTGGGGATGGGATGGCTAGTCGGATGTGTGGGACTTCCCTATTATCAACAATGGCCTCCCCTGGAGGCTTTGTTCAAGCACTTTAAGGCAGCGACCCATGAAATGTCGCGGTCTACAGTCACAAGGAGAAGGTGATCCAAGTCTATTGACTGTACACTTGAAGCACCATTTATACCTCTTATAGAATCTAAATGGTAGCTGCAAATGATATAAACCATAGGTTTATGCCCAAACTTCTGGGCCTCAAACTAATGTTTTAGGGAAACGAGCACCCACCTTAATTAAACCAAGAGAGTCTGATTTTGTCCAGGCCTCCAAGAATGTCCCACACTTCCTTTTGCCCTGCTTGTTTGCTAGAGATGTGGATTCCTTTTTTTTTTTTTTTTCCTCCTTTCTTTATTTTCCCCTTCATCTGTTTGGTGTTCAATGGTTTATGCCTCAATCAGCAATCGCTCTATTTGAAACCAGACGGTTTGGTTGTCCTTCTCGAAGGGGTTCTATCTTGTGGATGTACTGTTCTAGCTGTCCTCTTTATTTATGGCTAGGGATCTCTATTTCTGATATTTGGTGTGATGTCTAGTATGGCGATCCTTTTTAGTGACTGAGTTGCCCTTTTCAGTTAGCCTTCAGGTGTTTTTATATTATTTTGTTTCAGTCAATTCAGTTGGCGATTACCATTTGAAAAGAAATCAAACCAAAAGAGGATCGAGTTTTGCTTGTGTTGCTCAAGGAACATTTCTCCTCATATTCGTTGTCACACTTCAATTCTTCACACAATTGTTGTTTCTAGTCTTGGACATGCCCAAGCTGCTTCAAACCACATTTTATGTCCTTTTCTTCTATTGGAAGCACTATTTGATTTTCCCTTATGTTTTCTTTATTATCGTATCAATTTTTTGCTCCATATTTCCTTCGTGGCATACATCTCATTTGTTTTTTATTTGTTCGGACACATTCCGCTCCATGAAACTATGCAGGCCCGGCGACTGTCTTATAAGAGTGCCGCTTCAAGTGAAGTGACACTTGATGATAACATAGCACTTCACGAACTTGTTTTTGGTCTTCTCACCTTGAACCAATCTTGTTTGTGATTTTTTTAATCACTCCATTTTAATTTATATTTGCTCTTGGATATTGGAAATTGGAATGTATTGCACTGTGACGCTTTTCATGTTTACCCTCTTAATAATATGATTGTATATTGTATCATGTATACTTTTTGATAGCAATGGATATAATTTTTTTTTTCTTTTCAAAAAAAATGGAATAGGTATTTTTCTTGCTGTTCTTATTCATTATTATCTAAGATATTTTTTTCCCTTCTTCCTTGTGTTTGTAATCTGTCCATGTCTTCCTCCTAAATTTACTTATTTATTTCCTTGAATAATATGATTGCATGTTTCGTTGTGTCTACTTTTTAATGGCAATGGATTTTTTTGAAGGAAATAGGTAATTTTAGCAGTCTGATTTAGGCTTTCCTTTGTTTTCACGCTTTTAATTTTCAGACTTCAAGGATTTGGAAAGTTCAGTATCATCGAGTGTTGGCAAGATGGGTTTGCTCAACTACACCAAGGCAGGTAATTCCATACACGTTTTAAAGGTTTTTCCTACCTTTGAAAATTTACTCTTTTACTATTGATCATTCAGGGAAAAAAAATTCTATTACTATTTGATTGTTTGTATTTTATTATATCCTTACTGTATGAAAGTACATATAATTTGTGCTTTTGAATGTCATAACTAACTTTTGTAATTTATTAAATATTAACTATATAGTGACACAGATATGAACAAAAAAGTTAAAAAAAAAAAAAGATGCCTGCTGTTGTGTTTTCCTCTGCTCTCTCATGTCTGCTTAAATATTACCCCATTTATTTACATAGCATCACTTCTAGATAGGGAAATGTGGCCCAGCTCATATTTGGAGAAATTGGAGGCTTCGCATGCTAGAAACATATGATTTTCCCCTGTAGAAGGCTCCGAGATTTGTGCGAAGACTCCGCATCAATCCATCCTCTGACACGTAAATACCAATTTCATATCCCAAGCATAAAAGACAAACAGCCCCTTAGTTAAACATGCACAGTTTTATGTACCTTCATTGTCGCGACATCTTGTTTTCTTGTTTTTTTTTTTTTTTTTTTTTGTGGGGGGGGGAGGGGTTGGATTGCTCGTGGTTCTGCTTTTGTAAGGGTTATGATGGACTTGGATGGATGCTGTTGGCAATGGAAATCTTCTGAACCTTATTGACTCTTTCTTTTCTTTCGCAGGTAATATTGCAAATTATTTGAAGCTTTCAGAAATTGATTCTATGTATCTTCCGGTCCCTGTTAATTTCATTTTCATAGGATTTGAAGGAAAGGGGAACCACGGTAACTCCATGAGAGCACAAAACTTTTGTTTATTTGTATGTCCTTGTGTACTTAAATATGATTTCTGTTCCTTATTTATTTATTTTGTTTGCTTATGGAACTACTCAGAGTTTAAGCTTGGTTCTGAAGAACTGGAACGATGGTTTACCAAAATTGATCATATTTTTGAACATACACGAGTTCCACGGATTGGAGAGGCTCTCACACCATTTTACAAGATCAGTATAGATAAAGTTCAACGACACCATCTACCTCTTATCAGTCACATAAGCTACAAGTGATTTTCCTATTGTTCTGTTCTACATTTGGTTCTCTTGATTCTACCGTGATTTTACAAGCTTTACTTGCACATGTTTCCATTCCGTTTGCAAGGTTAGTTGCAATTCCTCTTGATAGAGAATATTTTATGGTGCAGTTTTTCTGTCCATGCTATACAGATGGGAGAAAAGGTTACTTCTGTTTTTGAGCATGCCATTAAGGTCTTATCTCGTAAGGATGACATTTTAGATAACAGGTAAGTATATGAGTTCTACTCCTGCTCATGAATTATCTTTACATATTAATTTAAGTCTAATGTAGCAAATGGCTAAGTTTAAAACATATAGATATCCCTTAAAAGTGAGTCAATGAATTGATATGCTTTTGTTCGTCTGATAGGAGTATGCAACACAACAAGCACTTGATGAATATCTGTTAGAAAGGATACACCTTCTCCTTTTCTCTGTAGGGGCTGTGTTTGTGATGCTTATCATTAGAACTGAGGCTGTGTCACTGTGAGAAGTTACTAAGAGTGCAAACAAGTCGGATCCAAGGTGGAACCATGGTGGATTCAGACTCAGATCTTGATCCGTATTTGACGTGGAACCTATATGTTGCATCAGGATCTGGCGTTGACCTTAAAAAATGGATTTGGTTCTGGATACGGATCCGAAATAAGATGTGGAGTGCATTAGTATGACTAGATAAAAAAGCTTCAAAAGAATAATTATAAATATATGAGTGGGGCTATTAAATGGTATATGATTAAAAGCCGAGTAACTCTCAAATATGAATATAACTCAAGTTTTGCAAGCCGTTAAACAGATATATAATATTAAAAATATGTGAGTGTAATTGTTCTGGATCCAGATCCTTGGCTCAAAACATATACGTGGAACTAGTCCGGATCTGAATTTCTTCCAGATCCAAAAGTAGGTTCCATGCCTGTTTTATTGGGAACCGAAGACTTCAGATACTCGGATAATGGGATACCGATTTGCAACCCTACGAGTCACGTTACCAATCAAAACTTTAAATAAAAGAATGTGATTGGTTGTTTTTATTCAAAGTCATTTGTTTTCTTTTATTGCTATTTTTTTTTTAATTTTTAACTTCATTCCTGGTTTATGTAGTTTGCAAAGAAAATTATTACTTTTCTTATTCACATCATTGACCATTCATGTTGTATTCTTCGGCCTTACTTTTACTGGAAAATTTTCAGATTGATTTTATCTTTAAAATTTTTTTCTGAGTTGCAAATTCAACTTTTACATGGACATATGCCCGTGTAAATAATTTCTTTTTATGTCTATATGCAGAGATGATGAACAGGTTCTTTGGCAAGTTGATATGGATAGGATGGACTATCTTTTCACTAGTCTCATCGACTATCTTGAACTTGAAAATGCCTATAACATTTTCATCTTGAATCCGAAGCATGAGAATAAAAGAGCTAGCTATGGTTACAGGTATTCGTAAACATTTCATTTAATGTTCTTTGATCTCAAACCAGCTATCCTCATATGTCTCCTAATTGAGCTGCATTTAGTTACCTGAGTTAATAGGGTGACCCAATTACCTTCCTTTTTTTGGGTGGAGGTGCCAAATTACCTTTGTTGCACACTTGCAGTTGGCACCTGAAACGATATCAAGGCAGGACCTGATAATTTCTATGCATATGACACGTCCTAATTGGGTGAACATCACCCTGCGGAGAGCAGTTATGCAACGGTTTTTTCCTGTTATACACCGGTTTTGGTAATCATTATGTTATGTGAATGTAGAGGTCCATAACATAAATATAAATACAGAACATACTATATTATGTACAATGGTATACCATATTTTTATGTTTTATGTGCGTCTAAACACACTAAATAAAATCCATAAAAATTGGTCATTCTAAAAACTTTCATTTTGAGAATATTTGTAAGAAAAATGACCAAAATAAACCAATGAAATCGTGTGTGGCATTGCAATGACCATTATGTAAGATTTTTTTACTATGATCTTATGGGGTTCAATACTCCAAAACCATGTTCACCTTTTTCAAATTGTTCTTTACCACAACACCCCTACTTCTCTCTCTTTCCCCTTAGATCTCTTCACTCTTCCTGGTAGGGTTCACTGGGTGCTGGTTTCCTTGCTATATCCCCCACCCACCCAGCTACCCATACACTGATTGATTATATGTATGTAATGTATACTTATGTGCTTGTTTGCATGTGCACCCCTGCATTTTCACATTTTAATTAACAGTCCATGTCAGTTCTCTTCTTTTGATCTTAACTGGCCAATCCAACTTATCTCCCTTAATTTCTCATGGCACTAATATCATTTTGACTGGATTGATATTCACCATTGGATAAGACAAATGAGAAAGGCATGATGACAATGTACATAATGATGTTTTCTTCGTGGTTACATTTCAATGATGAATATCTCCAATCAAAGTGAAATTTGGGCAGTGCCAAATGCCAATGCATGAATGGGTACTGATTGTTAGAGGGTGGGATTTAAGAAAGGTGAGCCTGTTTCAAAGAATAAAAGCAATCCAAGAAAATGTATTGAGTTCACAATTGGGCCATGTGTCACACCCTCACGGCCCATGGTGCATATACGTGAGGTGATGAGACGTGTGATGATGGAGTTGGGACTTGGGAGGCTTTCTAAAGACATGGGCATGTTTGCAAATAAGAAAAGCATGATAATGATGTACAACTAAATCATGTTTTCTTCATGTATACATTCCAGTGGCTAATATCATTCCAATCATAGTGAAATTTGAGCTGTGCCATCAGAGGGCAGTGATTTTCTTTTTATTTTTTATTTTTTTTATTTTTTTTATTTTTAATGTTAACTTTAATTAGATGAAAAGACTTTACAGTACAAGAGGGGTATACCGAAACGGCAAAAAGAAAAGAAAGGGGAAAACAAAGCCCACCGAGAGGAAAAAACACAAAACAAAGCTACAATTAGCCCATGGAAGGATGGACCACCTCCCTCCAATTCCTTAGGAAGATATCGAAAGGGATCCCTTGGGATTGAGGTAGGATAGACACCCATGAGGCTATAGTGATTTTCAATCTATTAGCAAGAAACCTCTTTTGAAGAGATAAAGTCCTCAAAGCATCCCGAGTTCCTTTCCTTCCAAATGATCCAAATGACAACTGGGCATGCCGTCCTCCAAATACATGACAGGGCAGTGATTGCTAGAGGCTGGGATTCAAGAAAGGTGAGCGCATTTCAAAATAAATAAATAAAGTCCAAGAAAATGTAATGAGTTTGCAATGAGGCCATGCGTCACGTGCTCACGACCCATGGTGCACACATGCAAGGCGAGATGTACAATGACAGAGATGGAGGCTTCCTAAAGCCACATGGGCATCATGACTGTCCTAGTGTTGGGACATCAGGACATGCACGTGACTGGATGGATGGAAAGATCCAAATTAATCAACAGAGATCTTGAAGGGTCCCGAATAATCTAAAAGACCCTAGGATAATAGAAGTATCTAGGGGTATTCTTCTAAATTTTGGAAAAATGTAGGTAAGTCTAGGAATAGGGTAGAGTCATCTAGAAGTTTCTAGAGTAGGGTCTAGAAGTTTCTTATCCATTGGATGAGTGAATGTGGTCCAATTTTGGCCATTGATTGGTATTATAAATATGCTAATTCATTAATTTTTAAGACGCAAGTTTGAGGGATAAATCAAGGGTCTCTTATTTTTTTTAATTGTTCTTTCTTCTTTTTTGTGAATGTGCAAATCCTTTTGGGCTCAGTTTTTGTCCAAGGACTAGACTTTTATCGGTGAAGGTTGACTCTCTACTCGCTAGTGAATGGGTGGTGGTCGAGTGCTGCACATGCTAGAATCAAGGGGATTCCCTCGGTCCATGACACTTGGCTTTCATTTTAAAATGGAAGTATATGATCACTACTCACACAGATGTTGGGGGCGGGGGTTTGTTTAAAAGGTCCTTCCATGACCTACCTTTCTACAAAAAAAGAAGGAACCATTTGATTCTCGGGAAGTATTATACTGATAGCCTTAGATTTTTCCAAATCATAGTTGTTGGATAAAGTTGGTCGAGTGTGCCAAATTTACATGATCATTCCAAGGGTTTGCAAAACTCAAATGAACATCATTTTTTTTATGATTGCTAATTCACCTGTAGGAGGGGTAAGTGTGGGGTTTGAATTGATTAAAGGGGTCGAGGTGGGCCCTGATGTACAGGTAGGGGAAGAGTAATCAGAGATTACTCTCCAAGCCAGAGCTTAGGGAAGATATCTCATGTATCACACCACATACACTCAAACAACAGGAAACCCAACAATATTACAAGGGTTGGAATTTAGATCCAAATTCAGAACACAAATCCAACTCTGAAAAAGCTGAACATGCACAACCCACTGGTGGCCTGCAATTCAAATTGGTGATGCCTGATCCTACACCAGATGATATGATGTAAAGATTCAACGAATAACATTTCTTTCAGCTAATTTTCAAACCAAAAGACCATAAATCCAATGATTTTGACAGCTTGGCTTTGATGAAAACTGTCCGGAAAACTGAGCAATCACCAGCATGGCTAAATAGCCTACCTCTGGTGGCGGGAAAAATCTCAAAAACTATCCAATAATATCCCGGAAGAATGGTGACCCTCCTTGCGGAAGAATCCCACTTGATGAAGATCACCAGGTGGGCCCAAGGAGTTCGTAAGAGAACTTGAAAATAATTGATCAACTGTTTTGAGAAACTGTGACGAAGTTGACAAAATTCCAAGATATCTTCTTGATTGGAGAGATAACTCAGATAAGTCTTTGATGATGCTCCTAAAACCAATCTCAGCGGTCACAGATGGGTTTTATAGAACAGTCAAGCATTGTCAACAAGAGCAGAAGCAATGGCCAATGATGATGTTCTTCTGGAATGAAAAATCGCCTGAAGATATCACAGGGGCTGTAATACCATGACAATCAAAAAGAAGTGAGGAAGAAAAATATTTGCACTGAATGTGGGTGCCTCTCAATGTGATCAGTACCCATCTCTTATAGCACTGATTTACAGTAAGTATGTGTCAATCGCTCCTCTCAATGTGATCAGTACCCATCTCTTATAGCACTGATTTACAGTAAGTATGTGTCAATCGCATCCCCTTAGTTGGGGTGATTTCCCTTGATTGGGAATTTGGGATCTCATTGTATTCTCTAAAGATATACTACAAATATTTCTCTAACGATAGATTACAAAATTATTGTTTACAAATATGGTTGTCCCCAGTATCACCCTAATCTTATAGGACATTGCAAGTCTTAAAGAGGATTCTGCAAGTCTTCATGCACGCGGACAATTTGGATTTTTGGAAGTTCAATATCTTATGTTCCTTTTAGTTTCTCATTTGTGGTTCAGATTTGGATATGGATCACCACACTAGAGTTTCTCATTGGTGGGTTTATATTGTTGAGTGGCATAAATAGTGGGAGTAGTTAAAATGTCTTCAACTACCATTTGCATTTGGAAGTCTAACGTTGTTGCATCTAAAGGTAAACTGAGGCCAGTGGGGCTGGCGACGTTCTAAATGATGAAGGCAATCAATTGCTTTGATTTTTTTTAATTCTTTATTGATTGGGAAAATGGCACTACAATTGCTAAAGCATTAGTGGTTAGGGAAGCAGTTTGGTTAGTCAAGGACCCTTTCTGAGGACTTGTACTTGAAGAGAGGGGAAGAGAGGAGAAAAGGTGGGTTGGGTGGTGGGGGTGTGAAATGACATTGGTTGGGCGAATAAGATGTGTAAATACTAAGAAACTTTGAGCCTAGTTTTCATCCTTCAAGAGATATGGATGTTTATTTGGGACCTAGATACCTGTTTTTCTCAGTTGCATAGGGAAGCAAATGGGCTCTCCTATGGTCCTGCAAAGAGGGGACAATGGACTGTTGTGGAGATGAAGTTTAAGGGTGTTTCACCTCTGGATGGGCTTTGTATATTAGTTCACTATGAGCATTTCATGCTCATGTAGTGATCTAACATTTTCTTTGTTCATTTTATTTGCTTTCAGGTCTTCCCTTTAAGTTAAGTTATACTTTCAAGTCTTACCCTGGAGTCTGGAGTTGTTAATTTTAGAATCCGCAGTAGCAGTATTTAATTTGATCAATTTGGTTTTCGTCATCCTAACTGATGCATATTACCATGCAGCTTAGGCAATCTTTTTATTTTTTATAGTATTTTTCTTAGTTTCACTAATAAAATTTCTGTTGCAGGAGAGGCTTATCTGAATCAGAAATGCATTTTCTTAAGGAGGTACCATTGTTGTTCGTTTTCTTTTTCCCTATAATTTCCTCCGTAGATATTCTCTCTCTCTCTCTCTCTCTCTCTCTCTCTCTCTCTCTCTCTATAAATTGTTAAGATTGTTATTCATGAGTTTTACTAGGAGGCACTGATGCACTCCAGAAAAGTTTGTTGAAACTACACAATATTATACCAAATTTTGCAAAGTCTCCAGCTTTATGTGTACGCAGAGAACTAAAACTTCGAGAACAGAAGTACACTGCTCAGTTATCTATTTTACTTCACTGCTCAGAAGTACTAGGAGTATGTGATGTACCTTTAATATTCTCTCAATTTTTGTTTTTTGATATCGGAGGGTGTCCCCCCTACGGGCCCAGGGGGAGCTGAGTAAATCCCCTGTGGCCCAGTGTGGTAGTGTAGTTTCGAACCTTCAACCTCTGGGAGCAAACCGTGGTCCTAGGCCAATTGAGCTACCCCTTGGGCTTCTCTCTCTCTCTTGACTTCTGCTGTTGGGTATCCTTTCTTGCAAGCTTTGATTGATCATGCCCATGCTCTCTCTCTCTCTCTGTCTCTCTTCTGTTGAAAGTATCAAAATCCATGTGTCTTGATACACTAGTCTGACTTTCCCTGTAGGTATGCTTTGATTGATCATAGGTGGGCCCCATTTTTTTGGAGCCTGCTGTTGTGTTTGTGAGTCAGCTTTTATAACAATCATCAAATGAAGCCTCTGATGTGAGGATTACTGCTTATCTGGGTCCATGACAATCCCAAAAGGTACGGTGGATTAATAGAAGTAGAATTGGATTGTGGGAACACCAAACATCACACTGAATTTGATAATAACCTTCCTTGATATTGTATAGCTTTGGAGTTTAATGGCTTAGAAAAATTCATATATTTTGTGCTTTAATCAAATGGTGAAAACTAGTTCGAGTATAGTTTGTGTATGTATAGGGAAAAAAATTCGAGTTTAGAATAGGAACTTTTCTGACGCTCACCTTGTTCAGTCTAATCACCTTAAACTGATTATTCCCTCTTGAATTGGCACTATATCAAATTTGGCCTTGGTTGGTGTGATATTCATCATTAAGACTTCATTTGCAAGTTGAAGGTTTTTTTTTTTTTGATTTTTTTTATGGAGGCTCACGATTGTGAAACTTGTAGGATAAATGAATGGTTTGGATGATCTGATTGTGTTCATTTTTGTCACACTCATAGTCCTTGCCTAGCTCGTTCTGTCTCCTCTCCCTAAATGGCATGCTTCCAGTTGGGCAATGATCCCTTTCAGTATGCTGTAGCATGGAGCAGTATTCTTATTCAAAATAGACTTCTTTGTGGAGCCACATTCGCGAGGATTGTTGAAGTTTAATGTCGATGCTGTGGCTAGAGGTAACATGGTCTAGGGGCTTTCTTGGGGTTCTTTTCAATGAGTTTGGGGCGAAGATCGTAAGCTTATCAGGCTTGGTCGGAATGTGATTCCAGTGAGGTGGAGTTGTTGACGATTAGAGCAATTTCAAGAATGTATAATCAGTCTTATGAGGACCAGCTTGTGGAGGAAAGTGACCCCTTCAATGCGATTTCTTGAGTCAAGGATAGCAAAACACTCCTTGGAAGTTTCCATTTGCGTTGAATGTGACTTTGGGTTATTGCATATCTTATGGGGCAAATAGGGTGGCAGATTGTTTGGCTAAGGCGTGGAGCCGTAGACAAGATCTTATTTCGTTGGGGTCCCTCATTCTTGGTGGTGGTCTTCTGTGTGTTTTTTTTTTTTTTTTTTTTTAATTATGTGATCTCTTGTAGCCTTCCTATACTGTTTGTTCCCTTTTTTTTTTCTCCTTTGTTTACCTTTCTCTTTTTCTTTATTATTTTTAAGCATCACAGAAGGGACGCAATCCATAGGCATCAATTACTGATGGCAACACTGAACACTCGGTCTAGCATCACCAGGGATCTTTAGCAGAGAATCCAACAAAATCTTTGGTCACAATAGCCTAAGATGATGTCGTATTCCTAGACCTTATCACCACCTCTAACATAGCCAACTTGTCTCGAAAAGCTCTCCTATTTCCTTATCTTGGTTGAGAATTGTAATTAGTTTTTGATTGTCAATGGCATTGGTGAAACAACAGCTTGATGGAATAGGATCAATCATGAGCATTGCTTCATGACATATGATGGATTTAATAACGATTTCTGAGACTCCATTTGATTTATCTTTGTTCGAACAAGTGTCAGAGACAAAGTAGAGAGATCTATTGCTAGATATGTTCTTAGAATGGTAGAATATGGAAATTGATAGGATACCTGTCTATCCATCATGTCTATGTTTCATCGAGGTCATCCTATTGGCCTTCAATGCATATACTTAAAGCCACAACCCCTAGTCACTACTGCTTCATATGTGGACTGGAAAGACTATGAAATCCTACTGATAAACTTTTACTTGCCATACAACTTGGTTACTTATAGGGACTGAATTAATCCAATAGTTGGTCTCACAATGAGTCCTCCTAGTTTGTGGATTTGGACCTTTTTTTGTGGCCCAAAAACAGGATCTTCCTGAAGTTATGCAAATTTCTGCATGGAATAATTTACTTTTGCGCTTCCTCTCCTCGGGAGTTCTACTTTTGGTGTCAGTATGTTTTATCTTGATTCATTTTAACCTTGCTTTTGCAAATCTCCAAAGTTGCCTCCAGTGTTTTGTTCTGTTCTATAGTTTTCCTAATTGCTGTTGCTCAAACTAATTTTAGAGAGCATTTTCTTTATTCTTTAAAACTGGCTCTCACACAAGCTTTTTATACAGAATAAGAGCTTGCAGGCCAAACTTTTGCAGTCAGAAAGTCTGACAGAAAGTCCTCTTGGTAAATGCAACCTTTTTTTTTTATTTTTTATTTTTTTTATAATCTTATATCTCTATTTCTTTGTAACAGGACTCTTAAAGAAATTTTGTACATTGTAATTTTTCATCAGTATGAATGATAAATGGTTGATGAATACACTGTTTTTACTAAATGCCTTAATAATTTACTTTTGGTGATTCTCTTATAGAAATTGATAGAGGCAGGAGACCACTTTATGCAAAGCATCCTATGACAAAGTTTGCTTGGACAACTGCAGAAGACATTGATACAGTATGTACTCATAGTTGCCTTTTCAATCTTGAAAAGGTGGAAAATTTTGTTTTTAATGAAGACAATTAACTGGTTCTATGAGGCAAAAGTTGTCCCATCACCTTTTTCTTGGATTGGTTGTAATTATATTCCCTTTTGTTGACTTCACATGTTTCAATCATTGCTTTCATCATTGCATATGTGGTAAAACATATTATTAGTAACTCTGTAGCACTTGAGTGGTTAGAATTTATAAGTGGGTCATTTGGAGTAAGAACTAAGAACTAAGAAGCCAGTGTTACTTTGTATTTTTGTATACTGGTCAGGTGGAGTGGTCAAATGACTGTTTAGATGCTTTGAATGGTGTTGAAAAGTCATATCAAGGAAAGGATCCTTCTGAGATCATTTACAGCAAAGCTGAACAGGTGTTCTATATATTCTAGCTAATCTGCAAGCTTTCAGAGACTTTTTTCTATGCTTGAGCTTTTTTAACTTGAGACTTATCTTCATTTTATGTAAGCCTTTCCCTTTTTACTCCTAGATGTTGCATGGAAAGAATGATGATATGAAGCTTCTGTTGGAAAAGGAGTTAAAGTCTGGGGAATTAACTGGTCTTCACCCAGAATGTCTCACAGATACATGGATGGGGAAAGACAGGTCCTCTCTCTCTCTCTCTCTCTCTCTCTCTCTCTCTCTCAGGATACTTAGTGTACTGTTACACTCTATATCAGGTGGGCATTTATTGATTTGACTGCAGGCCCTCTCTCCCTCTCTCTGTGTGTGTGTGTGATGATACTTATTGTGTACTGTTACATTCTATATCAGGTGGGCATTTATCGATTTGACTGCAGGCCCTTTCTCCTGGGGTCCAGCTGTTGGTGGAGAAGGTGTGCGCACAGAGATCAGCTTACCGAATGTTGGAAAAACCATTGGTGCTGTTGCAGGTAATTGCTAGCTCAATGCATTTTTATTTGACCTACATGGTTCTTTATAACTTTGGTGATAGCTCGTGGACCAATAATAGGGAAATGCCACAGTTCTGGTTCATTCTGGTACTATCTTAGACAATTGGTTTTTCTGGTTCCATTGGTCTGTTAGTTGTTACTGATGTAGTATTGAATGTTTGGCAAGTGATTCAGAGCATCTTTAGCGCTGTTACCAAAAAAGGGCCCGTATAGCTGAGGTCAAACAGGTTACTGTGATTGTTAAGCAACTACTCTTAGCACTCAACTCTTTATCTAGGCTTTAAGTTCAACGGATGTGTCGATGAATATATCTATTAATGTATTTGCAACAACTGACTAGAGCCCTTATGAGTTGGTACACTGGAAGGTGCTCACTATTGCAACCTTGAGGTTTTGGGTTCATATTATGTTACCAATAAAAAAAATTGCAACAGCTACATTCAGGAGAAAAAGTTGCTCCATCATGCTGCAACCTGTTCCACCACACCATTGATCAATCTAACGGTGGGCCAGTTCCAGTGAAGGATGGAGGGGAGGGGAGCATTTAGTTCAAGCAATCTTGATTTTTAATAGGTGGGCCCCATGTATTTGATCAATCGGACAATGGGCCCTTCTCTTATTCGGGGGAAATTTGGCTAGAGACTATAGTAGAGGAGGGCCTTTGTTTTGAGTAGTTTAGATTTTTAATAGGTGGCCCCCCACTGTGGAGCCTTTAAATCTTTTGTTAGTTTGAGTTGGGAAGCATCCGAACTTTCCTTTTCTTTTCCAGAAATATAACAAAAGAAGAGGAAAAGTGGAAAACAATGACGTGGGACCAAATGACTGAATGTGTTAGGAGGATTGCAAAAGAGGTGCTTGAAAAGTCAAAGTGGAAAAGGCACTTGGATAAAGAAACCGAGTGCTGGAGTGTAGATATTTAGAAAGGTGTTTGAAAGAAAAGACGTACTACAAAGTTGGGCACAAGACTAAGAATACGAAAAGTTATGAAATGTATAAGAAGGCAAAGAAAGAAGTTACGAAAATAGTAAGTGATGCAAAGTCCAAAGTATATAATGATATCATCAAAGACATGTATGAGGGAGCGGTAATGAGTGAGAACTACTTACCATTAAAAAAATAAAAAAAAAAGAGCGAAAACTATTTGTAGAGAGACTTTGGTGTATGTTGTTTGCAGATGATATGGTGTTGATGGATGAATCGAGAAATGGTGAGAGGCTTTAGTATCCATGTGCTTTAAAATAAGTTGTATAAATGTGGATAATATAAATTGCAACTTCAATGGGGATGTATTGAGAGATGTAACTCCTATCCTATGAGAACTAAAGCTCAAGAGATTACACAAAGAGAGTCCTTTCGGTACCCTGTCTCAATACTTAGTAAAAATGGGGAGATTAAGGAGGATGTCAGTAAAAAGGGAGATTAAGGAGGATGTCAAACATATAATAAGAGCCAGGTGGCCGAAATGGAGACTTGCTTCTTGAGTGCTTTGTGATTGGTACATACCAGTAAGATTGAACAGAAGATTTCACAAGACAAGGATTAGGCCAACTATGATTTATAGAGCAGAATGTTGGGCAATGATGAATCAAACACATGCAAAAATGAGTTTAGCAGATATGAGAATGTTGAGATGGATGTGTGGTAAACTAGGAAAAATAGAATAAGAAATGAACACATTGGAGAGCATTTAGGGGTAGCATCAACATGTGATAAATTAATGGGGACTTATTTGAGATGTGGTTTGGACATGTCTAATGTAGACCAACGTTGGTGTTGATGGGGAAAAATTTATCCAAGCAGATTGTGATAGGAGCCCAACCCAATTGCGCGATAATGGTTGAGTCATTGGCCCACATGAGTTAAACCTTGTGGGTCATGCATGTGAGGCAAATTGCAAGTAAGTTAGGAAAGTGAATAAAGTGATGAGGCTTGACTTGTCAGTCTAATCATCCATTGAGATAGTGTGTTGATAGGATTGGATTTCTTTCCCAGTTAAGTAGTAGGATTTCCTTTGCTAGTTATGTGGTGATCTTTCCTCGATGTAAGGGAGATCTTTTTAATTATCTTTTTATCCATGTAAAGCCAGAACCTCGAATTGGATGATTTAGTAAGAAAAGAATAGTGAGAAAGGTATCAGAATTTATCCCTAAAATCTGTGCTTGCACAAGGAGGCTCTCCAACCTCGAATTGGACGATTTAGGAGGCTGTCCAACCTCGAATTGGACCATCTATCTCTCTTTTCTCTTTTGGTTCTCATCAAGCGCCGGTTCTGGCCAATAGTTTCCTTAAATCCCCTTCCATTCCCCCACCTTTCTTCTTCTTACCCAATCCAAAAAAAAAAAAAAAAAAAAATCAAAATCAAAATCCAACTTTTGCCCCAGCCAAATCCTACTTGTCATTACCTTACCCATCTACGTTCTACCTTCCCGTCTAAACCCCAAACCCACCTACAAAAAAAAAAAAAAACCCAAAATTTTATTTTCCCATTCAACTGTAACAAGAAACCAAATAGGAAGAGAGGGTGGACCGGCTTCTCTTCAGATCATGCGTAGCTCGCTTGCCGGACTGGTAGTCTGCCGTCCCCGTGTCACACAGTGAAGCATCTTATATTTCTCAGTTGCACAGAGAAACGAAAGAAGGAACACGAAAGGTCCTACAATAGCAAAGAAAGAGGAGAAGAAAGGAAAAGCATCGGAGGTACATTCCCACTTTTTGCTACAAAGCAATAGGTCAAGGTGAGACAAAAGGGCAAAAAGTTGCAAATCTTTACAACTGTTTGCCATTGCTCCCATAAGCTTCATCCCTGTCTCGTCCTGCACAAGAAAAGCAACACACAGAGAGGGCCCAAACGTTTCATCAGTTCACAGTTTTTCCATCTAGCTTTTTAGCTAATAGGGCAAAAAGTTTTAAGAGATTTACACCACTGCCACGACCTTTTTGCTTTTGGACAAAGGGAGCAAAAGTCATAGCTTACATAGTTTTCAAAATCGGAATCGTATCTCAAATTGTTCATACCCATGAATCGAATCGAATCGCGAATCATAGGATTTTTTATTTTTCTAATGAAAATGAAAAATAATTAAAAATTAAAAGAAAAATAAAAAAGTAATTATTCATAACCATCCATTTTTTCCATTTATAGTAGTATAAATATAATAACAAGTAAGTCTATTATACAATCATATCAAGAACATCATGACATATATTATTATTATATATATATGAAATAAATGATGTGTAAATAGGTAAATAAGTTTAAAGTATCAATATATATTTTTTATTACCTTTAAATCAAAATATAAAATAAAAATAAAATCGAAACCATCAATCTTACATGGTAGGATATCTATTAAAATTAAGAAAGTGTTCATGAAGAAAAAAATAGATTAAAAAAAGAAGAAATAGACAAGCACCATACGTACAGTCGCATGCTTTAGTTAAATGCATGTTCTTTATTCATCTTTAAAGCCTTATCAAAGCCGTAAAAATTCTTATGAGGTTTTGTTAACTACTAAATAACCTTTTAAAAATACAAGCGATAAAAGAAAGAGAAAATAAAGAAAGAAAAAAGAAAAAAGAATATTAATATTAGCTTATTAGCTATAGCCATTCTCGCTTTGTCGAATCGCTTAAATCGTAAGATTTAATGAAACGAGTATCGAATCGTAGGATTCACACCTGAATCCTAAGGTTCATTTGTAAATGGGATTCTTTACATAGATACGAATCGTTTTCCTTAAGATTCGGGATACGAATCGGGATTCGGGATACAAATCGTAGGATTCTGATAACTATGACAGCTTACTACATTATTACCATCAAAGAGAGTTTGAAAAAAAAAAAAAAAGAAAAAGAAAAAAAAGAAAATAGCATACCATCGTTCTAAAAATAGCTAGCATGACTAATAATACCAGAACTGAAGTGCTAACGATGAAGGTTGACAAGCTTGATGAAGAAGTCAAACAATGCGTGGGATCGTTGCAAGGCATCAAGGTTACCTGAGTAGCTATGGATGCCAAATATGACCACATACTCTTGCTTCTTCCTTCAAAGGCAGTACGTGAAGATTCCGGCATTAACAATGTCATAGACGACAATGGACAACTTCAACCTCGCATTGCGAGATTGGAGTTTCCAAAGTTCTCGAGTGGGGAACCAACCTCCTGGATCCATAGGGCAAATCAATTTTTCCAATATCAAAGGACTGTAGAAGACCAAAAAGTTTAGCTTCTTTTCATTTAGACGGGGAAACAGTGCAATAGTTCGAGTGGTATGAGAAGACTCAGAAAGAGTTGACATAGGAGATGTTGCAAAAGGCCATTTGTGTTCGTTTTGGGTCAACTGAATATGAGAACTTTGATGAGGCTCTCTCGGCTTCGACAAACAGGCACGGTACGAGAATATTAAGCCCAATTTGAATGCTTAGCAAATCAGGTAGAGGGGTGGCCTGAAAAGGCATTAGTTGGTTGCTTCATTAGGGGACTCAAGGATGAAATTGC
Source organism: Umbellularia californica (assembly GCA_028538565.1). Classification (NCBI taxonomy): domain Eukaryota; kingdom Viridiplantae; phylum Streptophyta; class Magnoliopsida; order Laurales; family Lauraceae; genus Umbellularia; species Umbellularia californica. Next base: position 86,303,025 of record JAPQWN010000004.1, on the reverse strand, counting down.
AGTCGAAATCAAAATGTTCAAATCAGCAAACATTTCCACGGCAAATTGGTCTTGCCCAAATGCAGGAAGAAAAATTGCAGCGCATAAACTGCATAGAACAACCTCCATCTCAATTGCTACAGCTTTCACAAACAGGGCCCCACGGCACAACGGGTTACACCGCCCATTCGACGACTCACTTGGCCTGAGATGCAAGCACAAAGAGAGAAAGGCCTTTGTTATAATTGTGATGAAAAGTTTGGGCCTGGCCACAAATGCAAAAATCAACAATTATTTATTCTCGAGGCTAAAGAAGAAATGGAGGATCCCTTACTCATGCAGGAACGTTTTTATGACTTTGACCTTGAGGGCAAGAGGGAGGAATGATAGGAGCCCGACCCAACTGTGTGATAATGGTTGAGTCATTGGCCCACACGAGTTAAACCTTGTGGGTCATGCATGTGAGGCAGATTGCAAGTAAGTTTGGAAAGTGAATAAAGTGATGAGTGTGTTGATAGGATTGGATTTCTTTCCCAGTTAAGTAGTAGGATTTCCTTTGCTAATTATTGGTGATCTTTCCTTGATGTAAAGGAGATCTTTTTAATTATCTTTCTATCCATGTAAAGCCAACTATGGCTATTTCGTAAGAGAAGAATAATGAGAAAGGTATCAGAATTTATGCCCAAAATCTGTGCTTGCACAAGGAGGCTCTCCAACCTCGAATTGGATGATTTAGGAGGCTGTCCAACCTCGAATTGGACCTTCTATCTCTCTTCTCTTTTGGTTTTTATCAGATTGATGGACCCTCAAGGGAAAGGGATAGGCTGAAGAGCACATAGATGGAAATAATAAGGATATATCTGAAGAAGTACAAACTATTACAGGATTAGATCCATGATACAGTAGAATGGAGAAACACAATTCATATAACTGACCCTAACGTAGTTGGGACTAGGGTTTGGTGTTGATGAAGATGAATTGCAAGCTAGATCAAGGAGTTTGAATCCTCTAAAGCTCAAATCCATTCGTAGGAATTTGTGAGGCTCCTTTGTCGGGCCCACTTTTTAAAATATAAACCTCAAATGAATGCCCCCTGCCCTCTTGAATGGGCTCTCAATAAATCACTCCAATTGGAGCTGGGGACACTGTTAAATTGATCACTTAAAACATGATAACAAAATATTTAGAAATATTCAAGTGTTCCATAGTGAACAATCCTATGGCGGGCAAAAGTCTTATTAGAGTGAATCTTTGCGAAGACCCATTGAGGGGGAGGGCATTTGTTTAGAGAACTTTATATTTTCATAGCGAACAATCCTATGGCCGGCAAAAGTCTTATTAGAGTGAATCTTTGCGAAGACCCATTGAGGGGGAGGGCATTTGTTTAGAGCACTTTATATTTTCATAGCTGGCCCCACTAAGAAGCTTCACGGATTGTCACAACCCAGATTTCGGGGCCCTTTCGGATATCCAGATCGTGATCATATAACAATATTCACCATGCACACATCAAATAATATTCACAAGGAGTCAGGCATTTAGTTTCAAAATATATTTCCCATTTATAATTATAAAAAATCTCTGAATAATCAAACTTATTATGTCTTGACTCAAAACAATAATGTGCTAAAACCTTTAATAACTTTTCCTAAACAAGGATTGATAATTCTATCAACTATTCAAGTTTTCTCGTTTACTCTTTTCAGCCACGCATGCCAAAATCTACGTGCTGATCGTCAATCCACTCTGGCCCACTCGCAACATGATTACCTGAAGGTGGCAACACAGCAATCAGTATTACTGGTGAATGAATTTTTCTAATTACACAAGTCACATATAACATAGCATCACATAATCAACAATCTGAATCACTAAATCAAATATCATTAAAAGTATATTCACATCTAAATCCGTGCCATGCACATTACCACGCCTCAAAAGACCCATCGTATACATGTATACCGGTCACCATGACCCGGTCTCATCAGACACGTCCACTAAGGACCCGCCATCATAATGGCCATTCTCGTCCACTAAGGACTCATTGCACAATATCACATAACAACCAAAATAGGAATATTAAATAATATAATTGAACACACATGCAGCAGCGTGCGCCTAACCTATGCACCTCTTACTAATCACTACCTCACTTCTTATTATAATAATATTGAGTGATACAGGGGTGGCCCACACTTTATTATAAACATAAAGTTAATTGCTCACAATTTAAAGGATTAATCGCAGTTAATTATAATTAATCACAGTTAATCACAGTTAATCATAATTAATCATAGTTAATCATAATACTCAAAACTTGACTTCATCAAAGTAAAAGAAGTTATTTAATATTTCTACACCAAGATCCAGGCCTTTCTTGATTAATAAACCTTTTTCCATAATACACAGAACATAAAATAACTAACAGTACATATCTGAACCGCTTAATGTACAATCCAGTGGGTCCCACTAGACCAAACCAAGATCAGACCTAATGTCTAAGGTCCTCCAAGGATAGGCTTTACTTTTAATGGATTGGATTCACCATCAGACTTCTTTACAGGCCCTACAGTCTCAACCAACATGCAAAGTGACCCTTATGGTTAACAAAATTGAAGCTTCTGGATATCTAGGCAAATGAGGCCCAGGCCACATGGAACCACCACCATTCAGGTCGTCCCCGGGCCCTCTTCAAAACGTGGGGTCCCAATCTCTGATTGGCTTAAGTAGTTGGTCCCACTATTGATGTCGACCTACAGCCCAGTCTTCGTCAATTTCACGACTGGTTATATCAATTCTATTGGATGAGGGCCCAGGTGGGGTCCACTCTGCATGGGACCAACACCAACATGGTCGGCCAGTGGTCCTCCATCATCCTACCAGATCCGATTTGGAATCAGATGGCCCATGTGACCCAACCATCCTTAATCACCTCTTCCTCTCCATGACGATTGAATTCTGGTTTTCATGAATTCTGTTCTGGCAGTCAAAAATCTTAAGGAATTCATGGATCAAAGACTCCATTAGAATCATAGGCCTCTACTAGTCAAACTTACATGATTTCCATGATTGAAATAGCACTTACAACAACCCACGATTACAGAAAAAATCACTTAACACAGTAGCATTGAATATAATTACCGTGAATCAGATTATCAATCATCCGATCATCACAGATAACTAGGAAGACTCACTCACCTCTGGTATGTGATCGTTGCTCTTGCGATGTGTGGATGCGAATAGGACATCCGACTATCGGCTCCCCTTAGATTGGTTTCTTCCTCTTCTTCCCCTAAAAATCCAGCCACAACTCTCTCTCTCAGATTTTCTCAAAGCAATGAATTTGATACTAAAAGAGGGACGTGGGTTCTATATATAAATAAAGAGGAGAAAGAGTCCTAATCACCTTCCTAATTAGAGTTGTATAACAACTCCCTCTCTTTCCTTTCTAAACTCACCCAGAGACAAATTCTAATTCTATCCTAAGTCACAAATTAAGGTCCTTCCTGGGCTCAAGATATTACACGGATTGTCCATGAGTCCGAGCCTTAGTGGATCTTAACTCTGTGGTAATAAGACATTTAGTAGAGATTGTGTTGCCCATTGGTCACATGAAATAACGGAGAACTTTGAGATCTGTCCATCTAAAAAAAACATGTCAATTGGATTTTGCCACCTGTCCATCTAAGTCATTGAATGGAAAGTAAGCAAAGTTTCTATTTTTTTACCATACATTTAATGATCTTTGATCGTATGGCAGGAAACATCTGATGAACTTGATTTCTTGTAGATGGCTAAATTCTGAAGTCCTGTAATTGTAGGTCAATGATTTTAATCAAGTAGCATGGTCAATTTTGATGTGGGCCTAATTCTAATTGGAGTGAAGTTTTTTCCGGAGTTAATGTAAGAGATAATAGTAATTATGATTTATGAGCTATGATGCCCGGACACGGGACACGGGAACGAGCGTCCGATATGTCAACTTCAAAATTTTAGGATACGGATACGGGTACGCCATTTTTAGAAATATATAAATATAAATATTTAATTGGAAGTTTATTTTAAATGATATATATATTTTTGCTGGATCTGTCAATCTAGAGAAAAGATCTTTAAAGAGTAAAGAGATTTTTATTTTGCTGCTGTATTTTTTTTATTATAGCTGGGCCGAGCTTGACTCGATCTTAAGCCCACAGGATGGGCCTTGCCTCACTTGAAATTGGAGTGGGGAATACATGGGCCTTGCCGCACTTTTAAATAAGAGTGGGAGACACACTTTGAAATAGTAGTGGGAGACACGTGAAATAAGAGTGGAGTGGGGAACAGACCCTCATGACAAAGGAAAAAAATAAAAAAAGCACTTTGTCTCTTTTCTCACTTCCCTGACGATAAGAGAGATGAGGGGAGAGAGAAGATAGCAGGTGACGATGCTGTGGCGACGTCGGTGCAAGTACGCCCTTTTTTTTTTTCCTATTTCACTTCTCTTCGCTTTGTTTTTTTCTTCTTCTCTGGGTCTGGGTGATGGAGGCGAAGGGGAAGGGGTTCGGCAGAGAGGGGGGTGGGGTTGTGGGTGGTCGGGAAGACAGATTTAAGCTATTTTCGTTTTTATATATATATATATATAAAACAAGACAGCCGTATCCCGATTTTTTTGCAAAGTATCCCTACCGTATCTTGCAATATCCTGTATCCGTATCGTACTGTGTTTGCACGGGTACCATGGGTGAGTTGTCGTATCCGGGTATCATAGTTTATGAGTGATTTGGATTTTAGATATGGCTCATATGGGAGGCATTACCGGATGTATAAATTATAAGGATGCACCTAGAGATTAAACACCAAAACTGAAGATGTCAGTGACTTGGGGGCTGATATTTTTATTTATAGCGTGCACTAATAAAAAAATGTTGGATTTTAGCATTCTCTAAGATTCTGATTTTTTTTGAATAATTTTCAGATTTTTTGGGGAAAAGAATTTACATTGGACGTGCTATGGCAGTCGTGGACTGCGGCATATTGGTTTTTGGGGTTGACTGCAATGCCCGCAGCGACCATGATATTGAAGCATGGTTATATAAGGAGAACATTTAATGAATAAAGTGGAGTAAATATGTTACGACACAAATTTTGGGCCTTGTCGGATTCCAGGTTGTGACTCATAGGCATTATTCAGCATATGCATAAATCAAATAATTTCACTCAAGGCAATAGGCATTTGCCCACTTCAATTCAAAATTGGTGTTCAATTGTATGGAACATTTTACATTGCCTTCACCATCAGTGTGATCAATATATTCAGCATTAATTAATTCCCTATACATGACTCACAACATGTGTAGGACAGTCGTCATAATTAATTCCAAACAGTAAAAAATTCAGCAATAAGGTACAGGGAATTTCAGCGAACACCTGCGATACAGTCTCATCTTTACATGCAGAATTCAGGTCTGTATGTCACCCCATACATCCTCATTAACACAGACATTTACCTGGCTTACTAGCATACTTGCTAGAAGAAATTAGATTTTATTAGCATGCATAAAAGATCACATTCTACCCCATGAACAGGTCCCATCATCCATTACTGAGACCCCATAAGGGTTTTCTCAAATTATTTGCCAGGACCTATCCACCCTATCAGGTTCGGCCATGCGTCCCCAACAAATCTTGGGCCCCCCATTTCATCTTAACATGCTTCTTATGTTATATTCTCATAAAAGGGGAGCTCCACCATTCTATTACATAAAGTAAATAAAAAACTAAAGGTCCAAGGGTCCCATCTATGGTCCTACTAATTCCTTACCAAGTCTAGGGCCCACAACTAATGACAAATAATGAAATTTCTAGAAAAGATGGCCCACCAGCCTTAATCAAAAGGGATGCGCCCAACCTGGGGCCTTTACATGGTCCAGGTTATTACAAAATATGAAGAAGATTAGCACTCAATGAAAGAAGAGAAGAAGCAATGAGAAGAAAGGAGGAATTGGTAGTGGAGAAAAAGAGGCTAGGAGTCTTTTGTATTATACTGTTAGGGCACGCGAATCCTTATAAGGTATCATGTAAAGATGAGACAAATTACAACTATGCCATTGAAATAATAGAATTGCATCCATATGCTCTGTCCCTTGCCAAATAGCCAAATTACCACAATGGCACCATTACATTAATATTTCCCGACAATTTGGGCATCGTTGATTGCCAAGATTATGGTTCTTTCTAGGGTCCCGAGCCCAACCTGCTTTGGGCCGAGTTTGTCCCTTTAGTTTTAACATTCGGGCCAGACCTGGATAATTTTTTGGCCTGAGAGAGAGAGAGAGAGAGAGAGAGAGAGAGAGAGAGAGTTTTATGTTCCCATCAGATATCAGATGGGTTTCTGTGATACCACGAAGATGAGAGAAGAAAGAGCTGAGAGTTTTTGAATGTTGATGATTCTCGGCAGGTTGTTTTCTGTGATACTAGGGAGATAGAAAGGGGGAGATGAGAGAAGAAAGAGTGGATAGTTTTTGAATTTTGATGATTCTCAGCAGATCAGCTTTTGTGATATGATATATATATATATATGAGAGAGAGAGAGAGAGAGAGAGAGAGAGAGAGAGAGAGATGACTGTGATACCAGGCACGTAAGGCCCGTGTTGGGCTTGGGCCAGACATGACTCTGTTTCTTAAGTTGTGTCAGGCCTGGATATTCATCAGTTTGGCCTGACCCGGACCATGAACTCCTCTAGTTCTTTCATTCCATCAATCCGGCTGAAGAAAAAGGCTTCCTAAATGGTTGTTTCTAGAAAAAAAATGCTATCTTGCAGAGTGCCCTTGTCACAGTTCCCAGACACGTATATCAACGTCGTAATAGGATATACTTAATGTACTAAAATTTCAAAGATCAAGAAAAATAGCTGCTTCAAGTAAAAAGAGTCTTCTAAAGACTGCTTTTCTTTCAAATGGTTATTTCTAGAAGACAGCTTCGGTTTGTTTGAATGCCCAGGCTTGTATCACTGCAAACCAGCATATCCTACAATTCTTGTTTTGGAAGGATCCATAACATTGCTGGGTTGACCTATGTGGTGTTTATGTAGCTCTCTTTTCTGTGTTCTGACCTTCCTGCAATGGTTCTAACTTTAATTTCTGTGGCCTGCAGAAATCACTGAAGAGGAAGCTGAAGATCGATTGCAGGATGCAATTCAAGAAAAGTTTTCGGTGTTTGGTGATGTATGCTCTCGTATTCTGTTTCTAGTTTGATGATTTAGTAGGCAATGCACATTATGTGTAAGGTTGTCCAGATATGTTTTTTTTTCCCTTTCTGAATTGTAACTTTAATGCTCCACTTCCCCTAGAAAGGTGAAAAGCATAGCATCATTAGTGAAGTAAAGCACATGTTGTAAAGGCTTCTCCCAAACCAGCACTAAACCGGCATATAAGAAATCCTATCGTTGGGTCATCATCATTAGCGAAGCCTTACCTCATCTATCTGGGTTTGGGTTTGTGGGCTAAACTTTCCCCTGATCCCTATTTAAAGCCAACGATGACAACTATCATTGTCGTATTTAGGGTCGTTTGTTTGCAGTCATTTGCGTGTGTATATGATTCACATGCATAATGGTTGCGCATGGTACATTTGTTTGCGTTATTTATTTTTCAAAGAAAACAACAAATTGGACACACAACTTTCCTGATTATCAAAATTATATAACGATCATCCCTCACGTGTGGTGTCTCCTAGGTGGGTACCTCTCCTTGTAGGCTTGTACAAACTCAATTTTCGAAATGAGTGCTACCAGCAATCCATGTCAAGATGGGCGTAGGGGGCATAACGCATGGCTGGTTATGTGTAGATTATTAGGTCGTGCTAGTTTTCACATGATTTTTTACGTGGAGTTATTGGCACTGCTGATCACAGTGCGCAAGGCTGATTCTCTCAAATCTCAATGTAAGGCGGCTCACCATTGAAGGTGATGTTGCTTATGCTGCTGGTTGGGCTTCTGGGAGAAGTGAGGCTCTGCAGAGGCTAGTTGGAATGACTGACGAACTTAATGACCTCATGTGCAATCTTTCTGTCCTTTATTCATGTTCCTAGATGTTCTAGCAAAAGGGGTGAGTTCTGGTTTAGAATACATTAGCTCACTTGTTCCTTGGGCTCGACCTTGAATTCATTTATCATATTTCTGCTCTGGGGTATCCCATAAAGAGTGTGTTGTTTTTTGTACTTTATTGACATTATCTTTAATAAATACTCAATTAATTTTAAAACTGTTTTTTTCTTTATTATTATATTATTTTGAAGAATCTCTCTGTTTTCTGAAGTTTAAGAGCTACATATGCAGATGGTGTTTCTTTGTTTTTCCCTTTTTGTCCAGGAGTATAAACTATAAAGCTCCCCTTTTGATTGATGATTTGCTAAAGTATTCTATCAAAATATTGCAGCAAGACCATCATGCTGTCGATATCCTGTTAGCTGAGGTTGATATATATGAGCTTTTTGCGTTTAAACACTGCAAGGGAAGAAAGGTTAAGTTGGCTCTTTGTGAAGGTAACTTTGTTCTCTTCCTTTCTATCTGAGTGTTTGGTTTACTTGGAAGTTCGGTTCACAGACTGATGTCAAACCATCATTGGATGATGCCAAGTTAACCTTAAGAATGGAAATTTCTTAATTCCTTTGTCGTCTCTTGATGTTTATATTTTGTCTTTATATATTTATGACAAAATTTTCTCTTGCGGGTCTTGTGTGACGGACAGCGTCAATGTGCAATGTGTAGTGCGCACATATGCAGGAGAGAATCATCCTATATTTAGATCAAAGTTTATGCATGTATTTGTAAGTGCCCCTGCATGCATGTATAAATCCACATATGCTTGGCTGTTTCTATTAACCTAAGTTAATTCCTTTATGATGCAGTCCCGATTTGACACAATCGAACTGTCGAAGGGCCCAATCGGTATAACAGCCAATAGCCAGAAAATTCCAGCAAATAGAATTGATTTGCAGTAGATTATATCAAATTCAGATTAAAAAAATAGGGCAAGGAACAATGCACAAGAACCCAAACACACTTCAAAAGAGCCTTCCTCAATCTCCATACATCATATGAATATGAGAGAGGGATAAACAAAGCAAAACAGTGCTTTATTGAATAGTATTGTGGAACTGTACTGTACCGTGAACCACATAAAACCCTAACATCTATATGTAAGACTTAAAAACCACATAAAACCCTAATAATCTTTCCCTAATGAATTCCGTGCAATTTTAGAAGTCTTAAACAAACTTTCTAAAGTGAAAAGATGCAGAATTTTGTAAAGAAATTAGAGAAATCTCCTGATTTACAGAATCTGGTTTGACTTGGACATCTGGGAGTAGAATAGGTGTGGGCCCATATGGTCCATCGGATGATGGGAGGAACCCAAACTTGAAGGGGAGTCGTGGGTACCCCTTTTGGTGCTTGACTGAAATAGGGTGGACCCGGTATGGCCCACTAATCAAAGCTCCAAAGCTGCTGCACGTGACTGCCCAGTTTTGATTATGAATTTTCTGAAAAATTGTAAATTAGCCTCTGTACTTCTGTCAATTCCAAAATAGTCCCTGTTGTATACTTTTAAACTAATCAAAACTTGTTGGGACCCTTGCGGGGCCTCTTGGGATTCTCAAATTGCTTCAAGTAGGCTTTGGCTAGTGCAAATTCATACTCTAAAACTAAGTCTGCATCACTTTATTATCTCTCAATGTTTATATTTTTTGTCTTTATATATTTATATGCAAGTTTATGCATGTATTTGTAAGTATCCCTGCATGCATATTTAACTCCACATATTTATCGCCTTTTCTATTTTCCGGTCAAGGGCTTTATTGAAAAAAAAAATTGTGGGTCAACATCCCGTCTTTTTGCCACTAACGTATATATGTTCTCAAAATTGATGATCCCCAGAGCTTGATGAGAGGATGCAGGGTCTGAGAAATGAGCTTCAGGCTTTTGATAGTGATGAATATGATGAAAGTCATAAGAGAAAGGCATCGGATGCACTGAAACGAATGGAGAGCTGGAATTTGTTTAGCGATACATATGAGGTGTGCTTGAACATGACACTCTTTCATTTTTTTATTTTTTATTTTTGTTTTGAACCAGTTACTGGAATTATATGTTAATAACGGGAAACATAGCATAGTTGTATAGGAGAACTACGTCGAACAATATTGAACAACAGCTACCAAGGCTCCTCTACATTAAAGGAAACACCGAGAGAACTACGTCGAACAATATTGAACAACAGCTACCAAGGCTCCTCTACATTAAAGGAAACACCGAAACAGCAATACAAAATCAAAGCCACATGCATGGTAATAGCTAACATATGTGGACCAACATACAATTCATTCTTGTTTAGATATCATGTCGGCCAGCTCGTTAGCTCCCCTAACTGTATGTCTGATATCTACTTGTGGGGATGTGGAAGTATCCTCCTATCTCATTGATACAATCCATTTTATTGCATTAGCAAAATCACTAAAGACGCTTAAAATATGAGTGGCAAAATCACTTGATGTTGCTAATTACACCAAAGAAAGCGAAAAGATTCTACTCACCTGCATGTCAAAGCATACCAATAACCCGGCCAGACCTGGCTTGCCCCTATCTGCTCCATGCCTCTCCACCCACATTAAATTTGAGTGATCCCAATCTCAGCATTGATGAAAGATCCTTCATAGCCTCCTTACTCTTGCAAAAAGATATGCACGTCCCTATTATTTAAAAAAATCAGATGACTTGACACACTATGACTCCTACCTCAAAACAGCCAATTTTCCCATCACTATAGTCATGCCAAACTATGAAAACTCAGGAAATGGCTAGTTGACCTATCCAGTTTTTATTGATGGATACAGCCCGGGAATCCATAAAAGTGATATAATCACCTGGGCATAAAATGAATGAATGTATATAGCCCAGCATCAATCTACTGGGATACCTAAACGAACATAAAGTGATTCTCTTTCATATTCTTGGTATTATAACATTAATGGGCATTCCCTATATATAAATAAAGAAATAAATAGACAGAAGTTTGCCCAATTAAAAGAAAGAAAAGAGAATTGGCGATGATATATCAGCTTCTCATCACCATTGAAAATTATGCCCTTCCTAACACATTACAAATGGACCAAAGCATGGTGAAAGATAGGTTGTTCATGGGCCAGGTTGACCGAGCTGAGGCATATTCAGCCCTGACTTGGATATAGAAACATGGGTCTGCGTCTGGCCCAACTGCCCAAGATCGGCATGGGCTGTAAGTGCTTGGCCTGACCCATACATATCAGGCCCAAGTGCCCATTTGGGCCGAGCCAGGCTAGGTGTCACTGAACTATGAGCACTGAGTTTTGGACCAATGTTATTTAGGCCGAGCTGGGTCGGGCTTTCTATCACTTAATCCAAGCCATTCTGGTCACTCCTGAATATTAAAATGGGCCCTAATTTTAGTTCCAGAAAAAAAGACTATACCCTTGGGAAGGTAACTCTAACTAGGCTTCAAGTGCTTCCCCAAAAGAATAGCGGCAACACCATGATATGCTAAACAATTGAAATAAGTGGCCTAAAATAATGGAAAAGAAATCACAATGAAAAACAAGTGGTTTATGGATTTCTTTTCCTATTTGAAAGCGAACAATTATATGAAACAACCTCGGACTAAATGCCCCTTCTACTGAGATTTGTTCACTGTAGAACCTTGGTTGCATCTGCCACCAACAAAAGGCCTTCACTCTTGGAGGTGCCTGGCTATGCCAAAGGGGCGAAGTCAGAAGACAAGAGATGGCATAAGGAGCCATCACCTTACAAAATAATTTATATAAGAATATTCTAAAAGAGTATCATCATCACCATTATCAAAGCCTGATCCCATGAATTTTGTTTTTCCATTCCAGACCTCGGCCAAATCCTCTTATGGGCATTTGCAATTCATTGTGCAATTTTGGACTTTTACAGGATTTTCAGAACTACACAGTTGCACGTGATTCTTTCCTTGCTCATCTTGGAGCTACATTGTGGGGCTCAATGCGGCACATCATTTCACCTTCAGTTTCTGATGGTGCATACCATTTCTATGAGAAGATATCATTCCAGTTATATTTTATCACGCAGGAGGTATACCATAGTTTAATTAGTTCATTTTGATGTTTGAGAATGTTGTTTGGCACGGTTAATATGGTTAAATTGGTTCCCTCATTCACTGTGGTGTTATTGTTTCAGAAAGTAAGGCATGCCAAACAATTACCTGTGCATCTCAAGCCTCTAAAGGATGGCCTTTCCTCTTTGTTGGTGCCTCCACAAAAAGTTGTGTTTAGTCAACATATGTACGTACTTTGGTTGCTATGTCAGCATTTATTTTGTGCCCTTTTATTTTCCATTTAAGCAAGTCTACCGATGGGTTTCTTTGAAAAATTCATTCTTTTTTATAGGAAACATTTTTTGAACCCATGACATTGTACTTTCAACAATGAGCAATGCAATTTAGGGGGTCCCGTGTGCGTGGATGGTTCTGATGGATCATAATGTCGGCCCCGTTATATTGTTCTCACTGTAATACGGTGAGAGGTGCCTGGATCATAAGGTCGGCCCTGTTATGTTGCTCTCACTATAATACGGTGAGAGGTGCATGCATATGAAAATTTCCCATATAATATATATATCATCATCAAAGCCGTGTTGAGAGAGGAAAGGGGAAGAGAGAGGGGAAAGGGAAGAGAGGCCTATTAAATGCCTTTTGAGCATACATGTCATTAAGAAATAATTATTGCCACGAGCATTGCAATTGTTAATGGTGAAAAAGTCCACTCTCCTTGACTGAAGACCGTTCTACTATTTCTTACTTTTCCACACTAATAAACAACAGAGGAAAAAGAATAATGACCAGAAGGCCAACGACCTATATTTTTTTTATAACAGTAAATTTTATTAAGAAGAGAAAGAAAACAACAAGAAAAGAAAAACAAACATCGGATGAAAAAACAAGAAGATTAACAACTCAAGAAAAATAAAACATTAAATGAAATGTGTAAACAAAAGACTCCTTCCCAGCAAGAGTATCCGCCATATCATTCGCTTCTCTGAAGATGTGACGAAAAGAAAACTTCATTTGAGAAGAAATAGCTTGCACCTCCTCCACCCAATCCACCAATCTGCAAGGAAAAGAAGTTTTTTCTGAGCCCCACTGAATAGTAGAAAAAGAGTCTCCTTCAATAATTGCATTATACTCCCAAATTCTGCAACTCACAGCAACCCACCAGCAACGCAAACATTTCGGCCCTGTTTGCGTCTAACGAATTAATTGGTCCTGAAATATTCTTCACAACCTTCCCATCCCAATCACGGATAACACCACCAATTCCTCCCATACAAATTTGATGAACAAAACCACCATAAAAATTCAGCTTCAAAACACCTTTTGGAGGAGAATGCCAACTTACTGTGTGAACCAGTCTAGAGCTTCTTCTACCATTAAAACAAGCTGCTCATGATCTGTGAAGATCTTCCATAGGAATCCCAACAAAATCTGATGCCCTCGCCCATCCCGAAACCTTCCAGACAAGAGATTGAACTATCTCGTCAACTGATCTACTTTGGCTTCTGAAAATTCTATTATTCCTTTCTATCCAGATCTTCTACATACCAGCGTAAAGAGATAACAGCCACAAAATTTTAGCATGGGACATATTACCCCTATACTAAAATTGAGCAAAAAGTTCCTCAATTGTTCTAGGCATAACCCAACTCGTACCAAATTTACTGATAATAGCAGCCCAAACTTTATACGCAAAGGAACAATGAATCAACAAGTGATTGGACAAGCACATTGGGCAACCATTAACAATGATAACATGTCTTCCTCTTAGCTGATCCATAGTTATTCAATCTTGCCACCCAGCAAAAAATAAAAACTCTAGAAGAAGCAAGGGAATTCCAAAAACTGTGGCGCCCCTTCCACCCTGCCATCAGAATTAATCAAAACCTTATAAAAAGATTTGACTGAAAAATTGCCCTTGGAATCAGGCTTCCAGATTCTTTTATCCATTCTATCAACAGAAAGATAGTTCATCTCCAGGGAAGTAAGCAAATTACTCAGCTCAGTAACTTCAATATCTTGCAAATCACGATGAAACTGCAAATCCCAAACAACAGAACCTCCTAAGAGTTGATAATTTTCAGCTATGAAAGCATAAGGACACCTATACAAATTGTAAAAAGAAGGATACAAATTCTTTAAACTAGACTGACCACACCATTCATATCATGCCAGAATTGGATTCTTCTCCCATCATGAACCTTATATCTAATCCAACAATCAAAATCACCTTTAACAGAAAGCACAGACTTCCAAATACCTGAAGCCTCATAATAAAGATTCGGAATATACTACCCCCTCCTTTGCACCTTATACTTATCCACAATAATCTGTCTCCATAACCCATGGACTGAATTACCCAACCATTGACCAATCAACGATTTATTCATGTTCTCAATAGATCGAATACCCAACCCACCATGAGCAGTAGGTTTACAAACAACCTCCCATTTCACCAAATGAAACTTTCTTTTATCAATCTGATCATTCCAAAGAAAATCACGTTGAAGCTTCTCTATTCTGAAACCATGCTTTTAGGACATCTGAAACAAGATAAAAAAAATATATATAGGAATGCTAGAAAGAACTGACTTGATAAGAGCAACACGTCCTCCCAAAGATAAGTACCTCCCCTTCCACGTAGATAACGTTTTTTCAAGCCTTTCCACAACCAGATCCCATAAATGTTTATTTGGTATTCCCAAACAGAAAGGCAAGCCCATATACTTTGTTGGAAGCCGCTCTACTCTGCAGCCAAAACCAGTAGCCAACAACTGAACATGAGTATCCTCCATACGAATTCCAATAAGTTCACATTTTCCATAGTTAATCTTAAGACCTGATAACTTCTGGAACCATCGTAAAATATTTTTCACGGCATCAACCTGCTCCATTGAAGGATCACAAAATATAACCGTATCATCTACAAATTGCAAATGTGTTACCTCATGGATAGAGCTACTTGTAGAAAAGCTTGTTATTATCTTGTGTAATTTTTCTCGCTCCATAAAAACATGTGGGCCTACCTTTTTAGGATATATACTGTGGGGCCATCTTTTTATTGATTTGTGAACACGAGACCCACCTTTAAAAATTACAATGCAATACCCATCTTTAGAAATTAGAGCATGGGGTCATATGCATAGGATTCACAATGTGGGCCTACATTCATAGGATTTACAATGTGGCTCGACTCCACTTTTTGCGATTGTGACCATGTGACCCACTTTTAAGAATTATAAAGTGGTACTGCCTTTTCTGTGATTGTAGACATGGGATCCACCTTAAGAAATTACAACGTGGTGCCCACCTTTAGAAATTAGAACATGAGGCCTTATAATGTGGTCCCGCCATTATAGGAATTATAATATGGGCCCACCTTTTGTGATTGTGACCATATGATCCATTTTTAAGAGATTGACAAAGTGGGGCCACCTTTTTTGAGATTGTGAACATGGGGCCTACCTATATGATAAGTGAGAGGACTTGGAGTCTTTAAATGGTCTTCTTTAAAAGGCACTAGATAAGTAGGAAACAATTGTGCCAGCAAGTTGTTTCTTAAAAAAGATAAAGTTTTTTTGTTCCAACTTTCTTCTGCCAATGGGTTAAATTTTTGGGATTCCTTCCCATGAGAACAAAATTTGGAACAATGATTTACACTCACCAAACATGTTTCCTTTAGCCTCATCTCGTGGGAACATGGGAACATCTGAATGACACGATGCCAAATGCACTATTGGTATCTCTACTTAGGATCGGTTCCGTCTTTATAGTATTCTTTGGAGCTAAATGTAGTATGTATATGACAATCATATCCCCTTGATCGTAGCCCCTTAATTGGGGTTCATCTTAATCACTTTAGATCAAGGATGAAAATAGAGGTAGCGGTAAGTATAGCGACCAAATGCTACATAGCCGCGTAGTAGTGCGATTTGAAAAAAACATGAAAAAAATCCGAAAAAAATTAAGAAAATCCAGAATATTGGAAAATGATAGAAAATGTGTTTTTCTTATAAAAGTAACTAAGATAAGGGGGTGTAGCGGTCCCTTCAATGCATAAGGTCCTGTATCGTTGTGTGAATAGAAAATATTAATAATGTTTTTTTTTTTCATGTTGCTTAGGTATGCTAACTTAGAAACTAATGAAAGGCTAAAAAAAAAAAAAACACTATGTCATAAAGAAATACCATCAAAATAAACAATGTAACTAAACTTGAACTCAAGACTCAGGACTTAAAAGGCTTAAGAGTTAGGACTTAGGAGTTCAATAGCAAACAGTAAATAGTGAACGGTCAATACTCAATACTCAATAGTCAGCAACCAATACAACAAATGTGAAATAACATAATAATGAATAACTTCATAAGAAAAAGAAAAAAACAATCTACTTAAAGAGTATAGAGTTGGTGAAGGACCTCAGCTGGTCGGCTCTAATACCAAAGGGAATGTCTACCGGGATATATGACGCCGCTGTCCTCATCTCCTTCGTTGTTATCATTTGTAGTGTAACTACCATATTGCATGTGCCCACCAGATTCAATTTGATATTGGTGGCCATAGGGATCTTGGAATGCAAAGAAGACATCATAGGAACTTGAGGAGGTGGATAGCCATAGGGATCTTGGTGACCATAGTCACCATGTGAGTAGGACCCTAATAGAGGCAGGACATTACCTAAAGAAGAGCCCTTGAGAGGAACTATCTGTATCAGCTTCAATTCAACGAGATCCTATGTGTTTTGGTGTTCTTTTTAGCATAAAAGGATAGAAGAGTTGCGTAAAAATGTTGTTTGGAGAGAAGGAAAGAAATAAGCCTAGCTATGTATTTCAAAACAATTTGGAAAGTAGCTATAAGTCACTCTGTGGCGGCCGTAGAGGACCAAGGAAGAAAGAGGCGCTAAATTCAATTTTATAGTAGTATTGGCCGCTACGCCCGATATAGCGGCCGCTACGCTCTCTATTTTGATCCATGCTTTAGATACTATACAAATCAGCTAATTATAGTCACCCATACCACTTTAATAGTATCTGGATCGGTTACCATGTGTGGTTGGATCCATGTATTCCTTGGGACCTGCGACCTGGGCCTAACTTGGTTTTGATTGTATGTTTAACATGTTGGATCTGGTTATGATTGTACCCAGCCAGAAGCAAAACCTGTATTGACGTTACTATGTTCATAGGCTGACACTCTCAGAGGATCCTGCTTTGGCAATGGCCTTTTCTGTCGCACGTCGTGCAGCGGCTGTCCCACTATTGTTAGTTAATGGAACGTATAGATCAACTGTTCGAGCTTATCTTGATTCCTCCATTCTCGAGCATCAATTGCACAAGTTGAGTGACCACGGTTTGCTTAAAGGTACTCTGTGTGTTGATGATGTATCCATACAACAGAATTACAATTATTTTACTAGGCATTGTGATGGCTGCACCTGTTCGAGGCCTGTATATGCTAGAATTGCATATGAATATATTCCTTCAATAATGCAGGAGCACATTCACATAGCAGGTCTACGCTGGAAGTTCCTATCTTTTGGTTTATACATAATGAACCAATATTGGTGGATAAACATTATCAGGCAAAGGCTCTGTCTGATATGATCATTGTTGTTCAGTCGGATCCTTCATCATGGGAAAGCCATCTGCAGTGTAATGGGCGGTCACTCTTGTGGGACTTGAGGTAGTTTCTTGCTCTTAATATCAAGTACTTATATCCAAAAGCCAAGTTACAATTGATTATTAAGCCTTTTCATTTTTACAGGAGACCTATTAAGGCTGCCTTAGCTGCTACTGCTGAACACCTAGCTGGCTTGCTTCCTCTTCACTTGGTTTACAGTCAAGCACATGAAACTGCAATTGAAGTATGTAAAATCTGTTAATTTTCTGTCTTTAAGTACTGCTTGTGTTACATTATAATTTGGAAAATAATGCCTTAATTGGCCTTTTTTTTTCCTTTTTTCATTATGAGATATCCAGGAGTACTTAAAATTGGAGCAATTGAAATTAGGTCAATTGGTAAAGTGGTTTTACTTCTTGAGAAACCCACTTTGTTGGTCAGTCTGATTAGTATTTAATACTTGCTAAAGCATGAGACCAACAAAGTAAACAAGGAAAGAAATAGATTCTGAAATCGTTTCATCTTTACAATTATTTATTATTGTCAAAACCTACTAATGGGTTTTCTTGGTTTTTTTTTGAGGAATTTACGGGTAAAATCCCTGTAGTACCGTATACGTCCCAACAGGACCTAGTTCTATGTTCGATACGGGAGGGATCCTCATATGGACTTTTTTTCCTTTTTTTTGTCATTTTGCGATATGGTCGATATCGACCATGTAACTGAAAGGCATTTTTCCCTGCATTGTCGATATCGACCATATAACTGAAATGCATTTTCCTTGCATGGTCGATATCGACCATATAACTGAAAAGCATTTTTTTCATTTTTATGGTCGATATCGACCATTCTGCGGGAATCCAAATAAAAATTGGGTTTTTCAAGATGAAGAAAAGGGGAGGGGAGGAGGAGGAAGAAGAGGGGATGGGTCGTTTCACAGTCCCTTCTTCCTCATCGCCATTGTTCCTGTACCTCTTTATGCTGCACTCGCATTTTCTCATAGTAAGGCAAGAATTTAAGTCCTTGGTTGAAGATTTCTCTTTTCCTTTATGAAAGCAAAGTCTCATTTTCCATCTGTCCTTCCTCTTCTTCTCGATTGGTCAAGTCAATGAAATCTAAGCCTATAAGAGGAGCCGTTAGCAGTTCTGCTTTACTCATCCCATAAACCAAAAAGATTCCCTTCTGCTTGTGGTGGTAAACCAACCATGGCTTCCTTGTCTTTTGCCCTAGTGTTTTTGCTTGTGTCTTCCAGCTGCTTTGTTCTGGACGCCCGTACGCCTCATGTTGTGAAGGGGATGTCTTTTACATTCTACAAATCAAGCTGCCCTAACGTGGAAAAGATCATGACGGACTATCTTCGTAAGGTGTTCAGGGAGGAGGAACAATGGCGATGAAAGGACCCATCCCCTCTTCTTCTTCCTCCTCCCCTCCCTTCTTCTCCATCTTGAAAAACCCAATTTTTATTTGGGTTCCCGCAGAATGGTCGATATCGACCATAAAAGTGGTCGATATCGACCATTCGCTAAACGACAAAAAAAAAAATACAAAAACGCTAGTTGAGGACTTTATCCATAAATACGATGTATTTGGGACCTCAACAGTGGTATGGGGTCCTATGGGGACCTATGCCGTAAATTCCTCTTTTTTTTTTCATAAAATTATCAAAGAATAAGAAGTCAAAAAGAAAGGTATGCTGGATATTGTAAAATGTTTTACTTGGTGTCTTTTCTTTTCTTTTTCTTTTTTTTATAATAAAACATGCTTCTTGATGGCTGTGGTATGGACTAAGTCACATTTGGGCCTCAACCAATTAGATTACTGTGTTGCCCAATGTTTTTTTTCTGAAATGTTTGTGGCTTACACCTCGAGGCTTGCCTCAGGCCAAATTGTTCCCAAAAACTCCATTGGGCTGAAGTCCAAGGTGGAGCTTGCATTTGCGATGCCGAACAATTGAGGCATACACCTGAGGTGAAGCATGCTCTAGTCACACTCTAAATTGAGGAGCATGCACCAACATGTCTGTTTGAAAAGAAGCAACATTCACCAAATTGAGGAGCTTGCGGGAAAATGGGGATGGCCTGTTGGTAAGGCATCCTGCTCCCATCCTTTCCACCAGGGATCGATCCCTGGTGGGAGGTTTGAATCTCCTTCCTCCTGGCAAGTAAGCCACAGCGAAAATAAAATAAAATTTGCGGAGCGTGCGCCTAAATAAGGGAGGGATAATCTATAATTTTAAATACTTTTTAAATTCAATTTTTGCCATAACACAATTATCTTAAGTCAACCCTAGTGAACTCCTTCAAAGGCTTAAAATAGCCAAGACGTGACCCTTTTCTTTTTTAGTTTAATTTACTTTATTACTTTATGTAGTTATATATTCATTAAAAAAGAATTGTAATCATGAGGCTTAGTCTTCATGCTTTAGACAGTTGGAATGTTGGCCTTAGGTCTTAGCATTGTCAACCATTGGTGCTGCCAAAGTTTGCAACATTTAGTCTTTATTTATATTTGGGTACATTTTATATTTCATCTCAGGGATGTGTCTGATTGCAATAACCACCTTTGCTTTTGATGCAATTATGGATATTGTTTCCTTTAATATTGTTTGACAGGCCTTTTCCTAGTAATAGTAGAACATTATTTTATTTTATTATTTTAACCAGCTACACAGACAAACTGTAGGTTCAGATCTTGGAAAGGCAGTGATATGTCTGTGTGCACACGTGTGCCTAGTGCTTGTATGTAGATGTCTTGCGCCTAGCAAGACAACCGTGGGGCCACCTAGGGCTCCCCATGATCTATCCAACCCCTCACACACTACTTAGCCCCAGAATGTCACAGACCCGTGCTTTTTAGAATTTTTTTTCTTTGGTAACAGTAAAATTTTTATTTCACAAAAAGAAGAAACAAAGCACAACGAGAGAAAAACATCAAACAAAGAAGAAGAGATAACTAAGTATCAAATGACAAGGTAGAGCCTAAAACTCCTTCACAAGCAAGACTATCCGCCACGGCATTAGCTCCCCTAAGAATATGATTAAAGTTGGCTCCTAATCTCCTTGAGATATCCTGCACACCTCCTCCACCCAATCTGCCAATCTCAAAGGATAAGAAGAACTACCGGAACACCACCGAATTACCAAGAAAGAATCTCCCTCTAGAATAGCACCATAGCTAGCCATCTAAAGTAACTCTCGGCAGCCAATAAGAAGAGTAAACAACTGAGATTCATTAGCATCCGAAGAGTCAATCAGCCCATAGAAGCTCCTTACCATCTTTCCATTCAAGTCCCTTAAAACTCCACCAATCCCTCCCTTTCGCAAAGAACATACAAAGCTACCATCAAAATTCAACTTCAGAACACAGCTGGGGGATTCATCCATGCAACTCTAACTCTGGACTTAACTCGCCAACCACCTTTAAAGAAGGAAGACCAAGATCTATAAAGATCTTTCACTGAAAGACCATTAAACTCCTTACGCATACTCGCCCATTCGGATATAGACCAAAGTATGGACTCTACCACCTCCATCACAGAGTTATACTTATTCTGGAAAACTCTATTATTCCTTTCCAACCAAAGCTTCCAACAAGTAACATACACTACTTACTTCCATAAGATCTTACCCTGAATAAAATTACAGCACCAATGACATTGAAAAATAAATCTTCAACTGTCCTAGGCATAACCCATTTCATACCAAACATTTCAAACAAAGCAGACCACACTCTATGAGCAAAAGGACAATGAATCAACAAATGATGCACCCTCATCTTCTAAGCACATTGGACACCCATTAATGATAATATGACTCCTTCGCCTCAACTTGTCTATGGTCAAAATTTTATGAAGTCTCGCTATCCAACAAAAAACCAAAACCGTTGGCGGAACTGTAGGAGTCCAAAAATTGTGCCAGCCCTCCACTCTTCCTGAAGAATCAGCCAAAGCATTATAAATAAAAAAAAACCCATCAAACTTGAGGGCCACGGGTTGGGAAAAAAAACCAACACCCGTGCTTTTTAGAATTGACCATTGGATTGAGAAAAAAGAAGTAGAAGAAATGACCCATTTCAAAACCATCAAACTTGAGGGCCACGGATCAAGGGGTTAGGATGATTGACTGAAATCGAAGTTTTAGGCACAAGTAGGTCCAATCTGGATCTTTTGATCCCCCATCTCACCCTTAATTTTAGGGCCTCTGGTGAGCCCCATAGGGCTAGTCTGCAAGTCTCCTGTGCAAGACATCTGCACAGAAGCCTGGCTCATTTATATAGGCAACATAAAGACTCAACTTATCTTCTTCTTCACGATGCCCCAACTGCTTTTCTTTTTCCTCTCATAGTTTTGTTTTCCTGTTGGATTGGTTTATCTTGGCTCATTATACTACCTCCTGTTGCTAAGTTCTATATTTGTTGATTGAGTAGGATTGGATATGGTCAGTGGGCTGCAATCCTCTTTCCATTACTTCTCAAGGTTGGCAAATTTCGAGGTTCCAAACGGATACAATAGCTCGGAGCTACATCATTTCAGCCCTTGAAGAATCAATACAACTTGTGAATGCAGCTGTTCATCTTCTAGTAATGGAACGCACAAGTATCCTCACCTGTAATTTCATTTTTCATTTGACACAACTTATCCATTGCAGACTCGATTCCATGGTTAAAAATCACGGTTGCGGTGGGGGTATCACAATTGGTCCTGAACATCAATGCGTCACTGCAAACATCATGGTTCACAACCACCATGGTGTGAATTTTCTATTGTCCACACAAAAAATAATAATAATAAATAATCAAATAAATCCAAAGATCCTAAAGTATTAAAAATGCTTTCTTTTCATTGGGTCACATAACAAAGATATCCATTATATATCCATACCTATATGATTCTTAAGTGTCTATTAAGATTTAGTGACTCAATCACTTCCAGGCATGGACTGTCAATATGGAGCATATCGTCAACAATATGAAATCTTGGAACATGGACCTCACTTTTACAAATTGATAAGAATGAAATCAACTCAGTTGATTTGAGTTTTTGCTCTCCCTTCGTTAGGTCGACCTTGTCGCATGTTAGGGGATGAATGAGGGGATTGGCGACATCTCTTGCAAAAAATTAGTCCCATCATGTTGGCCTAACCTATGATTTAAGGGCATTAAAGTTTAACAGTCTCTTAAGTTCAACTATGCATTAGGGCCTATCTATGATTGATCCAAACCATCACACACATCTTGTTGGCACCCAGCCTAATTTGACAATGATCTAATCATTATCAATCGTTTGATTAAATTCTTGCTATAAGTACACGAAAACATCTTTAAATTTTAAGGCCTAAAAATCAAGGGTCTAGGCTTCTTTTTAAGAATCTAGATCCTTGAAGCCTAACCTTTGAGGATTCTCCGAGTCATCCTTGTATATGCATTAGTAAGGCCCACGTAAAAAATTCTAACAAATCAAAATGATAATAGCCCGCTTGAATTAGCTGTGTGGAAAGTTTTCACTCAATCCGTATGGGTCCATAATCAAATTGATCAATTATAGAACACATGACCAAACTCGTTGTTGTTGCTGACGATAGGCCTGACTTCAATTAAAGTGAAGTTTAGTGTAGAGTTAATGCAAGGCTGAATTTTATTTTGAGCAGTTTGGATTTCTGACTGAGCGCCACTAATTGATTTATTAGGATTGGCCTAGAGAACTCAATTAATCCAACATTAAAGAATCCAGACTCCTTCAACTATAAAAATGATATAGATCCTTTGTCTGTTACCGCCTACCAGTAAAATTGAAGGGAAAATTTTGTAGGACAGCGATTTGACCAATTATAACTTATGGAGAAGAATGTTGGCCAATCTAGAAGCAACACATATACAAAATGAGTGTAATAGAGATAACAATGTTGAGATGGACGTGATACAATTACAAAAGAGAAAATAAATAATTAACTCTTTCAAAAGCATTTACGGGCAGCATCAATGGGTGATAAATTAAAAGAGACTCGTTTGAAAAGGTTTGGGTACGTCTAAAATAAACCAACAATAGTGCTATTGAGTAAAAGTTTCTCTATGCAGGTTGTTGTCCCACCAAGGAGAAGGGGTGGGCCGAAAAGAACATGGATAGAAGTAGTAAGAATAGATTTGAAGAACCTGCAACCTAGCCAAGGATTTTTGCTCAAGATATATCAGAATGTAGAAACAAAATTCATGTGGCTAACCCCAACATAGTTGGGACAAGACTTTGATGATGATGATGATGATGATAGATCCTCTGTTGCATTTGTAGTATGAGAAAATAGGATATGTGGCAGATTTTGTGGGGACATTGGTCCTACCGAAAAAGAGGACTTTAGGATCTATTGCCTTGTGGCCTAGTTGGAGAGCATTGAACAACCAAAGAATTAGGGGATTCGATCCAAATAAACAGTGCGAAAGAAACTCTCCTACACTCTCAACTCGACTTTTATTTCTTGCTGTGGAAAAGACAAAGGTGGGTGGAGGAGGGAGAAGCATAACACATGTAAGGTTTCTCTCATGTTTTTCCCCCTTTTCTTTCTTTATTTTTTTTAAAGAAAGCTTTCCAATATTGGTCATATGGGACCCATATGCGCCATTGTATATTGGCCTTATCAGCCGATACATGCAATATGGCCTTATACTAGTATGCATAAGCATGTTCTGATAATACTTTCCATAGAGTCAAAGATCCAATTTGTGACTAATATATTTTCTGAACTTCATTCTGAATATGCTGGATCTCCTATAGGTGGTTTAGCCATGGTACCATCTACGTGCCCAGGGTGGCTGGCCCCTCGAATAGCCTGAGCAGATTACGACTGCTTTTGATAACTCTTCCCATTAAACAAGTCAACATTCATTCTAGCACTTATATTCCCTAAAAATGAGGAACCCATGGAACTCTCTTTCAATCAAACATCATCATCATCAAAGCTTTGTCCAACTGTGTTGGGGTTAGCCATAGGACTGCACTTACGGTGCTAGCATCAGAATATAGGTACAAATGTCAGCCCCTACTCTCTCTCCTAAAAAAAAGGGAAGAAGAAGAAACCAACTAAAGTTCCTGAAGATTAGATTCATTAGGCTCTTATACCAAATTGGATTTATAAATCTAAAGTTATTTAGATTTTAAGGTGAAAAGATCTGAAAAATTAGGGAAATTTGAGGAAGAGGAGAGGAAAAAAGATTACAAGAGAAGGAATTAGGAATGGGTTGGCCTACCATGCTGTGTATTTTTATTTTATTAGAAAAAATTCAGAATAATAAAGAACCCTGCTATTTACAGTATTGACAGAACAACCCTCAACTTAAAGCCCATTTCTGTCTCAGAACAGATAGGTGATGGTTTAGATAAACGGTTCATGTTAAGGGGGGAACCATAGCACTTAAAACTTCATTTATTATAAAATTGTTATGTATTGTGGGATCTAATCATGTGTTCAATGTATTTTCGATCCCAAGGTTATGATCAAATTGAAACTCGAGCCCACATTGGTGAACATGGGCAGGCACATCTTTTGAACAGCTTTCTTCTTTGGAAGGTGGGCCTGATGTTTGGATGTGACTCGACTTTATGGTACGGTCAACTGATAAATCATATTTCGGGTGTGCTTTTCATTTGACCTTTGTCCCTTTCTGGAAAAATAATTTATTGTGTACTAACCAAATCAAGAAAGTATTACTTTGTATATAGGCCTGAAAAATCTTTGCTGTTACTGTTGTATGAACATAAATATTACTCAATTGAAGCTTAACAAATATCAGCTGCGCAAACCTTTAAATTATTCAAGTCTCAGGAACGCGAGTTGGTGAACAAGTACAATGCAGTTGTTAGCATGTGGAGAAGAGTAAGTGAATAATCGTATATTGCTTCTTAAACTCTCGTGATGTTTGCCACTCATGTTGGTTGTCTCACTGCAGATTTCGGTTGTTTCTGGGGAACTGCGGTATTCAGATGCTATGAATCTACTGTCTTTTCTTGAGGAATCATCCCGAGGGTTAGACTCAAGACCTCCCCTAGTAACTTATTTATGTCAAGTGATTTAGGATATCATTAAAACCTTCACCACAGTGGGGACTTGAAAAAGAAAGTTTTATGGTTCCTGAAATTTCTTGCAATACGTTGCCCTTCATTTTGAAAATTTGGGGTAGTATACTGTTTTTTGGGTCTTTATCCGTCATCGCAGTATTGTTCCACTATCGTATTCTCTTGCAATCATGTTCAGCCTTCCGGGTTCGATGGGGTGGGGAATGGGGATTTTCAGGTATGGCTGGCCGTCTTTGAGCATGAAACGGCGAGACCTTTTGGGCCCCCTTGGTGACCCTATGATCAGTCTAAATCCCCTTGCACTACCTGAGTTGCACTTTGACCAATATTTGACACATCAAAGTTTTATAAGGCTTTCGACTGGTCATGCAAATTTGGCACCTATCTGACTTTATTTAATGGGACTCTTGCCGGGGTTCCCAATGTGCCTTGCATTTTGGTATATATTCTTGATCTTAGCCAGAAGGCCGAGAAAAGAAAGGTATCATTTTGTTATATATTCTGTGAATGGTAATAGTGCAGAATTAGGGGCAAATGCTGCTGTTGGTTGATATATGTGAAACATATAAAAAAAGGAAAAAAGGAACCCTCTAATGGTTTCTATTTCATTAATGGACAAATAGAGTTACTATGAGTTTACGGTTCTTGCTTTTGGATAAAGCTGATTTGCAACAAAGTCCATGGTTCTTCTGTTATTTGCAAGAACCAATTACAGGTTACTAGAGTTAAAAGGTAACCTAGTAGTCATGCAAGTCTCTTTGGATGCAATTAAGACCACCTGCCTGCTTTTACTACGCTTGTGAATATGCACCACTGCCAGTTTTCAGTTGGCTACTGTATTGCTCGTCGCAATAAACCTTATGTTTACAAATCTACTCTTGCAGATTTATGGATTCTGCTAACAGAACTATTGCCACACTGCATCCGATCCACTGTACACGAGAAAGGAAAGTTCAGGTTGAGCTGGATATGACAACAATCCCTGCATTCTTGGTTGTTTTTGCTATTCTCTGGTTTGTTCTAAGACCAAGGCGGCCTAAGCCCAAGATAAATTGAGGATTTGTGAGTGGGAAGCAGGCAACCAAATTCTTGCGGATACAGTGGTCTAGGCTTCTTTTCTCATGACTCATTTATTTGATTTAGTGCCCGTGGATCCCAGTCGGGAAGAAGAGGAAAGAGGAATGTGATAAAATGGTACGACCTATATTCCCTTCTAAATCTCAATGTGGTCATTGTAACTGTTATAATATAAGGCTTATGTTAGCTGTTGAGCGATCGGTGATAGAATTTGAAAATCTTCATATACTGTGTACAATTTAGAATAGAAATTTTGGGAGAAGTGTAACTTTTAGAACAGCATGCCCGAGGGATGGCAGTTTATGTTCTCCCTGGAAAATGTCAGACATCTCAGTTTACATAATCGCCCACATTTTATGGTCTCATGATTTTGAATTCCGCTTATTCTCAGCTGACTGTTCAATCCAGAGGTGCGTATCTTAATCAAGCTTACCTAATGTCATCTATCCCAAAAATTAAATCTGCACTAGGATGGCAGGGGATAATCCATGTCATCTACCGGTACATGGCACTTATCACAAGCCCCTGCACCAACTCACACTCTGACCCAAAAGATAATCAGATGCTTAAGGTCGTGCATGCTCACAGATTGGGAAGGTCTGATAATAAAATCGTTTACATTTAATTTTGAAGCATTGTGATTTAATAGTTTTCAGTGTTTTTAACTTGTTAAGAATGATTGGATCCAATAGGTGGCTAATAAAGTAATACTGGATATCGAGAGAATGAAAGGTGGGGTTGGTGCGTGTTAAAGGCTTTGATTTGTCTCAGGCCGGCCTCGCTACGCAATATATACGATGAAGGAAAAGGGTATTCAAGAGAAGCTCGTGTTTTGCAGGCGATTTCCCAAGTGATGTGGCCTTAGAAGTATAGCTACTATATGATCCATTCCAAACCTTTGCTGGTCCCTTTACACAAGTTAACCCCAAACACCCACCACCACGGCCACAACGCTGAACTCACACATATTGGCCTTATTATGATTATTATTTTTAATTTTGAGAACCGTCTATTCCCTGGGTGGGCAGGCACGTAAAGTCCCTGCCTCTTTCACACACACGCACTCACTAGGTAAGTCAGGATTTTACACGGACAAGTGGCCCTAAAGACAAAGGGGAGAGTACGGTTTCAGGCAAGTGGCCCTAAAGACAAAGGGGAGAGTACGGTTTCAGGCAAGTGGCCCTAAAGACAAAGGGGAGAGTACGGTTCTGAAACCGCAACCTGCCTACTCCCGGTCTTGTACGGATCACCCATCAACTATGAAAGGAAGAGTAGTTCTGTATAAGATTTGACTACTAGTGCCACAGCAGCAAGCTATAAGCAAACGTTGTCTTCTTCGTCTTCAAGGTAATAGGAGCGATGGAGAATCCCATGACTACTAGAACCACAGTAGCAATCCATAAGCAAACCCCGTTGTCGTCCTCGTCAAGGTAATATTAATATGAGCGCTGGAGCATCCCAAGTAATGTGCAGTTTTGTAAATTCAAGTAAGTTTTTTTCATATCCCATTATAAACAATTCAGATTTTAAAAAAGTAGGCCCCATTGTGTAGCCCCTCCAACAACATAAGTTCAGGCTCAAGAAAATTGAATGGGCTCATGGTTCAGAAGATGGGAAATAAATTTTCAGTTTATTTTTTTCCTTTATAATTCAAAATGCCTCCTATATTTCCTATAAATGGATGGACTTTCAACGAGTCCCTAGGTGCTATATTAAGCATGTGACGTGGAAAGGAAGCCTTGGCTGGCTCACATTGCGTTTATCTTAGGGATGCCCTAGAAAGTCTCGAGTCCACAAGTCAGGGAAACCCGACCAACCAACAAACGCTTCAGTTTCACTTGAGGTTCTGTGCTCCTTTGAGACAAAAAATGAGAGTTCAAAGAAAAGAAGGAACGCGATCCTGTAACTGACTGCTTGTTTGTGAACCGGACAAAATAAAGAATCCAACATAACAACAGATCCTGTAACTGACTGCTTGTTTGTGAACCGGACAAAATAAAGAATCCAACATAACAACAGCAAGTGCAGCAGAATTCACACGGATGCCACGAGCGACATCATGGATGCCTTTTACCAGCAGTCCTCTTCGTTTCCTGCTCTAAGTGTTGTTGAGATGCATGCTACAGCCCCTTAAGTCAGGTCCCTTGTGAAAGCATCCATGTACTTGGGTTTACGGGCTGCCCACCACCACCTTCAAACACAGCCAACAAGGAACATAGTAAAATACCTTTAAGTGCATGTAAGGTATTGAGAGAGAGAGAGAGAGAGAGAGAGATCTATTATTAACCCAAATTTAGCCATCCACCTTCACAAAAATAAATATGCAAAATCCTGTCACTCATTCATTCATGTTTTAACAGAAACTCATGAGTAGGACATAAAATGTACTGGCAAAAGTAAGCCTCGGCCTGCTTGAATGATTAATAAATGATTAATGATTTATGGCCCACAAGGTACAATAGATGAGCATGATGCATGCCTTCAAAACATTCTGTTTCAGCACTAGGGACAATCAAAACAGAAAGGCAATGAGATCAGCTTTAGGCAGCCAACTACCTAAGCACTGATAGGTTCAAACTTCCCACCTCTTTCAGATTTCCAAAAGGATCAATAACAAGCATTCAAATGCATGTGATTGTTAACCTGTTGGTTTACAAATTAGTCCACATGCTCAGTTTATGTACTGAGCTCTGTCCAATAATGCAGAATACTTCTTAACAGTGGCAAATCAGTGGATAGATGGGAGAGATACTTGCTGCACTATCCTTGTAGAGAATTCAAATTATAGAATACTCATCTCCACCCGCAAGCAGATGGAGGTAGGGTTGAATATCCACTCTCAATATGCTCGATACAGGTTTTGCAACCAAGGGTCATGCTATTTGGTTTTTAATCCACTTAATCAATTACAAGTCTACCAAATAGTACAAGTGAACGGATCCACAAAGAAGCTCAATTCTATTAACTGATAAAAATCCCCCTATAAATCCAGACCATGGATAGAAATAGAAAGATAAAAACCCTAACATCCGTAATTCATAAAATGGCAAAACTTAAGACATGCTACAAAAAAGCTCATATCAAATAAATGAAAATAAGTTGGGTAAGGCATCAACTCAAAGTAAATAATATTATGGGCAGTATACCGCATGTAATCCAAATTGACCCCTCTTGACATGCGCTGCAACAAAATTCCCAGTGGGAGGAACTCAAACCTGTCAAATTTACTTTGGTTCTCTTGCTCTAGGTTTGCTTTTGCTGCACAAAACGATGTTTGGTCTTGCTTGCCGCCATCCTTAGGGAATGTGCGTTCACCTTTACTCTATCCATAACATATCAATTATATCGAAATTGTACTACCACACTGGGGCTATAGGAGAGTTTACCCGGCTTCCCTCTAAGCCCGGAGGAATTAGTCCAGCCCAAAGGGTTGGGAACCCTCAGATAGCAACAACCAAAAAAAAAAAAAAAAAACTCAATCATATATCTATGGACTTTTCCAAGGAGCGTGTAGCTAGCATCTAAAGGTATAGTATGTAACGCCAAACTTTGTCCATGTAGTTGTCACCAATATTATACATGAACAAATCTGAGTGACATCTATCTCATCAACCATTCTAGTTCATGTGGTCATTGATATTAATGCACTTCCAACTGTAGTTTGTCAACTGCCCTGAGAACCAAGTCATATGTGCACCTAAGGTAAAAGATTAATGAGCAGTCTCTTCCATATTAAAAAATGCAACTGGAGAGCGATTTTCAGAGTTGGTGCCATCATCAATACAGTCCAGTTCACTAGAATGCACTCGTGGATCTCCATGCAAAAGGCTAGCCCGTCGTGCACCAAATATGTGTATTTATGTGTGTGAGTGCGTCCTGCGTGGGGCCCACATAATGGTCCATCCGACTGAACCACACGCACACCTCCCCTGGTAGTCACACATCCCCTGGGTTTGCACCCATCCGAATGGATTGGACCATTGGATCAACTATGCACCAGTTTTAGGCTGTGAAATTTTGTGGGCAGTAGATGAAAGGGCTATGATGATCAACTCATGCTTTTTTTTGTACGTAGGAGGGCCCCAACCAGATCCTCAACACACACACACACACCCCAACCCCACCAAAACAACCCCGTCCCCATGTGGGCCAGCAGGTGGGCCCCACAGAGTGGCTCACGGTGCACAGGGAGTAGGATCATTACTGCGTGTGTATATAAATATGTATTTATTTATATAAGTGTTCTTTCCTTTTGTCTTCCTACACACAATGTTCACTTGGCACCATTCGCATCATGTACTGGCACTACTAGTTTGTAAATGTTCTATCTAGAGGTTTGTTGTGTCTAGGAGCACCTCTACTTACAAATAAGACCACCCCTTGATTAAGGGTTTGGCCTCATGATTAAAACCTTGTGAACACTGTTGCTCTGTTGGTCTTGACGACCCAACGATTCTTCTACCCATCTATCAAGACAAAAAGAATTTGACAACTTGAAGATATCATTGTCTATAGGCTAGCTCATTTTGCAGTTCTTGTCTCAGCACAGGTGGATACCAACTTATCAAGACACCCTTAGATTCCTGTAGAACCACTCATGCAGTCAACACAGAACTCCTCAGTATGATCTTTCATAAATTGGTTCCCCTAAGACGTTGATAACTCTTATGATCCCCAGTCATTTTAGTCGTTAGGTTAACTGTTCAAACTTCCCTTCTCATGATGTAAATTTGTCCATCAGAGAAGTGCACACCCATTCACCATGGGACCATTAGTTCTGCGTTCTGATTCAAGATTTCTTTTGCAATTAAAAATAAATAAAAATTCTCAACCTGCCAAGGTGAACAAGAAAACCATCAATAATCACTCATCAATGAAGTTTGGGAAGTCATGTTCTAATTTCATTTTCATGTCCCAACCCACCACATAGGAATTGTCCCAATAACTAAGATCTCAACTCGGCATGTGACGGAATCTGTCTAGATACCATAGACATGATAGCATGAAAAATTGGAACCATAGTCACTCCTCTGATAATAACTGCATTTGTCATCTCTCTTGATCATCATCTTCTCCATATAATGATCATCTCAGACCAATAGGTATCTATGTGAATCATCATCTTGCTCCATATAATTATTATCTCAGACCCTCCAGGGCCCTCATTATAATCCTATTATCCTGTTATAATCTGCCTCCATGGTTCCCCTTTTATTGTTCTTACTATTTCTTCTAAATTTTCCACTCAAATGACTAACTGATACTTCTTCTTGTTGGTACAATGAATGGATTGGCAACCATCTAAATGGCAATTTGCCTCTTCAGATTACCGCTTGAGATCAGCTACATCTGAGGAGACAGGTTTTTGGGGCATTGTAGAAATCAAAAATCTTTCCTGAAGGAGCGAACTTGCTTTGATACCAATTTGATGTAAATCAAACACTAGCATACCATGTTTGCACATAAATAATTCCCGGATATGGTTGGCACAGGGTATAAAATCCAGCCAACGAGAAAAAAAAATCCCACATTTACCTACATGAATAACCATTCGAGAGGGGAAAAAACTACTTGAATAATTAACAATTCATTACCCACGAGATACAAATGAGGACTGCTGCAGCAATTGAACGGCGGACCAATCATCAGAAAAATTTATGTTTCATCGGTAGGGTCCCACATCACCCTTAATATTGCGCCCAATGTGTAATCAAATCAGTTCGAACAACGTAGTTCATCAGGAAGCCCAACAACAACGTCGGATATGACTCTGTTCGGGGAATGAGCGTGGTAAGGTTTGGTCGTAAGTTCAGGCAACCTGTTACACCCCAAGCCTAATTAACCTTAATTATTACTAGTTAATTGAGTATTAATCAAATTAACTATGCTTTACTCCTAATTATGAATGAATATGTATTGATTAATGCATTTGATTTGAGTTGGGTGAGTTTTGAACCCAAAATAGATGAGTTGACACCGATTGACTCAGTTTAATGTAATTAAAGGACTTTTTCGTAATTCTCGATTTTCACAAATTGCATCATTTGCACGTCATTTTACCACCAACGCGTGTATTGGGTCGACCCTATCAACTTTCATAATAGGCTTGACCTCATTTGACCACTCATTGAGGAAGTGGACTCTCAATTGACTTGAATTGGAAATGTTCTCAACCAATGGGTTGATTTGCAAAAGTTCTCCCTCATTTTACATATAAGCCTAAGTCCTTCTCCTTTCATTCATTCTATTCTCTTCTTCCAGCAAACCCTCTTCCTACTCTCCTTCTACTCACACTTCTCACTCAATCACTAAAGGGTTGTTGCATGTACTTGAGCATTTAGGGGGAAATCATCATCTCTTCATCTTCTCCATTTCTCCTTCATCTTGTGTCAAGAGGCATTCTCCAACTCTCTCCATTTCCTCCTAATTTCGAAATCCCTACTAAAGGTGAGTAGCAAAACCCTTTTGACCATGATTTTGAGCATCTTAGAGATGAATAGACCCATTCTCATACATGCATTGCATCCTTATCAAGTTTTTATGTATTTATGATGATTAGGGTTTGAACATTGGGGCTTTTGGGTTTTCTTCAAAACAAGTGTGTGAGGAGTCGAAAAGCTCTTCTTAGAGGCAAGTATAAACATAAATTGGGTTTGCAATTGTTATACATTCTCATTTGATTCAAGCATTCTCTATCTCTTTCCATAAAATGTGGTTTTTATGTTTATAGAAGGTAAATGAGTTGTATTTCTTTATGTAGTTGTTTTGGGAAGTATGGAAGTATTATGTATGTGTTTGGAGAGCAAGGAGGCTCATTTGGAAGAGATTGGAATAGAAAGAAGAAGAAAAATTGAACTCGAGACGTTCTACCGGAAGTTCTACCGGTAGAAACGGCTCGAAATCACACAGAGAGTTGAAGAAAACTGTGAACCCCTGTTCTACCGGAAGTTCTACCGGTAGAAACAGTCAAAAATATGGCAGAGAGCCTGGAGAAGGAAATCCAGATGCTTCAACCGGTAGTTCTACCGGTAGAACTGTCTCTACCGGAAGTTCTACCGGTAGAAACGCCTCAACCGGTAGTTCTACCGGTAGAACTTCTTCTACCGGAATTTCTACCGGTAGAACTGCCTAAACCTTTCTGCTGGACCTCTTTATGGCTCATTAAAGGTATATTATTACTCCTAGTCCATAATTAACCCTCCTAATCAATCCCAAATGGATAATTAGGATGTACACCCCCTTACCATAGGAACTTAGGTTTCATTATGTCTTAGTATTGGAATCATGATCCTACTAATTAAGCCCAAAGGAAAATCATTAACCTATTGTTAAGCCATGAGGATTAATTTAGAAATCCAACATGAGATCATCATAAGTGACACTAAGAAAACAATAACATGTTGATTTTATAAATTAATCTTGTATTGGATGACAATAGATTATATGAATAATAATTTATTATCAGTTGTTATAGTCGTTAAATAATTGCTTTAAGTATTGAAAACGAGAATTGTATTTACACCAATTTTCGATAAAATGGTTATATATATTGCTCTCCAATTGTTATACATTATGTGATATTGATATGGATAATGCCATTGGGTGTATCCAAATATTTGAATAGTCACTCGATTTGAATTGCAAACGAAATTGATTTGAATAAGTCGGCACTACTTAGCTTCGACCGGACGGTACTCGACGGGGTTAAGTCTTGGTTTATTATTGAACGTCGCTGCGCAGTTGACAGACTGGAGCACCGGAACTCCAGGACCCGGGTAGCTAGGAGGATCTTTGGCCGGACCCCTAGTGACATCCCAACACGATTTGCTCTCAATGAGAGGATGAGCTTTATGTAGTTGCCAAAATTTGTATTATAGTTTCTTTAATGGTTTTAAAAGGAATTACATATAGGATTTATTCATGAAAATGGATTATTTGATTTCTCTCTTACTCGTCTTATTATTCTCAAATTGTTGTTGTCCTTAAAAGGTTTCACTGTATTCCTGATTACTGTTTATGCTTGCTAAATAGTTGTATTGAGATACTATTCTTGGTGTCACAGGCACAGACGCAGCCCCCGGTCCTACCGAGACCGCGGAGGGAGATAAGGGTGCCCAGGAGGTACCTTCAGGACTAGAGGAGTGGCCTGGGGTCGGGCCCATGTAGAGACTCCTCGGTTCGGAGAGCGTCAGGACATTTTGAGAGCATAGTAGATGTGTGACTAATGTTTTTTGTGAAGTCACACCAAATTCAATTCATTTTGTTATGTATTTTGATAACGATATATAGAACTTTCTTTTGGACAAACATTTTGTATCAATGTATAATTCTTTTGTTTAAACTTGAATGTTATTTATGGGATTGTACAGGGTTATGATGATCATTTGTTATAAGCTTCCGCTATATGAACTGTTGATTGATAGTTATCAGTGAGTTCGACTCACGAGTGGAATAGTCTTCTCCTTCGTGTGCTTGTGTTTGACTCGCGACAGGTACAATCACACGGGAGTACGTGTGTTTCACCTCGGGGATTACCCTAGGCCAGGGTGAATCGGGACCGGGATGTGACATACGTAAGTATGGTATCAGAGCCCTGGCAGTCTTTCTAAAAGACTTAGAAACCAAATAGAAATCGTTGTGAGGATACGATAGAATCGATTTGTAGTACTGATTGTTGAGATCAGTTTATTATCAGTGTTGTATTATTACTAGTAGTTGTGCGTAAGAGAGAGATAGAGTGTAGTTGTAACCTAATTTTGAAACTCTTTTGCAGGTAAATGGCATCCGGCTCAGGAAGCGGTAACAATGAATCCCGCAACAACGACCCGTTCGTGGTGGTCAACGAAGACCCACCCAATGTGGATGCACGTTTAATGATGCTGATAGAACAAGTTGCGAAGACTAATGAGCAAATAGCACTACTGATGGCTAATCAAGGGCCACAAGCAGCAAATCAAATGAGAGGCAATGACTCGAGCTCCTTGTACGAGAGATTTAGGAAGAGAGGAGCCACCGACTTTTACGGGAATGAAGGCGCTATCAAAGCAGATGAATGGTTGGATCGTGTTGGTGACATCTTCGAGACTATCAATTGTGATAACAAACAGAAGGTCGTACTTACAGCTTCGACGTTCGGGGGTACAGCAAACATCTGGTGGAAAGGCATCAAAGAACCTCTCAAGTTGTTACCTGAAGAGATAGTGTGGGACACATTCAAAAAGCAATTCCGGAGAAAGTTTATACCCGATCACATTAGGAGGAAGAAGCAAAATGAGTTCCTAACTCTGCAGCAGAATCAGATGAACATGACGGAGTATGTGCACATCTTTCAACAGTTGTCCAAGTATGCTGAAGAATTGATTGATACCGAAGAGAAAAAGGTGGACCGCTTCATAGAAGGCATGAACCCAGCATATGTGGAGCATGTGACAGCATTTCAGAGACCGGCTACATTTGATGATGCCGTAGATCGGGGCTATTCTGCAGAAGAAGTGGCTATGAAGAAAAGAGGCAGTGATTTCAGGAGAAGCTCATCATTTTCAAGAAAAGGCCAACAAAACAAGAAACAGAAGGGTGTGGTGATTGGTGCACCTAGATGTAACACATGCGGCAAAGGACACCCTACGGAGAAGTGTTGGAGAACTACGGGGGCTTGTGTCATTTGTGGATCGATGGAGCACAAGGCAGCTACTTGTCCAAGAAACAGGAACCTTCAGGGTGGAATACCACAGCAATTCCCTCAGCAACAAGTCAGACCCGCACTTGCAGCACCTCCCCTACGTATGGCATTACCAGCACCACCGAGGCCGCAACAGCAACAACAACGACAACAAGCCAGACAGAGACCCCAGCAAGCAGGAAGAGTTTTTGCTTTGGACCATGAACAGGCAGCAGCAGCAGGGAATGTAGTTGAAGGTACTATTTTGGTTTGTACTAGAATTGCTAGGACCTTGTTTGATTCAGGGTCTACACATTCATTTGTGGCACCCAGATTTGCTTGTGATCTTCAGCAACCACCTGTGTTGCTTCCTTTTGTGTTGACGGTGACTACCCCGGTGGGTAAGAGAGTAGTCTGTGAGAACTACTACCCAGGTTGCAGCATTAAGATTGGAGGACTCGTCATGCCAGCTGATTTGATAATCCTAGCGATGCACGATTTTGATGTTATTCTCGGGATGGATTGGCTCGCTAAGCACCGGGCTTGTGTTGACTGCTTTCACAAGACAATCACTTTCAAAGTGCAAGAACCCAAGACGGACGTGGTGTTCGAGGGTGTACGAAGAGAGAAGCCCAACAATGGACTAGTGTCAGCCTTGGATGCAGTGAAGCTTCTGGAGCATGGATGTGAAGGTTACTTCGCGTTTATCACCGAGAAGGAGCCGATAGCGAAGTTGGAAGAGATTCCAGTACTGTGCGAATTCCCTGACGTGTTTCCTGACGAAGTTCCAGGACTGCCTCCTCTAAGAGAAGTGGATTTTCCAATAGACTTGATTCCGGGTACAGCCCCTATCTCGAAGGCCCCTTATAGAATGGCTCCAGCAGAACTCAGAGAGTTGAAGGAACAGTTGCAAGATCTTTTGGACAAAGGGCTCATTCGTCCGAGTATGTCACCTTGGGGAGCTCCGGTATTGTTCGTGAGAAAGAAGGACGGTTCTTTTCGGATGTGCATCGATTACCGACAGATCAATCAAGTGACGATTAAGAACAAGTACCCGTTGCCTCGTATCGATGAGCTGTTCGACCAGCTTCAGGGAGCAGCCTACTTTTCGAAGATCGATCTTAGATCGGGTTATCATCAGCTTAGAGTTCGTGAGCAAGATATTGAGAAGACAGCCTTCAGGACAAGATATGGCCACTACGAATTTCTGGTGATGCCATTTGGCCTAACCAATGCACCGGCAGTTTTCATGGCGTTGATGAATAGGATTTTCGCTCCTTACCTAGATCAGTTTATCGTGATATTCATTGATGATATTTTGGTTTACTCCAAGTCAAGAGAAGAACATGCTGATCATCTTAGGACATCTCTTCAGCTTTTGAGGATTCATCAGTTGTACGCTAAATTAGAGAAGTGTGCTTTCTGGCTCGAACAAGTGGCATTCCTTGGACATATTGTAACTCGAGAAGGTATTAGAGTAGACCCAGCTAAGATAGAAGCAATTATTAACTGGTCGAGTCCGAGAAATGTGGCAGAGATTCGGAGTTTCTTAGGTCTTGCGGGATACTATCGTCGATTTGTGAAAGATTTTTCGAAGATATCAGCTCCGTTGACAAAGTTGACTAGGAAAGATGTACCATACATTTGGACCGAAGAATGTGAAGCGAGTTTTCGGATTCTGAAGGAGAGGCTGACAACCGCCCCAGTTTTATCATTACCAGAGGGTACAGGAGGATTTGTGATTTACACCGATGCGTCTAGAGTTGGTCTAGGGTGTGTTCTTATGCAACATGGAAAGGTGATAGCCTATGGATCAAGGCAACTGAAGAATCACGAGAAGAATTATGCCACCCATGATCTTGAATTAGCCGCCATTGTTTTTGCATTGAAAATTTGGAGACATTATCTGTACGGGGAACAATTTGAAGTACATTCGGATCATCGCAGTTTGTAATATCTTTTCTCCCAACAAGACCTCAATATGAGGCAGAGGCGGTGGTTAGAGTTTATCAAGGACTATGATTTTCCCATTAAATATATTCCAGGAAAAGGAAATGTGGTGGCAGATGCACTGAGCAGAAAATCTTCTATGACTGCAGCTATGGATACTCAATGGATGGAATTGGATATTTTTGAAGAGTTGGATGTAGAAGTTCAGTGGGTCGATGATTCTGTGATGTTAGCCGCTATGTCAGTGATAGAGCCTACAATTATGAATCGGATCAAGGAAGAACAATTTGAAGATCCTGAATTGGCCAAGATTAGAGACCACATCGCTGATAAGCCAGATTTCCAATTGGTAGATGGAGTCCTATATTTTAGAGATCGACTGTGTGTGCCAAAGACTCAGCAATTGACAATTCCAATCATGACAGAAGCACACTATGCCAAATATGCTATACACCCTGGAAGCACGAAGATGTACAGAGATCTCAAGAGACGATTCTGGTGGAACAATATGAAGAGAGAAATAGCAGAATTCGTATCGAAGTGCTACACGTGTCAGAAGGTGAAATTTGAGCATAGGAAGCCTCCGGGTTTGTTACACCCGCTACACATCCCTGAGTGGAAATGGGAGCATATATCGATGGATTTTGTGTCAGGTCTTCCGTTAACTAGCCGTAGACATGATGTGATTTGGGTGATAGTCGATAGGTTGACGAAATCGGCTCATTTCATTCCGTTCAAGAAAAGTATGAAGTTCAATGACATGGCCAGACTCTTTGTGAAGGAGATTGTTCGTCTTCATGGCACTCCGGTTTCGATAGTTTCCGATCGAGATTCAAGATTCGTCTCTTCTTTTTGGCGGTCATTCCAGCAATCTATGGGCACCAAACTCAGTTTCAGCACCGCTTATCACCCCCAGACGGATGGACAGTCCGAACGCACCATACAAACTCTAGAAGATATGCTTCGAGCAAGCGTTCTTGATTTCGGAGGTGAGTGGGACGAACACTTGGCACTATGCGAGTTCGCGTACAACAACAGTTTTCATTCAGCTATTGGGATGCCACCCTTTGAAGCTTTGTACGGTCGTAGTTGCAGAACCCCAGTATGCTGGGAAGAGGTCGGTACGAGAAGTTTCCATGGACCTACCATTGTTGCTGATACAGCGGAGAAAGTTTTCCAAGTTCGAGAAAAGTTGAAGATTGCCCAATCCCGACAGAAGAGCTACGCGGACAATCGAAGAAGGAAGCTCGAATTCCAAGTTGGAGATCTAGTATTTTTGAAAGCATCTCCGATGAAGGGTACGATACGGTTCGGGCAAAAAGGCAAACTTGCACCAAGATATGTTGGACCGTTCGAGATCAAGAGTCGAATTGGTGATGTAGCCTATAGACTCAACCTTCCTCCAGAATTTGCAGGTGTTCACAATGTTTTTCATGTATCTATGCTCCGGAAGTACATCCGTGATCCATCTCATGTGATACAGCACGATGAAGTCCAAATCAAGCCTGATTCAACTTACGTTGAACGTCCAATTCAAATCATCGATGAAAAAGAGCAAGTGCTACGGACGAGGACGATTCGATGGGTGAAGATTCTATGGGAGCACCATGGACAGGAGGAAGCTACATGGGAACTCGAGGAACAAGTGGCACGCCACTACCCCGAGCTATTTGATAAGGTTTGTTCATTCGGAGGACCGAATGATTCCTAGAGGGGGAGAATGTTACACCCCAAGCCTAATTAACCTTAATTATTACTAGTTAATTGAGTATTAACCAAATTAACTATGCTTTACTCCTAATTATGAATGAATATGTATTGATTAATGCATTTGATTTGAGTTGGGTGAGTTTTGAACCCAAAATAGATGAGTTGACACCGATTGACTCAGTTTAATGTAATTAAAGGACTTTTTCGTAATTCTCGATTTTCACAAATTGCATCATTTGCACGTCATTTTACCACCAACGCGTGTATTGGGTCGACCCTATCAACTTTCATAATAGGCTTGACCTCATTTGACCACTCATTGAGGAAGTGGACTCTCAATTGACTTGAATTGGAAATGTTCTCAACCAATGGGTTGATTTGCAAAAGTTCTCCCTCATTTTACATATAAGCCTAAGTCCTTCTCCTTTCATTCATTCTATTCTCTTCTTCCAGCAAACCCTCTTCCTACTCTCCTTCTACTCACACTTCTCACTCAATCACTAAAGGGTTGTTGCATGTACTTGAGCATTTAGGGGGAAATCATCATCTCTTCATCTTCTCCATTTCTCCTTCATCTTGTGTCAAGAGGCATTCTCCAACTCTCTCCATTTCCTCCTAATTTCGAAATCCCTACTAAAGGTGAGTAGCAAAACCCTTTTGACCATGATTTTGAGCATCTTAGAGATGAATAGACCCATTCTCATACATGCATTGCATCCTTATCAAGTTTTTATGTATTTAGATTAGGGTTTGAACATTGGGGCTTTTGGGTTTTCTTCAAAACAAGTGTGTGAGGAGTCGAAAAGCTCTTCTTAGAGGCAAGTATAAACATAAATTGGGTTTGCAATTGTTATACATTCTCATTTGATTCAAGCATTCTCTATCTCTTTCCATAAAATGTGGTTTTTATGTTTATAGAAGGTAAATGAGTTGTATTTCTTTATGTAGTTGTTTTGGGAAGTATGGAAGTATTATGTATGTGTTTGGAGAGCAAGGAGGCTCATTTGGAAGAGATTGGAATAGAAAGAAGAAGAAAAATTGAACTCGAGACGTTCTACCGGAAGTTCTACCGGTAGAAACGGCTCGAAATCACACAGAGAGTTGAAGAAAACTGTGAACCCCTGTTCTACCGGAAGTTCTACCGGTAGAAACAGTCAAAAATATGGCAGAGAGCCTGGAGAAGGAAATCCAGATGCTTCAACCGGTAGTTCTACCGGTAGAACTGTCTCTACCGGAAGTTCTACCGGTAGAAACGCCTCAACCGGTAGTTCTACCGGTAGAACTTCTTCTACCGGAATTTCTACCGGTAGAACTGCCTAAACCTTTCTGCTGGACCTCTTTATGGCTCATTAAAGGTATATTATTACTCCTAGTCCATAATTAACCCTCCTAATCAATCCCAAATGGATAATTAGGATGTACACCCCCTTACCATAGGAACTTAGGTTTCATTATGTCTTAGTATTGGAATCATGATCCTACTAATTAAGCCCAAAGGAAAATCATTAACCTATTGTTAAGCCATGAGGATTAATTTAGAAATCCAACATGAGATCATCATAAGTGACACTAAGAAAACAATAACATGTTGATTTTATAAATTAATCTTGTATTGGATGACAATAGATTATATGAATAATAATTTATTATCAGTTGTTATAGTCGTTAAATAATTGCTTTAAGTATTGAAAACGAGAATTGTATTTACACCAATTTTCGATAAAATGGTTATATATATTGCTCTCCAATTGTTATACATTATGTGATATTGATATGGATAATGCCATTGGGTGTATCCAAATATTTGAATAGTCACTCGATTTGAATTGCAAACGAAATTGATTTGAATAAGTCGGCACTACTTAGCTTCGACCGGACGGTACTCGACGGGGTTAAGTCTTGGTTTATTATTGAACGTCGCTGCGCAGTTGACAGACTGGAGCACCGGAACTCCAGGACCCGGGTAGCTAGGAGGATCTTTGGCCGGACCCCTAGTGACATCCCAACACGATTTGCTCTCAATGAGAGGATGAGCTTTATGTAGTTGCCAAAATTTGTATTATAGTTTCTTTAATGGTTTTAAAAGGAATTACATATAGGATTTATTCATGAAAATGGATTATTTGATTTCTCTCTTACTCGTCTTATTATTCTCAAATTGTTGTTGTCCTTAAAAGGTTTCACTGTATTCCTGATTACTGTTTATGCTTGCTAAATAGTTGTATTGAGATACTATTCTTGGTGTCACAGGCACAGACGCAGCCCCCGGTCCTACCGAGACCGCGGAGGGAGATAAGGGTGCCCAGGAGGTACCTTCAGGACTAGAGGAGTGGCCTGGGGTCGGGCCCATGTAGAGACTCCTCGGTTCGGAGAGCGTCAGGACATTTTGAGAGCATAGTAGATGTGTGACTAATGTTTTTTGTGAAGTCACACCAAATTCAATTCATTTTGTTATGTATTTTGATAACGATATATAGAACTTTCTTTTGGACAAACATTTTGTATCAATGTATAATTCTTTTGTTTAAACTTGAATGTTATTTATGGGATTGTACAGGGTTATGATGATCATTTGTTATAAGCTTCCGCTATATGAACTGTTGATTGATAGTTATCAGTGAGTTCGACTCACGAGTGGAATAGTCTTTTCCTTCGTGTGCTTGTGTTTGACTCGCGACAGGTACAATCACACGGGAGTACGTGTGTTTCACCTCGGGGATTACCCTAGGCCAGGGTGAATCGGGACCGGGATGTGACACAACCCCCTGCGAATGCATGCAGAAATCAGAAACTTCTTTTAACAGTAGCAAATCAGTGGGTAGATGGGAGCATAGCAGCTATGTACACCTTGTAAAGACTTCAAAATCCAACAAACCAACATCTAACTGCAGGCAACAGAGGGAGAGGTAAGGTTGAATATGAGGATTCCAAAACAAGGTCCAAGGGAATGTTTTACACCGATGGAATTCATTCCTAATATGCTTCAAGCAAGGGTTTTTACACCCAAGCCGGAGACTTGTATTTTCTCAACTCAAATCTATTGCAACTCAATGCCCATATTTGGCCGAGATGACAGAAAAACCAATGCCGGGGGAACGGAGTATGAATCGTAGTAGATAAGGATTTGAAAGAAAATAGGTAGAGAGAGAGGGTGATAGGCTTGAAAAAACTAGTTGCATCGGAAGATAAACTTCATGTCATTAGAGACTATGCACTCCGAGCAAGATCAAACGAAAGTGTAAAAAGACAATTTTGGGAGTAGATGGATGGTGTAATAGGAGGAATTTAAATCCAAAGACTCTCCCTATTTTCTTTTTATCATT
This sequence comes from Umbellularia californica, assembly GCA_028538565.1. Taxonomy (NCBI): domain Eukaryota; kingdom Viridiplantae; phylum Streptophyta; class Magnoliopsida; order Laurales; family Lauraceae; genus Umbellularia; species Umbellularia californica. Next base: position 86,259,545 of record JAPQWN010000004.1, on the reverse strand, counting down.
CATTAAGAAGGCCAAAATGATGAGAGAAGAACACGAGGGGAAAATAAACAAAAACCTCATCGTTATGATTATGGAGCAAAGAAGAATCCAGATCCCGAATGTTAGTGCGAATGCATCAGAAAGGGGGCACTGCAAAGGCAGGTCCTTACAACGTGAAACATCAATAACAAGCACATATAAGCGTCATCGTAGTCGTCGTAACCACCACCAACACCAACAAAAACAACCAATTAATGAAACACAAATCACGACGACACATGACTGGCTCAAAAGACAGAGAGAGACACGCGCTCAACAAGAAGCAGCAGGCATCATGCATGTGGAGTTTTTTTAATTGTTATTGTTAGATATTGTTATTATTTCCTTGCTTGCGGCGATGACAAAGGTAAATTACCAATGAGCAGTGGAGAGGAGCGAGATCACTGCTTTCAAGAGTGGGTCGGATCAGGCATCGTTGAAGTTTGAAGTCAGTTGCTGCTGTCTCCATCAGAAGAGGATGAGGAGCGGGGGCGTCGGTGGTGTTGGAAGATATTCGAGAAATTGGCAGAGAGGTCGGAGTAGATGGAGACGGCCTTGGCAATGTTGCAATTGATCTGGCGGATGAGGGCAACGTTTCTGGATAGGTTCTCGGGGAGCTTGGACTGGTGATTGTCATTCACCTGCGTGATCAATGCCCTGTTCTGATCTAGCACCGTCTGCACCTGAAGAAAGCTGTTGCCGAACGCCTCCAACAGCTGCCTCCGATCCTTCTTCTTGTCCTTCTCTCCTCCTCCTCCTTCTCCTCCGATCCTGATCCTGAATATGTCCTCTCCTTCGTCATCATCATCACCATCGTCTTCTTCTATTTCATCTTCACCCTCACGGCTGTTGTTCGATTTGTTGTCGTCTCCCCTCATATTCTAGCAGCCGTGCGGAGACCCTCCTTCCTATTTGTACAAGTGCCTGCAACACCACCACCGAGTATAAGAGGGAGCATATAGAAACGCCGCCAACCGACTTTAACTCATTAGTCACAATCGGGAGTAATCTGGCCAAGTTAAACCTACGGGGGTGGCGTTTCCGCATTAGGACGACATTGTTTTTTTTTTCTTTTTTTTTTGAGTTGGGACTGTCCGTCTGATATGCTTTTTAAACTTGAAGACCCACTGCCATATATATAGCTGCTATTGGGGTTGCTCTTGCTCAGCTGTCCTGCCCCTTGATTGAATAATGTTAAAATTTGATGGCATATTATGATTAGAATTTTTTAAGCTTCATTTCAACGGTGAGTAAAATTATGAAACTTTTATTTGCGCTCATTAATGCATATATACATAAATAATGAGTGAAAATAATGTTTAAATATTAATCACTTACACACAAACAGAACTTCCGACCGCAACCGCCATAAAACGTGATGATTTGCATTCTTGTGGATCCCATCAAAAATATCTTTATTTTTTTCTCACCATTTTGACTTTTATATCATTTCTTACCACTATCTTAAACTCCTTTTACATGTGGGTGCCCGGCTATTTCTCTTGGGCCCGTAGGGATTATTCTGTCCCAAAGGACTGGGAACCTGCGTTATCAAAAAAAAAAAAAAAAAATGTGGGTGGTGGGTTGGATGAGAAATAAAGTTAAGGAGATGGAGTAAGACGAATAATGAACAAGAAGAAGAAGGCGCGATGATATCATCATGCTGCTTCATTAAAACAAGTGACAAGTCATTTATTGGTGCTACAACTTTTTCTTTGGCAAGAACAAGTTACGATAGAATATGTCCTGTTTATCTGGACGAAATGGGAGGAATAGCTATCCCAATTCCAAAAATGTTTACCATATTCAGTAGCTTCTCGATGGCTTCTCTTGCATTGCCAGGAATGAGTGATTTTATTGCGAAATCAGTAGTTCTTTTTTTTTTTTTTTTTGGAATAATTACTAGCTCAAAATATATTTTAATGCCAAAAATATTAATTACTTTCGTAATGGCAATTGGAATGATATTAACTCATATTGGTGTAAAAGGGTAAAAAAGTATATGCTAAAATTGGTAGGAGGGCCTTTCTTATGCAATAGAAAACTACTAGATAAACTCATTTACTTATGTGAAAAATGATGATTTGAAAAAAAAACATTGTAAAGTCGTTCACACGTGTAACATTCCAATATGTTACATTTGCATATGTAGCATTTACACATTTAAATATCATTTTTCTCTTACATGTGTACAACACAAGCGACCCTTTGGGAATTTAAAGGTATTTTCAATGAGAATCTCTTATGTTGAAAATTTTTAATAATTAATACCGATATGATGACAACTTCAAAATATTATATTTTAGAGATAGAACTCTAAAAGTCTAAATCCCTTGAGCCATAAGGATTCCCTAATTTTATGTGGGATTGATTAGCATTTGGAGAATGAACTCTCCTTCCAAAATTTTTTGGGAACATTTGCTAAAGAATAGTCCCTAAGATGATTTTTTAAAATAAATAATTCATAATTATCATCATCATTATTAAAACCTTATCCCAATTATATTGAGGTGGGCTACACTAATTCTATTTTTCATCCTCCTCCTTGACCTAACCTTTTTTGTTGGTGGGCTATCAACTTTTATAACCAAAATTTTCCTTATCGGTGTAATTGCTGACCTACGTTGGTGTAAGTGCTTAAAAATAACGGACTTGGTTTAGATGATAATGAAGCTTTTGATGGTATTGTTAAGTTATTTTGAAAGTTACTGGAAGTCCTGAACCTGAAAGGGAGACAAAAGTCGGGGCCCTGGGCTGCTGTCAGCCGAAGGCACTCCGACGCCTGAGTTAGTGCAGTCACCGAACAAAGGGTGAAGTGAGGAAGAATGTTTAGGCAATGTAAAATGGTTATTGCATAATGCGTACCTTTCATGGGCTTACTATGCATGCATATATAGACGAGTGTCTTGTCGGGAGCTGAGTGGAGGTAGGTGAGAGAGCCTGTCTCATCAGCCCATACCTAGGATCCTCAGTAGGGGTAGATGAGGGTACTGTCCCATCGGATATCTCCTCAATTCCACACATAAATGCGGATGTGATCAGCTGATATGGATAAGCCCTTATCGGTAGTCGACGGCCACCCTATCTGCCAATACGTTCTACAACGTAGCCGTCCCATCATATAATGGGGATTGGACGCTGAGTGTTCTCCTCGGTCAGTGGACCGAACTGGAGAAGGCGCTGAGGCCGGGCACTGTTGCCGAGACGTACGAGACCGAGCCCGGAGGAGCGTGGTCGGTACTCTTACCGAGACCAACTCCATCTCGGTGCCAGCTGGCACTTTGCCGAGCTGAGTAAATGAGATTGAAGCAGTCACTTATTGGTACTTTTACCTAAGTCAGGGGTAACATCGGTTTTAGGGAAACACCCCACATAGTTGGAATGGATTCTTTTTAATTTTATCTTCTTTCGTTGGTACCCCTAATTGCTTTTCAAAGAGTTCATATCTAATTTTATCCTACACATCCACCTCTTTGTCAACCATTTTATACACATGTTGCTTGATGAATAAATAACTTTGTTTTGCTTGACATGCATAAATAATTCACGAGACCCTTTTTTTTTTTTTCTTTTTAATTGAATAAAAAACTAGAACTTTAAAAAAGGAAAAAAAATCCAAGTAAATCGACCCTCACTGGTCGCGGCGCCCTAAATTCGATCGGCCCCTGCCCTATTCGAACCTCTCTCCTCTGCATAAGCGCGCCCCACTTGGAGTCTGGAGTCTCTCCGCACGCAAAAGCAAGTAACAGCTAATAAAAGTGCAAGCCCCCGGCGCATCTGGAAGAAAAGAATCATACAAACGCTCACTCACCCCGTTTGCGCTTTTTGTCCCGTAAAGCATGTCAGGCTTCTCCTTCCCCAACTCCGCCTCTTCCTCCTCCACATCTCAGCCATTCTCATTTCCACTGACATCTGTCTCCTCAGCTTCACCTATTTCCCAACCCTCTTCATCTCCGATCCATTCTTCCCCCACTCCATCATCTATGTCTCTATTCTCCTCCTCTGCCTCTCCTTCGTCGTCACCATTCCCTTTTGCTCCCTCTTCTTCTTCTTCACCCTTCCCTTCATCACCGTTTCCTGCCTTCGGTGCCCCTGCTTCCTCTTCTTCGTCTCTGACCTCCGGTTTTCCAGCTTTCGGATTCTCAAATTCCAGCTCCTCCCCTCTGTCTTTCGCCGCAGCCCCCCCTCCGAGTCCCTTCTCCTCCGCATCTCACTCTAAGCCACTGTCCTTCTCTTTTGGCTCATCCTCTTCTTCCACCATTTCGACGACAGCTAATGCCAATGCCATTACTGCCCCATCCGCTCCGAGCCCTAGTTTTGGAATGACTCCTGCTGCCTCGTCTTCTTCCCTGGCCCCCTCTTTCAACTTTGGGTTTGCATCCAGTTCCGCAGCACCGCCATCATCCTCAGGTTCTTCTTCGTCGCTCCTCTTTGGCACTGCTGCTTCCCCTCAATCCTTTTCCAGCACCTCAGCTTTTTTAGGCGGCGCCCCCTCTTCATCCACGCCTGCCGTGTCGTCCTTCTTCTCAGCTGCTGCTGCTTCGACGACGCCGCCTTTTGCAACTTCTTCTTCGACGTCGTCATCTTCATCAGCAGCGGCCACGTTGCCTTCCTCTTTTTCTCTGACACCATTTGGAATTGGAACTTCCTCTTCTCCTTCTTCTGCCGCAGCATCCTCCTTTCCCATCTCACATTCACAGCCGTCTGGAATCTCTTCTTCCTCGACGGCTACAGCAACTCCTTCCTTTCCCGTCTCGCCCTTGTTTGGAACTTCCTCGTCGGCACCGTCTGCTGCTACAACAGCTCCATCCTTTCCAACTTCGCCACTGTTTGGCACAGCTTCTTCTTCGGTGGTGGCGACAATGACCACGAATCCTCTGTTCGGAGCCGGAGCGTCAGGGACACCAATATTTTCATCGAGCTCTGCTTCTGCCTCCTCTTCTCCATTCCCATGTCCTTCTTCTTCCAGCACCAGCCAGGCGTTTTCTACAAGCTCCACTATTTCTTCTTCCACACAGCTTGTAGCCTCATCCGCAACATCATCATCATCATCATCTCTGAGTTTCTCCTTTGGAACTCCCTCGTCTTCGGGCTTCCCATCATCATTTGGATTTGGCAATGCGGCTTCATCGTCTTCTAGCACTCCTACTGTAAAACCTGTCTCATTAGCATTCGGACCTGCTTCTGCACCGTTGACCACCACGAGTGCAGCCGCAGCTTCCGCCACACCTTCATCTGTCCCTGCGTTATTCTCTTCACAGGCTTCCGCTTCTGCAGTGTCTACCTCATCAGCTCCTGTTTTTGGAGCAACATCCTCCTCCTCATCCTCATCAGCAAAGTTGGCCTTAGCATCCGTAGCTGCTACCTCTTCTGCCTCCCCTGGAAGTTCTGGTGCTTTCCCAAGCTTTACACTTTCCAGTACAACATCTGCTGCTCCGGCATTTGGTGAGGCGTTGATCAGTACCCTATATGTGTGTGTGTATATATATATATATATATATATATATATATATATATATATCTCCAGCGTTCTCAATTTCTTGTTCACCTATCACATGTGGTTATACATTTCCATTTGCTGGTTTCATTTGTATGAATGAAATACTTCTGAACATTTAATCCATGTGTTTTTATTTTCTTATTAGTAATCCTGATATCCTAGCATTCTGTGGTTACTGTGATTGTAATGAATGAAGGACTTCTGATATAAGCTGCCAAGCAGCCAAAGGATATTGTTTAACTGGCTGCTCCATGCCCAATGTGGCACCACGGAATCATCAGCAACTGGCACTCGTGAGTCTAGTTTACTATGTAGATACGGCTTCAGTGTTGAGTAGTATTCAAGAATCAGGTATTCGGAGGATGCTTCTAAATTAACATTGGGGATAGGACCACATTCTTATGTGGATATGGAAAGCGATAGATTTTTACTGTGTCTGCAAGTTGATCTCTAGTTTGGTCTGTTTTTTCTAATTTCAAGCATCATTTCCAAAGGACGTAATCCATACTAGGTTCTTTTTGCCTCTGGTTTTCATGCTTTTAATGAAGGTTCCTTTCATTTTGGACTTTGATTTTCAAACAAGTGCCAAAACCTGGTCTAGATTAAAACTGCTGTGGCTTTTCTAGGATCAAGTATATTCTTGAAGTCCTTAAATTTCAATATGTTCATTTTGGAGTTCAATTACTTTTTTTTTTGATAAATGATAAAATTTTATTCCACTAGAAACCGGACAAAAACAAAGACAACGAAAGCTACAACGAACAAGGGAAAAACATTAGAAATTATACATCAAAAGAAATAGAAGTGCGAAGAACTCCTTCCCTGGCCAGACCATCCGCCATAGAATTAGCCTCTCCTAAATAAAATATGATAGAAAGAAGCACCCAACAGACTTGAAATATCTTGATCCACCTCCACTTAATCTGCTAGCCTCCAAAGATGAATAGCTCTTCCAGAACCCCATTGGATAGAAGAAAAAGAATCACATTCAATGATGGGATTAAGACATCCAAATCTACGTAGCTCATGACACCCAATTAGAAGAGCAGACAACTCTGCTTCGTTAGCATCAAAAGAATCCACTGGCCCAGAATAGTTTCTAATAACGATTCCATTCCAATCTCTGATGACACCACCAATACCTCCCCGTAGAACAGTTCAATTACTTATTCAACTGCAAAATGTATCATGGAGCTCTTTGATTCCAACGTGGCCTAGATTTTCTTTGTGTGTTCCAGGGATCTGAACGGTAAATCTACTCTGCGAATACATTTCATCCTAATATTTTGAAACCTTTATCATACTTTCATATCATTTATAGTTTGTTTTTTGGATAAGCAATGAAAAACTTCATTTAAAAGAAAAGGTAGAAAAGTTCAATGCACAAATGGAAGGTGCCTATTTCGCAACAATGAGGTTGCAGGTTTGACTTATCTTACTAGTAAATAAATGTCACAATGTGACATACATTGATGGCCACAACCATCATAAGGGAACTAGAAGAAAAATATAGAAATATACATTATCATTATTGGACTCTTATTCTATCTGCGGTTGGCCTTATGAGTTATACTTTTCCACATAAACCTATATTTAAAGCCATGTCCTCTGTTCTCCATCACTGTGCACTGTGCAGGCTATTTTGTCCTCCTGCACTCACATTCATGGCCTTTGCTGGTCCCTTATTCTCCTAATTTCTTGAACTCGTAGGTTGTAGTGCTCAAGTACATAGTACAAGGCTGTCTTTGATCTACTGTGTATGTGCCTAAACCATATCAAATGGCCGCCTTTGCTTTTCTCTTCTATTGCTGTTACCTACCTGTAAGCTTCTTTGTATGTGTTCATTCCTATTTATATTCTTTATTGGAAGTTGGAAATGTATGCATCCATCTCAACAATCCTTATGCTAAATGATTTTGTAGCCAATTGGGAAGCCTTATGCAGAGTGGACGATGCTAGGAGGAAAGGTAGTAAAGAAGACTCCACCCCTGTGGCGCACTGAATTTCAGTGCTAACAGCCTGACAAGAAGCAAACCACATGTTGGTGGGGATTGGAGCAGCCTTGTTCAATGAAAGGGGAAAACTCGGTGGCCTTTTCAGGGTCAATAAGGGTGAGGGACTCCAAAAAAACAAAGACTTTGGCTATTAGGAAAGCACCCATGATCTTTAAAGCATCTTATTTCGGGGTGTCTTACGGTGGAGAGTCGTTTGTCTTGCTATTTCTTGGGTTTTAAAAAAGGTGGCTATTTCAGGAAGCTTTACTTGATAATTAAATGAGATAAGGAAATGTGCACTTCCATGAAGGCTGAGTTTCATTATATATTGAGAGGAGCTATTGTAGCTGCAGACTCTTTAGCTGCTAAACATGGAGTGGAGAGACACTTCGTATTTGTTGAAGTATACACGTGGTCATGCACAAAGGTGTGAAGAAGAATGCTACCATTATAGTTACACTGATGAAGAGCACCATGATAAAGATTATCCTCTACATTCCATTTGTCAGTATTGTACTTCTATGAATCCTTATCGATCTCTTAAGTCTTAAGAATAGTCACATTTTTCTTATAAAGGGTGGTTAGCCTCTAAGCTTTAAAAATTGGCCTAAGTGAGACTTGTCACTGCCTGAGTTGATCCTCACCCCTCTCCCCCCAAGTCCTTCCCATTGAATTTCTTTTTGTTTAGATTTTTTTTCCTGAATTTCTTTTTGTTGTGGGAGGACCGTGGAGGCATTCTAGGTCCATTTGCACTCATTTTAGAAGATCAAAACCACATTTTATAGAAAAGTGAAGCATTTAAAGATCAAAGGTAACATTTATCCGACTGAACGAAAGTAAAATGTGACCACACATTATTACTCGAATTCTTTCTAAATATTTAGATAACATATGTGGCTTAAATTTATTGGACATCATTCCCTATTTTCTTAAGTTTTTTATTTTATTTAATGGTTTAAATTTATGACCCCCTAAATATTTTTAGGGGTTTCAAATTGGTCTGACTCAGTCGAGGCAACGCTAATCGAGGTGGGGCAATTGCCCCTCATTCCGAGTTTTTAAACCTTTAGCTTGTCAACCCATTTATCTCAACCATTCTTCACTTATTCTCATATACTATCTTCTTCTCTAACACCCTTCATTTTTTAACTGCTCTTTTCATTGCTGTTTAGTACGGGTCAGCTTTTGTGAACCTTTCATTGTATCACAACTTTCATGTAGGAAAGGAACTACTGGAGGAGTCCTGCTGTGACTGACTGTGTGGTTGAGTTTACCCAGCTGCACGGTCAGAGGATATGGTCATCTTCATGGGAGACTGGAAGTTTATCATTTAAGATGATTAATGTTTTTTATTTTGTTTTTTAAAATACTATTGAGGTACGATGCATCCTCTCTTTTAAGCTAGAAAGTTTGTCTTCATTAGATTGAATTTCAGGATCAGTTTGGAAGGTTTTGATCTGCCTTTCCGTATCCTGATTTTGGCTGGGTCTCCCTCGAACTGTTGCTTTGCACCGGACTGTTGCACATTTAACAGTGGTAATCTTGTGACTTGGAGTGAAAAGCAGATTGTGTTTGCTCAGTTAAGTGCTGAGTCAGGGTACCATTCGGCGGCCCATACTCTTGTGAAGTTACTCGGCTTTGCTCACCTCTTACAGGGTTGGGATGGCTGTTTAAAAGTTGACTAGTGATTAGTGTGTATATCATGACGATCGTCCTGCAATCCATATTGCAGTAAATCTCGTCTTCCACAAAAGAATAATCTATATTCACAGCTGATATCCTCCTTTTTAGAAATGGGTCAAGGACCCAAGTTTTTTTTAATTAATTTTTCTAAAATTGGTTTGTGAGTTACGTCTTTAAGGGATATGTAGAAATGGTTTGAATCAATTAATATGTTGATGATAAACATGTGAAAGGGTACTCCATTTAGAAGAAATGCTGGTGAAGTCTTCTATGTTACTTGGCAATAATAGTTGGTTATTCCAAAATTTTAAGCATCATTTCGCCTCTTTGAGGGAAGATCTTATCCATTTGGAAATGCTATTATTTATCTTTCGGCGTCTTATAATGCTTAGAAAATATGAATTCAACTTTCGCCAAATTCCATGTTTATGCCTTTCCATTATCAAGATTCTAGTCTTTGCTTTGAAAGGACCGGGACTGGGAAAAGATACGGTTTACAAGAAAGGTATGTGTGGAGAAGAAGAGAGATGCAGGGCGTGTGCAGTTTGGGTTTTGAAAGAGAGAACAGAGGGAGGGAGAAGGAAGATAGGGACATAGGTTTCTTTTTTTTTCTTTTTGTTTGTGGGGGGGTTGGGTTTGGTTATGCATGCTTTGGGAACATTTGGAGAGCTACTTATACTTACTAGCCAAATGCGAGGGGGGGGGGGGGGGGGGGGGTTGGTTTGGTTATGCATGCTTTGGGAACATTTGGAGAGCTACTTATACTTACTAGCCAAATGCGAATGGGGCAGTTTTGCATTGAAAGAAAGTGTGGAGGATTGTAATTTCAAGCATGGCAAATCTCCAAATAACTAGGTTTCTAACTGTATGACTATCAATATCTCAAATGGGAAGAACATTTGTCCGAGAAAAATTCATTGATGGAGGATTGGGGTAATGTCTTTTGCTTTGGGTTTCCTCAGCATCTCCTTATCTAGTTATATAAGGTGCTATACCATCAATGTTTTGTATTGTTATGAGAGATTCCTAGAGTTCTCTTTTAGGGCAACTGCATTTGGGATGCAACATTTGTTTCATTGGAAAGACTGGCATGTATAAATGATAACTGATAAGCCTTTTTTTACTCATCTGTTTTGCCTTTCTCATTTGACCATGACTTATATTCTGTGTTTGTGCCACCCTTTTAGGTATGTCTGCTTCAACACCTGCAGGTGTGTCAACTGAGAGTGCAGGAAAGATTAGTTTTGCTGGTTCCAGCAGCAGCACAGCTCAAGTCTCTTCTTCTGCCAGTGCAACTACTGCAAGCAGGTTTGTTTACCTTGCCTTTGTTCATTGTATGCTAACCTCTGATGCTTCAATTTTTTTTTTTTTTTAATTTTTTTGAAGGATTTATATTCTGACATTTTCCTTTGTGTTGGTTGGCGAATTGAATATCCTCATCAACCTTCAGTACAACACTGTCTCATGCACCTAAGTTACCATCTGAGATTACTGGGAAAACTGTTGGGGAGGTAAACTATTTATATGCTTCATGATTAAATTCGTTCTAGTTACCTATTTTAGTGGCCATGATCCATAACTATTGCTAGATGATAATATTTATATCTCCTTGAGTTGCTTGTGTTTTCAAATATGCTTGCATTTGATGGAGTGAATGGTGGCTGTAAACCACTGCTCATTTTGATGGAGGACATAAAACATGCGTCATGCTCTTAATACTATTTTTTTTTTCTGAAGATTCATATGGTGCAAGGGCACTCTTCAGTCTGCAATATTGGATATGTATCCACTTGTTAGTTGTTTCCAGTGTGTCATGGCCTTATGGGACCGTGGATCATTATCCTGTAATTATTGGGTTGCTTTGCTAATATGATACATTTTCCTGTGTTTATTTTATGTTTTTGCGTGTGTCCCTTTTTTTTTTTTTTTAATTTATCATTTGTGTTCTTGGCAGATTGTCAAAGATTGGAACTCTGAGCTACTGGAGCGGGCTGGGAAATTTAGAAAGCAGGCATGTGCAATAGCTGATTGGGACAGGAGGATCTTACAAAACCGGGATGTTCTTCTTAGGCTCGAGGTAATTTGTGTGATGCAGCTCGAGTCAGTTTAAACCAAAGTTTAAAAAAGGAAGAATCATGCTTGGGCTGAGCCTTGACTGGATCAGATTGACTGCCTTTTTATCTATGAGAAGGGGGTTTTGTTGGGTTAGAGTTGAGAGGGGTTGTTAGATCAGGGTTTGAGAGAGTTTGTTGGATTTGGGTTTGAAAGAGGTTTTATTGATTTTGGGGAGAGAAGTTGGCACAACTAGAATCACTTCAAGCTTTGACTTGGAGAGAATTCTAGCTGTTCATTGCATGGAAGACTAGTAATGACACCTTATGGGGACTCATCAAGATTTAAATGACATGCACACATTCTCCTAAATATATTCCCTTCTTTTCATTCTCCCACAGGACTCTCTGACACCTTATCGTTCATTGCATGCAAACAATAAATACTAACACATTCTTCTAGACACTTTAATTACATACCAAAGACTGAACAACTAACTAAACTTGCAATAATACCTACCTTGACCATGGACCATGCACAACTATCCACATGCACAATTAATGATCTCCTGGAACACATATAACTAACATGACAAAAATATCTTAGTTCTAAACAGGACATGCAACTTAACCAAGAGAAGGGTGTCTAACCTGTGGGCTGGCCGAGCTATGGGCGGGCTGATGTGGTCCATGGGATGTCTTCACCCAGTAAAAGGTCCCAACAGGCATGGTGCCTTCTGTGGTGCTCATGGAAACACAGGTGTGAGCCCATAATGGCCCACAGTCCATTGATTTGGTGTGATAGCCCTCCACAGTGGACTGTTTTGCAAAACCTAGTCCAAACAGTGCATTTATGGACTGTTTTGGGCCCGTTAATGTGGACTGTCAGGCTGTTTAGTGTCTTCCAGTCATTATGTGTTCTTCTTGATCTTAATCAATGAATGTGGCTGATCTGCATGACTGCATTGCAGTGTTCAGAAATATGTGAACCTTAAATATGTAAGAAATTTGAGCTTTAGGATTCACATTAGTTGTGATTTGATGGAAATGTTTTGCATATGTCTTGGTCTGATGTTTATATTTGTTTTTCATCTGCTCTTACTGTAATGGACACTTGTTTTTTTCCTTTCTGAATTGATAATTGGTTAATTTTATAAAAAAATGATACAAGAAAAGAGGTTCATGAAAAGTTGCTCCACAACACTGCCTCCATTTCCTGAATGAGTTAGAGGCTTAGATCCTGCAAAATATCTTGGTAACAAACCAAGAAATAACTCTCCTCAGAGCTTTCATTGCCAAACCAATAGAAGATCTAGTCTTATCACTAAAGACTGAGTGCCCCTTAGGCAACTCTACTTTCAAGCTCTTAATCACTTAAAACTGATTGCAAACGGGTTTAGAGTGTTTGGCATGATTTTTCCTTCCTCCATTTCAAAATACATAAAGACTCTTTACCTCTGTTTCTCAAAGCCTGGATTTCCACCCCATTTCAAACAGACAATGTCGTCTGAAGCGGACAGAGAGGACTTGCTACAGTGATTTCAACGTCATTTTCTAACTATCCGTCTGTTTCTTCTTTTGTTAATTTATCAGCCACAAAACTATGATCCAAACCATCTGAGATATTAAGGATACCTAAAACAGCTATTTATTCAAAATTCAACCATTGATCCATCTCAAATCTCGAGATATTCGGAAAACATCATAGACCCTTAGATCTCTATTTTTGTACTTTTGTGCGCCCACCCCCACCCCCCCCCCCCCCCCCCCCCCCCAAAACCAAATCACAATCCGACCCATTGATTCTCTTTGAAACAAGGAACAGAACTTTGAGTTTAAATTTGAACCCCTAATTCAATGTAGATCTCAAGATATTGGTGATGAGTGGACAGCCGTTTGATATGCCCAGCCAAGAGCAGGGACTTCCACGTGATTATTCTACTGTCTGTTTTTTCTCTTTAAATTCTAGGCCACAAAATTATGATCCAAACCGTTGACGATCTTCAGAAGGCATAAAAAGGCTACATGTTCAATTTTCAACCATTGATCTTTCATGAAGCTTGAGATATTTGCAAAAAAACGCAGATTCTAAGATCTCCATTTCTAGACATTTGTGGGCCCCGAAATCACGACCCGAACCGTTGATCCTCTATCTAACATGGAAAATGGCTAAGGGTTAAAATTTGAACCCTTGATCCATTGTAAATCTTAAGATATTGAAAGAAAAAAAAATCATTGTATATGCTTGTGTCTAAGGCAGCCACTTCCAATTATTTCTCGCATGTCCGTTCTGTCCTTTTTTTTAAAAAACCGTGGGACATGCAATCACGATCCAGACTGTTGAAAAAGCTTCTAAGCCCAAACACAGGTAGAGGCCCAAATTTGAACCGTTGATCTATCCTATATTTTGAGGTATTTTTCAAAAACACTGAACCTTAGATGTTCAATTTGGGCTTATGTGAATCCCACAGTCATGGTCCCAACCATTGATCCTCTTTGGAAGACTGGGAATGACTTTGTGTTCAAATTTTAGCCCCTAATTCATTATAAATCCTAAGGAATTCGCAAAAGAAAAATTCAAGTGTTGATTCTTAAAATGTCTATTTCAACCCATTTCTCACCCAACCAAATTGTCTAATTGTAAATCATCTATTTCAAACTGCTCTTTTTGAAACAGATCTATATCACATAGATCTGTTTTATACTAATAAGATTGTCCAAACAGGGCCTGATTGTTCTGCAGTCGAAATCGACCAATAGACCACAAGCAAAGTTCAATTCTTAAGGATTACTCCATGATTACTCCATGCTTTAAAGCCTAAGCTAAAAGTAGGAACTCTTAAACAAACTAATGGGTCCAATTGTCCTCAAGGCTATAACTCCTTTTTTCCTGAAATAGGACCACAAATGAAGACCCCTTTGCCAAAATCCCAAGAGTACTCGTGTAAAATCCGTGACACCTACCTTCTTGACATTTCCATAATATTGGAAGAATGCTAAAGGGAAACCATCCAGCCAGGGAGCTCAATAACCCCTTGATTATGCACTGCGGGCGTCGCATCCTCTTCATGAAACTAAGGAGCCTCTAGAGCGTCCAACTGTTTCTGGATGCTTAGAGTCAAAATCCATTCCATGTGTAGTAGGATGATTTGCTTCATCACCATTATAGAGGAATTTGTAAAATTGAATTCCCTCTTTCAAGTTTCAATATCTTCACTTTTTTCCATCATGATCTCCCCTACTTGAATAGAATGATGTGACTAATTCTTTGGGGAACATTAGCTATGTGGAAATATGGGCATTCTTATCCCCTTGTTTTAATTATTTGTTCATTGATCTTTGCATCCATCAAACATCTTCTTGTGCAGCTATCTCCATACACCACCTAAATATCCATTCCTCCTTAATATCCAATAGCTGAATCACTCTGTAAGAGAAACCATAGCCTCCTTAACTCTACCGAATTCTATTTTCCTTGGTTCTTTAAGTTTACCTTTAAGAAGTCCAAGTTTTTGACACAGTCGAAACCCTTTTCACCCATTAACTTGGAAGTTTTTCCCACATATAGAAACCATATATGTCGAATCCTTCTTCTGTTCATGAAAGTTCAAACTCTTGGAATGGGTTGGACCCCCATTCCCCGTAGACACTTTCAACATAATTGAAGAACGATCCAAAACTTGTGTTGGTAAGACTCTTCACAAAGTAAACAGAAAATGCCATCCATCCAGGGACGAACGCACACACTAAAATAGATCAATCTTGGACTTAGTCGGGCTGTTCTAATTATTTTTACATGTAAAGGCTGCCCCTGAGACATGTAAATGAACTAGATCATTATACCTCAACCACTTAAAGAATTCAAACTTCAGAGTTAATCTCTCCCGACCACTTCTTTCATTTGGTAAATGATTAACATTAAAATCTCTCCCAGTGCACCATAGTTGAGACAATCTCTATTCAACTTACTACGGCTCTTGCCATATACAGACAATTTTGGAAATTGTTAGGACCAATACAGATGAGATAGTCCATGGATACCCATTAGTTTCATCTCTTAGGATGGAAAATAAAGTATAATCTATTTTCCACTCGTAGATTAGTACATACCTGATACTTCCTCCCAGACAATAGTTATGCCTCCAGGATCTTCAACATCCTTACTGACCCAAGAAACCCTCCTGTGAGAGAAGAAATTTATGACTAAACCTTCGGTAGCATGCTGTAACTTAGACTCTTGGTTTAGAATAATATTTGGTTTTACTGATTCCCTTTTGCTTGATGCATGTTTACTTCAATTTTAGAAACTTTGAGAACAATGATGGGAGATATTGAGAAGCCTTTTTTTTTTTTTTAGGAATGATAACTTAGATTTTGTTGAACTAAAACCACCAAGTACAAGGAAAGAGCTGGCGAGGTTCACCGAACACTACATCCTCACTACGTTTTTAAAAAATAGACCCTTAAAACATGCTGAAAAAAATGTCCTAGAGAACCACAACAAGGTTAGTATTGGCCAACTAGAAATCATAAGGACACCTTTCTCCTTAAGACCCTTCGATTGATTGTAATTAATAAAGCTTTGAAGATCGTGGAGTTCTTCCTTTCTTTGTCCTGTATCTTTTTTTGTCATATTGTCAAAACCTCATGGATTCCATAAGCTGCTATGCTCTTTATCCAAAAATCCTTTGATGAAGAAATGCATGCCATCCCCACCTACCCAGAGGTGATCCCAACTGCTTTTCAGAATTTTAGCATTCACTATCTGTTGATTTACTTAGGCTATTCACATCCTGTTGCTATGTTTTGTTTTTTGATCAGTACATTTCATAATCTTCTAAAAGTAACATATGGGCCTCCTCAGAACCTACTTCAATCAACATATAATAAGCAACCATTGGATCGTAAGGGGCACTGCAAATTATCCATATTGTTTCCAACTCGAGTCTCATGCCGAGGCATCCAAGATTATCATTGGGTGGAGTTTAAGCAGATCTATATTGAATGACTGACACAATCCTTCAAAGACAACAGGGTGTAGATAAGAATAGGATTGTAACATTGTGTTTTAGTCCAGTGTTAGGTGTTCTCATTACACTTCTTTCCATGGATATGCGTGGCTTCTTTCGTTCGATCTCCACTTGGGTTAGGGACTACTATTTGCAAATTATAATTCCCATCAACAGCCCAATGGACAATCTTATAATATGAGCATATGCTATCCAACTGAATGGGCAATAAACGAACCATTCAAAAGCTTTCATTGACTATTAAAAATGTTCTTCCTAATGGATAACACTTAAAAAGTCTCTTATATTGAAACTACCACCCCTGACCTGATAAGTCAAGTGCATGGCTATAATTGAGTTATCCGTAGAGAAATTAGGGCAGGTGGAGGTGCAACATTTTTGCCCTTCAAAATGGAAGCATCTCTTTTAGACCTTTTGTATTCATGAAACTCCTTATATCTTAGAAATATTTCAACCCTAGTTTCTTGTGGAAACATAGGAAAAACACTTGAGAGAACCATGTCATCTTCTGCTAGGTCACTGGCATTGAGAACCTTCACAAGATGTCGTTGGTCAATTGACAAGTGGGATTTCATAGTAAACCAACTATACAACCATTTGAGCACTATTTTAGGCCAGACATGTCTCTACTCCATCCTTTACAACATCTTTGTTGACCGACTGTACAACAACTGCTATTACTGATTCTAGAAAGGAGCCCATTGTATGCAATTCCTTTCAATTACACGTGAAGCAAAACTCTATACATATGAACCCAAACATGTTTCGGCATTTTGGACCCATTACCTATATTCATTGGTCAATATGCTTCAAACATCCCTAGAAAATGTACAATCCCTTTATGAGATAAGCTTGAGGTCTCACTTGAAATTTAGGGATGATCCAAAATATCAAAGCATTTAGACGTTTGACATAAGTGTTAAAATAAATATTCATCTTGTTTTCATCTAGCATATAATCTTTTCTAGTATTCAGCATACCTCATTTGGTCAGATGGTAAATTTCAAGAAATATTCACTACTCTCTTGTTACCCACTATTTCAAAAGGCGCACATCATTCTTTGGTGTATTGGCTGTATTTTGGTGAATAGCATCATATGAGATTGGTTTCTTTATAATATCTCTTGCTCAATTCCTCCCATAGAGACTGCATATGCCATGAAAACTTCTGGGTTCACCGAAGCAGGTTTAATTCTCTCTTTGGATCCTAATTTCACGATCCCATTAACTTTTACCATTTATGAGCTTCCACATCAGTATTAAGTTAACATAAGCGAAATCTTGGGTTTCCCCTATTTCTAACCAAGTCAAACAAAACAGAACTAATTCCATACCTTATAATAAAGATTCACCAAATCATCTCTAGACAAGCCACAGACAATGAAATGGAACTCCTTTTAATTGGTATTGAATAGAATTCCTTAATTACTTGGTTCACCTTCAGTTTTCTTGTCTCTTCTTCACCTAGATGGTAGTGATTGTATTGCCCTTCTGAGATGGCTGTGTGTGTTTTTGAGAAATTGCAAAGCTTATGCTGGAGGTAGTTAATAACAGTTAAGAATGTTGTTGAGGGTGGATTGAACATTATTTTGTTATGCAAGTGATTTGGTTTTGACCTCATCTTGATTATTTTCTCATTCTCATATGAAATTGTATTTGAAGAGTGAGGTGGCAAAAGTGGTTGAGACACAGACTCACTTGGAGAGACTATTGGAATTGATTGAAACTCATCAACAAGAGGTACAATGTTTAGTAATATAGTTATTAATATTTTATTCCTTTTCTTCTTGTATTTGTCCATATTATTGGGTTTGTTTGGTAGCAATAGTGTAATGATATATTTTGTGGGTGGATTTAGATTTTTTCCTGACCAATAAAGAGTGATAGTCAATGGAATGTACTCTTTTGTTATACTTAGGTTGATAAGGCTTTGCAAAGTGTAGAAGAAGAAGCCGAACGTATTTACAAGGAGGAGCGTAGATTGCTTCTCGAAGATGAAGCTGCATTGGCAAGAGATTCAATGTGAGTATTCTTATATGTATTACCTATGTATTACCAATCTAGTGTTGTCCATGTAAACACAACAGCAACTGTACAATAGATGCAGCCACTGCTTATGCTTTTCAAAATGGTGACCTTGAAAATTTCAGATGGCTTAGTTGTGGTAACTGGTGAACATCGTTGCTGTGGGTTGTCCATAGTTGGTGATAGTTGGTGAAAATGGGAAACTTTTATTAGAAAGATCATGAATATCTTGGATCATCAATTACTTTGTCCTAGGTGTTATCGTAATAGTTGATTGATTGTTTCTATATTTACTTGCTTGCTCTTGTGTGTGAGAGATTGTCTGTGATAATTGTACTGCTCTCTCTCTCTCTCTCTCTCTCTCTCTCTCTCTCTGTGTGTGTGTGTGTGTAACAATTGCATTTGGTTGATATGCAGACTATCCTGAAGAATTACTCGCTTTGCTAGGAATCTAGTTGTTTCGTTAGCTTCCCTTATAATGCGACAAAATTCCACCTTTACGGGTATAATGAGATTCTTAAATCTTGGACATAAGTAGCTGAAATAAGACTTTGTCCCCTAACAGAGAGGTGAGACCCACCCGCTAGTCTAACTGATTTAATAGGCTTCGGTTTAGAGGGGAAATTCCACACCAGTCATGTTCCATGGCATTCAAATCACTAACCCAAGGCAATGAAGTAGAGGAGGAAACATTAGCTGATGCACGACTATTTGACTGTGCAAGATGAAGCTTAGCCAAAGATTTCTTATTGGAGCAAGGATGACTAAGGGTGTGTTTGGTTGGGCGTGTTTAAAATCAAAAGATTTTTTTTTATTTTTTTAAGTAGCTTTGAAAAAACTACTTCTTTAGAGCAACTTTTTGAGAGGAAGGGTTGTTTGGTTAGCTCAACTTTTATACCAAGTTTTTAACATCAAAAGCATCCAACGTTGTTTGGTTAAATGCTTTTTTTTTTTTTGAATGGTTACTTTCATTAAGAAAAGCAAGCAGTACAAGAGAAATATACTAGCAAGCTAAAGCTGGAACATAAGGAAACAGAAAAGAAACAAGAAAAGGCCCCCCGTGAATACTAATTTGGCCCAGCAAAAGAAAATGCCAAATCCTTCTAATGCAACATTATCTGCTCTATAGAATATCCTTTAAAAGACGGAGTAAGGAACACCCAAAGCGCTGCTAAATACTTTGCTTTCTCGACCAAGTGACTGTCGCTGGTACCAAACCCTCGAAGCATCTAGAGTTTCTTTCCTTCCAAATGGTCCTGAGGACCGCTAGAAAGGATAATCTCCACAGTTCCTTCCCTCTAGGGGCTCCTACTGGAGCTTTCCAAGCCTGGAGGAGCTCTTAGAGGGACTTAGGAAAGGCCTAACAGCAATCAAACCATAAGGTGATCCACTGATTCTTCCTCTTTTAAGCACATGGGGCAACTGCTAACCACTATCCTCCTCCCCCTCCTCCTTAAGTTATCTTGAGTCAGATTCCTCTCCAGGATAGCCAGCCCGAATAGCCAGCCACCCAAAGATTACCACCCTTGGAGGGGCCTTAATCTACCAGATGCTACCCACTATGTTCCTCTCCCTCGATCTATTTAAAATAGCTGAGAAGAAAGAAGAGACTGAGAAGAGACCATCTTTTGTGGCTGTCCACACCCTTGTATCCTCCCCCATATCCAGAATGAACACACCATTTAGAAGATTAAGGAGCAAAATGAATTGAGATTCCTCATGATCCTTTAAGTTCCTCCTTAATATGAGGCTCCAAACCACCTTATCACCAGCTCTTGACATGTAAGAATTAACCTTAGCTTCCTTGTCTATGGCATACTTGAAGAGGTCCGGAAACTAAGCGGCCAAGGTCCTATCTCCAACCCACCTGTCCTTCCAAAAAAGAATCCTCTCCCTCGACCTGGCTTGATATTTAATATTCTCCATAAAGGGCTTCTTAACTGAAAGGAATCCTCTCCAAATTGTTGACGACTTTTTATGGGCATCCTGGAGATCCCATCCATTTCTAGGAAGACTGTATTTCGAATGCAAAACCTGTCTCCAAAGGCCATCTGATTCTTCACCTATCCTCCAAATCCACTTGCCCAGAGGGGCTTGGCTCATCTGTCTTAGAGGCCTTATTCCCAATCCCCCTTCTTTCTTTGGTTTACAAATGGAGTCCCAGTCCACCAAGTGATACTTCTAAGTACTGTTTCCATACCATAAGAATTCTCTCTGGAGTCTTTCTATTCTTGTAATTACTGAAGTCGGGCATTTAAAGAGGGAGAAATAATACACTGGTAGGATAGACAAAACTGATTTAATAAGGGTGACCCTTCCTCCAATAGACCTGAAATAACCCAATTGCATTCAACAAAAATGGTTTCATACAGCTCCCCCTAATCATTTCTTTTCTCTAGTTTAATACCGGAAAAGAAATTTTCAGATAACATAGCGAATGATTGAGAGACAATTGGGAAAAGATAGAGAAGATTGATAAAACATACCTTCACATGTATATTTCTTCTTGCCTAGGTGTCAAATGCATTTTCCATAGGAATTGCAGGGAATGAAATTTACTGTGACCTTGTGAGCAGTAGAGACTTTCTGTTTTAGAAAGGGGGCAGGGATAAAGGGTTATGGTTAGGAGGGAGGAAAAGAGGGATAGAAGGAAATGAAAAAAAAAAGAAGAAAAAGAGAAAAAAAAAAAAAGGGAAAGATATTGTTTCCCGCCATCACTCCGTCAATTTGTGGAGTTGCTTCCCGCAAAACCCAAAAAGTGTCTTCCCCACAACGAAGTCATTCCTCCCTGGCTTCAAAGTAAAGCAATTTTTTAACTTTTAACTTTCACGAAGCCCTTTTAAAACAGAGATACCCAAACAAACTTATTTGCACTTCTGGGCTTTTACCAAGCCCAACCAAACGTACCCTAAGAAAATCCTCAAGCTTCTTTTCAAGAGCACTTATTGGTTATCCTAGGTTGGCAATGGCGTGATCCGGTTTACCTTCAACATTATTTGCAGCAGCATTATTAGTTCTCACAAGATTCTGTTGCATTTGATGATTCTGGAGTAACTATAGACGACAAACCAAATCCCAACATATCTCCTTTGTATTCCTTGTTTTCCTGCAATGTGTGCCAACAATTTGTTCTTCTTTTTCCCAGGAGTAAGTTGCCTTTTATTTTCTTTACCTCTTTAGGATGACCAGTAACAACGGCTGTTCTACTCCGGTTGAGAATCTGACATCTTTCTGACTCTGTGAGGACTTTCTTCACACTGGATGAGCTAAAAAATGGTTTTCCAAAGAAGGTAAAACTTCTGAGGTTAGAATATTGGCCCTTTCTGATTCATATTTTGGCTGTATGACGCAGCACAGTGAAGGGGGAGAACAGGCTTTACTCCAAGCCAAATGGCTTAAGAGAGGGACCCTTATGGATCAAGATGTCTTGGTCTCACCACAGACAAGAACAATACAAAGGAAAACTCAAACTCTTACTTCATATTCAATGTTCCCCATTGGAGAAGATTACATCTCCTTATATAGATAAACAATCACTATTCTATCCAAGCTTGCTAGCCAAAGTTAAGGAAACACTACACATAGCATAGGACGGTTGTAGTATTGGGTGGTGCTGATTTGTTTGAAAGATCAGCCGTAAATGTGGACTTACTGGGCCTTTGTGGGCTTGGACCTTCGTGTATAAAACTTAAGAGGGGGCCCAATATCCTGGCCTGCATCAACTCTCCCTGGCTTGGAGAAACTTGACTCCAGCGAGTTATTAGCTTGGTACCTCTCGTACAGATATGGATTGAGTCATTGAAAGTCTATGGCGGTGATTCATGTAGCCTCAGAAAAGGGTCCACCTTTCCACTTGACCAAGAACTTGTAAAAGGCACCTTTCTTTGTTGATACCAGTTGATCATCAAAGACATATTCAATTTCTTCAAGGGGAGCTGGAGCCATGGAAAGCCGGATAGCTTGTCCATCAAATGATTCATCTTGAAAATGCCCTTGATAAATGGTGAGATCTTCGACATTGAATGTCGAACTGATACATGTTGGGCAGAAGATCGAGCACATAAGCGTTGGAGGTGATTTTCTTCAGGATCTTGAACAAGCTTGCAATCCTTGGGTGGAGTTTCTTCTAAGTACACGTGGGGAACCGTTCGAGCTTCATTCGCACCATGACCATATATCCTTCATCAAATTTGACACGGCGCCTTCGAGTATCCACATGTTGTTTATAATTGACATTAGTCACATTACATTAACCGAAACCCTATTGAACCCATCTTCCCAAATCTCAAACCAACCCCATCACATTTGACCATCACCCAGTCGAATCCCCTTGTCCAGACGCCTAATTCCAACCCTACTACAAGCGCCCAAATCCTCAAACCAACCCCGACGCCCTAATTCCCTTAACCACACCTTCCGAAAAAACTCCAACCCCTATCCCGACTCCTTCTTCAAGCCCTTAGCCCAACCCGAAACCCCTCCCCCACCATCTTCGACCCATCTTGAAACCCAAGCCCAACGAATCCATTGAATCCAACCGAACCCAGTTTCTCATCACCCAGCCCTAGCCAAAACCCCACTCTCACCCCAGTTCCCGTTACCAAAACCCTGATGCAATTGAAACCCATCAACCTAAACCCAAAATCTGTGTCTTTGCCCCAGCCTCGTTGAAACTCTACCTAGTAGAAAAAAAAAAAAAGCAGAAGAAGAGAGAAGAGGAGAGTTGAGTTTGAAGAGTACCTGGCACCCTCGATTGTCGATGGCATTATCTCTAGCAAGCAGTGTCGTTGGACGTTGACGAGCAGAGAAGCTTGTACCGTCTTCGCGCCGCCACCAATCGTCTCCACTGCTCCTTTGAGTCATTGCAGCAGCCAGCAATCTCCTCCCTCATCGAAGTTGAAGGAGCTCCCCTCGCTCCTTGCTCTTAGTTTATTCTTCAGGTCGAATATGTAAGAGGCCAGCACCTCCTTTATTTCATTCCTAGCACGAACTCCAAGCTAGACCAGAAGGACCTCACACGTGCCATCCTTCTGGACAATCTGAATAGAGCCTTGGCAGTTTGTGCCCTACTTGAGTCCGAGTTCGAGTCCACAGTGAGCCGAACCCATTCCCAGTCCACTAGCATCTTAGAAAAAAAAGGCGTGGTCCATGCATTCTAATTCTTCAAAACCAGCAATATATTTCTATCCATATCAATATGAGACACATTGATGCTGTTATGGATGAGTTCAGTTATGGAAATTAGTACCACGAGAAAGAGTTCTATTTTGAGCAGCACATTAATTTGGAGCAAGAAAATTTAACAGTTAATGAATATATATTCTAATATCAAGAGTTGTAAAGTTTATGTGGCTTATGGGAGAGCGATAGGAATGATAGAGCTCGATATATCAAAGGGTTAAGGCCAAGCATACGAAGTGAAACTTTTGTGAAACCATTCTAGATGCGTACAAGGAAGCTATTCTTGTTGAGCACATGTTTTGAAAATCTCGCATGTATCAATCGCGGTCTCAAGAAAGAAAAATTCAGAAAAGATCAAGAGCTCATGTTGTGGGGAAACTTTTCGCAGGAGAAGATAATCCCACTCTTGCCATTCGTCGACGCCTTAATACAAATGAGAAGGGAGAAGAAGAATGGAGACAGGCTAAGAAATTCCACATGCGGGTAAGAGTCGAAGACAAGTTCGCTAATTTGATTATTGACAATGGCAGCGCAATAAATTTTGTTGCGTAAAAGGTCATTGACAAACTTTATTGGCAAACTGAGAGCTTCCTAAGCCATACCAAGTCCATGGTCTAATGGTCATGTCATTCCCATGACTTAGATGTTCGGTATCATTCAAGCTGGGCCATTATGAGGACAAAATTTGGTGTGATGTGGTTCATATGAATATTGGTCATTATTTTTGGATGTCCATGGCTTTTTTATTGGGAATTGCACTATGATAAAGAGGTGAACACATACCCTTTTGTGGAATGGAAAAAGGGTATGCTCATTCCAATGACATCGTCAGCCTCATCTTCATCTACATTATCACCTTCAACAGAAAAGCCACAGAAAGAGCAAAAAGTTGAAAGAGAAGTCATGATTGCACCAAAAGAGAGAACAAAAGGACATCAAGGATGACATTGAAGAGCAAGTTCATGGCAAAGCTGATTTCGTGGGTATAAACAATATTGATCAAGGCAATGTCAATCAAGAGCCACAAAAGGTTGAGGGAGAACAAGGAGAAGGCGAGAAGCTAACATCGTCGGCTTTGATGAGGTTATCAAACAGAGTGAACATCCGGTAGATCTGATTGTAATGCCAAACTGCTAAAAAATCCAATGGAGTCATCAAAAATCAAATCAATTGTTTCAGTGGTTTCACAAGACGATCAAGTTGTTGAAGTGCCTCACTTTGACTTCATCTTCAGGGATCAACAATGGAAGCTTGCAGATTCCACTCAGAAATGGCAGATTCAATGGTTGCAGTCTCTCATGGGAAAAGCACACATCCGAGCTAAATGCATACTCCAAAAGAAGCGACGCTTCCGATCTACTTTTAGGCGGAGAAACAAATTGCGTCAAACTTCCAAGCCATGCCATGCCAATGCAGATCAAAAGAAAGTACAGAAGTTTTTGCAATTGATTTTCAGCCCTAGAGGACCTTTCCCGAACTTGTGGTCGGATTCTCTTGTGTTATCAAGCTTTTAATTCTCCGGAGTCAAGTTTTTCCAAACGGGGGAGAATTGATGTAGGCTAGACAATAGGTAGGCCAACCCATTAGGCCTAGTCCATAAGCCCAACGGGACATCTAGTTATTTAAGCAGCTTATTAAGTATTTTCATGTGTTTAGGTTTAATATTAGTGAGTTTCCTATTTTATTTTAGGCATTATTCAAATATTAGAAAGAATTGTTTCTTAGGGATTAATCCAACTCCCCTATATAAGGATGTTAGGCCTCATTGTAATGCAATACTTATTCCAAATTAATCAAAGAATGCTTATTATCAATTAATTTTTTGAGTTATGAGAGTTTTCTCTTTAGTTATGAGGTTTCTCCTCATCGTAATTGTGCCTTAGGGCTGGAATCCATCATTGGATTCGATCAATCCTTCGGGAGATTGATTTATTATCCGATCGCATATCCGGGGCTGCGCCAACTACGAAGCCCAACCACACCTGGGTTGCCAAGGGCACTACCGTCAAAATTTATTTCATTGCACCCAAAGGAGAAAGGGAGCATGAAATTCAATCAGTATAGAGAAAGCTACCTCCTTCCAGTTAGTCATAATGGTTGCCAATGGAATGCCTTGAAATTGCAGAAGAACAGCAACCCAAGAAGCTTTGCCTATTAAGGAACTTCTC
Organism: Umbellularia californica; assembly: GCA_028538565.1. Taxonomy (NCBI): domain Eukaryota; kingdom Viridiplantae; phylum Streptophyta; class Magnoliopsida; order Laurales; family Lauraceae; genus Umbellularia; species Umbellularia californica. The sequence goes on along the minus strand of JAPQWN010000004.1, from coordinate 86,233,895 downwards.
CACTAACATTAACTCAGTCATGGATTTTCGTTCAAGAGAGCCCATTTCTTTCCTTCCAATGTTTCAACCAGTAGCAAAGGAGAGTTTCCTCCTAATCTTTCCTCTAATAAAACCTGTACCCATCTTTCAAGCTTCAGAAAGCTGCACCATTGAATTTGGGAGTGGCCCATGATTTTGTAGTAAGTGTAATGCTATTCTTTAATCTATTGAAAAATGGTGTTGCAATTGTATGCTGGTTATTATTTTGGTTCTTTTTTTTTATTAGGAAAAGATAATGTGCATTTTTTTTGCTTCCATGATTTAATAATTGAAAAGGTTGTTGAACGAGCTCCCAAACTTTCAGAAAACTTAGCCTCCCCGCATCTTTTAAAACAAGAAACCCTTAGTTTTGTGTAACCATTTTATGGGGTAATTGAAGTAAGCTGATTGGTGTGGCCTTCATGGTTTCGGAGGTATTTTTGCTGGACTCCCTGTATATTTAGGCCGTTAACTATTTTCCTGTTTTCCATGTCAGGTATGAGCAGGCAGAATTCATTGAAAGGGAAATGGAGCAGATGGCAGAACACATTAAATCAATAATACAGACATTGAATGCAAACCAGGTGTGGATCTGTTTGATTTTGGTTTGGCCTTGTACCCTTTTCAGCATTGAATTCTCACTAGGGCTTTTTATGTAGGGTGGTGATCTCGATGTGGTCGATGGCATGACTCCTATAGATGTAGTAGTACGGATTCTAAACAATCAGCTCAGTTCACTCATGTGGATAGATGAGAAGGTCTGTGTGCTTTATGTTCGTTCTACTGGCTATCTTATGTCTTATTCTTGTAGTAGCTTCATTGGCAGCAATGTTTTCAACACCATTCATCCATCTATATTTTTTTTGGTAATTTCTTGTTGCATCTACCTTTCCAGAATGGTTATGCTCATCAACTTTTGTGGTAGTAGAAATGAGGAATTATATGTCCCTCAGCCTGAAGATATGTGCAGTCATCCTTTGTGCTTGTTTTAACTTAGGCTTACAGTTTGATGATCCCTGCCTTTGATCTGATGTGCTCCACTGGATGGGGACCATGGGGTCATCCTAGATCTTCAATTGTTGTCTGCAAATGGACAGTTAAATTAAACAAAGGTCAAAATTTCCCAGCTTGGTAGTATAGAGAATGAGCCCCACCTTTGGACCTTTTTTTCCATTGAATGTGGACCATTGTCTATTTCTTTTTTTTTTTTTTTTATTTGGTAAAAAGAAAAATTAGTGGGCCGACAGTATTATCTTCTTGGGGCCAGATGATACTGTGTAATTATGCATATCTCCAGGTTGGAGCATTCAGCTTTGCCATCAGAAATCCTTTTTTCTACTTTTGTCTTCCTGTCATTCCCTGTTTTGAATAGTCTAGTCTTCTGATTTTTTCGATGTCTGATGGCCTAAGGTACGTGAGTATAGGTACACAACTACACATGTAGGAACTCAATACTGGTCAAAGAACATACACTTTTTAACATTCAATTGAAAAAAAAAGGACTTTTTCCCTTAAGTCCATGATCTATCCCATCTTCCAGGTCATTGATATCTAGTTGATCATCATAGATCTTCATTTTGTGGTTGTGGTGGCCACATTTTATTGTGCGAGGCAGCAATATCTATAGGGGCTATGGTTGGTGACGTCATACCATTGTGGCAATCAGTTCGATATGTTGGGCTGGTGGTTTTATATCAAAAACTACTACTGATTCTACACCAGAGCACTTAGATTTTGCATGATGCAAGAGAAGCCGTTGAAAAAGTTACTTAATAATAATAATAATAATAATAATAATAATATCAGTTTTTATTGTTATTGCTTTGCGTCAGGATTACCAGTCCTCACACTTAATCGAGATAAACAGGAGGTATTCTATTGTAAATCCTTGCTATGGACTTGAGAAAATACTAAATCCCTGCCTGTAGAAGCGAATTGTCGATTAAACCTGAAAATGGCATTCCCCTTGGCTAATTGTCTGATCCCATGAGAAACGCAAAAGTTTGCAGGGTAGCAAACGAGATCTAGAATTTCTTTGAAGGCCTCAAGAAAAAATGACCAGTGGGGAATTTCCATTATCCATTAGGTGGAGAAATGAGGAAAATATAGAGGTGGTGGAGAATTCCTTTCTGCAGATTTATCACTCCCCTCAAGCAATAATTCTTCAGGGTCTTTCGATTTCAAAGCTACATATGAAAACTATTTTTATTGTTAATAATGAAAATTTATTCTCACTAGAGTAAAGGTTGGTTTCTCCACCCCTTTCAAGGATAAAAACATTTCTCCTACTTTTTGCCAAAGTCATCTTGAGAAGAGTTCTCTAAAAGAAATCTGAACAGGAGAAGTATCGCTGGGTTTCCCAATTTATTGATTTTCTGTATCTTTCTTTTGGCTTTCCTTTCCTGTTTTGCAATTTCCATCTTGGCTGAACTTACTAGTTGGTTTTTTAGCTGCTGTTGTATTTTTCAAGTATCAAGAAAGAAGTGAAAATGCATATTGTTAGGGGTCAAAAGCGTGACCTTAATGTCAATAGTGCATGTGTTAGTTTCTTTCTTTTAAACTGCATTCAACATATATTGGATGTTCTTTGTGGGTCTGTCAAATAGATGGGATGAAGGTTTGGTGGCAGACTCGTAGTGTGATGATGATTTAGTAATCTGTTATCATATTGCCTATTTAATATTGATATGGATAATTCCTCCTGCTGTTCTTCAGGCTAGTGAATTCTCTTCCCGAATTCAGAAATTGGCAAGCCATGGCACTGCTGCTGATAGAGATCTGGTGGGTTCCAGATTCTGGATTGGTTGATTTGCAGGTTCACAAGTAAGGTGAAGAATGAAAGGACAGAAAGATATGCAAGTGTAACCTACTATCTTCTTTAGAACGGCAAATATTTGGGTTTTTTGAAGAGAGAGAGAGAGAGAGAGAGATCATATCTACTGTAGAAGTATTTTTCGATCTGTTTCAAATTGTGGACTATAATGATGCCAATTTATTACAATGGGGGAGGCTTTAAGGATATCTTAGGTCCAATTATAAAAAAAAAAATCTTCAGAGCACATACTTTTACAGGTGCCACTGACGGATTCGTTGGCACTAGAGATAATAATGTGATTGGGCACATCTTATTATCTAAATTATGTATGTATGTATATGTGCCCCCGTCAATCTATTGAATCTTAACCCATGCACGTGTGACCCACAAGCGCAATCTCTTTAAATAAATCAGAAATTGTTGGTCTTTTCTTTTTTTAACACACTTGCAACCAACAGTCCAAATCCAATGTAAAGGTGGCAGCTCCATGTGATGCCTGACCTATTTGGTGGTGGGAAGGATTAATTACCAGGTGGGCCCCACTTGCTGCCTTGCCCGGTTTAATTTTGTGCGAGGCTGATGCACAAAAGCAAGCATAATCTGATGTGTTCGGTGGCCTTCTGGCTAATGTTTTACACTGTTTAATTCTCAAGTCCTGAGTAGTTTTATTTGTGTCCCTAGATGAGATGATGAGAAAGTAAGCGCTGGTCGTCTCTTACATTACAATGGGCTCATGAAATGAATTTCAAGGGAGGCCGAACCTTCCTCCACAGTCCACACGTTCTGTCAAGGGAAAATTATGTCAAGATCCTGGACCTTTGATCTGATTGATGCGGTGTAAGAGTCCAGGCGCTAAATGGTGGTACGATTGAGATGTTGAGTGTTTTTTTTTTTCCTTTAGTTTCAATCGGTCCCTAATGTAAATCACAATCGGAATCGTTCCCCTTCTTTGGAAGGCTAATAAAGCTTGAGGATCAAATGTAATGTCTTGGTGAATCATTGGAAATTGTTTAGATGAGACTCGATTACATATGAAAATGATTGTACATGTGACACGTGAAAAAGACAAACAACCCCTAACTGTTTCAAGTTTCAACTGCCCGTCTCTTCTATCTTTGGGATTTAAACCTGCCTAGTAGAAGAAATGCATAGATTTAGTTAGGCTTTGGATGTTGATCATCGGGTGAGACTGGGCCACTTTTAGATTTATTATTATTTTCTTGTTTATATGTAAAAACTGAACCACAGGACTATTAATGTAGAGGTAAAATTGGGGACGAACTGGAACATATGTTTCTAATTAACCAGGTCTTCTTCACGAATCCTCTATTTCATCTTCTTCTTTCTTTATTATTTATTTATTTATAACAACGATCGGACTTGTATCCATGTTTATCTGATCCAACGGATTTGTAGCGACCATTACTTGTATCGTGACTCTGCAAGTTGAATGGCTCTCTACCTCTCCTCGTGTGTGCATGTGTAGTGAGTAGTGAGACATTCCAAGGGAATGTACGAATGAATAACACGTGCATATCTGGAAAGAGAATATAAGGCGAGTGGCTTGAAATCTTTCTATCTATCTATATTGAGATCGAGTGATCGAGCCTCTTGATCCCAAGTGGTATGTATGCGATATGGGTGGTGGGCCTCTCTTGGGTCAACAACTAATTTGGAGGAGAGGAGGGCTCTCAGCATGAATAGAGACACATGGATAGCATAGCAGCACCATGTCCTGCGCTGCGCACGTGGGCGAGATATGATCATCTTAGGCAGCAGCTGTGGACAATTAATGGACTCTTCCATTGATGGAGACGGGGATCAATTGCCATTGCCATTTTGCTAATTGGACAATGCACAACTGATATTTCTCCATCCAAATTACAGCTGGGTCCCATTTCTTTTCTGATATTACTGATTCCCCCTGAGATCTGGAGATGGACCCTGTGTGCGGTGTTTTCTTAATACCGATTCCCCCTGAGATCTGGAGATGGACCCTGTGTGCGGTGTTTTCTTAATACCGAGGTTACTCCTTACTTAGGTAAAAGTACCAATCAGGGATTGTCTCAATCTCGTTTTATCCAGCTCGGCAATTGTGCCAGCTGGCACAAAGATGGACTTGGTCTCGGTAAAAGTACCGACCATGCTCCTTTAGGCTCGGCCTCGTGCGTCTCGGCAGCAGTGTCCGGCTTCGAGCCCCCGGCCTCAGCGCTTTCTCCAGTTCGGTCCAGTTGACCAAGATGATCGCTGGGCGTCTAATCTCCATTATGTGATTGGACGGCTACGTTGCAGAACGTACTGACAGATATGGTGGCCGCCGGCTGTCGATAATGGCTTATCTCTATCAACCGATCATGTCCGCATTTATGTGTGGGATTGAGGAGAGATCCGATGGGACAGTACCCTCACCTACCTCCACTGAGGATCTTAGGTATGAGCTGATGGGACAAACTCTCTCAACTACCTCCACTTAGCTTCTGATAAGACACTCGTCTATATATACATGCATGGTAAGCTCCATGAAAGGTACGTATTACGCAATAGAGAATACTCTTCCGCATTGCCTGAACCTCCTTCCTCCTCACTCACTATCCCTTTGTTCAGTGACTGCACTAACTCAGGCATCGGAGTGCCTTCGGTTGACAGCAGCCAGGGGCTTTGACCTTTATTTCTCCTTCCTTTCAGGTTCAGGACATCCAATCCCTTTAGTCTAACGGCAATATCAAGAGTTTCATAATTATCTAACCAAGTCCGTAATTTTTAGGTACTTACAGACCCTACTGATTATGATCCACATCCAAGTTTCATTTAGATGGGATATAAATACATATATGAATAATATTCAAGTGCATCCATCTCTCACATTTGGGACACCCCTTTTGGAGAAGTTTCAAATACAAAAGAGATTTGTACCTCACTTTTGTACTTGAAACTTTCTCAAAAGGGGTATCCCTCACCACAAATGGTGAGGGATGGATGCACTTGAAGATCCCCCTATATATATATATATATATAGAGAGAGAGAGAGAGAGAGAGAGAGAAAAGATATGACATAGGACGATAAATGATGGGTGTAGAAGAAGAGGAGACGATAGTCGAAGAAAGAGATAAGGAAGGAAATTGGCGTAACATTGGTGTCTGCGAGTCCCTGTCGAGAGTCGGTCGAGGCCCACGTGAAGGCCCCTCTCTCCCGCCACCGACGTCTCTCTCTGTTTGTTCTGTTCCTTATATATTCCCCTTCTTCTTTTATTGCATGCAGTACATGCCCATGCATAATGATAAACATGCCAACAAGCCACTCTAGACAAATGGGATAATGAGAGATGGATGGATGGTCATGATTAGATGCAATGTAGGCAATTCCCACCTCGCACTGATCAAAGTTTGAGCACACATTAGAGCAACGTACACACATACACTGCATATGGATCGAGTCCGCTTGAAAGTTAATTTCTCTGGACTTTTGAGGGCCACTTCCGTTTAATGTTAAAAAGTTAGATGCAAGATAATACGGAGTCCCATGAGCACATGGAGCAAAACATTCAATATGATAAATGCAAATTCATGTTAGAGCACAATATTAATAACCAGCAAACCGAGAGGATGGTACGGCACATGTACGCAGGAAACCCTATGCCATCTAGGCCCCTTGCTTTCTGAGATGTTTTCTCCTCCAAATGGCTGATTAGATTGAAGAAGCAAAGGTGAAGATCATGACCACAACTTTTTCACAAAGGAAAAGTAGGTCTCCAACACAGTAAATGACTCAAATCATGAATCAGATGGCTTTCTAAATGTAACATTATTTAGAAAGTGCAGTTCAGTTGTTTTTGTGTGTTAGACAAAGTCAATGAGAAGTTAGACAAAGTCAATGAGAACTCAAGACATGAAACTTCAATCAGATGCCTATTGAACGGTTAAAATAATCAATTAGAAGCCTAAAATAGCGCAGAAAATCAGAATTTGGATTTTGTTACTTTTTGTGTTTTTATTTGTTTCTCAAAAACAAAATCCCTTGGGATCTAAAAATAAAACTTGACTTCTTAGGGCTTATCATTTCCATTATAATATTACACGAAATAAGTAAATGACTTTCATAGAGTGGGATGTGTGAGAGTTTTTGCTCCATTTGAGGCTAGAATCCTTGTGAGGCTTTGGAATGGGCCTCCATATTTAAAATCTAAACCACCCAAAATATGTAAATCTCTTTTGTATGGGTTATCACAAAATCTCAGTCTAATATATTTTGGGCACAAAATGAGATATATCTAGTATAATTCATTTGACTAAAATGTTACAGAAATTCATGCATTTCTTTTCTTTGTGGAATACCGGTGGTACTTTGAACTTGAGGACCACATATCTCTATACCTCGGTGGTTTGAAAAAAAAATATTAATAATATATATATATCAAGTAATTTATTTGCAATAAGGCAAAACTATTTTAAATTTGAACTGCTCTAATTAAATACCTCTCTTTGCATTGACCCGTGTCAGATCTAATTTTGATAAGAGATGCTTCATGTTAGATTGATCGATCGTATTCGTATGTAACACACATGAAATTTTCTCCTATCTGCAGAAATCCCCTCCTCAAGTCTTTTGTGAATATGTTAGAAATTCTTGGTATTAAATACACCCACATGGAAAGCAAACATGGCTTGTTGGGCGCCCCATGGGAAGCTGAGAGTCTGAGACTTGGGACACCGTGCAGTTTGATACGTGTGAGTAGTTTATTGAGCTTTCCCCCTCCCCCCAAAAGTAAAGTACATGTATGTGCATGCATCATTCATTTCTCTGCTCTCTTCTCAAACCAGTCCACCTCCACTGCTCTGAACTCTGTTGAAACATTAATGCGGTGGAGGGATCCCATTCCCAGCCCACCCTTTCTGGCTCCCCCACCGCGGTACTGGGGTGTAGGATGGAATATGGATGGCAAGCCCACCTTGCTGTGGATGTGACTGATGGGTGCAAAGCGCTTCAAACTCAAATTGGGGCAGTCAAAATAAACATGAAACCTGGCATAGGTGAAAGCCCTCTTAATTAACACCAGCTGCTACTTACAAATCCCTCTTTTTCATGTATGTATTAATTACTTGACAGATGAAAGTAAGTGATTGTGAGGCGATCAATAATGCTTCTGGATCTAGCCCACCATTTTTTTTTTTTTTTTTTGCTTTTAAGTTTCTTATATGTTAAATTATCATTTGATCAGAGGCAATAAGATAAATGAATAGTAAGTGAAGGTCAAATTTTCTATCAGTTCGGTTGGATTTTGATGCGGAGACTTTTACACAAGACCAGGCATCTATGTCCATCGACGCTACGGCTCCCTTATCTCTTATATAGACAAATTCAAAGTGTTTGCTAATAAACGTGTATCCAAAGTGGGAGTCTTATTTGTACGGATAGATCTAGCCTTTGTTTATAGTGAGACTTTTACTATGTAAGTCTCTTGCTATGCCTGATCTTACATGGGACCTGTGGCATGAAGGCCGGCCATATAATTTCTTACAATTTCATGGCCTTACATCTTATCTTTATTGCGACCGGACCCGTAGATCTGGTTTTTGTAATTGATTGGATCTTAAAGTGCTCTTACATCTACAATCGCTAGTGGACCTCAAATTTTGTGGCATGTCCCACTTTGAAAATGCCCCGGATGGATACGACTCTGTTAACCGTAGAGAGGATGAGGAATTGAGGATCCAAAAAAATGTTCAGGAGAGCATTCTTCTACTTTTAGTAAAAGAGTTCGAGCCAGCACCCAGTTACCATCCCATGCATGAAAATAGATTTATACTAAGGGAGTGGCTTCATGTTACTCTACGTGGTTAACCTAAACCAGTCAGATGAATTTGGCCCGTCTAATAGTTGTTTAAGTATGAGTTGGATTTTGTCCTGCAGAATTTTCCTCGTGGCTTAGCCCGTTTGCCACTAAAAGTGGTTAAAGCTTACTTGACCTCTGAACCCGACCCGTGTAACTTAACCTGGAGCTTAAATTTGGTGGATGTGGGTAAAGAAACCCTGACCAGACTTAACAGGGGATGGGTCTCGATCAACAGGCACCCGTCTCGCTGAAAAGGGTGAAGATTTTCTAACGCCAAGAAAGTGTATTACTGTCACATCCCGGTCCCGAATCACCCTGGCCTAGGGTAATCCCCGGGGTGAAACACACGTAATCCCGTGTAATTGTACCTGTCGCGAGTCAAATATAAGCACACGAAGGAAAAAACTATTCCACTCATAAGTCGAACTCACTGGTAACTATCAATCAACAGTTTATATAGCGGAAGCTTATATGAAATGATCTTCATAACCCTGTACAATCTCATATACAATATTCAAGTTAAAATAAAAGAATATACATTGACATACCATGTATGTATCAAAAGAAGGTTTTATACATCATTATCAAAATACATAACAAAGTGAATTAAAGTAAGTGTGACCCAACAAAAACACTAGTCACACATCTACTATGCTCTCAAAATATCTTGACGCTCTCCGAACCGAGGAGTCTCTACATGGGCCCTACTCCGGGCCACTCCTCTAATCCCGAAGGTACCTCCTGGGTAACCTTCTCTCCCTCCGTGGTCTCTGCAGGACCGGGAGCTGCATCTGTGCCTGTGACACCAAGAGTAGTACCTTAATACAACAATTTAGCAAGCATAAACAGTAAATAGGAATACAATGAAGTTTCTGAAGACAATTATAATTGAGGATAATAATGAGACGAGTAAAAGAGAATTCAAATAATCCATTTTCCTGAGTAAATCCTTTTAAAATCATTAAAGAAAATAAAAATACAAGAATTGGCAACTACATAAAGCTCATCATCTCCTTGAGAGCAAATCGTGTTGGGATGTCATTAGGGGTCCGGCCAAAGATCCACCTAGCTACCCGGGTCCTGGAGTTCTGGTACTCCAGTCTGTCAACTGCGCAGCGACGTTCAATATTAAACCAAGACTTAACCACGTCGAGTATCGTCCGGTCGAAGCTAAATAGTGCCGACTTATTCAAATTGAATTTCGTTTGCAATTCAAATTGAGTAACTATTCAAATATTTGGATACACTCAATGGTGTTATCCATATCAATATCAAATAATGTATAACAAATGAAGAGCATTATATTAATATGACAATTTATCGAATAAATTGATGTAAATAAAATTCTCATTTTCAATATTTAATCAAATATTTGATGACGATAACAATGAATACTAAATTATCATTCATATAACCTAATATTAACCAATATAAGGTTAATTTAAAGAATCAACATTTTATTATTTACTTAGTGTCACTTACGATGATATTATGTTGAATCTCTAAATTAATCTTCATGGCTTAATACTAGATTAATGATTTCCTTCAGGCTTAAATAGAAGGTTAAGGATTCCAATTCTAAGTCATAAATTAAATGAAACCTAAGTTCCTATGGTAAGGGGGGTGTACATTCTAATTATCCATTTGGGAGTGATTAGGAGGGTTAATTATAGACTAGGAGTGATAATACACCTTCATTGAGCCGTAAAGAGGCCCTACAGACTGGTTTATGCAGTTCTACCGGTAGAACTTCCGGTAGAAGCATCTCTACCGGTAGAACTTCCGGTAGAAGCAGCTGGATCTCCTTATCCAGGTTCTCTGCCAGATTTTTAACTATTTCTACCGGTAGAACTTCCGGTAGAACTAAGGGTTCTCAATTTCTTTAACTCTCTGTCAGATTTCGAGCTACTTCTACCGGTAGAACTTCCGGTAGAACTTCTCGAGTTCAATTTTCTTTTTCTCTTCTATTTTAATCCTTGCCAAATGAGCCTCCTTGCTCTCCATAACACATACACAATATTTCCATACTTCCCAAAACAACCACATGAAGAAATCCAACTTATTTATCTTTTATCAACATAAAAACCCAAAATTATGGAGAGAGAAAGAGAAATACTTGAATCAAATGAAAATGTACAAAATGCAAACCCAATTTATGTTTATACTTGCCTTAAAGAAGAGCTTTTCAACTTCTCACACACTTGATTAGAAGAAACCCCAAAATCCCCAAATGCTCAAACCTTAATCATAATAATCATAGAAAACTATGTAAACATGCATGTTTGTTCCACTAAGAGTCTTTTTGACTCAAATGAAGCTCCAAAATCCAACTAGGAAGTGTTTGAAGCCTACCTCTAGCAAGTATTCCGAAATTGAGAGAAAATAGAGAGTGTTGAAGGATGCCTCTTATCACAAGATGAAGGAAAATGGAAAGATGAGGAAGAGGATGATGATTCACCCTAAATTCTCAAAGCACATGCAACAATTCTCTTGATGATTGAGTGAGGAGAGTGAATGGAAGAAAAATGGTATGGAGAGTTGTAGAGACAAGGGGAGAATGAAATGAATGAAGGGAAAGAGGGTTTATGTCTTATATATAAGGTAAGAATGGGCTTTTTTGCAATTTGGCCCATTAGTTAAGATCATTTCCAAATTAGGTCAATTGAGAGTCCATTTCCTTAAGGAGTGGTCAAATGAGGTCAAGTCTATTATGAAAGTTGATGGGATCGACGAAATACACGTGTTAGTGGTAAAATGACGTGCAAATGATGCAATTTATGAAAGTCAAGAATTACGAAAAAGCCCTTAATTACATTAAACCGAGTCAAATCAGTGCCAACTCACCCATTTAGGGTTCCAACTCACCCAACTCAATACAAATGCATTAAGCAATACTAATTTATCATAATTAGAAGTCAAGCATAATTAATTTGGCTAATACTCAATTAATTAGCAATAATCAGGGTTAATTAAGCTTGGGGTGTAACAATTACATAATGTTCGTTGTCCAAATCTATGGCTCTGTTATGACCACATCGACAATATGGCCCGTGCCCGTGGGACTAAAGCGAGCAAGAGCCCATGCAGAGCCCACTTGTGATCTCCTACCCTGCATCACCAAAGAGCAGCGCATGCTCCCTTTTCTTTTTTCTTTTTTTTGAGAGAGAGAGAGTGACATGGGTGACAAGGGAGGAGGGAGCCCCCGCCGGCCTAGCACATATTGGGGGAGAGGGCCATCCAAACATGCAGGGGGTAGAGGGCCTAGGGATAGAACTCTAGCGGTTGGGTGAAAACAAGACTCTCAACGACTATATCCCTTTGTTCTCACATCACACCCAGTTTGCCTCTCATTTGGGTTGAATTCACCATTGAAAAATTTGGTCACGTCCATCTGGTCTTTTTGGGAGTCCCACCTACTCCTTTGGTCCTTTTGGGCCTTGATGTTCCACTATATAAATATATATATATTTAATCTTCAATCAAGTTAATTGATTTTCGAGACACCCTCGTACCCATGTTTATACCTTTCAAAACCTCATCCCTCCTGGGTGGACCCTGGCTACAAGGCTCTTGCTCACTTTCAACCCTTAGAACTGTCGTTTCTAAGAACAATTCTCATATTATATATCATCATCATTATTGTGTGGGGTCGTTCCTTGAACACCGAGATTGGGCCCACTCCGCCAGGGGTGGAGAATTACGCGCCACTTCGGAACCGAGCTTGGTTTGCCATAGCACCGACCTTTACAGTTCGGTAGAAGGCTCGTCCTTACCATGCAGCTCGGTAGACTTGCCCGCATTCCCCCGTATCCCCCTTCAGTTCGGTCATACTCCAGTTCGGATGTATCAAACCTCGGACATCCTCGCCTCGGTCTCGACCACCTATTTCAGACAAAGGGCATCACCCATCATCCCCTATAGAGACATGGAGTAACGACCGAGGGACGTAGCAGAATGGTTTATGATGCAGCGAACACCAAGGAGAATGGGCGACGTTACAACTGTGATTAAGGGATAGGCATTGACTTAACAGTTATCTGAATTAAATGAGCGGGATCGACTGAAACGGTTGCCCTGATTGAGGGAATCGCATCAGTTACGCCTTGATGCTTACCCACGATATTGGAACCTCACAATGGTATAAATTAGAGGACTTAGTCTCCTCCAAAGGTATGCAATACTCAACCCATCATTTACAGAGCCATTACTCTATCATTATAAAATCTCTACCCTACTGTCACGTTCTTACACTGACTTAGGCATCAGAGAGCCTTGCGCTGCCCACAGCCAGGGTCTTTGACTGCTCTCTTCGTCTTCCTCCTTTCAGGTTCCATTGAAGGCATCACATCCTCTCTTCTAGTTAGTTTCGAGATCTCCACCTTCGGGTTCGTGAAATTTCGTGCACCTACAATTGGCGCCGTCTGTGGGAACGATACAGTAATCTTTACATTACTCAGAGATCTTTCCTTACACTATGCCTCCAAGGAGCAAGAGAGGTGGCAAGACAAAATCTGCAGAAGTGAGGGAACACCCTGGGCCATCCCGGGCAGTGTCTCGTCAAGAGAATATTGGCGAGCGTCAGGTAGTGGTGGAGAGTTACCATACCAGCTCCGTCTCACCTCTAATGGAGGAGACAAGGGCTCCTCCAGTAAACAACCCTTCACCACGTCAGCTTCGGAAGGGCAAAAGCTTGGTGGAGCACCAGGCCCACAATGACAATTCCCCCTCACTCGTGGATATCAGGACCTAGAACCTGATCATCTAAGAAAAGGATAGGCTAATCTATCAGCTCCAGCAGCAGCTCCAGGAAATGGAAAAGGCTTCTACGAACAATGTCTCACGTCCTATCATCCACAATGATCTATGGCAACACCTAAACCGCAAAAGGTGTTCCCGAGATCATGTCGAAGGCTCTGGCGATAGCTGTACCCAGAGAAAGCAAGGGCCCACATTAGACGACAAGGATGACATGAAGGAATGGCTTGCCCGGGAGGTCAAGCAGACGGTCCGGCGCAACATGGAGGTGGTCGGATTCGCTCGCGACCAGCTGGACGTCGGTGTCGCAGAGAACCTTGGAACGTCTCCTTTCTCTATGGAGATAAGGGAGTTTACTCTCCAGGAGTTTACTCTCCAGGAGAAGTTCGTCGTCCCACGGTTCGTCTTGTATGATGGAACCTCGGATCCAGGAGCGCATCTTCGGCATTTCACTCAAAGAATGTCGCTTTGGGGTGACCTCGGTTACCTTAACTGCAGAGTCTTTTCTTCCAGTCTTGGGGACCTCCCCTTAAGATGGTTCTGTGCACTCCCAGAAGAGTCGATCACAAGCTGGCGACAACTCCAAGGCTCTTTCTTGAAGAAATTCCAAGCACATAGAATCATCCCCAAGACAGACGCTGACATTATGGCGCTCCGGATGAGGCAGAACGAGTCTCTTACTCAATTTGCCAAGAGATTCTGAACGATCTACAGTCAGGTCGAAAACGCCACTGAAGAGGTGGCTATCAAATCGTTCCAGCAATCTCTACTTCCCGGCAATGAGCTCTGTAAGTACCTGATCTAGAACCCTGTAACTTCCATGAAAGCTCTCATGGCCAGGGTAAATCGCTTCATAGAGCAAGAAGAAGACGATGCTCGAGCTCGGGAAAGCTTCGGCTTCACCCAAGAAGCAAAACTCTCCAAGAGGGAGAAATCGCCTCGGAGGGAGGATGTCGGTCCCGGCCAAAAACCATCCAGTTCGGCGACAACTTCGTATACACCCTCCGGGGGTAGCAAGAAATTTAAGAAGGCTCCGAGACAGAGAAGGACAGCAGCCCATCTCGGCATTCACTGCTGTCAACACAATTTTCAAGGAGCCAATCTATAGGATCCTTGGAAAAATAAAGACGCGACCATACTTCCAGTGGCCGCAACCGATGAGGGGTAAACCGTCCACCCGCGATCAAAACAAATTCTGCTCCTATCATAAGCAGAACGGGCATATGACGGAAGATTGTTTGAGCCTCAAATCACATCTGGAGAAGCTCATTAAAGATGGGCACCTTCAGGAGTACGTGAAGGAAGGCCAAGCAGTTAACCGAGCTCAGCGCGAAGAGCGTGCTCCTCACCGAAATGACGGTCAGGATAGCGATGAGTCAGAAAGAATAATCAACGTCATTCATTTGGCGTCTACTCCGAAGGGAGGTGCTCCGAAAGAGAACGACCAAACTCGCGCTGAGGCAAGGAAGGCTTCCCATGGCAAGCAGGTTCTGTCAGCCGAGCTCGAGCCAGCTACGAAAAGAGCTCGGAGGGACAGGCCGAAGATCTGGTTTGGAGAAAAGGACTTGGAAGACGTCCAACTCCCTCACAATGACCCACTTATTGTGACCTTGAAGCTGAAGAATTGCAGAGTACAGAGGATTCTCGTCGACCCCGGTAGTTCATCCAAGATCCTCTACTACAATTGCTTCAAAAGAATGGGTCTCAGAGAAGAAGATCTGCTGGAAGCGCGTACTCCCCTAGTGGGTTTCAGCGCAAAGCCAGTCTATCCTAAGGGGAAGATCCCCTTGAAAATCCAGGTCGAACGAGCCACCGTCATGGCCGACTTCATTGTGGTGGATGCACCATCACCTTACAATGCCATCGTAGGGAGGACATGGCTGCATCAGATGGAGGCTGTACCCTCTACGTACTACCAAAAGATAAAGTTTCGCTTAGAAAATAAGGATGGCAAAGTCGAGGTGGTGACGGTCAGAGGCGGCCAGCAAATGGCCAAGCAATGTTTGATGGCCGTGGTCCGGGGAGAAGTAGAGCCACAGCAGGTTAACATGGCTGAACTTGAAGAAGAGCTGGAAAAGGTCGGCCGAGCTCCCGAGCAGAAAAGCGTTGAAGATCTGACCTCGGTCAACATTGATCCCAGCGATCCCGAGAAATACTTCTTGCTAGGCAGTGAGCTCATCGAGCCCGAGAAATCCGAACTCTTGAACTTCTTGATTGAAAACAAAGAAGTTTTCGCTTGGGCCCCGAGCGAAATGCCTGGCATCGACCCCGAGGTCCTGTGCTATCATTTCAATGTGGATCTCAATCAAAAGCCGGTAGTGCAAAAAGCTCGAAGGACGGTGATTCCACAGACAGAAGCTGTGGCCGAAGAGGTTGACAAACTGCTGAAAGCGAAGGCGATCAGGGCTGTCCACTATCTGAAGTGGGTTGCCAACACCGTGGTTGTCAAGAAGAAAAATGGCAGCTGGCGAGTCTGTGTAGACTTCACCGACCTCAATAAGGCATGTCCCAAGGACTGCTTCCCTCTGCCAAAGATCGACCAGATGATCGACGCCACCGCGGGCTACGAGAGGATAAGTTTTCTCGATGCTTATCGAGGATACCACCAGATCCCGATGTTCGGCCCCAACGAGGAGAAGACCGCATTTATAACCCTAAGAGGAGTTTACTGCTATAAAGTAATGCCCTTTGGGTTAAAGAACGCGGCGGCGACCTACCAGAGACTCGTCACTACGATGTTTCAAACTCTTCTCGGCAAAACGGTGGAGGTCTACATTGACGATATGGTCGTCAAATCCAAACAGTCTCAGAATCACCTGGCAGACCTACGTCAGGTATTTGACGTTCTGAGACGATATCTGCTCAAGCTGAATGCTGCCAAATGCGCGTTTGGGGTAGGCTCCGGTAAGTTCCTAGGGAGTCTCGTCACCAGACGAGGCATTGAAGCTAATCCAGACCAGATCGCGGCTATCCAAGCAGTGCAGGGTCCTACCACTGCGAAACAAGTCCAATGATTGACAGGCATGGCGGCCACACTCAACCGCTTCATCAACCGGTCTTCGGACAAATGCAGGCCTTTCTTTCGGCTCCTCAGGAAGAATGCCTCATTCCAATGGACCGAGGAATGCAACCGAGCTCTACAGGAGCTCAATGTCTACCTCTTTTCACCACCCCTTCTTTCGACTACGACAGAGGGAGAAATTCTTTACGTGTACCTGGCGGTCTCGGATCACGCGGTCAGTTCTATGCTAGTAAGACAGGAGGACTCGCAGCAAAGGCCCATTTACTACACTAGCAAAATCCTTCTTGATGCCGAGACCAGGTACTTGCAAATGGAGAAACTTGCGTTAGCTCTCGTCAGTGGCTCCTGCAAACTCTCCCACTACTTCCAAGCTCATACAATCATGGTTGTGACGGAATATCCGCTCCGACAACTTTTTAACAAGGCGGACTTCTCCGGAAGAGTGTCCAAGTGGGTTGTCGAACTGGGTCAGTATGATATCCACTATCAACCCAGAACGGCGATCAAAGCCCAAGTACTAGCTGACTTCATTGTGGAGTTCATCTCTCCTAGTTCGGTACCGAGCCAACTCAAAACCGAACTGAGGGGCAGTACAGAAGAGAAAAGCAAGAGTACCGAAGAGATCACCGAAACCGCCCACGAAAAGCAACAATCTTGGAACCAGTTCCTCGATCAGGCATGGAAGGTTTTCGTCGATGGATCTTCGACCTCTAAAAGGGCTGGTGCTGGCTTGGTTCTTCAATCTCCAGAAGGATTGGTCATCGAGCAGGCCCTTACACTTGATTTCAAGGCTACCAACAACGAAGTAGAGTACGAAGCGTTGATTGCGGGACTTGGTAGAGCTAAAACTCTGGGGGCACGGCATCTGGTCGTCTTTTGCGATTCACAGCTTGTGACGAGCCAGTTGAGTGGAGAATATCAGGCTCGTGACGAGAGGATGGCGGCCTATCTTGCTCTTGCAAAATAACACCTCTCTCAGTTTGAAAGAGTAGAAGTCAAACAGGTCGGCAGAGAGTTGAATTGTCATGCTGACGCCTTGGCTAATCTGGCACCCACTGTCGAAGCCGGGAGAAAGAGAATCATCGAGGTAGAATCTCTAGATAAACCCAGCATTCAGCTTCATTCACCCCGACAAGTACTCTGTGTTGATCTTGGCCCTAGTTGGATGGATCCAATCATCTCGTACCTCAAAGATAATCAGCTTCCGGAAGACAGAATTACAGCTCATAAGATGAGGTTGAAATCTGTTAGGTTTTGGTTATCTCCAGAAGGCAAACTTTACCGGAAGTCTTTTACAGGCCCTTACTTTCAATGCGTCCACCCAAGCAAAGTCGAGGACTTTCTCTACGAAATCCATGAAGCGATCTGCGGAAGCCACATTAGAGGTCGGTCACTAGCATACCGGGCTATCAGCCAGGGGTACTGGTGGCCATACATGCAGAAAGACGCTCAGGTATATGCAAGGAAGTGCGAGAAGTGTCAGAAATTTTCACATTCGCTTCATCAACCAGCGCAGGATTTGAGCCCGATCTCCAGCCCTTGGCCCTTCGCCCAATAGGGTTTGGACATCGTGGGACCTCTACATCGAGCTCCGGGAAATAAGAAGTGGCTAATTGTAGCTACTGATTATTTTACAAAGTGGATAGAAGCAGAACCGCTCTCCTCCATCACTGAACGAGACACCAAAAAATTCGTATGGAAGAACATCATCACCAGGTTCGGCATTCCTCGAACTTTGATCTCGGACAACGGGATACAGTTCAACTCTAACCTCTTCAAGAGCTTTTGCGAGGAGCTCGGCATCAGAAATCATTATTCCACGCCAGCCTACCCTCAGAGCAATGGTCAAGCTGAAATTTCTAATAGGGTGATCCTCGATGACCTTAAGAAAAGACTCGACCGAGCTAAAGGGAGATGGGTGGAAGAACTTCCGAGTGTCCTATGGGCATATCGGACGACTCCAAGGCGTTCCACTTCGGTGACTCCTTTCTCCTTGGCATATGGGACCGAAGCAGTGATACCTCTTGAAGTAGGACTTCCGACACTAAGGTCAGAACTCTTCGACCGAGGTCAAAATGAGATCAATCTTGGAAGAGAACTTGATTTGGCCGAAGAGCGCAGAGAAGCTGCAGCCGTCCGCTTAGCAGCCTACTAGCAGCAGTTGGCTAAAGGCTATAATCAAAAGGTCCGGGAAAGAAAATTCTTCATTGGGGAATTAGTCTTGAAAAAGGCACTGCCAGCAGACAAAGATCCGAACGCTGGCAAACTTGCACCAACCTGGCTCGGACATTTCAAAGTGGCCTCCTCTGCGGGTCAATCAGCATATAGACTGGAGGACATAGACGGTAACCAGTTGCCGCGGCCATGGAATGCCACTCACCTCAAAAAGTTCTATTTCTGACTTGTAATCGACTTTTCAAGCATCAATAAAGCTATTCTTTTGTTCCTTGACATTTCGATTTTTCACAAGTCATAGAGCTCGGCAAAATCCTCTTACAGTTCGGCAGAAGTGCCAAATCCTAGTTTCGGTTTATACACCAACTGGATGCGTCACGAGTCTGCCACAGAAGGTCTCGGTACGCCTACCAGATCACAGGCAGGATTCCATACCTCAGCCACAGAAGATCTCAGTACATATACCAGATCACTGGCAAGGTGATGATTACACCATTGGTGAAGAACCAGTTGGTTATATCAGTAAAAATCTGGCCACAGACGATCTCGGTATTCATACCAGATCACTGGCATATACGAACTACACTACCGGTAAGAACCGGATAGTCATGTTCTAACTAAGTTGGAACTCGTGCTAAGACTAGCAAAAGCAGCACGGAGTTCGGACAAGATTTTTTTTACCAAATTTGCTCTCTTGGGTTCATGGTTCATTAGCTAAAGCAACTATATGAGCATATTTGGTAAACATTTCCATTTCGGCAAAAGTTTGATAAGACATTGAAGTTTAAGAATGAGATAGATACAATTTGATGCGAAGTCGGTTTTCATTACTTTTCAACTTATGACTACATTGAACGAGCATGACTCACAAACAAAAGGGAAAAAGGAAACTACAACGAAATACAAGAAGATGATCATGAAACAGGGGCATCAGCTCCATCGCCTTCAATCTGGATAACCTCGGTCTCAGATTGAAGGGGCTCGACATTTGGAGCTTCGGTCTCAACAGGAGGCACTTCGGGAATAGGGGGCAAATCAGGCTCAGTTGCCGAGCTTGGAAACTTGTCAGGGTTCAGGAAAGCCGGATGGTCGTTGGGGATTCCAGTCTTTACAAGGGCGGCCTTCCAGCCCATCTCCCAAGAATCATCCCTGATGCCGGCCACTTGGGCCGCATACTCGGTCCCAGCTTCCTGGAATCCTTCAAGGTATGCATTGTTGGTGTCAGTCCGGATTCTGTATTCGGTCTCGGCCTTCTCCTTCTCAAGCTCAGCAATTTTCTTTTTAAGCTCGGCCTCCCTGAGCTTCCCTGCTTCAATCTCAGCCTTTGCCTTGTCATGCTCAGAGAGAATGGCACGAGACGTCTCCTCGTACTCCTTTATTGTATCTCTGTTAGCTTTCAAGGATTTCTTATACTCTTCGGCCTTGGCCTCAGCGGCAGCCTGATTTTTCTTGGCTTGCTAGATCCTCCGCACGGAGATGTGGCACTTTTGCACAATCTGCAGAAAGAACAATTTCATATTATAGCTACCGAAATACAGCACAGAAGTGTGGAGAAAAAAGGTTAAACTTACGCTAAGGGCAGACTCCATCTGTGATACTAGAAGCATGACGTTGTCAAGCTCATCATGCTTCCCCATGTCCCGGGGCAAAACGCAGGCATCCCCTAGCGTAGCCACCACTAATGGAATCCCGCCAAGACGATCTTCTAAGGTCATTGGCCTCCCCGGCTGAAGCAGAAAACTCGGCTTCCACAGCGCCGCTGTAGACCGTTGGATCGCCACTCTTTGGTCAACTCCCCTCTACACTGATGGTGGGGCCGACTGGCCCTCAGTTCTGGCCCTCTTCTTTCGGCGAACCTCTTCCAGTGCAGACTCGTCGATACTAGCCGTGGAAGCACGGGCTGAAGAAGATGAAGGAGCAACAATGCCGGGCGTGCCAGAAGGAGGCCTGGAAGAAGAGGCAACAGCGCCAGGCGTGCCGGAAGGAGGCCTGGAAGAAGAAGCAGCAGCGCCTTGGGTTGCACCCCCGAAGGCCGCGGCCCGAAGATTCTGCAAAGGAGGCTTCAGGTGGTTCTTGTTTTTGTCCATTGGCTCTCTTTCTCCAGAACTGCTTGTTGGAGAACTCTCCTCCTCGCTATCTGAGCTGAATATGGATGCTTCAGCAACAGTTGCAGCCCGTCCCTTAGAATCGGCTGCAATTTGCTCTTGTTCTTCCTTGTTTTCCTCAACCTCGGCTACGGAAGCCTGACGATGGGCGAGGCTCTTTTTGTAAGATCGGTACTTCGGCGCATAATCTAAAAGGGTGAAAGCCGCCCTCTCCTCATGCCCTCGGTACATCTCTACAGACCGAAACCAGCCTTCGTTCTTCACCCAACCGACTCATCTAGCCTCCTTTCTCCTTTCACGAGCACCTGCAAAATAGAAGGACATCAGTTCGGCTGTACAGAGAATAAGATGCAGTAGGAAATTAAAACCGAAGTAAAAAACAACTGTATTTACTTGGTGGTGTGCCGAGACGGCGAGGGATCCGGTTGAACCTCTGCGACATCGGCTCGTCATCACCGAACTCCCAGTTACCTGAGACGAGCAGGAGATCGTCTCCGGCGTATTTGTTCGAATCCTCTAAGGCACGAACGAATCCCGTTCGACGCGACTTGACTCGGAGGTAAAAGCTACCTCTCGATTTGCACAGCTCATAGGAGTCCTCAATATCATGAACGCCTAGATTAATATTTAAGATATTATTGAGCACGACAGTGCCCATTATGATTTTGAAGCCGTTTGGCATCAACTGACAAAGACAGAGATGCCAAGCTCGGAGGCATTCCCCGAGCAAGGGATTTAGGGGAAACCGGACCCCGCCCTCTATAATGGCTACTAGGGGAAATGGCATCCAGCCATCGTAGAGGCTACCATCAATATAGGATTTGGGGTCGGGAACCTTAAGGAGGACATCGTAAAAAATCTGATACCTAACCCTAAGGTCTCTTAACGCACCCTCGGATTCTAATCAATAACTATAGATACCCATTTTTCTAGAGAAAGAAGGGGCAGAGGCGAAGAACAGAGGGGAGAATGGAACCCTAGATGCAGAAAAAAGCAAGACAGGGAAAAGAAGACTTACAAAGACAGAGGGTAAGGATGAGACTCGATTCGTACAGCACTCTTTGTCAATCAACAGTCTTTCCCGTGAAAATTTCTTTGGAAGAGACCCTTCTCTTTCACAGCAGAATGCAGAGTAAGGAAGAAGAAGAAACGATAAGAGGCGTCCCCCTATTTATAGTAAGGAGAAGGTACGATCAATAAAGGCAGCTCATCATGGCATCCTCTCGAAACGTACAGCGTCGTTTTGAATTTCAAAAAGGACCGTGTTTGTGATTGATTAGCCGCCTTACTCACCGTTTCGAAAAGACTACGCATCTCGTGGGGAAACGACACGTGGTACCGTCAGCATATTTCATGCGCGCAGTCAAGGCGAAGCATTTAATATCACGCATAGCGAAGCGACATCGGACGAACATGAAGGGACAACGACGTGATCCGAAGTCCGATTCAAAAACTTTGAAATCCAAGTAATTTCGCAGTTCGGATTTAGTCTTACACCAAAAGAGGTCTCAAGTTCGGCGAAAGATACAGCTCGGCTGGAGTCACAGCTCGGCAAATGTACAGTTCGGCAAGATTCCAGTCCTTGTCAAGGTCACTTCTACAAGTACCTTCCACATCATACATTCAAAGCAAGCACACAGAGAAAGAGAATAGAAGACAGAAGAAATTTGATTTTATATTAATTCATTTTCATTACATGAAGTCTGATACAGTGACACTCGATTTCTCTCTTTCCTCACAAAATTTGTCTCTGAAATATGTGTTCTTCTTCTCCTGAAAGGCTCGTTCTTCACGGAAGAACGACACCACAAGACGAAGCACAAGATCTCTTGCCCAGAATAAATCTGGCGTTATTTTCTGACATAGATGTCTTATCTCCTATCATCAAGAGATCAAGATCTATCTCATGAGAGATAGCACAGTTGGCCAGAAGCCGCATGAGAGATAGCACAGTCGGAAGACGATCAGGGGCAGTTTCCTCCCACTGAAGAGGAACCAGCCATCGTCATGACACCGGACGAAGCTTCAGGCTCAGTTAGTTTGTAAAGGCGGACGTTATTCTTCCCACCAGCGAATGTTAGCTCCATGGAGGCCAACCCTATCTTCCTCAGTCGAAAATTCTAAACTTCTACGTTCAGGAGTAAGGCATCCAGAAGAAGAAAGGCCCTATTTATAGACCTGGGCCCTCTTTCCCAAGCACAGGAAATTAGTGCTCTCCCCTTTACGAAGCATCGTTCAGCGCGCTAAATACGGTGAATGGATCCCTCTATTGACGAGCCGCCATCCGAGCAGTGACACGTGGCATCATCGTCTTGTATTCCCCCTCGATCGTACCACGGTATTTAATATCATTATGATATCTCGGGATGACGCGAAGGTATAGGGAAAGGGCAAGATGATGTCAGCGCAGCGTCATGGAGAGACAAACCCCAAAGAAGACGAGTCGATCGGTCTTGCACATCTCTCTATTTATAGCTCCCGACCTCGGAGAGTTCTTTAAATCCCGAAGGACGAGAGCTAGGGGGCAATTGTGTGGGGTCGTTCCTTGAACACCGAGATTGGGCCCACTCCGCCAGGGGTGGAGAATTACGCGCCACTTCGAAACCGGGCTTGGTTTGCCATAGCACCAACCTTTACAGTTCGGCAGAAGGCTCGTCCTTGCCATGCAGCTCGGTAGACTTGCCCGCATTCCCCCGCATCCCCCTTCAGTTCGGTCATACTCCAGTTCGGATGTATCAAACCTCGGACATTCTCGCCTCGGTCTCGACCACCTATTTCGGACAAAGGGCATCGCCCATCATCCCCGATAGAGACGTGGCGTAACGACCGAGGGACGTGGCAGAATGGTTTATGATGCAGCGAACACCAAGGAGAATGGGCGACGTTACAACTGTGATTAAGGGATAGGCATTGACTGAGCAGTTATCTGAATTAAAGGAGCGGGATCGACTAAAACGGTTGCCCTGATTGAGGGAATCGCATCAGTTACGCCCTGATGCTTACCTACAATATTGGAACCTCACAACGGTATAAATTAGAGGACTTAGTCTCCTCCAAAGGTATGCAATACTCAACCCATCATTTACAGAGCCATTACTCTGTCATTGTAAAATCTCTACCATACTGTCACGTTCTTACACTAACTTAGGCATCGGAGAGCCTTGCGCTGCCCACAGCCAGGGTCTTTGACTGCTCTCTTCGTCTTCCTCCTTTTAGGTTCCATTGAAGGCATCACATCCTCTCTTCTAGTTAGTCTCGAGATCTCCACTTTCGGGTTCGTGAAATTTCGTGCACCTACAATTATTATTATATAAACTTATTATTATCATCTAAGTATATAACATAGTATCTATGATCAATACATCAACGTTATTATATAATAATCTATATAATAAATTAAATTTCTCATGGTTTGAATTGGCCGAAGGTCAGATTCTGGTCCACTCGGGTCCATTGGAATCGAGGTCAAGCCCAATGCATCAGACCCCGTCTACTCTCAATTTGGATTTTGATACAAAACCATTAATTTTACGTTCATGCGTTATCGTGTTGAGACCAAATCCTCTCTTGCAGCTATTACACTTGAAGCGTGTGATAAAAACTCCAACTTGGAGCCTACATAGAGATAATTCGGACGGTTAAAAATGAAGTTCTTCCTCTCTACTCATGTATTCTCAAGTTTCATTTTAAAAGGGGAGGTCCCCATCACACGATTGAGCACTATGACGAGCGATGGGACCTTAGCGCCAATCACATTTATGTCATGGTGCTCAATTGGATCATGGGACCCAACCTATTTTAAACCAGGACTTGAGGATACATTTGTGGAGGGAATGGAATTCACTTAAATTGTCCAGCTTATCTCTATGTGGGTCCTAAGATGGAGTTTCAAAATGTGTTAGTGTTACACACCATGTAATAGCTGCAATAGAGGATCCAGTTTCGATAAAGAAAACATTATTAATAAGGAAGAGAGCATTGTAATTTGTATATCGTTTGAATCCATCTCATCCTAAGGTGGATGGTAAAGAATTTTTTATTGGTTTTTGTTTTGATAGGACATTTAATTAATGCCGTTTCAAGTGCTGTATATATATATTAATAAGGGAAATGCTCCTATGAGAGATGCTCTCACCTTATTATGAGAGATAGGGGTGGGGGCCCTCACATTCATAGGACATTCTATGAATGTGAGGGCCCCCACCCCTATCTCTCATAATAAGGTGAGAGCATCTCTCATAAAAACATCTCTCTATAAATAAATGATCTTATTTTTATATTAGTATCTCAAAATAAAGTAATGTGCCCAGTGCCACTTTCTTACTTATTTTATTTTATTTTTTTGGGTAAAAACCCACCTTATTACTTGGATCCCGGAAAGCCCCACCCATTTCAAATTAGAACACATGCCAAAGGCGGACTAGCTCTATCTTATAGAAGAGGAAAAAACAAAAAAAAAAAAAAAAGGTTAGATTCACTTTTGGAAGGGAGCCAACACATCCCGTGCCCATGGTAAAGCTCCTATTCCAACTTTTGTTTTTGGAAAGTTTTTTTTTTTTTTTTTTTTTTTTTTTTTTTTGAGAAAGATACTTCTAAAAAGATTATTCCAATGCATTCGATGAATCTACACGGGGTTCAGAGTTCAGATGGGGTGTGATCAAAGGGCTGAGCTGTTGTAGTGCGTCCGGATCCTAAGATTTTTTATTGTTATATTATATTATATTTGAGGTACGATTAGAAGGCTACAGCTCGGGCACTCACGCGCAAGGGAGCAGCATTTTGTAAAGCAGCTCAGCTCCACCTGGGACCATTGAAAGAGATTTTTACGGTAGACTCTCATATAATACAAAGGACACAGAGTGAGAGAGTGATGTATTGCGACTTGTGAGGGAGGAGATATTTTTTCCCTCAAATAAATGAAGAAGAATGCGCGGCAGGAGAAATAGAAATCGTTTTATGAGATGAACAACTAAAAAGTAAAGTTTTCCTTCTCAAACGTTATTCTCTCTCTCCTTTCGTTAAAACAAGAAAAAAACCCCAATTCTCGTGCCCTTACTCGAGTTGCGTCTGCGTTTGGATCCGAAAAGGTCGGAGAGAAAAGGTGAAGGATACAAAAAGAGATTGATGCTCTCTCTTTTTCTCTTACCGTTTGTTTAGGTTCGTTCATTCTTGTAATCGATGCTCGTCGGTCGATTGATTGCTGATGTATGTAGGCATTTTTTTTTTTTTCAGGTTGGGAGGGGGAAGATCTAGAAGTGAGCTGTCGGGAGGAGTTTCATATTTTCCACTACAATCTCAATTTCATTTACTCTTAAAGAAAGGAGCAAGAGGAAGTTCTGAAAGGTTTTGAGAGGAGAATATGGGGGCAAAGGTTGCTGTGACCTGTTTACATTGGTCCCAACCTGTTGTTTCTCATCCTCCTTTCCAGAGTGATTTAGTTCCTTCAGCCTCGGCTCCATCATCTTCGTCGTCGTATTCTTCTTATTCTTCTTCGAGAAGAAGCAGAAGGGGAAGAGCGGCAGCAGCACTCGTGCGATTCGTTAAGTCTCCTCCTCATCCTCCTCTGCTTTTCGGCATAAATCTTGCAAGGTCTCGTCCCTGTGAATTTTCAAGTTCCAGTTACAGCAGGAGCAGCAGCAGATCCCAATCGCTCAGGAGATCCTGCAGCAGAGGCTCAGATGCTTTCTTCGACGACGAGGAATTTCCAGGGAGTCTTCAAGAAACAACGGACGGAGATACAGAATTGGATAATGCCTCCTCTTCTTCTAACCCTAAATCATCCAGCAGCATCTACGGGATGAAGAGCAAGGACGGTTTTGCCATGATGGACAACAGTAATCACAATTCGGATTTCCCTCATAATCTGCGCCTCAGAAGCAGCAGCAGCAGCAACAGCTACATCAATTCTCCTAGTTCGAGGAGGGGTTTCGGATCGGAGGCAGGGGCAGGGGAGGGTGATATGATATCGGCTAGCGTGGAGCACAAGGCGAACAGCGTCGATTTCCCTCTCTCCCTCCGGATGCTGAAGCGGAAGAAGAAGCAGCAGCAGCAGGAGTGGGAGGAAGGGGAGGGGTTATTCGGCGAATCGTCGGCGTCGTCCTCGGCGGGGGCGGGAAGCTGCTCTGTGAAGAAGGCCTTCTCTTCCATGGTGTTCATGATCCGAGAGCTCCACACGTACACCTTGCACATGCGGGAGATGGTCTTCCCCCACCACCAGCAGGGAATGGGCATGGGCATGGATCTGCAGGGGGTTCTGGCGAGAGTGAGGAAGGAGATGCACGCCTCCTTCGTCTGGCTATTCCAGCACATCTTCTCCAGCACCCCCACCCTCATGGTCTACGTCATGATCCTACTCGCCAATTTCACAGTATACTCCATGACCGCCACAGCCGCCATCGCCCCTCCTCGTCCGACGATGGAAGCGACCATTGCCGTCTCAGAGATCCACCAGCAGCAGCAGCAGCAGCAGAGGTTCGATCCCCTCTCCACCATCAAGGGGAGAACCGCGTCGGTCGGGGGCAGCGGAGGGGGCGGTGGAAAGGTGCGACCGATGGCGGGGGCGACAGAAGGGGGAGGGGATGGGCGGTTTGAGGATTCGTTAGATCAGCACCGGACAATGTTCAGCGATGGGATGTCGTCGTCGTCGAGGGTTACTTCTGTTGGGAATGGGAATCCAGCGGCGGCAGTGAGTGAGGAGAAGGGGGAGAAGAAAGAGGAGGAGTTGAAGCTGTGGAATTCGATAGTGGAGGAGGCATCTAGAATGCAGGGTGATGTCTACTTGGACCACGACACCATGCATCGGCTCGTCTCCCCGGTAACGGTAGTGATGGAGCCAGAGGATTACACGCACTACTTGTGGACGGATCTTCTTTATCAGCGTGCCGTGTCGGAGGAACCGGACAACCCTCTCATCCTCTCCAACTACGCCCAGTTCCTTTACCTCGTAGTCCACGACCTCGACAGGTTAGGCCGCCCGCCAGGGTTATCCCTCTCTCTCTCTCTCTCTCTCTCTCTCTCTCTCTTTAATATATATATATATATATATATTATTTCATTTCATTTCATCCGATTTCTTTTTAAATTCTGATTTTGAGCCCCATTACCTAACTATAGAGTACATATATACCAGCCAGCCAGATTGATATATTTATTACAACTATTCAGCAATAGCAATTAGCAATAGGAAGTTCAGGGATCAGCGGCCATATCGGTTATTGATCGGGAGAGCAGGATTCTCCTCCTGATTTAGTGATTTTAAGGAGGTGTAATTATTATGAATCCGGTTTCTTTTGCCGGTGCTAGCTCCTCCTCTTCCTTCCTCTGTTTACTTGACTTGTAATGGCCAGTCAATTTCCTTTGTTGGGTTGTGAGTTTGGTGGATGGGTGTGTCTTCTCCTTCTTCATTTTAATTCTAATTTATTAGTTAATTAATTAGACATGAGAAGTACACTTCGTTGAACTTTCCTTTCTACAGAGCTGTGGGGGGGGGGGGGGGGATTGGGAGAGTTACTTACAGCCAAGCAAATAGCTTTTTAGGAGGAAAGAATTAAAAAATAAAAAAAATTCTCTTTTACTTTTGGTTTTGGTGGTGATTGACTGATTGTGATATGCCTTGTGTGGTTCCATGGAGCAGAGCTGAGGAAATGTTCAAGAGAGCAGTGGGAGTAGGACCCCCGGAAGCGGACTCACTGAGTCGGTATGCGAATTTCTTGTGGGTGGCTCGGAATGACCTAGCCGGCGCGGAAGAAAAGTTCTTGGAAGCCATTGAGGCTGATCCTACCAACTCCATTCATGCTGCCAACTACGCTCACTTCCTTTGGAACACTGGAGGCGAGGATACTTGCTACCCTCTCACATCATGATGATGATTGATGATGGCCCTGCAGGTAAAAACCAGTGGAACAAAGAAAAAAGAACAATTCTTCTCTCTCTACACTGCTGTGGTGTTTTGTCTATTAGTAGTAAATTGAAAGAAAAGGAGGAGATAAATAATGAAGAGGAGGATGATGATGGTGATCGAATATATTACAAAAGATTTTTTTTCTTCATTCTTTCTCTTTTTTTCTTTGTTCTTTTTACTGCGAGGTGATCTCGTCAAATGTGGTCGAGGGATTCCAGTAATCTGTCTCTCATTTTTTACTCTTTTCTTTCTGCCAATGAAATGGAAATGGAGTATATGTCTTTGAAGGTGGAGGCGGTGTAGATAGTCGGTCATACTGGTCACATATTGTTTCTTTGTGTAAATGCAAGTTGAAAAAGGCATATCCCCTTTCTTTCCCCTCTATCTGAGTGTGTCCAGTGATCCGCTGTGTATTGTGAGGTTAAGCTCAAAAGCCTCCTTAAAAAAGGATACAAGATTATATATTGTTATTTTTGTACTTATATAATTATTAGCTCTGCAGTAGAAGTCACTTTTTTTTTTCTTATATATCCTTGCAATCCAACGTAGCCGATAGCTTGGTGGTGAGGCAGGTGATAGGTGCGAGGGACTTGAGAAGGGAAGGGTGTCTGATGGGGTTTGTGTGTATTCATTCACCAGGGAAGGAAATTTCACAATTTCTTTTTGAGTCCGGGCTCACACTACAACAGATATTAGTTCCCCTTCATTTTACTTTTTAGTCATGCATGCGTCACCATTGGACATCATTTATATTTTTTATGATTTGAGTCATTGAATATGGGACATGCTGTAATTGTAATTGTTTGTCCAATGTCCTTCTCCATCCCTCCTCCTCCTTCGATTGTTTTCCTCTGTGTTGGTAGCGTAGCGCTGGCCCAACTTAACTGGGGATTTTTCATTCGTCTTAGTTTAGTTGGATCGTTTATATCTTCTTCGCTATACACCCATGTTTCCCACGCGCAGGAGTCACTCAACACTTACACCGAGTTACATCCCCCTCCCTTTTTTTTAACCCTTCTTGGTGTCTTCTCATTTTTATATTATACTTATAGGGCCCACTATATATTAAACTTGATTGGAATTGTTAGTTAATCTTTCTCTTTCTTTTTTCCTAGAAAGACTTGGTACAACGGCACGTGCGCTTTAAGAAAATGTAATAAAGAGTAAGAAATCAGAAAGTATATTTTAATAAATAAAAAAAAAAAAAAGAAGAAGAAGAAGAGATGAATGCTTTCTTTGTTTGCCATACTAAAAGGGATTTTTTTCGAAATTGGATTTTCAATTATCCCAACCTTGCAACTAAAGTTATATCTTTTTAAAAGAGAAACAAGACTTTCTTTCTTTTTAATATTTCCCCTCTTTCTTTCTTTCTTTCAATATAATGAAGAGGGGCTTAACATCTATGCCATAGAAATCAGATGGACAAGTTCCTCGGCAAACGAATGATTCTCATTTTATGAATAACTGTAGAAATCTCTGGGATTGCATCGATTTCAATGGTGCGTGTAATGCAACTGAAAAGGTTGGAAACTCGTATTTGGTGGATCATGTGTGCACCAACAAAATTCATAATTATGGTTTCAAATTAGGGAAAGACGGTACAATCAATAACAAAGCAATAGTAAATCTTGGGGCAAAACTAGCATCCATGTGGGTGTGAAGAGGGGACCAGACAAGGGCGGTGGAATGTCTCACTTTAAGGGCAATGCTGACCATAATTCGGGTTTACAATCACATGATTCTCCCACTCCATGGGGGTAACGTCATCATTGCACGGACGGACCTCTATCATGCATCATGTGAACCCTTCTATTTTCTCAGTCAAAGCATTCTCTTCCTCTCTCTTTCTCAATATTAACATATGCAACAATGTTAGGTAACCCAATCTTTCTTTTCCCAAAACAGTAAAAAAAAACGAGAAAAATAATGTTAAAACCCAATCTTCTTTTACCATAACAATCTACCATCCCACTTATATCAGATGACGCTGTGCAAGTTTTTGATAATTTTCACTGTTTCAAACACACATCTAACGGCGAAACTTTCCGAACCAATAATTCATCGCTGCAGTCGGGATGTTTAAATATTGAATAAATTCAATCAGTATGGGAATATTATATAGTATGTGAGCAGAGGGAAAGTTAAAAAGAAGAAAAAAAGGACTGATAGAAAATCACCTATAGCCAACGTAATGATGATCAGTTTTTGCAATTTAGTCCCACCAGCCAAAAAAAAAAAAAAAAAAGAAAGAAAAAAGTCACCAATAAACAAAACATTTACATGATTGATTCACCAATCGACATCCTTTTTTTTTTTTTGTAAGGTTTTGAGTGTTGGCAGACAAAACTTGGATTTGATCTATGTGTTTTTCATTTTTCTAGAATAGGCTGCAAAATCCCATAGGAGTACAGCCCGCAAATAAAGACTAGAACTCCAAAGTTCGAAAGTTGTTGTACAGAGCCTTTCCAAGTCAGTTTTTCCGAGAGACCTAGAGTTCGAACGTTCAGTACAAGAGTTCGAACATTGCCTGCCACAAGTTCCTAGGCCAAAAACTAGAGAAGAGCAAAGTTCAAACGTTCAGCACAAGAATTCGAACGTTGTGTGCCAGAAGTTCCCAGGCCATTTTTCAGAAAGCACAAGAGTTCAAACTCTCAGCTCAAGTGTTTGAATGTTGCCTGCCAGCAGTTCTCGTGCCATTTTTCAGAAAGAGCAAGAGTTCGAACTCTTCACTAAAGAACTCAAACGCTCGTAACAGAATTCTATTTTGGGCAAACCCTAGTGGTTATATTATATAAGGGTTGTTATATTTTGCCCTAAATACCTCTCTTAAATGTTCAATTACTGCTACTAACATTAAGAGAGGGTTTTTCATTCTTTAGAGAGATTCATCCATTTTGAACTGAGATTTCCATCTCTAGAATCCATTTCTTCTATTTTTGGTTCATTTCATTTCGAAGTTGCTTCGAGGGTGTAGACGGAGAGTCAAGCATGAGAGAAGGTGAATGGCAAGGCGCAGGCATGAGGTTCTGCAGTTCTTAGGTTGTTGTTCAACTGGAGAGGGGTTGTAAGTTCTCTTATAAGCGTCAAATTGTTAGTATTTGATCTCTTTCTAGGACCGAGTTTCAGGGCCCGTGGTTTTTTCCCTTTTGTTTGGGGGTTTTTCCATGTATATCGTTGTTTCTTTTATGGTGGTTGATTGTTGTTTTTGTTAGTGTTGTTTGAGTTGTTTGAATTTCATATTAAAAATCTGATTTGGAACCTTAAACTTTAGAATTTGAGGTTTTAAAACCTTAATCTTATCTTCTATAATGGGGATTCAAACTAGCACACCCACACATCCCCATGACTCTGACCAGCTGAACTTTTGGGCAAGACTTTACTATTTTCCAAGTCCTTTCAAATTCATTTCAAGAAAGATGGGAAAATAAAAACCTATAGAAAATCCTTTTTGTCCCTTTCCAAACCCTTCAATCAGGTTTTAAAACCAAGCTTAAATTTGACAAGGAAAAAGGAATTGAGAGAAATCCCAAAATGGATGAGTACTTTGATCCTCTTCAACCTCTCCTCCACTTGAGCTATCCCATTAAAATCCCTTGTCTAACAGAGAAGAGGTGAAAATGCCTTTTCCCTGTTATAAGAGTCTTTTCTTCCCATCATTGCAGTAGTGAGCATCTTCCGCCATGGGCCACGTGCTTTTTTGTCAATTAGATCTCATCTTTCAAAAAAAAAAAAAAAAGTAATCTCGTTTGCAGGGGTTACATAGCATGAACAAAATGCCCTATATTTAGTGACCAAATTATCAAAAATAGCGGTCCAAAGAGAAATACATAAAAGAAGGCCCATTTTCTCTAAAAATAAATGTCACAAACAAAGGGTCTAGAATAGCAATTTAAATCATCACTCCATATAAAGCCCAGAATAATTATGCTGATATCACTCCATATAATTTCTTTATCCTTTCTGCTCATTGGTTTTCTCCATCCAAATCACACCTGGGTGAAATCCCATTTGCCTCGAGGGTCAGAATCAAGTGTTAGGTTATTGGATTTAATAAATTTTATACAAGACAGTGCAGTCAGGCTAACTATTATTATTTATATAAAAAACGAGGTTGAATTTTCCGCATATTAATTCAGGATTCTAAAATAAATCTCTCTCTCTCTCTCTCTCTCTCTCTCTCTCTCTCAATCAGAAACAACACCTCTCTCTCTCAGAAAAAACAAAAATAAAATTCTTTACTCCTTTTTTTATAAGAAGAGATGGTGACGGTGATGGCGACCATAATAATAATAATAATATAATCTCTTAGTGTTGTCATACCAATGAAAATCCAAAACCATGCTTAGCCATTTTTGTCAATAGAAGAGAGCCCACTCATTACCTCTTCAGTAAAACTGTGGCCACATGAGCTTCATCATTGTTTCATACGGCAAGGCTAAACCATTATTTTAAGCTCGGTGTCTCTCTGTACTTAGAATTTCTTACGGGCGTTCAAGCTATTTTAGGTATGATGTGATGACTTATTCTTAACATAGTATTCGTGATTTTATCATTTGTTTGTCAGGATTCACCATTAGAGAGGACCTCACTATTTTACTATTAGCTTAGGTTGGAGTCCACCATAAGGAGAATGCTAAATATATAGCTTCTTAAAAATAGGACATTTCTCGAGTGTGTGGGTCAAATAGTGAGATTTGTTCATGCTCATGATAAGAGTATGAGAATTAGACATCTAAAAATAGATTCTGGACTCCATCATAGGGCCCATATAGTGATAATCCAAACCGTTCAAGATGAATGTCATCCCCACTACAAATACATCCTTGAACTTAACTTCAAATGGAGTGGGTTCCACCGTATGATTGAGCACCATGACAGAAAAGTGATTAATACTAGATCGGTAGCGATGCCACGTTGGCACTAGTCATATTTCTATTATAGTGCTCAATCGAATGGTGGAACTCACTCCTATTAAATTAAAACTTGAGGATATATTAGTGAATGAGATGAGATTCATCTCGGCTGGTTGAAATTATCTCTGCATGAGACCCACTGTGGAGTTCTAGAAAAGGGCTCCTAGAAATAATAAGTTTCATTCAACATTGTCTCCGGTCCTCAATTCATTCCATGAAATGACGTCGGCCCTTATGCCATGAAATGATGGCAGTCTAATGCATTCTCAGCGTCATCATCTAAGTGGGGGTGGGTCAAATAAGTGGGCCCCGCTCCAGATGAGCCTGATCGATACCCGCATTGAATTCGT
Source organism: Umbellularia californica (assembly GCA_028538565.1). Classification (NCBI taxonomy): domain Eukaryota; kingdom Viridiplantae; phylum Streptophyta; class Magnoliopsida; order Laurales; family Lauraceae; genus Umbellularia; species Umbellularia californica. Next base: position 86,200,011 of record JAPQWN010000004.1, on the reverse strand, counting down.
TTTCGTTCGTTATTGTGAATTGAAGTAAAGTGAAGTGAAGTATTACATCAAGAGAAAATAAAATAAAAATGGTTACGATGATATTTTGTTTTTAGTTATTCGGTATGGAATATTTTTAACATTTTGTATAAAAAAGTTGAGCTTTTGTCTTTTTAGTGGAGAAAGGGGATTGTTTTTTTTATTTTTTATTTTTTTGTGTGAAAAGATGAAGAGATTTTAAAAATTATGTACTTTTGATATGACATATTGTCTTTTTTAATATGGATAATGACCTGACCTCACTTCACTTCATCGCACATCCAAATACGTCCGACGCCGATGGAATTATTGGTATTCTTATATATTACTAATATAGCTAGCACTGTGTTTGTGCAGTCTTTCATCTTTATTGTTGATTTGTCCCCACTCCTACCGCACATGACTTGTTGGCTTGATCTTCTTTCTTTTGTTTTGTAACATAAGTATTCTGTTTATAATAAAAAGACGTTGGAGCTGAGCCAGGCAGAAAAATGCCGCCCATCACGTGGAAGAGAAGAGAAGAGGAGAAAAGATGGATGGCCCGGATCCCTATCGACATATCTTACCCTCCATATTCCATTCCCTCTCCCATCTCTCACCACTCGATGTTATAAAAAGAAGAAGAAAAAAAAAAGTCATTAAACAATATTATTTAGGATGTGGGTTTGACTTTGACCAACACTATCTACGCACACGCTTTAGAAATTCTACAATCTTCACGTGCTATCTGTGGAATACCTTGATGCCATATTTTTAGTGGGAGATGAAGTGCCCTGTGCTGTGGCATATATGTATTATTTAGGGACAAATTAGCCACTAATTTATGCCTACTAATTAAGCATCTGCAACCTGAAAGATTAACATGCAGATTAAAAATCACAAAGGCATAGCATTCTATATATTAATAGACATCACACGTAGCACCAACGGATACAACAGACGGCTTGCAGAGATATTTAAAGGGGCCGCACAATAAGGCTGAGTAAAAACTACACATCGAGTCTTTATCAAGTCTAAGAAGCTCAGAATGAAAAAGTACAAGGAAAAAGAAAACCTCCAACTTCTAGCAGCTGAGTTTTAATTAAACCCATTAAACAGTAGGGCAAACTAGTGGCATCTCACTCCGACATTACTCTTGCAACTGGACAAAGCCAGGGCTTATCCAGACAGACCTCTTCACTTGTGGCCCAATATTCACATGAGATTTGACCTGAGCACCTAATTAAAGGATTCATCAAAGAAAGGCATTCTTAGTCTGGGTCACGATGAGCCCTGGCCGACACATCTCGATTCCATGTTACACTCAAAATGTAACTTGTGCATGAGGTAAGTAAGTTGAGGCGATAAAAGAACACTAGGCATATATAGAGTAGGGGCACTCAAACCTTTAAGGCCTAAAGCGACAATCATGATTTAGGCTTTTTTTATTTTTGAATATTATTATAAATATTTTATTTAAAATCTTTTTTTTTTTCATTTTTTGTGATACAAAATTACTAATTAAGTTTTTATATTCAAGTTTTGCTAACATTTCTTTTTCAATTGATAGCATGGCTAATCTACTTAGTCTTTCTTATGACATCATTAATCATTGGTATAGTGGTAGTTCGCTTTTGTATCAAATTGACAGAATGGTCACACTCCATGCGCTTTTAAAAGACTTTAGAATGTGATCTATAAACAAGCCCATCTCTATCGATTAAAGGTCAGGGGCATGGATGCAACATCTAATGCGTTAGACCAAACGAATACTAAAATGTGCAACTTCTAATGTGTTAGAACAAATGGATACTAAAATGGGCTTGCATCACATCCTGACATCCGAACCATAAATACCTGGCAAAGCATTACTCTATCATATATTTAATTATAGCAGTAAAACTGTAGGATAGAGTATGCAGTATGACATTCAGTCATCCCGTTTCGATTTTCTATTTGCATTCTCATGAAAATCCAGCAAAATAGGATTATTTAGCACCTATGTTGTGCATATATGGATAATGGGTACCAAAATGGGCTTGCATTACATCCAAGCCATAAATACAGTGCAGAGGAACCTTGGTGAAGATTTAGTTTAGAGTCAAAACTGTAGAAAAGAGCACACCGATTTTCATTCTAATTTACCCAAGTATTTGGGAGAAAATATAGATGGTTCTAACATCTGAATGCTCAACCTTAGTGGATAATGCACCAGTAGAGAGGACATGAATTAAATTAAATACAAAAAGTATAAAGGGGGGAGAAAAAACCATATATAAAATACATACCTGTCTTTTGACAACTAGGAAGGACTTTTGTAGTTTGCAAAAAACCCCTTAGATTTAAGGGAACGAAGAAGAATATAGAGAAAATTGTTTTCTTTGGATTACAAGCACAGATGAACGTAAAAAAAAAAAAAAAAAAAAAAAAAAAAAAGGGTACAAAGCAGAAGAAGGAGAATTTCAAAACATAAAATGGATTTTTTTAGGGTTTTTTTTTTCTTTTAATGGCCACAACTTCTCAACTGTGAAGAATGACTTTAATCTTTTTTTGGAATGCGAAAGGCAGTTGTTATGGGGCCTTATTTTTTGGGAGAAACAAAAGACAGCAGTTGCCTTTGTGAAATTTGAAAAGAATGCGGAGCCTTACTTTCTTTGGAGAAACAAAAGACGGCGGTTGTCTTTTATGAAATCTGACAAGATTTTGGGGCCTTAATTTTTAGGAGGCCTAAAGCAAGGGCTTTCCTTGCTTAATGGCAGAGCCAACCCTACTAATATCTCCAGATGCAGACTTTTCTCAGTGTTGGCTAAAAATAAATAAATAAATAAAAAGTCCACATCAGGTGGATAGATGATTTTATTGTCGGTACAATCTTCATTTTTCTAATGGTGGGATCAATCTCTAGCTTTAAAAGCCATAAAGGAAATTATCATTTTTCTCAGTGGTCCTTTTACAACATGATTACTTTTGATCATTTTTAGAGAAAACTCGAGAGCCGCACACATAGCTATCACACATGTGTGACTCTTGAATTTTTCTTCGGTTTAAAGAGCCAGTGATTTAGCTTATGATGTAGCACCCGAATATTTATTAGTAAGAAAAATGCAAGTGGACATGTCAATCGAGAAGAGGACAGAAGAAAGATAACTTAACTTTCTTTTTATAATGCAACATATCATGTTAACATATGCCTGTATCACAACAAGACGTGTAGTAAGTGACAGCTTCAATTTCCGGGTCCTCAAAAGACGACGGATATTCTGGAACATCTAAACGGTATTCATTTCTTACTAACCTGCCATACCACAGTTCTCAGCAATAAATCAAACTTATAGTTGATGACAGAAAGAAATCAAAATACGTTCTAGTCTCTCCTAAATTGACGCACACTGCATAAAGCATGTGGTCGCTCATCTTTTGTATTAACCAGTATTACTTTAATAGAAAACATTAAGTTGTAAAAGTTACCTAGTTTTCTATCTTCTTCTTTGTGTTAAGCTAAGTTTGGAAGTGTGATCAGATTTTGGTATTAATTATTTTATCATCATAAATAATTTTATCTTCTTTTTCCTATTTATTGCAAGTTAGCGCGCTGGGTGCAACACAGATGGTTTGATTTAGGCAAATCTGAAACCATTTTCAGCCAATGATAGTTATATGATGACCTATATATTAAATTGGGAATAATAGAAGGAGAGAGATATTTTCAAGCTCGTAAGAATGAGAGAGCAGGGACTTAAAACATGTCAGACGTATAAAGAACAATGGGCAAAAGGTTTTCTCAAGGACAATGATATATATTCAAGAAAAGTCAAAAGAATATTTTAATAAATGTTTAAATGAAAGTTCTATAGGAGGCTTAGGAACGAGAAATGATACTCCGTTAGCAAGACATATCTTCTACCACATAATTAGGATCATAGAATTGAATCAAACGATGGCAAAAGTGAAGATATGAAAGGCCATTGAGCTAGATGTCATTTTGATAGAGGCTTTAAAATGTGCTTAGGAGAAATGGAATGAGTATGACTAATTGCGATATTCAATAAGACATTAAAGACAAAGAAAACACATAATGAATGGAGAAAATTGTAGTGCTTATATACAAGAAAAAAGAAGATATATAAACTTATACCCATTCTTGTGGGATTAAACTTGTGAGTTACACTATAAAACTTTGGATAGAGTAATGGAATATAGTTTTAGACAAAAGATCAAGCTATCTGAAATTCAATTTGGTTTCGTGCCATTGAGGTCAACTAGAGAAGCTATCTTCTCACCTAAACAATTAATGAAAAAAAGTCGGGACAACAGAAAAAACCTTCGTATTATCTTCATCGATCTAGAGAAAATTTATGACAAAGTAACTAGAGTTTAGAAATTTGATTATTTGGTGAGTTTTAGATAAAAGGAGTGTCCCAAGTGGTTGTATTGACATCATCAAATACGTATGAGGGAGCGATTACTAGTTTGAGAACTTCCTATAGAGGAGCATGTGACTTTCCAATGATCATAGATTTGCATCAGGGGTCAGCTTTAAGCCATTATCTCTTTGCATTGATTATGAACGAGTTAACTATTCAGACTTAATAGGAGGTATGTTGGTGTATGTTGTTTGCAGATGATATAACAGGAGTGGATAAATCGAGAGATGACATGAATGCGATACTTGGGAGATGGATGGAAGCTTTAAAATCCAAGAATTTTAAAATAAGCCACACAAAGATAACATGTATGAATTGCAACTTCAATAGGAATGTACAAGAAGATGCAACTCTTATGAGGATTGAAGATCATCCACAACATTTGCAAATTTTGCACTGTCCACTTCCAACCATTCTAGCTATAAAAGGTCTAAAAAAAGAAGCCATTCTTAGCTTATTTTCTAAGAGGCAAAAGTTCTAATTTGTAAATAAGCTCTAAAGCAAAAAATACAATTAGAGGTTTACCAAAGACTCTAAAATGTAAATAAGCTATAAATCATAAAATCCGAGCTTCTTTTTCCAGTTACCAAATGTTCGCTAAGATTCTTTTAACTTGAGAAACTTTCCAAAATTTTTCCTAAAAACTTACAAAGAAAAACGAAATAACACTTTAACAGTCCTATCTTGTTATCATGAGGGTCTCACATGCTGAAAGCATGTGCATATTGTAGAAATAATATAAATCTCGGTCTTACTAATTAGGTTCACTCATATTGTAGAAATAATATAAATCTCGGTCTTACTAATTAGGTTCACACCAAAATTGGCATAGGAAAGGCTGCAAGCTTTCCTCTTTACATGAGTCTTAATTACATACGTGGGCCTCTTAGGCTTGACCCAATGAACCAATCTACAGTTCGACTCAAATTATGGATAGGCTCGTGTCATACCCTGTCTCGAACTAATTAAGATTAGCACTAATTAAATGAGATTGGTGTGGATTAATTGTGTTTAGTTAAGTTAATTGTGATTAGTGAATCAAGTTAGTCTTAAATGATTGGATTGGACTTAATGAAATGGATTTGGGAGGAATTAAGTCGATTGAGTTGATTTTAGACTCAAATTGATGAAATTAAAGACTTTTTCGTAAATATGGATTTTTACATATTTCGTCAGATACGGTAAAACTTAGTACCATCATGTGTATCTCGACGAGTGCATTAACTTTCATAATATAATCGATTTCATTTGACTTCAAGTGAGTCAAATGAGTCTTAGTTTGACTTAAAATATAAATGAGAAGAGAAAAGAGGGTTTAAGTGTAATTTTCAGCTTATAAGGTTTCAAATGAACTCAAATCTTCATTCACTCGATCCTTCCAGCAACAGCAACAGTAGACTTGAAGATAGGTTTCTTCTTTCTTTCATTTTATTCATCTTTTCTTCCTTAATTGTGTAAATTGGAAGCTAGCAAGTGTATTTTCTAGTAAGAGAGGAGTGGAACTTCATCTTCTTCATCTTCTTGTTGGTTTTCTTTTGAAGTTGAAGCTAAAGAGAAACTGAGGTTTCCCTTTATTAAGTTTCAAGGTGAGTGTCTGATGGTTTCACAGAGTTTTTTAAGTTGTATTAGATGTTGAGGTTGTTGTTTGTTCAACAATTCATAGAAATATGTTTTTGGGTGTTTTCATGGAATTAGGGTTTGGATTAAATAGATTTTGATCTCAAAGCCAAGCTAACAAGAGGTGTTTGTCAATTAATCTCAAACAAAGGCAAGTATAAACAGTTATTTGTGATTAGATGCTTTTTGGTATGATTTTCTCTTGATTTTATTATAAGTGTGATTTCATCCCCTATTCTTAGAAATTGAATTATGTATATGGATTGATTAAATGTATGGAAACGATGTTGAGGAGGGAACAAGAGGTTCCATAATGTTTGTTGTGCAGATTGAGAATTGTAGAAGTGCTATTGAACTCATGGAGTTCAGATTCGGAATTTTGTTTCAGAAATTTTGAGAAATTCTGAAGCTTTGGACACTATTCGGTTGGCCGAATAAGTGACCGTGGGGTTACCGAATTCACCTGGTGTCAGTTTCATGGAAAAAGTCAGAGAAATTCATAGACCTAGGTGGGATAGGAGAATTGATAAAGGGAATACAGATGATGATAGAGATCATATTGAGAAATAGAAGAATTCTGTACGGGTACAACTCATATTTGAACGAAGTGAAAAAGATTCGATCTTTGTTATCTAATAGAACAAACACTAATGCCTTAATTGAGTCGGTCAAGATCAAATCTATTTATCAAAGTGCTTATCCAATTGCTCAAGACATATCTTTGCTTTTGGAAAGCTGACTGTGAGGCGACCGAAATTCGTCGGTTAGTCAAATTCTAAAATTCGGTTAGCCAAATAGGTAGCCGAAATCAGAGAAAGATTTGTAAGTCTCTAGAATTGTAACAGTAGGCGATCAAATTTAAATTTGGTAAGCCGCATACTGGATTTCGATCAGCCGAAAGGGTGACCAAACTAGTGACCAAATATTTTTGGAAATTTGTCAGAAAGTTTAAGGTTCTGGAAAGCTATATGTAAGTAACCGAGATAAATTTGAGTAGCCGAGTTGTACTGTTCGGTTAACCGATAGGTGACCGAACAGTTAACCGAAATTGAAAATTTTCATATTTAATTTTTAAATTTATGGAAAAAAAGCCTATTGACTATGTCAAGGCTATTGATATTGTTTATACCTCCATAGGTGTTGATTAAGGGGACTTTAATGTACAAACGTATATAAAATTGTGGTGTCCATCGAGAATAATGCGTACATTAAATAACTGATGATTACGCCTGAATAGTTCGTTGTAATTGAATTGAAATGACTAGAATTGTTAAGGTTTATTCCTTATATTGTCCTAAATGGATTATAGATTGTACTGAATCCGACACGATTTGTAAATTGAATTAAATCCGTTAATTTGAATTTAAAACGGATTAAATGTGTTGTGTAAGCGCACAAAAACTCACATACCCGGGGGGAAGTGATTTTGCGTCTCACTTTGATGAGGATGGAGATTGGAGATCCTTGGTAGTGATGATAGAAGAACCGGTGCCTCGAGCCTGAAATGGGAAAGAGAAGAAGGTCAGAGGACCCTGGCTTGGGTAGCGCAGGGCTCTCCGATGCCTTTGTTAGTTGCAGGTGCAGGACTAGAACAGAGGTAGGAGATGGAGTTTGAGAGGAAATTGCATACCAGTCAGTGTGGTATTCGTTGGCCATCATCCTTCTGGAGCTGTTGCTGTGCTCATATAGAGGAAGAGAGGGGACAAGAGAGAGGCTCTATCAAAGTCTGATCCCATCACAGCCCACTCTGTAGTCCCATCGGGCCTGACTTCTGGGCCCAGTCCCATCAGGCCATTTTGAGCCATGCACTTGGCAAGGGAGGATAAGGGGGAAGAAATATCCCCACACATGTTGAATTGTGTTAATTCTTGAGTCTGGCATTACATAGTTATTTTGTTAATGCTCATTAGAGTTGTTCCTACTGCTGTAGATGATTTGGGAGTGTTCCGGAGCTCCATAGTGATGTCAGTAGTCCCTGGCCCGAGCACCGATAAGTACCACAATATTTGATATTTGTAAATGATTCATTCCTTTTAGGGAAGATGTGATTTGAAATGAAATGGTATTGTAGTTGCCAAATTTGAATAATGACTCTTATTGATTCTGAATTGTATATGTATTTGCCTAATATTAAATTTAGACAGATTAAGTGTGTAATTGAGTATGTATAATCATAGATATGTTTATATATTGTTGAATCATCGTATTCACAGTATTATTGATGGCATTATAGGTCCAGCTACTTGTGCCGGTCCTACCAAGGCCGGAGTGCCAGTGGAGGAGACCGCTCCGGTTTCTCCAGGAGGACTAGTCGAATGGAGATGATGCAATATCATCTGAATATAATATTTGAGAACGAAAACTTTAATGCAAACTTTGGAAAAGAAATTGTTTTGAAATGTATCATAAATATCATCCTTGCATTGTAGTTTAAATATGCAATTAGATGTTTTAAATAGTGTAAATAAGAATTTGTACAATTTGTATAAATCATTATGTATATTCCGCATAAGTATATATTGTTGAATGTGAATGTATGATATCCCTTGTGAGTTTCATTTTAACGACAGTTAATTCAGAGTTCACGGGGAGTATGTATGGTAGCGACTCCGGGTTAACTCGGATGAATCATAATCTCAGGCTTGGATCGTGTCAGCTCGGCCATAAGTCTAGCCTGCATCAATTGTCTCCGGTACAGAATTCTAGTCCCTAATGGAGATAATATGGACAGGGAAAAATTCTGCTAACAATGTGTTATGGTTTTATGCCCACCAAAAAGGAAAAAAAAAATGATAAGAAAAGAAGAAACCAACAGGAAGCCCTGTCGAAAGTACCCAAGTAGATAAATAATCGAAATAAATAGCATTCTGTAGAGCCCATATATAGCTTGGCCAGTATCCAATTAAGTTGGATCTGAAAGTATAGGAAGGAACTAACAGGAAGCCCTTTTGACAGAACCCAAGTAGAAGGATGGTCAAAATAAATTGCCAGTGGAGTTCTGATGGCTCTTTGTAATAGAAAGACGGGGGGGTTGCATGTGGTGATTACACATTCATATATCTTGGCAAGGACTGAACCACTGCCTCTATAAATCCCATGAATTTTATCAAGAACTAAAGACTTTGATACGTTATTACAATGAATATGATGGGTTCACATGAAGGAGCAATTGATCTGAGTTTACGGAGTGACCCCGGGGAAAAAAGGAAAAAAAAATCCAAAAGAGAGGATATAAGAAGATCACCAAAACTAAATGCTGCGGAGCTGTCAATGGCCTTTACAGATATGGACCATGGTGGAATGTGACCGTGGCACTTTGTACCAAACCTGTCAACAGATAGAGATCTCAACTCACCATCTATAATGCTCAGATGCGACAGGGACATGCTATGTACCCGGCAGGGACACAAATTTTATAAAAAAAAGTAAGGTATCGGATACAATACGACATGATACGCTGCCCATTTTAAAGTATCAGCCCATCACAGCTCACCATGACCTCCCAGTGTGCTGTGATCATGGCCCACAAAAGCTTAAGGGTTTTGCCCATAACATGAACCAAGAGTGGAACCACTAAACCCCTCTTGACATGGAAATTTTGAGACAGAATATTTATATGGGCACCAACCAAATATACCAAATATCCTATAAATGGGCAATTCAGGTAGAAACATACTAGAAGGAAACGGTTAGAAAACAAGAATAAGAAGAAATTGAAGAAGCCATAGCTGACATGGAAACAACCTCAATAATTTATCCATGCTGTTTATTCTTTTTGCTATTACATAATACTAATTACTTCTTTGTATAGTTTAAAAACATTCCAACTATCTGGATGCATTTTCTTTAAAACCATCCCCTTCATAAATGATGGTTCCATGTTAGTGTTAGTATGTTAGGCCTTGTCATCACCATATTAGCATGTCAGTGTGTGTATTAGGATTCTCAAGGTTTCCTAGTGGCAACTATGTCTGTGTTTAAGTTTCAGTTTGGAATGAGTACAAGTCACAAGGGCATATGGGTTGTCATGATATATAAGCCAGGAATAACACATGGATTGGTTAAGTCCGATGATCATTTTTGTGGCATTTACTATAGTTTTTATTTACATAGTTGGGACAAGGTTTGATGATGGTATGGATGCTTTGGTTTGTCAATGTTATGATCGTGATCGTGATCTGGAGACTGTAGTTTGTCTCCCAGCCTTCACAAGAAATTTCAGAGACACAGAGATCTCTGTGTGACAGAATCTATATTCAGGAGTCAGAAAACCAATCACTGCTACAGACTAGTGCCAGGACAGGTGTGCATTCAGTTCAGTCGTTCTATGTTCAATTGTCAGGAGGAAGGATTTATTTTTGTTTCTGGGTAAGGATGTGGGGGACTCCAGTGCCTAGAGTAGCTAGTGGCTTTTGTTTGGGTTGTTTTCTGAAATAAAATTGTTAATAATTGATAACTAAAGAAAGAGGAAGTCTATAAAAGGTTCATTAATGCTTGTGGTGTTTGTCTATACTCTAAAATACACTGAATGGTTTATCAATTCTTTCTCCACTGCTGAATTTCTCCGTTAAAAAAATAAATAAAATAAAAAAAAATTTAAAAAAATCTTTCTCCACTGCTCTGTTGCTTGTGGTGTTAGACTTGTTCGGCATTTCTTAGGTTCTTTCTAGTTCCATTTCCTCCCATTTGTGTTCCTGGAGTATTGGAATCGGAAGGTAAAGGGGCAGTTGTGGATGTTGTGATTTCATGCAGTTCTTTGGCTTTCGTGGAAAGCTAGAAAATAGGAAATTCCCTGATAATCATTTGGCAGAACTCTTAGCTGAACCATTCTATATGGTACTGAGTTGTGCAATAATTGGGGGGTGATTTATTTAAAGAGATCAAAGGTGTCTGGGTTATAAATCCGGAAGGAAACTGGTTTGATTTGAGGTGATGTCACAGATCAGGCTTCTTCACTTAAGATGGATTCCTCTTGTTCATTTTTTTGAGTTGGGGATTTAATGGGAGCTCTAGCGGAAATCCAGACCTGACTGGTATGGGTGGTCTGGTGCATGACTCTCATAATACAGACATCGAGTGTATGCACCGCAGATGAGGCTGATAGTCATGCAATGGCAGTGAGACTCAGTACTTGTTCAGATGATCAGCTTACACTGAGATTATTGGTGGTGGACTGGTTCTCCATGCAGATCGAGCACTTGTTTGGCTTCTGGTTCCGAATTTTAAGCTTGACTATCGCAGATCCAATTGAATAAATCCAAGACTCATGAGGTGAAGATTTATTTATTTATTTATTTTACACATTCCAGTCAAGAATATTCAAATAGTGAGGCAGGCGGCCCCATCGACAGAAAGAGAAGTGGACTGCATCTCGTTGCCGTTTGATACAACGGAAACTTGATTGCTTTGAATTTCTTTTATGCTTTCCTGATCTGGTCCCATCGGGTATGATCCTTCTTTGTTGTTGTGAATTTCACTCCGGTGGTATTTGTACTATCAATACGGCCAATACCTTAATACAGTTTTCGTCATCATAAAAGAAAAAGAAAGAAAAAAAAAAAAAGAAAAAGAAGGAAAAGAAAGTGGAGTATGATGTTCTATTATTGAGAGGTAAAAAAAAAAAAGGCATGATAGATATCTATATCACCTTTTACCCATCTTATCTTAAGGAGGAATACATGTCATTTTACAGCAAGTGAAGCCTCAGCAATATCTTCACATTTCCAAACTTATAGATGGCATAATGAGTACGAAGTGCAGTTTACTTGTAAAGATATGTAGTACATTACAATTTACAAGTAACTGCTTCATGCTTTAAAGAGAGAGAGAGAGAGAGAGAGAGAGAGAGAAGAAACGAAAAGGTACAGAGCCTCTAACTACTGACGAAGAAATGCATGCATTTTTCACATCGGGCAAAAAACTAATAACGTAGAGTGGCAGTACCCAGAATAGAAGAAGAATTGGAGAGAGTCGATCGATACCAATCCTGTTGGTTACGTGAAATTTGGGAGTGATTGAGAAAAAAAATTAAGGGAGTGATTGATGTTTATGTGTTTTAGTTCTTTTTTCCTCCTTAGATTTAAAGCTATAAACCCTAGGCTAGGAAAGAAGGAAAGAGTACTTTATTTATTTCCAAGCAAACTGGGTGCTTGACTAACAGCAGTGTAAATAAATCCCATTTGCATCAGATTCAGAAACGAGCGTATATTAAGAGAATGATGCAAATTGAGTGGGGGAATGTTACCTTAGCTAAGGATTGGAGAGCACGGATTAGATCGATGCAAATGATGGAGAGATGATGTTTCAACTCCACATGAATCTGAATCTACAATAGCAAGCACCTCGCCCACATGTTGAAAATGCCATTGCCAATGCCCTCCCCACCTAAAAAGATGTTTCCAAAAAAACAAAACGTACAAGTTGGTCCGGTCCCACAGTGGGGCGTGTTTGTGAGAATATGGCCTCAATAGTCAAAACTTCGATGTTGTAAAGAAAGATAATTAAGGGGGCTCTTTATAATCTTATGAGAAAGAAAACTTCTTTTAGAAAGAGGACATGTAGCATCTTTAGGAGGAAAGCGACTCATTCTTTTAGTAATTTTGGCCCATCAAATCAAATACAAAGAGACTCTGCAAATGAGTCATAGTATTGAAACTCATATCCAAAGTTAGATGCAAGTGACCAATCCAAATTGAATCATCACAACACGTTCAGCTAGGGCACATGTACAAGAAGGGAAGACTATTGGATGGATTATCATTATCATAGAGTGTTTACATCATGGTTCTGAAACTTAGTTGAAATAGATTCGTATCACAGTGACAGGATTGTAGAGGTTAGTTAGGTCGTGATCCACAAACGAAAAAAAAAGTTTTTTTTTATAATTATTTTCTTTTGAAGAAAAGAAAACAAAAATCAAAGCAATCTGATCAAATATCACGATCATTCCGAAGCTAATTTATTGGCCGCTGAGTGAGTAAAAGGTTTCCGTATTGACCGACCCTATGGTGTGTTTTTAATTTTTATGCCGTGCTTTAAAACTTATGCTAAAGATTTTAGCATGTTTGTCCAACTACTAATCGTCTACCCCACCCAACACACCTAGCTAGCTTGCTTAGTTTTTTTATTATTATTATTTTTATTTTTAAGGCACAAGAAAGATGCTCTAGTCGTCGACTTTGGAGACTTCAGTCTCAGTGGTTTTAAAATTGGTCGGGTTCCGACCTTTCTTAATTACCATTCCTTACCACCTTTATATTTTAAGCAACAACAGTAATGGGATATCAAACCGTACGTCTTTTAAGAGCATGATGGGCATTTCAAACCAGTATTTTTTTATTTTTCCGATTTTGGCAGATTCAAACCAATATCCTTGTGGTCGCATAATTTTTGCATATTGCATTGTCTGGCCCGAAATCCACCTCTTTTTCAAAATCCTATTTTTATCAAAGCTTTTCAGTAGGACATTCTTCTTAAATGCTAAACCGCTTAGTATAAAAGTCCATCTTTTTTTTATATGGGCTTTTGTCCGGTTTGGCTGTCAACAGCAGGTTTTTGCTTTAGCTTGGGCACGCATGCACACAAATTAGTGAATAAAGGAGATTAAAACAAAATGAGAAAAATCAATTCATCGGTGTTGGCGCCAAAACTGTTTGGGGATGAAGTAGACTGTAGGGGTGTCAAATGGGCCAAGCCGGTCCACGGGCTACAAAACATATTTTAATTAAAAATTACTTTTAAATATATTAATTTTAGATTATATTTTAAAAATATGTTTCCAAGTGTTGGCCCAAAGGTCAAAACTATTTATATTTTAAAGATATTTAATTTCCAAACTCCACGGGCCAGGCGGGCGGTCCTAGAGCAGTGCCATGCCCATGGGCCTGCCTAATTACCCAAGGCCAACACGGTAGGGGATGGAATGGATCTGCCAGCGGCATGCCTGGCGTATAAAGGGATGTTGAGATAAGAGCAGCTGTTCCCCTAATTCAAAGACTTTGATAAGAACCAGAAGAGCGAAGGAATCAAAAGCAATGGATTCCTTTACATGCCATACCACATATGATTAAATTAAACTATTAAACCAGTTAGATAGAAACAGAATGACCATCTTTCAAAAAAAGAAAACCTAAATTTGGGGTATTTTTCATGTTTGGATATTATAAGAACCTTAAGAAAATTACATTTGGTCTCAAGCCGATCAAATCTAGATATATATATATATATATATATATAATATTGATAATTTTTTGGTAACCCAGCTGAGGGGGTTGGACCCAAGTGAGAGCCCACACACATGGGAATACAGCTCACTTAAGTGGAAAAGGAACATGGAAATACAAGCTTACTTAAGTGGGAAAGGAACCCGCACACGTGAGAATGGAAAGGAAAGTTTGCATACACAACAAGAAATGGGTATCCAATATTCGAACCCTGAGCAGCTAGGACTCGAGTAAGGATTGGTTCTCCGCATCCCATTCCCATCCTTGTTTTTTTTAATTTTTTATTCCCTTCCTTGTTGGCAAAGGGGCCAAAAGCGATGGTTTACATGATTGAGGCCTTCCAAAGACGAGCTGGTGGGCCATCAGCCATGGCCTAAATAAATAAATAAGAGATGATGAAATCAACTCTATTTGTTAAAGCAAGCCAATGTTGGGACCATCTAAATTAAGGCTGGACCTAGCCTTCCCCCATGTTCGTCCCTTATATAGTGGAAGAGTCGATGTGAACCTTGTACTACAAAGTGAAGGATGGCTTTAATCCAAGTCCAAACGTCCCTTACAAGTAAATAGTTAGGCCCCCAACCTCAACAACCTACTGAGGTTTACCCATGTACTCCACCCACTTAAAACAAATCTAAGACTTGAGCTGAGCTGGATCCACCGCCAGCCCATTGTATTGAGAAGAGAGAGAGAGAGAGAAGAAAATTCAAAGCGAAAATGGGAGGGGAGGGTTGGTCTCAACCTTCAACCACTCCGACCCTCCTTACACCTGCCCCAGATCATTTAAAAGCTTCAATGATAAAACACTCAACCTTTTTCTCTTTTTTTTTTTTTTCCTTTTTTGGGAAAATCAAACACTCTTGTTAATGGGTAAGGCAAAAGGGTGTGTGATATTCAAACCCATCTGTGATTCTTTCCATTTTTTCCCCTCCTCTTAATGATTTTACTAAATAAGTAGTAATTTCATTTCTTGATAGCTTTAAACAACAACTACTACAAAAGAAACACAAGTAAAGAGTCTCAAGCTTCGACAAATTCATCCTCCAATTTAAATTGACCTCTCTCCATGACAACCTTGCTCACTCTCATACAAATTCCATACATTCCTCCCAACTCTCCCTTTCCTTTTGAGTTCCCCCCACGACTGCCTTTCCTGTATGCACTTCAATAAATAGAGATTCAGATAGAGCAGCAGTAGTAGAAGACGTGAGTAATGGGGCCTCACCGTTTTGAGCCCATCACCAAGTGCAGCTCGGAAGGAAGATCAAACCAAACAGTGGCAGCAGATCTAGATGGCACCCTCCTCATCTCTAGCAGCGCATTCCCTTACTACATGTTAGTGGCCCTGGAAGCGGGTAGCCTCGTGAGGGGGCTAATCCTCCTAGCGTCAGCGCCTCTGGCCTGCGCCATATACATGTGGGTGTCGGAATCATTGGCCATCAAGATGATCGCCTTCATCTCCATGGCAGGGTTGAAGGTGAAGGACATAGAGATGGTGGCCAGGTCGGTCCTGCCCAAGTTCTATGCCGACAATGTCCACCCAGAGAGCTGGAGAGTTTTCAGTTCTTTCGGAAAACGATACATTGTCACGGCGAACCCAAGGATCATGGTCGAACACTTTGTAAAGAGCTACCTTGGGGCGGACAAGGTCCTGGGGACGGAGCTTGAGGTCACTAAATCGGGAAGGGCAACCGGTTTCATCAAGAAACCGGGTGTGCTGGTGGGAGAGCTCAAGCAAGAGGCTCTCGAGCGAGAATTTGGCGAGAACTTGCCCGACTTGGCCATGGGAGATAGGGAGACTGACTTCGACTTCATGTCCATATGTAAGGTGAGGAAGGAACGCACCATCTGTATATCAATCCTCCATCCATTTAAAGTCTTAGCTTGATTACTACACCACATGCACCTTTAATTTATGCAGTAGTGTTATTCTCTTTTATCTTTTTTTTCTTCTTCTAAAGGATCAAGGCACTGGAAACTCCTCCTCTCCTCTTATCCATTTTGATGTCCAAAACTTACACTGAGGAGAGGAAAAGACATAGACGGAGGCCATCACTTTCCAAGAATTTGATTTGCTTTTGCCAGAATGATGGGTGGGGTGGGTGATCATTTCTTATCAAAGAGTAGAGTTTTGATGGCCCCCTGCCCCAAATCCATCCATATATAAAAACCTTATTAGAAATGGAAATGGAAATGATAATATAATAATACATCATAACCTGAGATAGTTAGCTATGCCACATATTTCTTCTTCATCATCATCATCATCATCATCATCATCATCATTTTATGAAATTCTCTCGTAGTTATGTATGTTATGAGGAAGGCGGCAATACAATTGTCCTCTTTCGTGTGCAGGAGGCATTCTTGGTGCCCAAACTGAAATGCGAGCCAGTGGCCAGGAACAAGCTCCTTAGGCCGGTCATCTTCCATGACGGGCGATTCGTGCAGAAGCCTGATCCTGCCATATCCCTCGTGACCTTCATGTGGATGCCCCTTGGCTTCCTCCTCAGCCTCATCAGAATCTACCTAGACCTCCCCTTGTCGGAACGTGTTGTCCGACACATGTACCGGATCCTCGGGATCAAGCTCATCGTAAAGGGTAACCCTCCCCCTCCCCCTCGCAAGGGCCAAAGCGGCGGAGTTCTCTTTGTCTGCAACCACAGGACGATGCTCGACCCCATTGTCATCTCTGTGGCCCTAGGGAGGAAGGTCAGCTGCGTCACCTACAGCATAAGCAAGTTCTCCGAGATGATTGCGCCCATCAAGACTGTGGCTCTCTCCAGGGAGAGGGACAAGGACGCCGCCAACATCAAGCGGCTGCTGGAGGAGGGGGACCTTGTCATCTGCCCGGAGGGGACCACCTGCAGAGAGCCATTCCTCCTCCGGTTCAGCGCCCTCTTCGCTGAGCTGACGGACCGGATTGTCCCGGTTGCCATCAACACCGAGCAGAGCATGTTCCATGGGACCACGGTGCGAGGTTGGAAAATGATGGACCCTTACATGTTCTTCATGAATCCCAGGCCCACGTACCAGGTCACCTTCCTGAATCAGCTGCCCGTGGAGCTTACTTGCGGTGGTGGGGGCAAATCACCCATTGAAGTGGCCAATTACATACAGAGAGTGCTGGCCAGCTCCCTGGGATTCGAGTGCACCAACTTCACCAGGAAGGATAAGTATGAGATACTGGCAGGAACAGATGGTCGTGTCCCATGACATCTTTTAGTCCTCTCCTCCCAACAACTCCCACTAGTTAGTTGAATAGCTGTCCAATATACTCGTGGTAGCTAGTTTTCTTGCATTCCATTTCTCTTGTAATCTATCCTACTCCGCGCTTGGAAACTGTGTGGATGTTATTATTGGCTGGCTTGGCTGGGGTTGCTACGTACTGGTGTCGGTGGTGGCGAAGGCCGCCTTGAACTACCACTGCTTACTACGTCCTAGTAGTCTCTGCCAGCAAAGACATTGATTGATTGAAATATGATTTATTTCTATTTGGATTAGTGTGGTGAGTTCAAAAAGTTGGAAATTGTCTTCAAATTTTTACAGCTTTTGAGTGTAGCTTCATTTCTCATCAGTGAACGCTATAAATTCTGATTGCTTGCTCACCTGGTGGGGTGGGTTCTCCAGTCTATATCTGTCTTCTTTTCTTTTTCTTTTTCCTTTTTACTGTTTGTGTCCCTTAAATAGGCAACCTCTGGATTTCATGTATACTTAGCTCTGTATCCAGCACCCCCCCCCCCCGCCCCCGCCCGGCCTTCTTGGTCTGTGGACGTGTTGTAATTTCCCTATAATAAAGCCTATTTCAATAGAGACTGAGTTGGGCTGTGAAAAATGAACGGTAGTAATGCATGAAAATCTTCACTTCTTGAAAGATCTTAGCTCTAGGATCATCCGAGTATTGTTTCCCCTTTGAGAGTGAACTCTCGGATTGTGATAAAATATCCATTTTCCTAAGATGAGATGTTTGTTGTTGTCATTCTTTTTAGTTCCCTCCGTAGCGGACTAAATGGTACAATGATCGAAAGATGGGCCTATTCATTTTGGTTGTCTCGCAGTCACAATTCATCAAGGGGACGTGTGAATTTTTTCGCCTTGGCCTCTAATTGTCGGTGGCGCTGGTGCGTTAAATGAAAAGGAGGCTAGATCTGTTCTTACTTGTTCTGAGATTTTATTTTTTTTTCTGAAACGGCTATTCTGAGATATCGGCCCGGGACATGTTCTTCTTCCTAAAACTACAGAAGCCAATCGATCGATAAAAGGAAGAATATCAAGTCATTGAAGGCCGGAACATGGTTTCAGGCAGCGGAAGCAATCGCCTTTCATTAGAGAAAAATTCTATTCAGTAATCTAAATTTTGTGCTCTGCTTTCGTAATTCAATTCTGCATCCTGCAGCTGCGACAGAACCCCTCAAAATAGCTGCTGCTCTTTCAAACAGTAACCGACATACAGATTAAAAGGGTAGAGCAGAGTACAGAAAGGCTGGACGCTAACAATCTCACATGCCCACGTTCATAATTCATAGGCGCAAGCTCAACAGATTAGGCTGCCTACTAACCCACTTTTAAAAGCATAACAAGATCACTAAAAGAGAACCAAATACATTATAAGGAACCATTGGCACTAATTAAACCAGCTAAATTATAGAATCCCTAGTGACTCGATACTAGTGGGAGAAGAGACAAGAACCCAGGTCATGCACAAACCAACAGCAGATCAAAACATCAAATGGCAGTCCTCAGGCTCAACCCGACCATCTTATGTAATTAATTGAAGCATTGGATCCATCCTTGCTCGTAAGATGAGTGCCTTGTGTGGTAGGTATCCATTTACTGTTCCGGTCCTCTTCATTTACTTGCGGTACCGAAAAAACCTCATTAGAAACATTTGAGTTTCTGTGAAAGAATGACGGACTTGTACGCCTTAATTTCTTTACAGGCTGGGAGAAAACTCCGGGAAAATTTTCCTATTGAATTCCTATAGTATAAGGGGGGCTTTTGGTCAAACAATTTTAATATGAGAAATTCTCAATTGTGAAGAAGGAGGAGAAGAAAATAATGATAAATCCTTTGGAAAACAAATTGAATGAGATTCATAATTTATATTCACTTGTGGATTTGCAAGCTACTGTGGCCTGGCCCACTTTGAACAAACAAAAGAAAAAAAAAAATTTTTTTTTTTTTTGGGAGGTGGGGGTTTTCCTCTCTGCTATTATCATTAATTAGTTTGTGCTCAAAATGGCATGTGCAGGAAAATATGTTCATTAATTCACAAATCAACACAGTCCCATTAACTATTTTATTTTACAACGTTTAATCCAGCAACCGAAATCCAAAAGCAAAAACAAATAATATAAACACATAGATCATGTATAGTACATAATTACAAAAACAAATGAAGATGAAACTTACTCCCATTTTGGAGGGCTCGCCAGGCAGAAAGAGTGGGGGAAATAGAAAATAATAACAAGATCAGTAGTGGAAGAAGTGAAGAAAATAATAATAATAAATAAATAGCAGAAGCAGCTTACCGACGACAAGGAGAGATCAGCAAATTAAGTCCTCGTCCTCCTCATCCTTCAGTTCTTCTTTACTTTTGTGTATGAATCATACCGTGTACATAATCACAAAGCAAGGAAGCACAGCTCTGGGATTGAAAACCAACAACTCCTCCCACTCCCTGTGGGCCCCACCTCCTCTGGAGGCTACGGCGACCGAGTCAAAGCCCCCATCTTCCTTGTCGTGGTTGTGGTCGTGGTCGTGGGCAGCAGCAGGGTGGGACGCCACCCTCCCCGCCACCACTCTGCACAGCAGCATCGCCCGCCTGACGTTCATGAAGGAAAACTCCTCCTCCATGTCCTCGGGTATGGACCTGTGGGCCCTCTCGCTGCTCCCCATGGTCGATATCCCCTCCAGCTTCGGCGAGAAACCTCCCCTTATTATCCCGCAGACGCCGCACCACTCCTGCCCGCATACCCCCTCGCCCAGAGAGCACACGAACGTCGAGCAGTGGAACCGGAGCATCTCGTTTCCGTCGGCGATGCACCTCTCGTGTCGCCTCCCACTTCTCGACGCCTTCGCCTTGATGGCCTCTCGGTACTCCTCGAACCGCTTCACAATCTTCGAGCCATTGTGGATCTTCAGGACTCGGTGGATGATCGGTGACCGACTCCCGCTCCCCTTCCACCCTCCAAGGAAGATGATTCGGACGACGTTTCTCGCAGAGTCTCCGTCGAGGAGCTCGACAACGGCGTGCTTCGTGGATTGGTGCTGGTCCAAATGGGAGGACTTCTGAAACACTTGCCCGCATGTCGGGCAGGGGAAGATGTCGCCGCCTTGGAAGGAAGAGGAGGAGAGCTGCTTCGGTTGTTGTGGGTCGGCCGAAACAACATCGGACTCGGCGAGAGAACCAGACGACCTTTTGCGGGTGATGATCGGAATCGAGCAAGGAGGAGGAGATGTGATCGAGTGCTGGGACGATCTGGTCGAGGAGGAGGGATAGGGCAGGTCGAAGTGGGATGGTGGTGGTTCAGTCTTGGCCTTGGTCTTGGAGGGTTTCTTGAAAGAGGAGAATATCGGTTTCAGGTATGAGAACAAGGAGAGGGCTTTATGGCGGGTTTCCGCCGTGGAAGGAGAAGGAGACCTTCTTTTCTTTGCTGTTGCTGCTGCTGTTGGAATGGGGAAGCAGCCCAGATGAAAGAGGAGGAGAAACAAGGAGGCGACCCGGTTGATGAATGACTTTACAGTCGTCATGTTAATGTTAGAGAAGATGGAGGAGCTTCGACAAGGCCATGGAAGAATCGTTGCACAAGAAGAGAGAGAGAGAGAGAGAGAGAGAGAGATCAATCTTTGTGGTGGAAGTGATAAAGGCAAGGAGGGAACAGCAAATGGACACTTTTGATAAAGACATTGTTGTCGGGTCGTGGCCCGTGGGTGAATAAAGTTTGCAGCCGGTGATGGAAAGAATCAGCTCGGCTTCTCACGCTCTTAGTAGCGTAGTGGCAACACCTTATGCACGGATCAGACAACTGCTAAATGCACGGATTAACATGTATTATTTTTATTAAATAATTTTTTTAGTAAATTATTTAATAATATTTTATTATTAATTTAATTTTTAAAAGTTTTGTAGATTTTTTTTTTTTTTTATGTACGTGAGGTATAAATGGAGCTTGTTGAAGCTCAGACAAGTGTAAAAAAATTAAATGAAAGACCCATTAAAAATAAATGAAGCTTGCTAACCTCTAGCACTTTTCATATAGGGCATTTATGCATTTTGGTATGAACATTCTAATATCGTGGGGAAAGGCCTTTGACAGATACATCAAATGTGCCTAGGACAATATGTAGTTTAAAAAATAATCTCTCTGAACATTTGTCTGACCCATACACACAGTTTTGGGACAATTTGGCTGTTGGTTTGGAGATTCTTCTCATGATAACTGGGACCCTATGATATTGGTGACAGTTCACGTCTTGAGAATATATAGAATTATCCATTTGAATGTTAGAATTCTGAAAAATAACCTCTTGAAAAGTCAAATTTGAACTTTAAATTCTAACGTGGTGATATTGGACCTAAAAACCACTCGGGGGACAATATTTAAATAAGTTTACTGCTAACTTAACCTCCCGTGCTTAAAATATGTACATATAAATGCATAAAAAATTTAAAATTTGTCATAGTAGTGTTAATACGGGTCAGAATTTTAAAGATTAATAATTGAAAATTTTATTTGTGTCAATGTTCAAAAATTAGAATATAGAAATAATAAAATAACATGCAATTTTATGAAAACTAAGAAGTTTATTACAGGTATTTGATAGGATGTTGTCACTTTCAAAGAGAGCTGAATTTAGCCAAGTTAAGTCAATCTAAATTCTGCATGTTCAAGTTAACATCAAGGAATCTGTAATCAAACCGGCCAACAGGAACATCCAAGTTGATGGCTCAAAAGATCTATTGGGAAGAAAATCTAATGGAAGTATTTGGCAGGTAGTGGAACGGTTGGGTGTTCCTCATAAAGCGAAATCCATGTCAAAGGTAGCATCCTTTCTTTTTGGTGAATGCTAGATCAAGAAGATAAATGTTGTGGGGAGGAACCTTAGCAATGAAAGTTCAGTGTTTTCATTATATCCTCTGTTGCTAAAGTTCCTACAAACAGTTTGAAAGGTAAGGAAATCTATACTCAGAAGATAAAATTCCGCAAAGGTGCCTGAGGGAAGGTCAAGGCTAGATAGATTGGTGCGTGAGATTCTATTTCAAGGTTCAATGGAGCCTTCAGTAGCACATGGGCAGAGGTTAAATGCATAACCAAAAGTCTACTTGTCCCGGGACTCATGTCCCGGGACTGGCCCGACTCCATAGGAGGAGGGCATTTTGGTCATTTGGCAAATGACCAAAATGCCCTCCTCCTATGGAGTCGGGCCAGTCCCGGGACATGAGTCCCGGGACAAGTAGCATTACTCAATGCATAATTCCTGGACTATTCGTCTGGGTCTTCTCGATCAGGTTCCCAAACATGCAGTAGATGAAGAATCTTCATCAAAAGAGGGGCCAAGGAAGGTGGCAGAGGTGGGATAAGTACTGGGGTTGGTAGCATATGGGCCATTTAGGCCCAATAAATGGCCATATATTCTCAACCTTAAAGAGACACTTGGTCTCTCCACATTCTAAAATATCCCTAACAACTCTAAAATCTCTCTTCATTCCATGCCAGAACAGATCTGTTTCCCCAACAACCCATGAATAATCAACGGCGGAAGAGGTAATTACAACTGCGCAATCTCTGTTTGTGAAGTGGGATGCTTAATCGCATCTCTCTTATAAATCTTCATATCTCTTAGAGTTGAGCATAATTATGTTGTTAGAAGCTAAAGGTAGATAGTCCAAGCGTTAATCGCCAAACGGGAAAATGGCGATGATGTAGCTCATAAAGCATGTTGCCATTGTCAAGCTTATATGGGTGTTTGTGTTATGATTAGGGGTGCTCATGTATGTGGCTAGCCTGAGCCCAGCCTCGGCCCATCCCGATTTGTCTCAACCTTGGGCCTTTCATTTTATTACTCAGGTTCGGACATTTTATTTCGACCCGCTTAATAGATAAGTGATAGTGAGCTCCAAGTGTAGAGCCGCGATGTAGTAATAACTGGTGAGACCAGGTCGATCCACATGGAGCAATGTAAATTAAGGTTTCTTCTCAACTTGTACCTGTCCTAAATTAAAAATCTAAATCTAGCCTAACAAACTAGAAAATTACAACCATCATTCCTACTTTCCAAAAATTAAATTAATTACAAACCAATGAAAAGAAAACTTTCTAAATCTAAAAATCCTAAAATTGCTACAAAAGAACACACAAGTTAGAACATCAAGAATAAAAATTACCAAAAATAAAACTAATAAACTAAACTAGAAATAAAAGAAACTTTAGTTAGAAAGTTAGTAATGCAATGTATGCCATGAGATATTAGAAATTTCTAAGTCTAGGAAACTAATATGCAGGGCTATTTTTATGCATGATTTCTCCTAATCTAATGCAACCTAAAACTGAGTTTAATGGATGGGTTTTGAACTACAATGATGCATGAATCAAATAAAAAAAAAAACGGAAGTGAAAAACGAAAGAGATATGAATGCATGAACATGACCTAAAAAACTAAAACTGTGCAGAAATTCTACATGCATGTGGGTCCGACCAGCCATGTTTGAGCCACTGGTTCACCAACCTCCTGAAATCATTTTGATCTAAAATTTTGGGACGTGATAGACCACATGCTAAACTTCAATTTCCCCAAATTTCACATAAAAATATCATGATTTGACTGGTTTACCCACTTCAAACTTTTTGCCAAAAATTATTTCTACAGGTTTGCTGAAATTATGCAGAAAATGTTATTTATATGCTGAATCCGAGATTTAGCATTATGTTTGGCCGAATTTCACCATTCAAATCATATATTTTTTCTGAACTAGATTCCTCAGCCACTCAAACATGTAAGAGAGTCCACCATATGCATATGCATGCAATGTTAACTAGTTCCAACCATTAACTATGCATAAAAATTCACTTAAACATTTAAGAAGCATAAGAAGAAAAGAAAACAAAAGGTGCTTGAATTTAAATGTGTAGTGTAAAAGAAAATAAATGTGTGGATTGCATAAAATTAAATATGTGGCATTAACAAGAAATTAAATGTATGGATTTTTCAAATAAAAGTAAATGTGTGGGAATTGCAATAAATAAATTTGTGATAAGTGTGCTCTTTTTTTTTTATTCTCAAATCGGGTTCATAATTACTTATTTCATGCCCTTAGGATCTTGGGTTGTCAATCCAAGAACAACAACAAGGAAAACACAATTCAAGCATTAATCACCTAAGAAAAAGAATAATAATATGAAAGATCACACTTTTACTAATACGCAATGTTTTTATATAAAAAATAGAGAAATAAAATTCCAAAACAACTACATACTAAGATGAAAGGAACCTCTCTAGTTGAAGCTTCAAGTTGGGATAAACCTTCTTGAAAAGAGATGGGCTATGGTAGAGAAAGGAGATGGGTGGAATGATGGAGGAATTACACTAGTGGAGGGGTCATTTCTTTCATGAGAGGAGTGGTATGCTTATGCCTTCAATATATAGATTTTTTTCTCTCTTCTTTCCTTCTTTACTCCAAGTTTGTAGCATGCAATCTTCTTTGTATGGCAAGTCCCTTCCTTGGCCAACAAGTCTTCAAAGAAATAGCAAGGTGAGTGGGAGATTTTTAGTGCTTTTCATGTGCAAAATTGCAATCCCGAGTAGAAATTATAACACCAACTTTCAGAGGCCATATTTTCCTCGTTTTAGCTCCGATTGACACAATCTTTGGTTCTAAAGATATCTACTTGAAAATAGCTTTCCAATGGTGTATGGATTGCACCAATCCGACGGATGGATTAAGAGTTATGGCCAATTTAATCTTGCTGCCTCTGAAAAATCCGAAAATAATTATGCACATATGGAATGTTAATTGTGCAATGGGGGTGTGTGGGACCCATGTGGACGTCCAAAGGAATCTTGGGATCTTTATTTCCTTGTTTCTTGAATCCCCTTCCATCTTTGGTTTGCTTCCAAGCTTCATTGATTGACTAGTCAACTCTTTTAGCACACTTTCCTTTCTTGAATTTTCTTTCTTAATTTTTGAGTTTTCAAACTTAGTAAGAATTAGATCTTACCAAATCTGAAGTTTCCTTTCTTGATCTTGAAATCACAAATCTAGCTTTCCATTGTTGACTATTCAAACTTTCCAAAAATACCAAGATATGTGGGTCCACCTTGAAAGATGTCCTAACCTTGATCTCTCTCAAATTTCAACAATGTGGGTCCCATTCTTGATTTCTCCTACACAAATTAAAATAAATGGATTCAAGAATAATTTTATGTAAGGAATTTAAATGGATGATGCATGGGACCCTACTTGATGCACCCAAAATAATTGACTTTCCAAAAATAAATCTAAAAAAATGGCATGTTTCATGAGTTTATGCAAAAAGTGTGATTTTTGAGCAAATTATGCATGAATGCAGTACAATGGGCCCTAAATGCATAAAAACATGATTTGACACTAAATAAAGCTCTTTAATATCAATAAGTCCTTAAAATGGTTCAAAATGTGTATGAAAATGTGCACTTTTCAAGACTCATCAATAGGCCAGGCTTGGACTCAATTATAGAGAGCACAGAGCCCGGCCTGGCCCGATTTAAAGAATGGTGATAGGAATATGTAGAGAGGAGGATTCAAACAGTGGTGCTAAAAAAAAAAAACGAAATCCAAGCATAAATATGTCTAGCTTCCTTATTTATATATATATATATAAAAGGGGAGTGGAGAGTTGACCGGGCTGGGTCTTGGGTAATTTATTTAAATTAGTATAATTTAAAAACCCAGACATAATTTAATGGCTTTTCTGGTTTGGCAAAAACCCAAACCTAAAATGGGGTTTGGGTTTTTATTGATATAGTGGTTTGTCCCGACCTTGGGCCTTTTGTTTTATTACTCAGGTTCGGACATTTTATTTCGGCCTGCTTACTAGATAGGCGAGGCTTGGACTCAGTTATAAAGAGCACAGAGCCCGGCCCGGCCCGATTTAAAGAATGGTGATAGGAATATGTAGAGAGGAGGATTTAAACAGTGGTGCTAAAAAAATTGAAATCCAAGCATAAATACGTCTAACTTCCCTTTTTTTTTTTTTTTACATATAAAAGGGGAGTGGAGAGTGACCGGGCTGGGTCTTGGGTAATTTATTTAAATTAGTATAATCTAAAAATCCAGACATAATTTAATGGCTTTTCTGGTTTGGCAAAAACCCAAACCCAAAATGGGGTTTGGGTTTTTATTGATATAATGGTTTGTCCCGACCTTGGGCCTTTTGTTTTATTACTCACGTTCGGACATTTTATTTCGGCCCGCTTAATAGATAGGCGAGGCTTGGACTCAGTTATAGAGAGCACATAGCCCGGCCCGGTCCAATTTAAAGAATGGTGATAGGAATATGTAGAGAGGAGGATTCAAACAGTGGTGCTAAAAAAAATCGAAATCCAAGCAAAAATATGTCTAACTTCCCCTTCTTTTTACACATAAAAGGGGAGTGGAGAGTGGACCGGGCTGGGTCTCGGGTAATTTATTTAAATTAGTATAATTTAAAAACCCAGACATAATTTAATGGCTTTTCTGGTTTGGCAAAAACCCAAATCCAAAATGGGGTTTGGGTTTTTATTGATATAGTGGTTTTAAAAATTGTATCAATTTTCCAATTTCTTTTATCAATGTTTATGATATTGGGTTTTTTATGCACGGGTTACTAATAGTAACCCGTGCATAAAAAAACAACCATTGGCAGTTTTAGATAAAGACGGATGACTGTGGTCATTCGCTAGTTACAGTCCTACTTTTGGAGTGGGCTCAGTCCACAACGTAAATCTATATATTCAGTTCTCCCCGGGGCCGATAATATTGGAACGGCATTTATAAGTCAGATTTAACACCCAACTATATTAATATTGGTGAATTCTTTCATTTTATAAAAACCCATGTTCTGGATTTGAACATAAACCTAAATCCACCAATTTATATTCTAATTCAAACCCCATTTATAGGTCAAACCCATGTTCTAATTTTCACATGGGTTTTTAAATTAGTACAATTCGAAATCCACCTATTCCCACCATATACTCTTGCCACTATATCAATAATTATGATTTTAATTAGTAAAATCTATATTTTACTAATAGAAAAACATATCTGAAAATATGTTTTGTGATATACTAATGATTTTTCCAATTGATCATAAAATACTGTTCTAAAAATTGTTTATGATAAATACTTTTGGTGGGTTAGGGTTATCTGTAAGTTGAGAGGAGAGGACTAATTTATTTTCTAGGAAGTTATGCAGGTAGAGGGGAGTGGAGAGTGGATTATCTGTTAGTTTAGAGTAGATGATGACTTTTTTGAAAGGAAGTTAGAGAGGACGATTTTTTTGAGAGGAAGTTATGTTATAGCTGTCTTCATCCCATACTACAGTGGACGATTTTTTTTTATCAATAGTTTGAGAGGACGATTTTTTGAATTTTCTTGAGAGTAAGTTACGTGACAGCTGTCTTCTACCACCAGGGCGCACCTCTTAAACCCTAGCGGTCGTGTTTTATATCAATCTAGAAATGGGCCCACCATAAGATGTGTAAAACCAAAATGCAAATTTCAAGCAACCAATCTAATGGTGGGCCACAGTAATTGCACAAAGGCCTAGGCATCAATGATATATGATGGCCAGAGCGTGGGAGAAAGTGGAATTTGGGTTGAGTAAGCGGGTGATGTCTCAATGATAAACCTCTTGTGGGGCCCACGATCCAATTCATTCAAATCTGCCTACACCTTATGGATAGGCCGTGGCCCAACTTGGATCCTAAACAGAGTTAATATAGACGGTTGGACTCGGCCAAATTAAGTTCTGGCCGTTAGATTTTTAGTACCCTTAAAATCTATTAGCACCATCATTTATTAGGGATGGGATCCATGTTGCTCAAACCTTGTCAACAATTGACCCAATGAGACTATAATTACTACCCCTCCTTGAACGTTGATGGTTGGTGGTCCTAGATGGCCCTACAACAGAGTTCTAAGGCGCTCCCGTCTGCACCATCGAACAAATCCTCTCACACACACCATGCCCTATTGAATTAGCATAGATTCAAATTCTACATTGTTGCCGATATTTACACGATCGTATAATCATAATCGTTATTATGATTATTCAACCATTATTTGGTCAATGATAATTATCAATAAAATCATATATGATCATTTATAAAATGAACATTCTGTAAATTATTAGTTATGATTATTAATTTTGACGGGCAAAATGATCGTAAATGATCATAGAAATAATTGGCTTATTTCTCTACATAGTGATTATTTGCCTTTTCTTTGTCTGTTTGGGTTTCCAGAATGATAGTATCCCAAAATGATCATTCAACAAAATGATTTGACGTCATAACAGTTAATCCATTTATTTTGCTACAAATTTCAAGTCTGTAAATCATTTCTAACTAATTATCATCCATCATTCATGCATACCTTTTCTCAACGGATAGTAGAGGTGCTGTTGCTACAATGAAGATGGAGTTGCAGGCTGACCTCTAAGAGTAATGGTGCTACTGGAGTGCCTTTCGTCGTTATTTTGTATTCTCAAAAATTAGAATGATGGCCCTCTTATTCTTCATCTCTGGTGGAGTTGCAGGCTGACCTCTAAGAGTGGCCTTCTTCTTCGTCCTCTGCTGGAGTTGCAGGCTGAACTCAGCCCTGTTCTTCTCCCTTACTTCTTCTTCTCTTTCTCTTCGCAGAGGACCTAATTTTTTTTTGCGGAAGGTTTTGTTCAAGAAGTTATGCGGAGGTTAGTGGAGGGACAGGTGGCTTGATGAAGAATGACAGTTGTCTTCATGTAAAAGAGGACAGGTGTCAGCATACTAAGGGAGGGTACATTCCCTTAGTATAATAGATGTAGTATTTAGTATATTCAGAGATCAATCGAGTATTATTACTTACAGTGTGAGATATTATGTTGAAAATTCAATGGCGGATTCGAGGAAATCTTTTTTGGAGGACCCACTATGTTAAAATAATAATAATAATAATAATAGGAGAATGATCAGACAACAATCCTTAAATCCGATAATTATCCAAAATAGTTGACAAACACATAATTCCCGTAGAACTACTCGTATATAAAATGACGGTATGAAAGTGGCGACTTTTACCTTTAATCGTGCAATAACCCTATATGATATCTCACAATGCGATATTTTAGGGCCGTAGGATATCGCAGTATGAAATATCCTACAGCCATAGGATATCTCCAAAAAACTTTCACCGTCTTTCTTTTTACCGAAGTGAAGCAGAAAAATAGAGAAAAACAAGGTAAAACCCCTTTTCACTGAGTTCGTCGTCTTCGATTCTTTAATAAGTTTTCCTTCATTTTCATCTTATCATCTTGCTTTGGATATGGTAGAATTACATCATTCCACCCCATTCTCATTTTTCATTCTTTGCAACTTATCATATCTTTAATGGCTTAGGGGTTTAGAGCGAAAAGTCAACTCATTTGTGCTTTTGGTTGTGATGACTGAAATGCATAAACTCTAGATGATAGAAAGTGGTATAGTAAGATTCCACATAAACCCACAATAAGTAGAAACGAAGGAGATTATAAAAAATATAGAAATCTGAATTCGTGATGAAAATGTGCTCTGCGTTCCCATATTGCAATATCCTATAGTCATAGATATCCTACATTCCAAGTATATTGCAATATGAGATATCCTGCATCCATAGGATATTGTATGATTAAGTGTAAACTCGCAACTTTCACACATCCTTTTGTGTATGAAGACTTGTACGGAAATTATGCGTTTGCCAACTGTTATGAGCAATTGTCAGGTTTAAGGATGGCAGTACGGTCATTATCCCAAAAAAAAATCTTGAAGGGGCCATATAAAAATAATACATATAGTTTTCAGAATATTGGAGCCTCTCCATGTATTTTCATTACTATGAGAGAAATTTCTCATTTTCTATGACATGGGAAATTGAAATATCTGCACCAAGGAAAATCAGGTCTTTTTTTTTTTTTTTTTTGTTCTCTTCTGGTGAGGAAAATGTGACCCATTCACCCAAGCTTCCTCTTCACTGTATCTGGACGACTCCTCTGATGCTCCCTGTGGAATCAACCATAGAGGAAATGCACAGGAGCAAGGCCAAGCTGATGACGCGCAAGAGAGGAAATCCCGTGTTAAGTATAACGTATGTGTGAAACTCTGCCATGGGGCCCACATGTTCTTGCCATATAAAAAAATACTTGTCCAACTAAACTGGCGAGCACCGTATATGCCAGCAAGCAGTTCGGGAGGTGGGGGTGGTGGGGCCGTGCAATATCTTCTCTCCTGTCGAAGAAAATTCTCATGTTCCCGTCCCGGCCCGGATGCCTCAAATAAGCAAAGTGCACTGCATCTCCCTCCACCAAATATATCTCACAACTGACAACACATGCATTATGTCGACTACTCCCGCAAGGGGTGGTTCCATGCGGTTGAGTTTTTTTTTTTTTTTTTTTTTTTTTATAGAATCCATGCGGTTTGAGTTAAGTTATACCCGTGTCCTCATGTGGTGATCCCTGTACTAATACTCATCTAAATTTCACTTCCAATCAGAATAACGACATGCATGGTATTGGTACACACTAGGGTGTTAAAAAAATCGAAAAATTAAACCGTCTAACCGAACGGAGGCTGATAATAGTGTTTTACGGTTCGATTACGATTTTTAACGGTTAACCGTGGTTTGATTTTTAACCGTTTTTTTCCGAATATGATTACGGTTTTTAAAACTGAAAATCGTAATTCATGGTTCAGTTAATAGTTATCTCAAAATCTTTTAAAATGAACGGTCAACCGAACCATTACACCCATAGTATACACCAACCTACAACCCCACAGCGCTTGAAGTGCCTAGGCCCAGATTCACCAGTCTAAAGCCTTTTATATATATATATATATATATATATATATATATATATGAAAGCGAATGGTTCTGATTAGTTCTAATTTCTCAAAGTATCAGATCCAAAACGTAATATGGTAAAGCTCCAAGTCCAAACCTTCTTTTCCATGCTTTGTCTCCAGACATTCTTGCTTTATCTCTTTCTTTACCGACGACCCCCCAAATAAAAAAAAAGTGTAATAATCTTTAATGTCGGCATCTATAGTTTGGCTCGGTCAACAACAGATACAGAGACCAAAACGGTACCAACCAAATGAAAATGATTCCTCAAATCACTCATCTCACTGCAGTCGGTAATTATACCCCTTCCCTTCATATTGATTAACTTCAGTCTGCTATAGTGCTATATCCCCCTCTCATATTGATTTTGTCCAAGTAATAACACATGCTGAAGTGAAATTCGATGTGGGTTCAGATGAGAGATTTGAGCAGATTGGATTCCATGGGTGGGCCCCACCCCACTTGTGCATTTACAGTTCACAGGGTTTTTGGCATTGCACTCGTGTCTCTTGTCAAGCCATTAAGACTGCATTCTACAGTCTTGTAGAGCGGGCTCCATTACGTGTGTGGGGATTTGGAGCATCAAACGAGATCGGCTTTCTTTAAATACCAATTATATTTAATTTATTGGGTACCAAACCAAGAATGGGAAGAAAAACAAGAAAAGAAAAGAAAACTAACAAGCACTGTTTCGTTTCAATGTGGCCCACGTTGCTAGTAGACCCCAATCAATCACCAAAATGGCATTTTCGTACTAGTTTTTGGCGGAGATGATAGGGTCCCCCCAGCCGAACCCAAGCAGTCGACTTAGGGCCACATCATCATGTTTTGGTTAATCTTAATCTTAACTCTTCCATCTTAATAATCTCTTATCATGCCACACCTTCGTGTTTCATCTTAACAATCTCTTATCTCTTTTCCCTTTTCCTTTTTTACTTTTTCTTTTTCTTTTTTTCGTTTCTTTTCGGCGCAAGGCCAACATCCAATCCAAGAGAGAATTTTGGGTATCCACATCATAAAAATAAAAATAAAACATTAAAAAAAAGTGGGTTTCATTACAGCATGTGCAGTAGGCCTTATAATAGGGTTTGAAAAGCCAGAGAGCGTTCATATCTGATGGAAGATTACAACCATTCACTGCAAAACAGCATACCATACACGAGTCCATCTTAACCGTGATTGAGGTGGCCGCATCTGTACTGATTGCTAATGGGCATTGACAATGTCACATTAACCATTTCTCTAGGGTATGGCCCATAATTTGGAGCCTTTTTTCATATTAAATTCTCACATGTGTCTCTGGTGTATTTTTTTATTCTTGTTTACTTTCCTTGTACATGGAGGAGGTCCGGAAGAAGGGAGGCTTTTAGCTCTTTTATACAAGTGAGTGAAACTGTGAAAAGCTTAAAAAAGATATTCAAGATATATTCATTTGTCTGCAAGGCGTTATACACACGACATGACAACTACCTTGACGCAGCTAATAAAGGTATGTCTTCTTCGTTTTTAAATCTTCTGTGGATCTGTTCTTTTTATATAATTAATTAAAAGTTTAAAAAGTAATGGTGGGTGTGGTGTATTAATAAGAGCCCAACGCAACAGAGCATCTCTCGTGGTGGTGGAGCACCAGTAGCATCATACTGGCAAGCGGGAGTGGCCCTGAATCATCTGGCAACCACAATATCCTAACCTTGAGATGGATTTTCTGGGAAGAACATGTATTAATCAGACGACTACTTTACACATCAATGGTATTAGTAGTTATGAGCTGAGGGCCAGAGTATCCATTTATAAAATCTCTGCTTTATAACCATATGTGCTTGGAATAATATATGGGCGGGTACTGGTAGGCATTCGGAGAATCTGCTGGGGTCATACTAGAATGATTAAACCCCATGGACGACGGTTGATATCCAGAGAGACTATGCTGTTCTATGCGCTCAGACCTCACCCATCCAGACTAGAGGTGGCAGGACTAGTAGCCTGTTTCTTTATTAGAATTCCAACAGTTCACGTTTGGACAATTTCAAGATTCCCAAAAACTGTCCCTCACAACTCTCATCTCCCTGGAGCATTTGAAATTCCAACAAAAAGCAAAGAGATCATAATTTCAGAAATCTCAAAAGGTCATTGCAGACCTTTTTAAGTGGCTGGAATTTTAAATTCCCCTAAAAGAACCATTGCCTCGGTACAAGCATCACATGCACACGAAATTCTTGTCATAAATTTTAGTAAAGAAACAGTCCACAAGTTACCTTCAAAAATTATGCATGACCATATTAAATTCCCTCCGCCAACCATTCCTACCAAAACCTCAATGCATTGGTAGAGGGTGTGAAAGTACTTTTCATCACTCCCCCTCTAGTGGAGCCTGTCAAGGCACTTCTAGCAACACACATTTTAAAGCCGAATCCTTCTTTGAATTCACAACTGGCTAGGACTGAATGTCTGATACCATATTAAATTCCCTTCACTAACCACTCCTACACATTTAATCCCAACTTTTTCAATGCTGCATTTGGCTCTAAGATGCTTTATGAGTAAAAAAAGATTCTTTTCCCCTCTGAGAATCCACTTTCTAGTAGAATTACCATTAGTATAAAACGGTAAAACCCCAGTAAACAACAAACAAACAGAAGTCCAAAAAGCTGTCAAGAAATTTCTTTCCTTCAAAATTTCACAGAACTACCAGAAGTCCAAAAGGAAGGGGGTACAGAGAGAGTATATCCTTTCTCCTTAAATGGCAAGAAGCCAAACACTACCTTGAGTTTTCCATGCTCACTGAGGAATACTGAGCAAGCACTGATGTAATAATATCTTGATTGCTCTGGGATTAAAGAAAAATGCAAAAAGAATGCTATCCAGATTAGAGAAAAATGAAAAAAGAACCAAGTGCACTGGCAGGAGAATAGTGTAATCTGTACATACTCTAAGAGAAATATCAAATAAAATAAGCAATTGAGAGCAATAAAAATCTGCAGGGAGGATATATTGCTCCTTGAGCCCATATGTATCTGCCCATCAATGGGAGTTCAGAGAATGAAGGTCCTGAAGATGACATGCCGTATCTTCACCAATTACGAACTCATCTGCGATGATATGGCTAGGTAATTCACATGGTGAGCTTGTCGACGGAATGTAATCTGAAACCTTTGGCATAACTAATAATTAAATGAAGGTAGCTCCTTCTTTTTGTGCTGTCCTCATAGCTTGCTTTGATTCCGGTGTCAACAATAAATTAAAAACACCGCACCAAAGGCCATCACTCTTCATCTCGGTTACTCTTCTGCTTGCCCACTTCTATAGTTCTCTTTTCATATATATGTGCGGGGAGTATCGTTGTTAGCTGTGCACTAATTATCAACAGTCAGTCCAGAATTTTCTCACCAGTGGAGAAAAGGTTCCAGACCACGGTTCCCACAAGGTATAGACCGACTGAAACCTTGAAGACATCATCCCAAGAGCCTGAAAATTTTCATTTGTCGGTTATTCTTATCTTTTAACAAACCAGATTGCAGTAAAACTGGTAAATAACTCATAAACGCAACAATACCTATGGTTGTAATATATACACAGCCCAGTTATTAGTACACATTTTAACCTACAGTTGTAGTATATGCATATCTCAGTTACTTGGTGTTTTATTATTATCTATTTATTGAATGGTAACATGACCCAACCCACAAGCTTATTGCGATGCTGAGTACCTTCCAACTGTGCTATGGACTTTTGTCCTATTATTTAATTTACTTATAGTTATAAAAACAAAATGCAAATTACTGAGAGGCTGGAGCACTTGCTTAAAAGTGCTCCAGCTTGCTTAAAAGTCCTCCAGCATGTGGGGCACACTTATGATCAATCTAATACTGTCGAACTACCCTTTCATCAAAAGAGGCAGGAGCACTCATGATCAATCTTATACCCTCCAACTGCTTGCCCTTCCAACACCCCATGCACACACCCTCTCATAAATTCACAATTGCCCAAAAGTGACACTCACCCAACCATTACTACTAGATCGGATAGTAAAAGATTGCACTATATCCAAAAAATTAAATTGTCAAACTTTGAGGCCCTTCAACCTAGATTGGGAAGATCTTATGGGGACCATCTTTTACACAACCGTAGCCTACACCAATATGTGAGAGAGAGAGAGAGTTACCGTGGCTCCAAAGATAGATAGGAATCTTGGTCAGTCTAATTTTAGAATTGAACTCTTTTAGCCAACCCTAATTGATGAGATAAGGCTTTGATGATGATGACGACGACATAGTAATTTCTCACACAAACCCTCAACATGTGGGGCCAATCACTACTTAGGAGGGGTATGGGAGGAAATGTCATGGATCAAGGATGGTACGAAAACATCATGGATCAAGGATGGTAAAACAATTACTTCAAATACAATGTTCAATAATGGTCCCATAAGTGTCCAACAGGGATCAGGTTACGTGTTTGTGGAGGTTGAGCTGTCATAAGCAGGACCTGCTGTGGTAAACAAAGAGGGGCAAAAAAGAGGCATCTTTAGAGAACCAATATATACATACTCAAAAAAATGATCAAATGAAGGATGTTTTCGTATAAAAATGAGCAGACACTGTGTGGGGCCCACTTTACAAACATCCCCCATGAGTTGGCACTGACCCAACTATGATCCCTTACTATTGGGTTCAAAACTAGAACCGTCATGCATACTTGGCTATTAGATTGATAACTATAAGCATTTAGTTCAAACTGATTTTGGTCATCCCCAATCCAAGTTAGACTTTCCTACCTGCTCAACTCCAAAAAAAAAAAAAAAAAAAAAAAAAAAAAAAAAAAAAAAACACGTATATGCCTATAACCATATCTCATATGGTGGATTTGCATGTGTGTGTGCAGGCTGCTCTCTCCTATATCTAATGCTTTTGTAAGCTAGGTGAATGGGAAAAATTTTAAATATTTGATATCATCAAACCAAAACAAATGCCCTGTAGGATTCTCCATCAATGTGATCCTTAGGCATGACAAGAGTATTGAGCCCTTTTTGTTATATCATTCTCCATGTGAACAATTAAATATAAGAAAATTATCATATTTACCATTTCAAACGTGTCACTATATATCTCAATTTGCTAAAAATTCTCTGTATAGTAGTTTCATTGATAAATAAGGGAAGCTTTTACATATTATAAAATAATTATAAAGATGTGCCGATTATGGTCCTTTTGGTCATTGTCTCTGATCAAAAGCTATTTACACAGAATTAGTACCGAATACATTCTCAGTTTTCTTAGTAATTGTGTAAACACTAATAGTATTTTGATCCATACTAGCAGTTCAACAACGTATATATCTTATGCTTTTGCAAACTAATATTTCTGTAATTTCAAATAGACTTATGTTGGATTTCCAAGATTGTTCGGGGGCCATTTGCTCACAAAGAAAAATAATCACAGATTTCTTGTAGATGAGGCCAATTTGGCTTGGATCCTTCGATTTTGAGAAAAATGAATCCCCAAAATCTAATGAAATATGTTATTGTAAAACCTATTTATATATATATATATATATATGGGAGGTAGTCCTATGAGAGCATCTCTCACCTTACTATAGGAGATGGATGTAAGGGCCCCCACCTTATCTCTCATAGTAAGGTGAGAGATGCTCTCCTAAGCTCAAGCTTAGGATAAAATCTCATAAGCTCATGCTTGTGGGGCCAACCTTTGGTCCATGCAAATGGACCAAACACATGACCCCTCTAAATTGCACATGTCCACCAACTTTTGGTCTGATCCGAAGTTACTGAACCGTTGGATCGACTATGTATCGATCCAAATGGACTATTGACTATTAAACTTTTGGGCCCATATGAAGATGATAAAAATCACACTTGGGGTTGATTTTTTTGTAGAGAGGAAGATCTCAGAAAGTCCTTGAAATCCCCCCACCCCATCCCCATGTGGGCCCTACCACACACTTGAGCGAGCTTTATTCTAAGCTTGAGCTTAGGAGAGCTGGCATATATATATATATATATATATATATATATATTCACAAACCCATGCAAGAAGGAACTTGATGAAAGGTCCCATCCCATCCAGAGAAGATGGGAGGAAACCTAAGATCTCTCTTCCCTTGCAAGCAACAGCCCTTTGTTACACCTCCATCCATGTCCGGCGCTAACAAACAGATTTGTCCATTTTTAAGTTTAATAGGTATTACAAAGGAGTAACGGCCATATGTTGATCAGCTGATGTCCACATGGTAGTTTCCGTGGGACGAGTTATGTCGACATACACTATTGGATTGACCAATGCGTAAAAGATGGGACAAAACTCAGTAAGCTTTCTTTTTCACATATCGGTTAATCCAATGGTGAATGTCACTCCAATTGGAGTGAAATTTGGGCCACTACTTGCTCTCAGTTTTTGGTGGGTCGGAGCATGTGGGGTTTAGGTGGGATGATGCTAATTGCTTGGATCAAGGAAAGGTGGGGTCCACATGTGTCAACTGAAAGTACTCCACATGGGATCTCCCATACTAACGTCAGCACAGGTTCATTCCTCTATAAATTAACTGCAGTGGATATGGATCAAACCGTGTTGCAAGATGTAACCCGTGGCTGCCGTTCCAAAGACACCAGCCAGCACTCCAGCAGTGTTTGACAGGCCCAGCAGTACTCCCTGTACGGTCCCACAATGAAAACCCATTATCCTCCCTACAATATGTGTTCCTGTTGTGATATTTCTAAATGTTGAAATTAAGGCATGGCCAAGTAATGAGACTTTGTGGAGTTCATTCAACTGTTTCCAGAGACGAATAACTTAAAATTGATGAACAATATACTTACAGCATATCGAGGTCCAATGTCTAGATGGTTAGAATAAAGACCAGATTGGGAGAAAGCATCCGTACCCTATAAGAAAACTCAAAAGGTTAGCTTGTATTATTGCTAGTTTAAATAAATGATTGCTCAATAGGGAAGATGACTATGAGCAGAAGAGTTTTCTGCAAATGTTGAGTAGGCAAAGTTGGTCAAGTTGATAAAAAGTTGTGAACAAGAATATATGTAACAGTTGGGACAAGGGTTTGATGATGCTATAATATATATAGGGGTTGCCTCAGGTGTGCACATGAGTGCACCTTAACATGCACTCAAGGCTTGCACCTTAACATTGTGAGAGAAACTGTTGCAGAAATGAGAGCAAGAAAGACCTGTCGGTCTTTGTAAAGGAAAAACAAAGCCAGTTTTCTTTTAGGATCATCTGCAGTAAATGTATTTTTTATTTTTTTAAAGAAGATTAAAAAGAAAAAGAAAACACTGGTCTGAATGCATATAGGTTTACTCTGAAAGCAAATATCATAATGCTTTATGAATCATTAACAGTTAAAATAGTAATCACTTCTGAGCATAAATTTTCTTGATAAGAAAATAATTTTAAAAAATGGAAATATTGGGTGTATATTTACAAACCTGACTGCATGCCATGCATAGTACTGCCATTGCAGGAGAATGGACATGGCTCAACTGTGTTAAAAAGAAGGCCGGACCTAAAAATCCAATTGATTGCATGATCTGCAGGTTCCAGAAGGTGTTAAATCAGCAGTGTAAGAAAATTACTTCTAATGATGAAGATTGCAAGGTAAAAATCATGAAGCACGATGCAAGTGTTGACTATCAAAATATAAGTGCACAAGCAAAGCAAACAAATAACCAGAATATTGACTGTTGAGAAAAAATATAGTTATTGCATCAGTTCTGCTACAAATGAGCATGTCTCTTGTGTGGGAAATAAACAGTGATATGCTCATGAATAATAAAGATGCAGAGCATGCTAGTATGCTGTGGATTTGGATCTTTGAGGATTCCCCAAAAAAAAAATCTCAAAACTTTCTTTGTTTCTTCTAACCACTGCGCCCACGAATGTTCATTTACAAAAGGATCTGTCTGCAAGTATTATATGGTTCTGGGATTTTAGAATTAGCAGAGTTTATGGAATATTTTAATGCAATGAAGATCTCTTATTTAGAATCTACTTTGCATCATTGTTTTTGTGTCTATGTTTAAATAAGATAATAAATTATCAGGCTTTGCATCTGTTTGAGGACAGTCTTTTAGGGCTGAGATCCTGAGAGCAAATGGTTGTGAGTTAAGAAAGGTTTTATGCTTATTGCGGGTTACATTTATAAAGGGATAATTCTTCATCATTTCGTCGAGTATTTTGGGTTGTCAGTGGGAAGGCACGCTGTGTATTAGGTTCGTACTTTGTTCTTTTCCATTCTCTATATCAAGAAATCAGTGCATCTAGCATATGCACAGCTACTGAATAGCAAAATACGAGGGTAAACAGTATGTTATTATGTTAGCAATTTATTTATGAAGCATGTGTTCATTTGCTGATTATTGGGTAGGGACTGTCACATGCCACCTTGACCTCTCTCATGTGTTAAGTTACATAACCAGTTTGAGGCAGTTATTTTTGGTAATTAGTGTATGTGGAGTGTTTTCTGGGAGGTGCTCACTATTGCAACCTTGAAGTTTTGGGTTTGAGTCAAATTATTGGGAAAAAAATTTTTCTTTCATAAATGAAGAAAAGAATTGCAGTCCCTTCTCAAATTCTATGTATGCACAATTGAGTCAGAAATTGAATGAAATTCATTGTTACAATTCCTTGGTGTGCTTGAGTCAACCATCACAATTTGATTTTTGGGATACTCTACTCTCATCATTCTCTGCTGATACATGTCTATGCTTAAGCTTATGTTTCATCAACATCATCCAAGCCTTATTCCTTCTATCAGGGGTTGGAAGCATGTGCTTATGCTTGAAAGATCTAATTAAGAGGGCAATTCCATAGCACAGTAGGAAGGAGCTCATTGTTGCAACCACAGGGTTTCGGGTTCAAGCATGTTACCAATGGCGGTCCTATGCTTGAAATCCTGTAAATTGTTTTTTATATGGACTGTTGTTTAATGGCAGTCACCTCTGATCGTTGGGATGTCAGGAGGCTCACCAGATGAAAAAAAGGGATTTGATGATGATGTTCTTGTTGTACAATAGCAGTCAAGCCATAGGCCTCTTCACCATTATGAAATAATTAGTATCAAAACCTATATAAGGCTTGTCTAATATATGAAGACCCTGAGAACATGCAACAGTTTTATTCAAATTATTGGCTCTCAATTTCAGAGATCTAGGATTTGACTAGTTAAATTGTCACAGCCACCTCATCCAACTTCAAAGATTCAGGTGGGTCATAATGTAAAAGCTAGTTCATCTCAATTAGTTGGAACTCATGCAGCAAACTGCAAACCTCAAACATTGAATTTACCAAGGTGCGGTATTTGGGCTGTGACTGTAACATGTTTCAATTCCCCACAAACTAGCAGGTCCTGCTGCTTTTAAGATATAAACAAGCCCCATTCTATTTTATGTTACTGTTCATGTAACTCAGAAGAAGCATGATCAGGAAAAGCAATGGACTTCCTTTTAAGGAATGTCGAATGGATACATAACCATAGGTGTGAATAGCATCAATAGCAGTTTTAGAAGTACATTTCATATCGAAACAAGGAATACAGTCCTAGAAGTGCTTTTCAATTTTAACAGAAGTACAAAAATGCAACTGTCGAAGACCAATCAACCAAAATGGAAGCTGCAGAAGCTGAACTTTAAGATATTACCTGACATGGTTCCAACAAGGAACAGATGAAGAGAAAACATCCATTACTGTGTATAGTTCAAAATTCCCTGAATTTGGTGATGTCATTTCATCCCCAATAAATTGTTTAGTTGTACTGTACAGGCTACTGATGTATCTTTAGAGTACTAGGGTACCAAGAAAGGATAGAACTAGGAAGAAATCTGAGGGGTAAGATGACAACTGACATGGTTTGGACATGTAAGAGAACAAAAACAATCCTAGTACAAAGAATTGAAGCATTACAAGGACAAGGAATTATAAGGTGGCGGAACTGAAAAAAGACTTGGGAGTAAAATACTCACAAATGACAAGTTAGACCACCAATTTAAAAGGACACATTAGATAGTTGGGTGACGTTATCAGATGCAACTGGAGTTCATTCAGTTGTGCAGAGAAGGTGAATATGTTTTTTATTGGGAAACTGAAGGGATGCCAAGCTTTGCCCCAAAGTTTAACGTGATGGATTATCTAGAGAAATGGTAATTAAGTACATCATCCCGTGAATTGAAAGAAGTCCATTGCAATTACTTGGTGGCAGATTATAAGGACCTTGAACATCCATTTCATGAAGAACTTTCTTTTAGAGATTAAAAACAATGCAACAAAATGTCCTGTTTGGTAGCAGGGTCAAGACTGGACAGGAAATGTGTCATTTTTCGCATGAAATTGAATACATTCATTTGAAAGTATTTCATCCTTTGAAATTGATGATATGAGTTTGTTTTTCACTCACTCTGGAGATAAAGAAGCACTCTGGGAAGACATTTTCCCTGTAGATCAGGTTTCACTAATGCTTCTTCTATCATCAAGAATAATTTGACTAGGAAAGAAAGTGCTGATGAGATGGGAAAAAAACATCCTAGCCTCTCAACCAGATTTTTCTTGAATAGTTGGTATATATTAACTTTACAGGACTAAAAGGTATCATAAGAACTATTTTTTTTAATCAAAATAGCATGCGATGTATTACTTGCCAATAAAATTTTATAAGGAGACATACCTTACGAACAGTAGTGACAGATACCCCTTTACTCACAAGTGTATCTGCAATCCACCCTCCAATATTTGCAGATAATGCCATAGTAAGCCACGGTAACACACAGAAAAGCCCAGACTCTGTGAGGTTGAATTTCAAGACCTAGTGTAATGTAGATTAAAAGCAAGAAATGACACTTTTCAGTCAAATTCCATATAATTTACAAACACAAATTATGTCCCTAATAACGTAAAAGGATTTTACAAATTTTCAAGTATAATATCTGCATACTTATATTAACCGCTTCAACATAAAAATCATAGTCAAGAATATATGAAACTCAGACAGGGATGGTAGAGCATTTACATGTGAATTGTGAAGTTTTAAATAGACACAATAAGAAAAAAGCAGATAATTCATTATGCATTCACATTACTGACTAATGCAAAAATTCAGACAACCATGGTTTTCTGTGGGTACTAATCTTTTACAATGAAATGATGGCATGATGACTCTAGTGGGGCCATGTCAGATGAGTGGTATGGTAATTCATGAGGGGTCGTGGGATGATAAGAGGAGGAAAAACCATGAGTGAAGGAGAAGTGTCACCCCCAACCCAATCATTCTAAGTATAATCTCTTATCTCAGCCTTGAAATTTCATGATTTCGCAAAGCAAGATTTGATAGGTGGCCTTTGTCTTTAGGTTTTTTTCAGTGGATTTTGTCTTTGGTGGTTTCTATAGGTCTTCTAGGTGTAAGTTTGTCAATATATTTCTCTTGTACTATCGAGCTTATTCTAATAAAAGTTAACATTCAGAAGAAAAAAATGATGGTCTCTTTGAACCAAGTTAGAGTGGTTGAATGGTTGGGAATCTTCATCCAATCCCTATTCAACATTGATAATTGATCTACATATCTCTCCCATCCCCTTCCCTGTAGGACCCCCATGTGGGCCCCCAAAAAAGTTCATCTCATCATCATTGAATTTGATCAACATATCCCTCCCATTCCCTTCCCCACAGGTGCCTGTGGGCCCCCAAAAAGTTCATATCACTATTGTCGCATTGCAGGGATCACTATGTATGGTTGTGTGCATAAATGATCAAGTGAGCTATGTAGCTCATGCA
Organism: Umbellularia californica; assembly: GCA_028538565.1. Lineage (NCBI taxonomy): Eukaryota > Viridiplantae > Streptophyta > Magnoliopsida > Laurales > Lauraceae > Umbellularia > Umbellularia californica. The sequence goes on along the minus strand of JAPQWN010000004.1, from coordinate 86,156,867 downwards.
ACTATGGGGAGCAACCATTTGACCATCTCTCTCCAAATACCCACTAATCCCTTGTGAACTAGCACCAAACGAAATTCAATTCATATGGATTGTATCCATTGTTGGATTTTTGTTCAGAATCGTATATTGCTTACCCACCCTTGATATTGAGGCTTTACTATCCACAACACATGATTGCCAATCACGCAGATTTTTGGTCCACCCCACCCATATATACCACCCCCCACCCCCCCCCCCCCCCCCCCCCCCCCACAAAAAAAAAAAAAAAAAAAAAAAAAGTGGTTAAGTCGTGGTTGATTCAATTTAATTTTGGAAGATTGGGGGTTTTTTCATTGAACCAAACCGACCCAGCCAAGTAGAGTCTTAAAAAGGGGGAAAATAATAGAAAAAGGATTCCTAAGAAGTTTTCTTTTCAATCTAAATAGGTCACCACTCCAACATTGAAAAAAAAGTACCAAAAATCACCTAAAATTCAGGAAACACTAAACTTTGGGTTTTGTTATCTTTTGCTGCAAGTGAATAATGTATGAATAGGAATGTATGAATAGGTTGACACGTAAATCAAGTAATTGGATATCCCAAGCTAGACTTTCTGACAAGGATCTAACATTGAAATCAATTAAGCAGCCCAATTTATAAGTTTGTTCATCATCCACATTATAATCTAACACAACTGACCCAGAGATTCTACAAACAAAAGGGAGAACTACCCGTTTGGTAACTTTACATGTAGAATGAAGTGAGGTGAAGGTCTTAAATCAAGAGAGAAGAAAATATAAGGGGGTTATGATGGTCTTTTGTCTTTAGTGACTTGATAAGGAATCTTTTTGACTTTTTGTGTAAAAAAGAGGATTTTTTTTGTCAATTAGTGGATTGAAGATGTTGCTTTTGACTTTTGTTTTAAAGAGGGAATTTTGAATTTGTGTACTTTTGATATGACTCCCTAGTCTTTTCATGTATGGCAAATGTAGGCTTTACTTCACCTTCACTTTAATAGTAAATTACCAAATGGTAATGTGAAATAGATCTTAATAAAAATGTTCAAAAAAGAAAAAAAAAATCCTATTGAAAACAATGTCATGGTTTGACCGGTGTCTGTTATGGACTATGATGCACGGATACGGCATGGATACGGCAAGGACACGCCATAGACATGGCGGGGACACAGATTTTATACATAAAAAGTGAAGTATCAGATACGATACGACACGATACGTTGTCCATTTTGAAGTATCCGTGCATCATAGGTTATGGATAAATCATGCAAATGAGAGTAGCTAGAAATTTCTTACTCCTTTCATTGGGTTTATTGTGGAGGATAACTTCCATGTTTTGGTTATTTGTTATGTTAGGCCCATTCATTAGGACATGTTTCCGCCAAAGCTTCAAGCATGATGGAGGCAGACATAAATTGATGAATACTTGAATAGAATGGTATACTAGTAGTTATCCATCAAAGCTTTATTATCTACTAAGAACATTGACGTTGTGAAGATATAAAGATTGTTCCTCTGGGACAAAAATACACATGTTTAAAGAAAAATTACTTACCTGGTTGTAGTACGTAGGCATCCACGTAAGAAGAATGAAAGTACCCCAGTTGTGGCAAAAGTGAGATACTATTAGAGCCCAAACTGGTGCCTTTGATAAGATCAATCTCCATGGAATAGTTTTAACGGGCTCCTTGGAAACACTCTTGCCAATAATGAATTTCTTTTCTTCCAACTTAAGTTCAGGATCCTCGAGTGGTGAACTGTGTGCCTACATCTCATTATAAAAGGATGAAGAATATGAGAAAAATATGCAAATATTATAATATATATCTTACAAGGACAAAAGAATCAAATGATAAACCTTGGGATAAAAGCAAGTTCCTCTTATTATAACTCCATAACATCAAGGTCTTGTACAACAATGTGTTTCATAATTTGAGCCTTTTGAAAGATATTTAAAGTAAACTTAGTCTTCATTTAAGCTATAGTGTACTAATGTCCTACTTTCGTTCAGAACTTGATTGTAGTTAATATAATGAAAACCTTAAATCATCATCATCATCATTAAAGCCTTGGGCAAACTATCTTGTCAGCTACATGAATTCTGTTTTGCCATTCTTGTCAATCTAGGCCAAATCCTCTGAAATGGTGCACTTCTTCATATCTATCATTGCCGCTTCCATTCATGTTCTCTTCAGCCTACCTCTTTTCCTTGAAGGGCCATCGCCCTCCATAGAGAATTTTTTTCTCACCAGCTCCGTTGTTGGCATGCATTGGACATGTCCAAATCATCTTAAATGAGTCTTGATTTATCAAAACATGAGTAAAAACAGGAACAGATATCTACAAATGAGGAATACATAACAATGTTCCATCGACATTAACACAATACCTTGGTGTGCATGTTGACAGTTCACTATGCTTCTCACTAGGGTGCAAGTAATTGCACTGCAGTTGTAAATGTAAGGCAGCTGTTCTTGATACATGAACAACCCAATCTCCAACCTAGGTCAACTATTTGGTCCATCTCACTATTTGCAAGCCATCGAATGCAGATCCAAAGGGGTTGGAACTTGGAAGATCCAAAGGAAGCCCACATCAAAACCAATAGGATCCTACATAATGGTCAAGCAACACATAAGGATTCATTGTCATGTGCACAATGTCCCATGAGTTGATTGCATATTTCTTTCTTAGTCGATTATATTTTTAAGTTGTGAAGGAGTCTAGTTGAAAGTAATATTTCTAAATTAGTTAATTTTATTTATGTTTTCAATCGTTTAAGAGTATTAGTTAGAAAGGGATTAGTTATTAAGTGATTCAAGTATGTGTCAAAAATATGTTAAAAAGGGGTTTGATTGGAATTCACTGGGAAGTCTTTTATGAGACAACCAAAAATCAATAACTTCCTTTTTATTTATAAGCCGTTACTTTCATAGTTAATGAAATTTTATCATCTTGCAATTTTTCATCCTTTGGTTTTGCTAATGATTTCAAACAGCCCCATACATGATGAACCCAGTGGTAGCATAGGTGCTGTCCCTGAGGGCCTTCATCCCACACAGCTGAAGCACAAAGAACTGACTTGGAGGATCCATATCCAGAGTACAGAAGGGCACACCATGGATAAGAGATGGCAACAGCAGGCATATTAAACTACTAACTGTATGATGATAACCATTTGTTCAAAGAAAAGAGTTTGGATTTATATGTCATTGAGGGTTTAACCTAACAGAAAGGATTCTTCCAATGAGAGTGATATGACAGCTGCATGCAAATTCACTAGAGGTAATTTATATATGTCTAACTCGATGAGAAGTGGCACCCAACAATGAGGGTCCCACCATAATATGGTGTATCTTGCTTGATTTTATCATTTATCATACATTAAGGTGCTAAATAATATTCGGGTAAATGATGCCAATTATATATATATATATATATATATATTCTATTTTTTCTTCTTTTTGGGGGCCATATCAGGCGATTTAGCTTCAAGTTATCTTAATCGATGGTCCACCAAGGGGAAGGGTGTTACACCTCATCCCAAGTTAATTGAGATTAACTCTAATTAATCGAAATTAATGTGGATTAAGTGTGATTAATCAAGAGAAATGTAATTAGTGAACGAAATGGGTCAAATTAGTCACATTTGAATGAATTAAGTATAATGATCAAGTGTGGAAGAGATTGAATTGATAGAGTTGGATTTAGCCTCAAAGTAATGGAATTAGGGACTTTTTCGTAAATTTGAATTTATACGTATTTCATCGAATACGGTAAAACTTGATGTCAACACGTGTATTTCGATGAGTACAATAACTTTCATAATACGTTCGTTTTCATTTGACTTCAAATGAAGTAAGTGAGTCTTAATTTGACTCAAATTGGAAATATACATAGGATATGGGGCTAAATATGAAAATTCAGTTTATAAAGGTAATGAGTCATCCATCTCAGTCGGTGCATTCCATTCCAACAGCTGAAAAACAGAGAGAAGGTGAGAGCTCTGAGTTTTTCTCATGATTCTCTTCCACAATTGTCAAGTTTGAAGCGGTGTGAGTAAAGTTGAAGAGACATTGCTCTTTTCCATCATCTTCTTCAAAGTTATTTGGAGTTTAAGTTGCAGGAGACTTCAAGCTTTGTTGTAAGTTCTTCAAGGGTTTTGAACTTGGGATATTTGTCTCAAATTGAGCTCAAGATAAAGGGGTTTTGTGTTTGATTCGGTCGTAAGGCAAGTATAAACATTTATTTATGATTAGATGTTGGTTAGTGTGGTTTTTATTTGATTTGTAGTGAGATATGATTTCAGCTCTATGATGAGTAACTTGTATGTATATGTTTGATTGATTGGAGAAGAAGATGGGTTTTATGGTGTTAAATGGATTGGAGAAATTGTGTATATATGCATGAATGGTTGAGAAGGGGACAAGAGGTCCCAATTTGTGCGCAGGTTAAGAAGGAATGGATGTAAAGAAGAAGAAAGAAAAAAAAATGGATTTCAGGCATCTGGAACTGGTTTCGTTCCAGGTCCGATCGATCGGACATGCAGGCCGATCGATCGGACTGTCCCTAACTGGGACATGAATTCAGGCCGATCGATCGGACCTGAGTGAAAAATGAATTTTAATTGTGAAGAGTTGTGGTTTTAGTGTTTGTCTAGGAGTGTGATTAAATTATAAAATTAGTCTAATGACTAATTAACTAAAAGAGTTTAGGCAATTAAGCTAGTTGGGTTTGAATCCAAGATTTGATTAAGAGTCAACCATAAGGTTATTTTAAGAGTACTAGTTGATTCAATATGGATAAAGTAACTAAAGTTAATATGGTTTCAGAAGTTATTCTGACTTAAAGAAAAAGGGCAATTGAAGCCATCGATGTTGTTGTACCTCCATTGGGTGTTAACTAAGAGACTATAATGTACACAATACATATAACTTGTGATGTCCATCGAAAATAACACGTACATTAAATGTCTGTAAGTTACACCTAATTGGTTGATATTGTGTAGTTGAATTGTTATATGGAATTGAAATTGAATTGTTTATTGAGTTAGGCACTACATAGTGATTTCTATAAGCTCATTAGAGCTGATACTGCTGCAGCAGATTATTTGGGAGTGTTCCGGAACTCCGTGGTGATGTCAGATGTCCCTGGCCCGGGCACTGATAAACCCCACAATATGTGATTCCTTCCATGTGGAAGATGTGATTCTTTCCTTTTGAGGAAAATGTGATTTGAATTGAAATGCTATTGTAGATTGCCAAATATTAAAGACTCTCATTGATTTGATTTGATTTGAATTAATTGGAAATGGTATTCGTCTAACACTGGATTAGACAGCTTAATGTGTATTTAGCATATTAAATCATATATCTGTTTATACAGTGCTGAATTGTCAAATTCATAGTGTTATTGATGGCATTACAGGCACAGCTGCCCATACCGGTCCTTCTGAGGCCACAGCGTCAGCGGAGACGACCGTTACGGTTCCTCCAGGAGGACTAGTCGAGTGGAAGTGAACCAATATCATATGAATATGATATTGAATCGAAACTTTAATGAAATTTTGATAAGGGAAGTTGTAAAAGAATGTTTCATGCTTTGAATCCTTGCATTGTAATTCAATATGCAAGTGATTAGTTGTACATGATGTAAATGATGTAGATAAGTTTTATTTACATGAGCAATGTCTATATTGTTTATATGTTCCGCATAATGTGTTAATTGATATCCCTTGTGACTTTATGTGATTGAAGTTCACGGGAGTAAGTATGCGACGCGACTCGGGGTTAACTCGGATTAATCATAATCTCGGGCTCGGGTCGTGACAAAGGGGTGGGCCGAAGAGGACATGGATGGAAGTAGTAATGATAAATATGAAGAAGTGCAACCCATATGAGGATTTGGCTCAGGATAGATCATAATAGAGAAATAGAATTCACGTAGCTTATCCCAATAGTTGAGCCAAGGCTTTTGATGATGATGATGAACGATGAACTTTATCGAAACAAAGAATTGGAGTACAAATGTCAAGCAAATGCAAAACAATAAGGGTCTTACAAGGAATAGCATCGGTATTCCGTACTACCCCTGACAGATGGGCATTCAGTTCCCATGCAATAAGCAAACTCCAAGTTCATAAATATGTCCAAGGTGACCCCCCACAAAGTGTCAGAAGTTCAGAACAATAAGTGTGTTATGAGTAGCAGCATCCACATCAAAATCCAGGGATGGGCATACACTCTCTATGCGATGAGCAAAGTCGAACTTCATATATATGTTCAGGGTGAACACCAATGAAGTACGATCAGTTAATAACTAAGATTTGAGTTAGGATCTGTGCTTGTCTCCTTAAAAATATATTAATGATGCATTTTCATGATAGATAACCATTTAAGGAAAATTACAAGGACATTTTCAAATGATTCCATTCCTATTACAGCGCTTCAAATGCTTATGGCACACAAAACATACACAAAGAAATAGCCAGGCAATTAAGCATAAAGAACAGGAAAAACTCATTGGTGAAAGTAAAAATGCATAAGCATGTCACCTTACTAAGCCATATTGCAAACCAAACAGTTCCCAGAGAACCAAAGGAGTAAAAGACGGATGGCCAGCCAAACTTATGTATCAACAGCGGTGAAAATGCCAACCCAGTTACTGATCCAAGGTACATCCCACTGTATACCAATGCTAAGGATCTACTTCTCTCTGATACAGGAACCCACTTCGAAAGAATATTATTCATTGCAGGCATGGCAACACCCTGAAACAAGATACCATCTCGACTTGAAACCAACAAAAACAATAGACAAATATTTACACAATTCAAAACAAAAGACACAAAACATCAACTGTAAAACGGAAAATAAGAAATAATCCTTCATCCTAACAAAGATACAGGTAATTGATCTCAAGAAGGACACAAGATTTCAGCATATAAGAAAATCTAGCACAACTCTTCCCATGGAAAAACATTAGAAAATAGAAGTGAGAATGCAAGGAAGCATTCATCATATGCTTATACAGGCAATGAACAGTTTTCCAAATGATGCTACTTTTCTCTATTTCCATCAAATAGACAATAAGGGTAAACAAGAGAGGTACGCAGTAATGGTAAACAAGAGAACTAACCTCACCAACTCCCATACAGGCCCGAGTGACAAGTAAGAAAGGCAATCCAAGTTTTGCCGCTACAGGAGTTAGAACTGTAGCAACAGACCACCAAATTACACCAAATCCCAGCACAAGCTTTCCACCAACTGTGTCTGCCCATATACCTCCGGCAATCTATTCTTTGAAATTATCAACATATTAGCAGGGCAACCATTTTACAACTTAAAGTAAATGCAAATCACAGTTTTAGCAGACACTGAACAGAAGCATTTGCAGAAGACATAATCTAGCAATGGAACTCTTTTTACAGGAAATTAACCTATCAATATGAATATACTATCTGACAGGCATGGTGATCTATTCTTCCTCTGTACATACATAAACACAAAATAGTTCACGATTTTGTTGAGTACATAAACACTTGCCCATATTTCATCAATCAACAAAAGTTTTAGCTGTCAAGGAATGCTGCAATCTTCTTCTTTTTTTCACCAAGTAATCGCAATAATAATGAAAATGTACTGCAGAACTGTAGAAAGAGAATCTCAAGATGCCAATGCAAAACAAGATTCATCACTATATGGGGACAAACCTGGGTGAGAAGGTAACCCCAGAAAAAAGAAGACTGGATCAAGCCAACAGTTGCAGGGTTCCAATTATACTCGGCTGAGATAGGAAGAATGGCAATGCTCATATTTACCTGCCAAACAGAACCAGTTAATTAAAGTTTTTGAGCTCATGTTGTATTGAAGGATGGGCTGTAAGCAACATGGATGTAAGAATATATGTGGAATAAACTACAGTCAAAGTAACGGTTAGCTCAAAATAAAGACTGGATTTAAACAAGAAATCCAGTTTTAAAACAGAAAAGGAAGAACTAAATTGACTTCTTGATAGAGGAATCTCAAATAAAATTACTAGGATCATTTACATAGGTGCTGTGAATACTAAAAATATGTGGGTGCAACAGTTATATCATGTCCATTGTAGTAATGAAGGTACATTTGAGGAGGAAAAGCTTAAGAATGGGAATACTGGCATGGCTAAAAGGCCAAAACAATACAGTATTTGCTAACCCTTTTGGTGGATCAGTAACATAGTAGCTCCTGAAGCAGCTTTTAATAGAATAAACAAAAAGTTGATCAGCTACCAAAATGGTTGTCATGACACCTAAGCAATGCCACAAGGTTAAGATAAATTCCATGGTTATGAGAAGTTTTAGACAGCCTCGTTCCAAGACTAACAGCCTCTGTCTATCAGTCCATGTATAATTGATCTCCAGCATCCCACAAGGACATCACCCTAAATTGACCTTCATCACTGCCATGGAAGACATGATTGTCAAAACAGGAAAAAACAATTAGATCCATCATACCAGTAAGACATGGCCAAGCTTCAACTATATCAAGGCATCCTGCGTCAAACGGGAGAGAGAGAGAGAGAGAGAGAGAGAGAGAGAGAGAGAGAGAGGCCAGTATCTGCATCTACCTCAACAAAGTTCCTTGAAGTTGGATAGGTATTTCCAATATCTCTTCTGGAAGGTTTCCATTTGTGCAGGAGTTCATGAATGCACACAAGTCACCATCATCACCATTGTCGTTGTCATCATTGAAGCCACATCCCATACATCTATGGTTGGTTAGTGAGTTCCTACTTTCCTACCCAGCCTTCTTTGAGATTTGTTTGCCTCCATGCAAATATTCATGTTAGTTCTGACTTTCATTCCAGGTCATCATTGGTGGCCCCCCTCCTCGTTTCGTTTAACAGGTTAAGAATATCGAATATACTCTTCTATCAAATTATCTTATAGTATATTTGAGCTAATTCTAAAGAGTGGCGGAAAACAGGAAAGACAAAAGAGTTAGAAAGTGGAGAGTTTGATTGAGTTTGAGTTAGATGTTGCAGATACATTTTGATATTGGTGAAAACTATATAACAAAGTGGAGAGTTTGAGTTAGGCGTTGCAGATAGGATCAACTCAAAGTGGGCAAAATGGAGACACACTAGTGGAGTGTTATCCAATCATCATGTCCCACTTCAAGTGAAGAGGCATTATATAATGAAAATTGATCCTACACTACCTGCTAATGACATACCGATGGCAGCTAATTAAATGATTTGCATGTGTGGCCCACCTTGATTGATCTAGCTCACTTACATCACACATCTCCATGTGTACAGGCATTTGCCTAAATTTCTCACCAGAAAAAAGTAGTACATGTGTTGGATACTTGAACCAAGTGTAGATAACATAACTATATATCCATACATTTGAATCCAACAATGTATATATTATTTTGATTGCCGTGAAATCTGGGCCGACACCTGTACATAAGGAGGCCAGTGATGTGAGCATTATGGATCAAGCAAAGGTGAGCGCTAAACAGATCAATTTAGGTTGTGAGCTGCATCAAGATGGCATTGACAAAAGCACATGACTATTTCTCTTGTGATAAGGTGACAGTTGATGCTTAGTGCCATGGAGCAGAATGTTACAGCAAAGAAGAAATGTGAAGAAGATCAAGTACACATGACTGAACAACAAACTCTATAGAACGTATCTGTGCAGTTGCTAGAAAGAATAGAATTAGATTATGGGAATGCCATTGACATGCCTAGTGCTATAAGTTAAAGGGACTTACTAAGGGAAGGAGGAAACTGAGGGCGTATGATAGTAGATAACAAGTACAGCGCATGTATAATTAAGTCCTAGGCCAAGCCCTGGGCATAAAAACAGAGCATATATGATGACTCTTTTTCTTTTTTTCTTTTTTCTTTTCTTTTTTTTCTGCGAAGAGAAATGATACTTAATCTGTTACTGATAATCATACTGACATATTGCCTAGGAAAAAAAGAAGAAGAAGAAGAAGAAGAAGAAAACTCAAACCCTAAACCTGACTTGCTCGTTTGTAATCAAGCTTGATAAAATACAGTGAAGCCTAGTTCGAACAGTTTTCGTCAAGCTAGACTCGAGCTCCAACATGGGATGCTTGATTTCATTGCTAGAACTCAAGTTCGGCCAAAGCTGGGCTGCTTTTATATCGGGAAAGTTACTGTAGAAAATGTCAAACTGATCCAAGATATGAATGAATTAGGTGTAGGTGGGCCTCACATCTACTATTAGATACAAATGTCGGATTTTCCCCTCTTTTTTTTTTAATCCTTCTTCCGTGACTGTAATTTGAAAATTCACTTTTGTACTTAAAAATTCTCATTTATGAAGTTTATCTCACCCTAAGATGAGGGATGGATGAACGTAAATATTCTCATATATATATATATATATATATATATTCTACTGGAATGAAACGAGCAAGCATTGAACAAAGCAGAGCAGCAATTTCAACTAGAAGAAGAAGAAGATAAGATGATGATGATGAAAATAATAATAAAAAAATATCCTTAAATCTTACTCTATCCATATTGCAAAGGAGAAATGCGGAGAAGCAGAGGAAAACAATCAGCCATCGCTTCGGCAACTTCTCCCACCACGGAATTGCTCCCCGCCGCCGCAGCTCCTCTTCCTCCTCCGGCGGCGGAGCAATCAAATCGCTTCGGCCTTCCGGGAAGTTGACCGACTCCGGAGCCGAGTTGGCAACATCGTACGGATCCGACTTCACATCGGCGAGAGTCTTCCCGACAATTCGAAGGCGGAGGGATCTCGATTTTCCGGGAGCCCGGCTGCAATCGAGCGGGATGGACGAGTTGGAGCGGAGGAAGGAAACGGAGCACGTCTCGATGATTGTGGAATGGGAACAGTTGCTGCTGTGGCCGAGAAGAACCCTGTTCTTCCTCCTCGTCCTCCTAATGCTACTATTGCCATTGTAGTTGCTGTTGATGCTGCTGCTGCTGACAAGAGAGAAATCGGGAGAAGCGAGAGGAAGAAGGAGAAAAACTCCCGATTTCTTCATCATCATCATCATGACTTTAGAAACAATATACTACTATTAGTGCGGGGAATGCTTCTCCTCCGCTCGGTCCACTGCCCACTGCCGTTATTTCTTTCTTTCTAAATATTATTTTTTTACTTTATTCCTTTTCATTTTTTTCAGAATCCATAAAACAATCAATCAGATGAATAGTTTGATTGTCAAAGAGAGGGTGAGGGGAGAGGAGTGGTCGCAGTTTCGACACGTGTAAATGAAGAGGGAGAGAAGAAGATATTAGCTTGCTGCTGCTCTGCTGCCACTAAATTTTTTTTTTTTTTTAAGATATGATTAGCTTTTTTATTTTTTTTTAGAGAAAAATTTATCTCTCGCCTCTAGCCTCCTCTCCTCGTCGAGAGGGAAAAAAACATAAACCGATCAATGCCAAAATCTTAAGAAGGAAGGACGGACCATGTGGTGGAGGAATGTAAGGGGAGGAAAACTGATTCTATCCTACCCATCATCTTATCATCGACTTGTTTGATATTTCGATGGAATGATCCAATACGACAAGTGAAACCAACCCTCTCACAAGAATATATATTTCTACTCCAGAAGACATGGCCCACGTACCTCCCAACCCCTCTCTTCTTTTTTTTTTAATGATTTTATCATCCCTGATACTAGAGCTCATTTTCCATGGTGTCTTCTAATAACCTCTCCTAAGAAGCTTTCTACTCATTTTTTAAATACGACTAGTGGAGCCCCGCACGTGCAAGGAATATACTCTTTCAATATGATAATCTGAAAAAATAAAATTATTTAAAAACTCAATATTAACTATCACAATGGAGAATGATCATGTGACAAATTAAATAATTTACAATCACTCATTGTTCTTATGAAATTTAGTAAAAGCTTCAATAGAAAAAAGTAAGAAGAAGATGGAATAACAAGATATATGGATGGAAACTAATTAAAAAAATTTTGAAAACCAACATTTTTTGGCCATACATGATTGGGCAAAGCACTCATCAATTTCAATATAGATCGATAGTCTGGCCTATTTCCAATTAAAATTTATCTAAAACCTAACGCCAAATACATACCAAATTCAATGAAATAAATTACTAACCAACTAAAACAGTACCAAACTCATAGCTTTAAACGAATCAACAACAAATCACAAGGATTCCAAGCAATTTTTGTGTAAGACCCCACCCCGAGTTAATCAAGCTTAACTCTAATTAATTGAAGTTAATACTAATTAATCACGTTTAATGAGGCTAATGATGGCTAATGACTAAGCTCGATGAGATTAGTCTCAAATGATTGAATTAAGCTTAATGAAATGATAATGAAGGGGATTGAATGGATTTAATGAGATTTTAGACTCAAACTAAGATAACAAGGCCTTTTTCCGTAAATACGGATTTATACGTATTTTGTCGAATACGGAAACTCTTGATACCAACACGTGTATCTCGACGAGTACGTTAACTTTCATATTAGGCTCGAAGTCATCCGACGAGTATTGACTCAAGTGAGCCTCCATTTGACTCGAATTGAAAATAAGAAAGAAAGAGAGGGTTTAGTTGTAAAAGACTCTTATAAGGCATTGAAATGAACCTTTGGGTTCATTCATCTCAAGTTCATTGTAGAGGAAACCCTAGGCATTCCATTTCTCCTTCCATCCTTCTTCATCAAGAGAGAGAGAGTGTGAGATTGGAGTGTCTCAAGCAAGTTTTGAAGAAGCTTCATCTTCTTCATCATCTTCCTCATCTTATATTCCCCATTTGGAGTGCTTGGAACTTGAAAGGAAGGCTCAAGAGCTCCCTACCCACATCACAAGTAAGTACTTAGGGCTTTCAAGGATTTTTCCAAGTTATAATGAGTGCTTAGATATGGTTTCTAGCCGATTAGCTCATAGGATAGTGTTTCTTGTGTTTTATGGAAATAGGGTTTGGATTTGGGGATTTCTCACCTCAAAGTCAAGCTATCAAGGGATTTCTTGCTAATAGGCTTTAAAGGCAAGTATAAATGTTCATTTATGATTCAAATGCTAATCTATAAGTTTCCTTGAGTTATTAGAGATGGGTTCTCAAAAACCCCCTTTTCTTTCTTATGAAATGGAGATTAGGTTGAATGTGATTTGTATGGTTTTATGATGAGTTAATGATGGAATAGAAGTGCTAAATGTGTATTAAATGATGAATGAGGGGAAGATTGAAGATCCTTAAATGTGTATGCAAAGGGTGGTTGAAAGGAATGAATGAAGGAGTGAAGTTCGGAGTTCCAGAAATGGAGTTCTGGACAGTTCGCTCGAGCGAACCAGTTACTGTCTGACGCGAAAAAGTGTCCGCACGAGCGAACTTTAGGTGCGCTCGTGCGATGAATGTTCTGTTTGGGTCCGCTCGAGCGAACTTGGATCCGCTCGAGCGAACCTGATACTGGCCCAAACATGAAATTGTAAGCAAAAATTTGTCCAATCGATCGGACCTAACGGTCCGATCGATTGTGGGACTCAGTTTGAGTCCAGTGGATTTTGGTATTATGGGTGGAAAATTTTTGGGGGCTAAATGCACATATTAAATGAAAATGTGATGTCCATCGAAAATAACACGTGCATTTAGTTACTAATAATTACACCCAGAATTTGTCTAAATTGGGATAGAAACAAGTAGGACCGTGAGTAATTAATGATTCATCTGATCCCCTTGAGTCTATAATGACTGAATACACTGAACCACCGAACAATGAATGAATACACTGAACCACCGAACAATGAATGAATACACTGAACCACTGAACAATGAATAAATGCAATGAATAATGATTAATCCTGCTGCAGCAGATGATTGGGGTGTTCCGGAGCTCCGTGGTGATGCCAGTGATCTCTGATCAAGACACTGGTAGATCCCACATATAGACTGAAAAGTCAATGAATTGATAAGCCATGTAAGGAAACTGAAACAATATTGAAGCCTCGGCCATGAATGGTTCGCCCTTCCGCCTTGTGCTTAATTAAATTGATTAAACGAAAGTGAAGTAAAGCCAGGCCATGAACGGTTTGCCCTTCCGCCTCGCGCTTAAGTTTCTTCCGTTGGAAGACACGAAATGAAACGAAATGACACGAAATAAATGAAATGAACGGAATAATAGTAATACTATTGTATTTGTAAATTGAGCCATTGAGTATCAATGGGCTACACTGTACATGATATTGCATTAATCCAGATGTAAGAGTTTAGAGTTGTTATATTGATAATGGACAAGTTTAGCATGTGTTATCATAAATGTGTTTATACATTGTTGAACCGTCGTGTTCATAGTGTTATTGATGGCATTACAGGCCCAGTTGCCCCTCCCGGTCTTGCAGAGGCCGCGCCGCATGCGGAGGAGGCCCATCCGATACCTCCAGGAGGTTTAGCCGAGTGGGCGTAGCTCGGAGGGCGTTGATTTTAATGTTTTGGAGATTATTTTGTGAATCATTGATAGATGTTTTGTATATCATTTTGAGATGTAGTTAGATGTCCCATGCATTGTGTTGTGAATATGCAGTGGTGGACTTCATTGAATTATATTTTTGTATATGTGAACTTTACTTGTAATGTAAAGTCAACTATTGTCAATGTATATATATATTTCCGCAAAAATGTACATTTGACAGGTATGTATGTTAGATCCCTTGTGAGTCTTCGTCTTAACTTCGGTTAATTCGAGATTTACGGGAGTAAGTATGATGACATCACGATCCGGGTTAGGCCCCGATTAGTCCGATCTCGGGCCCGGGTCGTGACACTTTGGCATTCCCATCTCTTCCTCTGACAAGCAAATCATATCTTTACAGGCATTGGGATCGAAGTTGAAATTTTCTACACATGAAAATCTCAACTGAAATTTTTCAGTTGAGTTCTTGCAACGAATGAACAAATTCTTTAAATACAACCCTTTTCATGATCATTTAAGCTAAGCATTTCATTGACATATAATAATACTAAGTGGAGCCCACAGATGTGTAGTTCTCTTTGATTATATATATAATATAATAATACTAAGTAGGGCCCACATATGTGTAGAGAAAAAGCATGACAAGTTCTTCTACTAAGTGAGGCCCACAAATGTATAGTTCTCTTTTATTTTATATATATAATATAATAATACTAAGTGGGGCCTACAGATGTGTAGATGTAGAGTAAAAGCATGACAAGTTCTTCTACCAAGTGAGGCCCATAGATGTGTAGTTCTCGTTTAATTATATATATATCTAATATAATAATACTAACTGGGGCATACAGACATTATAATAGTACTAAGTGAAGCCCACAGATGTGTAGAGAAAAAGCATGATAAGTTCTTCTACTAAGTGGTATAATATAATAATACTAAGTGGGGCCCACACATGTGTAGATGTGGAGAAAAAGCTTGACAAGTTCTTCTACACAGTGGGACCCACAGATGTGTAGTTCTTTTTTATTTTATACATATATATAATATAATAATACGAAGTGAGGCCCACAAATGTCTAGATGTAGAGAAAAAGTATGACAAGTTCTTCTACTAAGTGGAGCCCACATACGTGTAGTTCTCTTTTATATATAATATAATATAATATAATATAATATAATAATACTAAGTGAGGCCCACAGATGTGTAGAGAAAAAGCATAACAAGTTCTTTTCTTTTATTAGGGCCCACATATGTGTAGTGCTCTTTTATTTTATATATAATATCATAATACTAAGTGGGGCCCACAGATGTGTAGAGAAAAAGCATGACACTTTTTTTTCTTTTATAATAAGGGCATAGATATTATATGATTATTATTATCCTATAATAAGAATATATTGTTATATTATATTATAATATTTGGGAGGCCCACAAAGGTGTAGTAAAAAAGTGTGCAACTTTTCTTTTATAATAAGGGTATAGATATAGAATTTATATTATTATTATAATATAATAATAATATATTATTATATTATATTATATTATAATATTTGGGGGTGGGCCCCACAAAAGTGTAGTGAAAAAGTATGCAATCTCTCCTCTTTTATGATAGTATATATATAGAGTATATAGATATAGATATAAATATATAATATATAAGATAAGATAAGATAAAATTGTAGATAGATTATAATATTTGGGGTGGGTCCCCACAAAGGTGCAGTGAAAAAGTTTGTAATTTCTCATAATAATATATTATTATATTATACTATACTATTTGGGGGTGGGCCCCACAATGGTGAGTGAAAAAGTTTGCATTATAATATTTGGGGTTGGGCCCCACAAAGGTGTAGTGAATAAGTTTGTTATTTCTCATAATAATATATTATTATATTATATTATAATATTTGGGGGTGGGTCCCACAATGGTGTAGTGAAAAACAGTTTGCAACTTTCCCTCTTTTATAATAGTAGTAGTAGATAGTAGATATTTGGAGGTGGGCCCCACAATGGTGTAGTGAAAAAGTTTGCATTATAATATTTTAGGGTGGGCCCCACAAAGGTGTAGTGAAAAAGTTTGCAATTTCTCAAAATAATATATTATTATATTATATTATAATATTTAGGGGTGGGCCCCACAATGGTGTAGTGAAAAAGTTTTCAATTTCTCAAATAATATATTATTATATTATATTTTACTATTTGGGGGTGGGCCCCACAATAGTGTAGTGAAAAAGTTTGCAATTTCTCACAATAATAGATATATTATTATATTATATTATATTATAATATTTAGGGGTGGGCCCCACAATGGTGTAGTGAAAAAAGTTTTCAACTTTCCCTCTTTTATAATAGTAGTAGTAAATAGTGGACAGTAGATATTTAGGGGTGGGCCTCACAATGGTGTAGTGAAAAAGTTTGCACTATAATATTTTGGGGTGGGCCCCACAAAGGTGTAGTGAAAAAGTTTGCAATTTCTCAAAATAAAATATTATTATATTATATTATAATATTGTAGGTGGAACCCACAATGGTGTAGTGAAAAAGTTTACAATTTCTCATAATAATATATTATTATATTATATTATACTATTTGGGGGTGGGCCCCACAATGGTGTAGTGAAAAAGTTCGTAATTTCTCATAATAATAATATATTATATTATATTATAATATTTGGGGGCGGGCCCCATAATGGTGTAGTGAAAAAAGTTTGCAACTTTCCATCTTTTATAATGGTATAAGTAGTAGAAGTAGATAGTAGATAGTAAATATTTGGGGGTGGGCCCCACAATGGTGTAGTTACAATATTTTAGGGTGGGCCCCACAAAGGTATAGTGAAAAAGTTTACAATTTCTCCAAATAATATATAATTATATTATATTATAAGATTTGGGGTTGGGCCCCACAATGGTGTAGTGAAAAAGTTTGTATGAGATAGATAGATAATAAGGGTATAGATATTATATTATTATTATTATATTTCATTATAATATTTTAGGTGGGCCCCACAATGGTGTGGTGAAAAATCTATGCCACATTACCTTTGTTATAATAGTAGATAGATTATAATATTTGGGGATGGGCCCCACAATGGTGTAGTGAAAAAAGTTTGCAACTTTCCCTCTTTTATAATGGTATATAGTACATAAAAAACATAAATAGTAGAAGTAGATAGTAGATATTTAGGGGTGGGCCCCATAATGATGTAGTGAAAAAGTTTGCATTATAATATTTTGGAGTGGACCCCACAAAGGTGTGGTGAAAAAGTTTGCAATTTCTCCAAATAATATATTATTATATTATATTATAATATTTGGGGTGGGCACAATGGTGTGGTAAAAAAGTTTGTATGAGATAGATAGATAATAAGGGTATCGATATTATATTATTATTATTATTATATAATATATTATTATTATATTTCATTATAATATTTTGGGTGGGCCCACAATGGTGTGGTGAAAAAAGTATGCCACATTGCCTCTTTTATAATAGAACTAGTGGAGCCCTGCACATGCAATGCATGTGCAAGGAACATACTCTTTCAATGAATATACTTTTTCAGTATGATAATCTGAAAAAATAAAGTCGTTGAAAAACTCAATATTAACTATCCCAATGGAGAATGACCAGTTTACATATAACTCATTTTTTTGGCAAATTAAGTAATTTACAATCACTCATTGTTCTTATGAAATTTAGTAAAAGCTTCAATAGAAAAAAGTAAAAAGAAGATGGGATAACAAGATATATGGAAGGAAACTAATTTTAAAAAAAAAGTTAAAAACCAACCTTTTCTGGCTATACATGATTAGGCAAAACACTCACCAATTTCAATATAGATCGATAATCCGGCCTATTTTCCATTAAAATTTGTCTAAAACCTAGAGCCAAATACCTACCAAATTCAATGAAATAAAATATTAACCAACCAAAACAGTACACAACTCATAGCTTTAAAAGAATCAACAATAAATCACAAAGATTCCAAGCAAATTGTATCTTTACAGGCATTGGGATTGAAGTTGAAATTTTCTATTCATGAAAAAATCTCAACTGAAATTTCTCATTTGAGTTGTTGTAGTGAATGAACAAATTTTTCAAACACAACCCTTCTCATGATCATTTGAGTTAAGCATTTCATCGAAATATAATAATACTAAGTGGGCCCACAGATGTGTGGTTCTCTTTGATTATATATATAATATAATAATACTAAGTGGGGCCCACAGATTTGTAAAGAAAAAGCATGACAAGTTCTTCTGCTAAGTGGGTTCAACAAATGTGTAGTTCTCTTTTATTTTATATATAATATAATAATACTAAGTGGGGCCTACAAATGTGTAAATGTAGAGTAGAAGCATGACAAGTTCTTCTACTAAGTGAGGCCCATAGATGTGTAGTTCTCATTTTATCATATATATATATATCTAATATAATAATACTAAGTGGAGCATACATATATTATAATAATACTAAGTGGGGCCCACAGATGTGTAGAGAAAAAGCATAACAAGTTCTTCTACTAAGTGGTATAATATAATAATACCAAGTGGGGCCCACAGATGTGTAGTTCTCTTGTATTTTATATATATACAATATAATAATACTAAGTGGGGCCCACAGATGTCTAGATGTAGAGAAAAAGCATGAGAAGTTCTTCTACTAAGTGGGGCCCACAGACATGTAGTTCTCTTTTATTTTATATATACATAATATAATATAATAATACTAAGTGAGGCCCACAGCTGTGTAAAGAAAAAGCATGACAAGTTCTTCTCTTTTATTGGGGCCCATATATGTGTAGTTCTCTTTTATTATATATATAATATCATAATACTAAGTGGGGCCTACAGTTGTGTTGAGAAAAGGCATGACACTTTTTTTTCTTTTATAGTAAGGGCATAGATATTATATGATTATTATTATAATATAATTAGAATATATTATTATATTATCTTATATTATAATATTTGGAGGGGCCCACAAAGGTGTAGTGAAAAAGTATACAACTTCTCTTCTCTTTTATAATAAGGGTATAGATATAGATTTTATATTATTATTATTATAATATAATAATAATATATGATTATAGTATATTATAATATAATAATTGGGGGTGGGCCCCACAAAGGTATTGTGAAAAAGTTTGTAATTTCTTATAATAATATATTAGTATATTATATTATACTATTTGGGGGTGGGCCCCACAATGGTGTAGTGAAAAAGTTTGCATTATAATATTTGGGTTGGCCGCACAAAGGTGTAATGAAAAAGTTTATAATTTCTCATAATAATATATTATTATATTATATCAGAATATTTGTGGGTGGGCCCCACAACGGTGTAGTGAAAAAGTTTGCATTATAATATTTTGGGGTGGGCCCCACAAAGGTGTAGTGAAAAAGTTTGCAATTTCTCAAAATAATATATTATTATATTATATTATAATATTTGGGGTGGGCCCTACAATGGTGTAGTGAAAAAGTTTGTAATTTCCCATAATAATATCTGATTATATTATATTATACTATTTGGGGGTTGGGCCCCACAATGGTGTAGTGCAAAAGTTTGCATTATAATATTTGGGGTTGGGCCCACAAAGGTATAGTGAAAAAGTTTGCAATTTCTCATAATAATATATTATTATATTATATTATAATATTTGGGGGTGGGCCCCACAATGTTGTAGTGAAAAAAGTTTGCAACTTTTCCTTTTTTATGATAGTATAGTAGTAGATAGCAGATAGTAAGTTTTTGGGGGTGGACCCCGCAATGGTGTAGTGAAAAAGTTTGCATTCTAATATTTTGGGGTGGGCCCCACAAAGGTGTAGTGAAAAAGTTTGCAATTTCTTAAAATAATATATTATTATATGATATTATAATATTTTGGGGTGGGCCCCACAAAGGTGTAGTGAAAAAGTTTGCAATTTCTTAAAATAATATATTATTATATGATATTATAATATTTGGGGGTGGGCCCCACAATGGTGTAGTGAAAAAGTTTGTATGAGATAAATAAATAATAAGAGTCTAGATATGATATTATTATTATTATTATATAATATTATATTATATATTATTATAAATTTTTTGGTGGGCCCCACAGTGGTTGTAATAAAGAAACCATGTAACATTGCCTCTTTTATAAGAGTAGAAGATAGATATTAGATAGTGGATATTTGGAGGTGGGCCCCACAATGGTGTAGTGAAAAAGTTTGCATTATAATATTTTGAGATGGGCCCCATAAAGGTGTAGTAAAAACGCTTGCAATTTCTCAAAATAATATATTATTGCATTATATTATAATATTTGGAATGGGCCCAACAATGGTGCAGTGAAAAAGTTTGCAATTTCTCATAATAAAATATTATTATATTATATTATACTTTTTGGGGGATGGGCCCCACAATGGTGTAATGCAAAAGTTTGCATTATAATATTTGGGGTTGGGCCCCACAAAGGTATCATGAAAAAGTTTGCAATTTCTCATAATAATATATTATTAAATTATATTATAATATTTGGGGGTAGGCCCTACAATCGTGTAGTGAAAAAAGTTTGCAACTTTCCCTCTTTTATGATGGTATAGTAGTAGATAGCAGATAATAAATATTTGGGGGTGGACACCACAATGGTGTAGTGAAAAAGTTTGCATTATAATATTTTGGGGTGGGCCCCACAATGGTGTAGTGAAAAAGTTTGTACGAGATAGATAGATAATAAGGGTATAGATATTATATTATTGTTATATAATATATTATTATATACATATTATTATAAATTTTTTGGTGGGCTCCACAGTGGTTGTACTAAAGATTTATAAGAATTATTATAAATATAAATTTTTTGGTGGACCCACAGTGGTTGTACTAAAGCAACCATGCAACTTAGCCTCTTTTATAAGGGTAGATGATATAATATATTATTATATACATATTATTATAAATTTTTTGGTGGGCTCCACAGTGGTTGTACTAAAGATTTATAAGAATTATTATAAATATAAATTTTTTGGTGGACCCACAGTGGTTGTACTAAAGCAACCATGCAACTTAGCCTCTTTTATAAGGGTAGATGAAATAAAATATATAGGTATAGATATAGATATATATACAGATAGACGTGGGACTGTGTTTCCGAGATCATTATCCTATTGGAAACAAAACGGCAGTCAGATCAATTGTAATGGTTTGATCAAAGGCCAACAAGTGAATGATGAGATATAAAAAAAAAAAGAAATACTTCCCATACATTTCAGGGCATCAGAAAGAAAGCTGGGAACGTCACATGCAGGGGCGGGCCCATGTGTTATGGGCTGTGGGCTTCAGCTCCCACCCAACTTAAAAAATGTTTATAAGGGCTTAAGTCCCATGTGACCCAGCCCCCATTCAAATGAGAACAAAATCCCACCTCTCCTTTCCCAATTCCATAACATCTATTTGCCTCTCCTTCTTTATCAGTCTCTCTCTCATTGTGAAGAATAGATACTCTTATTTTTACCTAATAAGGTTTTGTGTCTCTATAACTCATTAAAAGTGATCAAAATATCCCTTTCAACTCTTGCATGAAATCGACGGTATAAATTTTAAAGCCATAGACTGCCATAGATTCCAATACCCTTTTTATATCCAGTAGGCCGCCAAGTGGATCATATAAAAAGACTTGTATCCTATTTTCAAAGAAGCAGAAAGCTTCCAGTTCTACAAAGCCGCGGAGAATCCACCCAAGCTGAGAGTGATACGAAGGCTTCTTGTCATGGAGGCTAGGAAAGGAACTAGGGGGCGGGCATCCTGAATCCATGGGCTGGATCTGACCACCGACTCTTGTCCAAGGGTGGCCGTGCACTTAGTTATTGTTCCTAATATATGAGAGAAGATCCACTCCACTGGCTTGAGATTCGGGACTACGTCGGGCAATGAATATCAAAATATATACAGCCCCTTGTGCTAAGAAGAATGCTACTTGTCCTGGATGAAATCCCGGGATAAGGCCCGATTTCTACATGGGAGGGGCAAAAAGGTCATTTGCTGGTGCCCCTCTCATGTGGAGTCGGGACTTGTCCGGGATTTCATCCGGGACAAGTAGACATTTTCTTGTGCTAAATATATTGGGCCGTTTGATCGGCCTCATGCATAAATAGGACCATCTTGGCCCATTTCACTATCACGCTATAAAGTCAGGCTTGTGTTGAGCCCACAGGCCTACTAAGCCCAAATCTAGTCCGATGTGAGCCAGTATTGGGGTAGGCTGGGCCCATGTTAATAGCAAGTCTCTCTCTCATTCATGACGACCAGTATGCAGCCATGAAACATGGATGGCATGCTGTTGAGCCCAACGGGTGAGAGAAAGATTAGACATCTGTAAGACTGTTTCCATGTGATTCAAGGCAGTAAAATTACATCTTTTCAGTTGTTTTATTCTCGAATTCAACTTATGTCAGGTGGGAGACCTAACTCATCCGAAGGGGCGTCTCCATTACAGCGACGCTGCATCATAATAGCGTGCATCTTCTGGCTCCTCATATAACCAGATGCCACGTTCAACTTTTGTTGTTGCAATGGAAAAAGGATTTCAAAGGTAGTTATTGCTTCTTTGAAAATTAATTATTTCCCTAATTACCCCTTAGTACTTTTATGGCTTTCCCACATAGAGCTCAGTTAATACTTTTATGGCTTTCCCCACGGAGAGCTCAGTTGAAAATAGAGAATGATAAAATTTAAAAAAAAAAAAAAAAAAAGAAAGTGATCACAGCATATTGGGGCTATTACCATATAATACCTTTATAAAATAAAATTATGGGCCCAATCTTCTCATGAACTGCTCCATGAAAATATATATATTGCTAGCATATTTAAATTGAGGCCTACTGTATTAGATGTATGACGTGGATGCATAGGTGCATAGCCTGGGATAATGGCAATGAGAATAAATTTTGTAGTTTTATAAAACAATGGGCACTAGTAGTTCATTTTTTAAAATGGTCTCATATAGTAGTGGGCCCATTAATGGTCTCATAGCTTTTTTTTTTTATTTATTTTTTTATTTTTAAGCCTAGCTCATATTATCTACAATTTAATTTTCAAAAGAGCACGTTTGTAAGGCAAACCTAAAAAGATTTATGTAAAGACTTAAAGCTTGCCCTGATTCTCATTGATCCAGCCATATAAATATATTACAATTAGAAGACTATTTAGGCAAAAACTCTAAGTTTATGAATGACTCCTAAACTTCCTCAATCACAATCACTAAATTATCTCAACAGCCTAAATAATCTAAGTTTAGGAATGACTCCTAAGCTTCCTCAATCACAATCAAAATGACTCCTAAATTATCTCAACACCCCCCCCTCAAGTTGGAGCATGAGGATCCAAAATGCCCAACTTGTGAAGAAGATAATCAAACTGTTTCTTGCCAAGAGCCTTTGTAAAAATATCGGCCAATTGTTCGGATGTAGGAACATATGATGGAGCAATCAGCTCATCCGTTATTGCATCACGAACAAAATGACAATCCACCTCTATGTGCTTCGTTCGTTCATGAAAAACCGGATTTTTAGCAATGTGAAGAGCAGACTGACTGTCACAAAAAAGTTTAATTGCCTTTGGATGATGAACACCCAAGCTCAATAACAGTCCTTTTAACCACTTAAGTTCACAAGTAATGGCATCCATGGAACGGTATTCCGCCTCCTCAGAAGAGCGCGAAATTGTATGTTGCTTCTTTGTCTTCCATGAAATAGGTGAATGACCTAGAAAAATGAGCCATCCTGTCAAAGACCTGCGAGTGATGGGGCATGCCGCCCAATCAGAATCACACCAACCCTGCAAAGACAAATCACTATCTGCTCGTAAGAGAATGCCCTGACCCGGTGTGCCTTTTAAGTAACGAACAACTCTCAAGGCCGCCTCCCAATGCTCAACACGAGGCGCCTGCATGAACTGGGACAAAATATGCACCGAGTAAGCAAGATCCGGGCGTGTAACCGCCAAGTAAATTAGGCGGCCCACAAGACGACGATAGGCTTCCGAATCGGATATCAACTCGCCATTTGCAAGGCCGAGTTTATGGTTCTGCTCAAGGGGAAAGCCAGATGGCTTTGCTCCCAATAGACCTGCTTCAGAAATAATATCGAGAGTATATTTTCGTTGACATAAGAACAAACCAGAAGAACTACGAGCTACCTCAATGCCAAGAAAATATTTCAAAGAACCAAGATCTTTCATTTTAAAACAATCACTGAGATAGGCTTTAAAAACCCGTATAGCAGCGGAATCATTCCCAGAGATAATAAGATCATCAACATACACGAGCACATTGAGCTGCACACCTCCTCTAGTGTAGGTGAATAAAGAATAATCAGAGTAAGATTGTAGGAAACCATACCCTTTCAAAGCTGTGACTAGCTTAGCAAACCAACACCTCGGGGCCTGTTTTAACCCATACAAAGACTTGCGCAGACGACACACCAGATTGGGATTGGAACACTCAAAACCTGGAGGAAGTTTCATGTATACCTCCTCTTCAAGATCCCCATGCAAGAAAGCATTGTGAACATCCATTTGATGAAGTTCCCAATTTTTGGTAGCTGCAATAGCAAGAAAAGCTCGAACAGTAGTCATTTTTGCAACAGGAGCAAAAGTTTCTGTGTAATCAATGCCAGCTTCCTGATGATTTCCAAAAACAACTAATCTGGATTTAAGGCGTTCAATATCTCCACTGGAAAAATATTTAATCCTGTAAACCCATTGACTGCCCAAGGCATGTTTTCCGGGAGGAAGAACTTCCAAAGTCCAAGTACCATTATCTTCCAACGCTCGTATCTCCTCCTGCATAGATTCTTTCCAACCAACATCCTTCATGGCCTCCTTAAAAGACCGGGGCTCCTTACCAGAAGTAATAGCTGCAAGAAATTTTCGATAATGCACAGAAAAATTGCCACAATTTATATAATGTGCTATAGGATAAGGAGTACCTGAGGAATGCTGTGGAGACGAAGTGGAGGGAGATGGACTTCCAGCGACGACCGTATGAGTCACAAAATCTCGTAACAAAACAGATGGCAATTTATCCCTCATTCCACGGCCCATTTTAGTAGGCTCATCGGACTGCTCAAGAGGCCCAGACGAAGTAGTATGTCGTGGTGAGGCAGTGTTAGTAGACTGCTGCATGGGGGCCTCTGTATTTGGGCTTGGAGAGAGATGCAGTGGTAAGAGATCACCCTGGTGGGCCGCTGCGGTTTGCTCATCAAGAGGTTGGGCCTGCATGGGTGGGTCATTAGGAGGAGGAAGCATGGGTGAATCTGTTTGGGCTTGTTGTGGTGTGGTATGGGTTGCAGACGGTTGTGCCTCAATTTCTTCAATTACATGATCATCAAAATCAGAATGCACTTCGTCATGTATGGGCACAATATTTTCAGGTACAATATTCGTTGCATCCGTATCAATAAATGGAAACACATCTTCAAAGAATTTCACATCGCGAGAAACAAATAATTCCTTTGTATCAAGATCAAAGAGTTTCCATCCCTTCTTTCCAAAAGGATATCCCAAAAAAACACATTTTCTACTTCGACTGGCAAATTTATCTCCCTTTGTCTTTTGATTATGAGCAAAGCAAAGGCAACCAAAAGTACGAATGGCATTATAGGAAGGAGGATTAAAAAAAAGAATTTCATAGGGAGATTTATTATTTAATAAAGGAGACGGAATACGATTTATTAAATGAGCAGCCGCAAGAATTCCCTCTCCCCAAAAATAAATTGGCAAATTGGCTTGAAACCTCAAAGCCCTCCCTACTTGCAGAATATGTTTGTGTTTCCTCTCAACCCTCCCATTTTGTTGCGAAGTTCCCACACATGAAGTTTGGAACAAAATACCAGTTGCAACGAAATAATCACGTAAGCAATTAAATTCAGTGCCGTTATCACTTTGAACAACCTTTATTTTCTAAGAGAATTGTCTGTCAATTATTGCAATAAAAGACATAAACATTCGAAATACCTCAGTTTTATCAACAAGTAGATAAACCCACACAGCGCGTGAAAAATCATCCACCAAAGTCAAAAAATAATGAGCTCCACAAGAGGAAGAATGTTTGTAAGAACCCCACAAATCACAATGTATTTTCTCAAAAATTCTAGTTGCCTTATTGTCACTTAGAGGAAATTTATCTCTAGGATGTTTAGCACAGAAACAGACTTCACAAGCCTTATTCAAACTACCCTTAGAGTTTCTAACAGGAGGAAGTAACTTCACCACTTTTTCAGAAGGATGTCCCATTCGTTTGTGCCACAATTCCATTGTAGATGCTGCCCCATTCACCGAAACATGTTGCACCGAATTAGCTTCTCCGAAGTAGTAAAGTCCATCCCTCCTAACACCCGTTCCAATCAGCTCCCTCGTTTGGTCCTATATAGCACACATATAAGAGTGAAATTGGACAATGCACTGCATATCATCATTTAATTGTGAAACTGAAATTAAATTGCAACTCAATTGTGGCACATAAAGAACATGTTTAAGAGTAATTTTGTCCGACAAACGAACTGAACCCTCTTGCGTTGCATCGACTGTTTCACCATTGGGAAGACCCACTGGACAAAAAAAAATCTCCTGAGTATCAAACAACCATGTAGCATCACCGGTAACATGGTGTGTTGCCCCTGTATCAATGATCCATAATTTATCATTGAACTTACCGTTTAAACGATCATCAGGGATTTTTGTATTACCAAAAAGCCCAGCAATGGCCTGCCACTGTTCTGCCGAGAAGGGTTGTGAAGAGCCAGAGTGCCCAGCACTGCCAGTAGGCCCGACAGCAACAAGTGAACCAGCAGCCCCTATGTTGGCAGCAACAACATTGGCTCGAGCGTTCCCGCGCCCAGGAGGTCTGCTTCGGCCAACACTTCCTCCATCAATCTTTGCTTGATTTGGCCACCACTCCGGGTAGCCAATTAGTTCAAAACAATGAGAGGCCTCATGACCATTCTTCCTGCAGTGAGTACAAACAAGGTGAGACCTGTCTGGCTTTGCCACCTTGCCTCGTCCCCTTCCGCCACCGGAATGTAAAGCAAATGTCATAGCATCAGGTGGCTGCTCTGCAGTAGCTGATTTAGCAAGACGAACTCGTTCGTCCTGAATGACCAACTGGTAAGCTCGATCAAGAGACGGCAATGGATCATGGGACAGAATATTGGTACGAACTTGCGCATAATATTCAGAATAAAGACCCATTAAAAACTCATGTAGCATTGTATGCTCACGTCTCTCTTCATGCTTACGACCCGCCGAACAAGAAGAACAACAGGAACAATCAATAATAGGCTCATGATTATGAAGTTCTTCCCACAAAGAAGATAATTTTCCGAAGTACACAGAGACAGACATGGATTGTGTCTATTCACATTTAGCAATTGAAGATTTCAGTTGTTGAATTCTAGGACCATTAACAACCGCATATCGTGATTTAAGAGTGTCCCAAAGGCGTTTTGCATCTCTATATTTGGCGAGATTGCACTTTACCTCGGGAGCAATGGTGTTTGTAATCCACGATATTATCATGGCGTTAATGGCAGTCCAATCCGATTGAGTACATGGAGGAACTGGTTTGGTGATGGTGCCATCCAAGAACTCGAACTTGCGTCGTGCTTCCAACGGTGTTTGTATATCTGCTGCCCAATCATCATAATTGTCTCCACGAAGTCGGGTTGGAGTGATGAAATCGCCAGGGCGATCTTGGGATCCTAAAAAAAAAGGAGAATTTGGTTCGATTTTGGGAGGAGGCTGTGGCGGCTGTTCATCGTCGCCAGCCATAGATTTAGATGCTCGTGGTGCGTTGCCAACACCGCTCTGATACCATGAAAAGATTTATGTAAAGACTTAAAGCTTGCCCTGATTCTCATTGATCCAGCCATATAAATATATTACAATTAGAAGACTATTTAGGCAAAAACTCTAAGTTTAGGAATGACTCCTAAACTTCCTCAATCACAATCACTAAATTATCTCAACAGCCTAAATAATCTAAGTTTAGGAATGACTCCTAAACTTCCTCAATCACAATCAAAATGACTACTAAATTATCTCAACAAAACCACTTTGGAGAAAAATTATTTTCAAAAGAGTATATTTGTGAGATGGGCCAACATTAGCTTGGTTTTCAAAATTGAGTTGTACAATGATGATATCCTTTTTCTGAGGTGCACCCACGTAAAAAATTACTCAATTTTCACAAATTGGCACATGATTGAAAAAATAACTATAAAATAATAGCATGTCAATTTGATAGTGGTTGCATCTAAAGCTGAGTGAGAGTTTTTGTAATAAATGGTATTTTAGAAAATAAAGAAACTAAAATTATAAAAGTATTAGACAGCATGTCCCATTTAAAGTGGAGTGAGATTTGCTGTATTAGTAATAGAGGTTACTTTTGAAAATAGCAAAAGATATAAAGATAATTTGAAGAGGAATGTACAGGGCAATTTGGGAAGAATATAGCAGCGTGAGAAGATTACGTGTCCCAAGAGAAAATTTTGGAACCCATTGCACATCACACTTGACGTGGTGGATACCAATAGGAGGGGGTTAGACGCTGCATCCTAATACAGTGCAGCGTCGCTCCACCGTAGTTAGATGTGGCAAAATATGACTCGACCTACCAACCCGACCCGACCCGACCCGCGTATTACCCGCTTAACCCGACCCGTTTGATAGGCGGGTCGGTCACGGGTCAAGTATTCATGACCCGCAATTAAGCGGGTCGGGTTAGGGTTGACCCGCTTGACCCGCATAACCCCCATTAATTCTTGTATTTAAGTCTGTTTAAGATTACAAATACTTAATTTAAGGATGGTGCATTACAGAATTTTTTAATATAACAATGATTTTATATTTCATATTTGTTATAGTAGGACTAAGTAACATTATGCTTACTATGAGTCACACAATTTAGAGTTATTCATCTTACATGGATGTTTTTTTTTTTTAATGATTTGTGAACTACGATGTGCTTGTCTTGCATGAGCCATGCTTGTATTGTTATTATTTTCTTTTTTCTTGTAAAGAAACTTATCACTCAACTCTATAATATCCTTTTATTTTGATATGATATTTTTTATTTTTATGAAAAAACTGTTTATTTCTAACATTTTTTTCTTGTAAAGAAACTTATCACTCACTTATTCAAGTATACGGGTCGACCTGACCTGTATAACCCGCAATAGTTATGCGGGTTTAAGTGGGTCGGGTCGGGTTGACCCGTGATGGGTGCGGGTTAGGGGTTTCCGACCCGTTTAATAAACGGGTCGGATGCGGGTTAGGCTTGTCTAACCCGTTTAATAAACGGGTCCGACCCGTTTAGCACAACCCGACCCGATTGCCACCTCTAACCGTAGCTCAGCCCCCCAGCCCCTCATCCGAATGTATATTGATTGACACATTTGTATAATATCCACAATACTCCCTTCTTACAAATGTTGCCCCATCTTTTACTATGAGTGCACAAAAAATCCGTTGATCCGTAAATCCGATCCGATCCGATACGCGGATTTTTATCCGATCCGAAGGTAAATGGAGCCCCTCATCCGAATGTATATTGATTGACACATTTGTATAATATCCACAATACTCCCTTCTTACAAATGTTGCCCCATCTTTTACTATGAGTGCACAAAAAATCCGTTGATCCGTAAATCCGATCCGATCCGATACGCGGATTTTTATCCGATCCGAAGGTAAATGGATTGATGACGGATTGAAAATTTTTTAATTCGTTAGCAACGGATCGGTAGCAGATTTCACCCTCAATCCATGGATTCAATCCAATCCGATCCATTGATATTAAATATAAATAAAAATATATAAGGGCTCTAAATATAAACTAAAATGTCTAAATTTAAAATAAGAAAAAATTTTAAGGGGTCAAAATGTAATTTTTGTACAACACGTTTGATATTTTTCTTTTAACATTATATTGAATGGATTAATCCGATCCGATCCGATCATCTACGGATCGGATTAGATCGGATTTTTACAACCACGGATTGGTGACGGATTCCAAATCCGTCAATCCATAGGTAACGGATTTGGTCCAATCCGCACCAATCATATCCTTGTACACCCCTATCTTTTACCATGAGTTGATTAGCATGCAACTGGAGCCAGTGACAAATGCATTGTCATCGTACCGGCGTGCTCCCCTCTTAAATTTATTTTAATGGAGGGATGGCAATGGACAGCTAAAAAATAAAAAATAAAAAATAAAATAAAATAAAAAACCAGTTTAAATCATGAGTATGAGTATGCATGCACCGGCACACGAATATGCCCTGAATACATGCAACTTGCAACACTCATCGGGACTCAACACTGGACATCCGTGTCCATGATTTGAATCTTCGGTCAATAGTATTCTCTGGCGGACATTCCCGTCGCTGTCCTTTCGATTACTGATACCTAATTAAATCTCAAGATAAAGTCTGGGCCGGTCCTAGGTATGCTTTAGCTGGGTCTGACCCGGCCCATTGATACAGTACTACCCATACCCTTGTCCCGATGCAATCCATCCATCTCAATTTCTCAATTTAGGCCCATCTAATCCATCAAATCTATTCTTTCAACTTCTGACCGTTATTTATGGCTTTATTCTTTTTATTAATTTTTGTGTTTTAAAGAAATTTCGCTTGCTATGCCTAGAAATTAAGGGGAGTCAAGAACCCTTGCTCAAGAAGAAAACATACATAAAAAGAGTTTCCTTTCAATCAACTAATTACTATCTGAACGTGAATGATTTAACAGCCCCCTCCCATGTATACCAACCTTCCATAAAATTATATGGTTCTGATATATGGTTATACCACCGGCCGGCCAGGAATATCCTTTTTATTTAATCCTCATTTGATTAGCCTAGCCATAGCTCAAATACTCTGTGAGGCCCTGCAATCGGCCCATCTCCTATCAAAGTGAATTTTGATGATGGCCCATGCAAGAGCAGGCATATGAAATCCTCAAAATAAACGCCCCCTTGGACTAGCCATCTTCAAATCTTACTCTAATTGAAGATCGACCATTGTTGGATTGATCATACAACAAGCATATTAATTCTTTGCAATAACTTATTTGATTTTATTATACCTGATAAATCTTATGGTGAACCCATGTTAGATTGGAACTTTATTATTTTCACAAACAAAATGTAGTCATCTTCATAAATTGTTTAGAATATAATAGGTGCGCCCGTCTAGAGATAAAAACATATGAATTTCTAATGACATTTTATTATAATGAGATTTTGCTATATCTCGTACTAGAGAGAGACATTCATTCAGATTTTAAATAGGTGCTGCCCTATTGGAGTGGAACTCATAAGTCCAAGACTAATATTCAATATATACGTTAAAGGCCCACTTCACTTGCAATGTGAGTAGCCGTCATTGTACTAATGCCCCCATTTCACAAAACAAACTGGTGAGAAACTAAAAGGATTAGGATTTAAGACAATCATCAGGACGCTCCTTCTCAATAAATTTCCGAGAAACGTAAAATTCCACAATAAAGCCCATCCATATCCATTAAAGATCTAACTTTAGTTAGTTCCCCACCCAAAGACTAAGAATGTATAAAACGAATCGGTATTACACCCATTCGTAGATCATTGATCATATTGATTCAGCAAATTAAAACAAGAAAAGAAAAAGAATATCGATCATTATCGATCTCATTGTGGAATGGACTGAGACATCACATTTTTAAATGTAAGATTTTGAATTAGTGGACCCCACTAATTAGCAGTGAAGCAATAACACCCTTTTTTTTTAATGAATCCGACCGGATTCTCATCTGATGTTATAGCTCATGTGTGTGGTATAGACTATAGACTATAGACTATAGTGTACTTGGGCAAGTTGGTTGCACCAAGGGCAAGATGAAAGCCGGATTGCGACAAAAAGAGAAAGACAGAAAAGCCGAGTCGCCTTGAATTCACGCGTGCAATTAAAGAAACCCCGGAAAACCCCGCAAGTCTTCTGCTCCTGCGCGACTTTCACTGAAAAACATTTCACTCTCTCGGAAAGCGTACAGAGCTCGAGAATCCATTTAAATACGGGGAAAGGCAAGTAGACTGTCCGAGAATCCAGAGCTACCCACCGCAAAAGGACATGGAAACCTACAGCATCTGCTTTCATCGATTCTATTGTTCTACTCTTTCTTTCCCCCTTGGCCCTTGCTAGTCAGACTCACTCTCACCTATATAAAACTTATACTACAACTCCATCTGAATCTCTCTCTATCTATTAATCTAATCTGGGCAACGTCCTATTCTCTGTCTTCATCTCGTACCAAATGATCCATTTATTTATCCAATGTCATGCAAGAGTGAAGAGAATCCTTTGACTCTTCAGCTCTTGCCTTTTTATGTGGCATGATGCCATTGCCCCATGGACCATTATATCATCGATCTTAAGCGGGCTGTGTTCTTCCAAAGCCCCGCATTTTGACATGTAAAAGCCATGAAAATGTAATGGTCCACTCCACCACATCCCAACAACTCTCAAGAGGTAATATCTCTATTTGTGCAGCTTTGCCATGTGGATTGACCTCCTGGATTACCCAATGGATATCTCTATACTCCAAATTGTCAAGCATTTCTTTGACGTGTAAAACTTAACTTAGTTGCACGTGATTATCCACCATTATGTCGTTCAAGAAAGCACAATACTTGTTACCGTTGGCAGAGGAGATTGTATGACAAATCTCCCACGGTCTATTGTGAAGGAAGGAAGTAATCCTTGATTATTCCGTGTGGGGATTGAAATGCTCAATGTTCTCCTGCAAACATCAGTATATGCAATCCAGCTTTGTAGGGCCCACCTGGGCCTATCCTTCATTAGTTCAGGCTATTTCAAACTCTCCAACTCCACATCATTGGCACCTGCCTTAATTAATTTTACTCTCATAAAACTTCTTTATCCATTACAGGGTTGATCTCTATTAAATCAAGGGCTAAAATGATCTAAGGGGGCTGATTTATTTATTTTTAATCGACCCTTAACCATAAAGAGACTTTTCTCGATGTACCCCACTCCCACTTATAAGTAGCAATGTAAGTAGGCCTCACAAGTTGGATAGCATATGAGAATCATGCAATCCGCTCCTAGGAGAACATTGCCCCCTAATTGTATATATATGTTATTACCAAGTTAAAAGATCACACCTAATTGCTCCAATCAGTGAGATGACCCCCGTTGAATTGACTGAATCTTCAACCATGATCAACTGCGTTCCTTTGGCTCTTTTCTTTTTTTTTTTTTTTTCTTTCTTTTTTTTTTCTTTTTTAGAAAGATGGGTCATAAGGTTGCTGCACTAACGTCTAATGCAGGTACAGCCCTGCTATTTGTCCCGAATGGGTGTCCCGAAATTGGGACCAAACCCATGTGGAGGATATAAAAAAGTGCCTTATGACTTTTTCAAAGTGGGGGAGATTCAAAGATGGTCCAATGATGTTCTTCCACATGGAATCAGTACCAAAATCGGGACGTCCCATTCAAGACAAATAGACTTTTTGATGCAGGTATTAAAGACTTTTGAGAATTATTTTTTTCCTATAATTTTACCATAAAATTCATTGACAGAAAAAAAAAATACATTTATAAAAAAAATGCTAAGGGATAAGATAACCTAACGGACTGATAATCTTCAACAGGTATATAGCTCAGCCCTGGACTCTACACCAAAAGAGTTATTTTCTGGTCATCAGAGTCGGAGTGACTTTAAAATATGAAACCATATTGCTTAATGTGTCAAGCCGTCGACATGCTTAGTGTATGCCTAGGGAATTGTAGAAGCACGCAAAACGGATTTTCCGTGCCTGGAATTATAAAAATGTGTGCTTGTGTGCATGAGAGAGGGATAGGGGGTATAAAGTTGTGGGACAGACCAACATGACTAAGTTATACCTTTTGAAGCCTATGTATATAATTATTTTATCGAAAAAGACAACCTATATAAATAATGTGAGAACCGAGTACAAAAGATTTGTAAGTGTCTACTGCAACTCGTTCAGATCCTACCTTAAAGAAATAATTACCTAGTTGTTGGAAGAAGATGAAAAGTATAACTCTGCCAAAGCCAAACTAGTCTAAGATTTAAGATCTACTTGGTCACTCTCCAAAATCTCCAACCAGACTACAAAAAGTGGTTTCCATTATTTTTTATATAGTTTGATCAAGCCCACGTTCGCCGTTCCCATATAAACATGGAAGGTTGCCTTCCGCAACATCCAGTGAAATGGTGTAAGCATATGTTTGAAGGGTGTTTTTTTTTTATTTATTTATTTATTTATTTATTTTTATAAACGTTTTTACGCTTGACACCAATTTGGTGTTCATGTAAAGTAGCCAAAAGAATTAGGATAAACTAATGTCCATAACTTATGATGTGTGGTTATCAGGTCATGATAATAGACTCCTCTCACCATATGCGCCCATTATATGAACAGTCAAATAATAAAATATAAACGGTCTAAATTTAGTGTGATCCATCCATTATATGTAATTTTGTTGCTAACATGTTTCATAGATAACATGTTCACAATTATTTGGATCAAGGAGAATTTTCTACTACCAGCAGACTGCAAGATATATTCTTCTGTGCATATGCAGTCCAACTCATGGGATCCACTTGGAAGCTTTTCCATCATTGAAGCTATAATGGATGCAAAGGTCTCTTTTCAGATAAGGCTCATGATAAAAAAACTGTCTCATCAGATGATCTTAGCCTTTGATTTAAGCGTCTAAAAATCTAATGGCCTATGAATCATGCATAGTATTTCTAAATCGATCCAACTGTCATTTAAGGGATCAGTTCCCTTCCTGTCATATACAACTTATAATAAGAGCAACTCTCTTATTTAGCAAATTGAGTTGGCAATAATGAGGAAAACCTCGATGACATGAGTCGTCCAAGGTTGGGCCCATTATGTGGCACAAGTCCGGCCAGTATTTCTAATTAATGGGGCAAAGGTGGGCCTAAGCATCTGTTGGAAGTAGGTAGGCCTCGTGGATAGTGTTTCAAAACTTTTGACCCACTTAATTCAAGGATCAAGTATCCACAAGGCCAAAAACCCAATTCAGGATGCAAACCCTCAATCTCACATATCAAGATCAGTAAAAACATCTATCTAGAAGATAGAATCAGCAACATAAAAGCTTCAAATAAATCTACAACATGCAAGGAAGTAGATTATACCTTCGGAGCTTGGTTGTGCTCTAATGGAGAAGTTGCTACTTTATTTGATGTCGAACTCTTTCGCAAATCAAATCAAGATCTCCAAGACCCAATTGTCTTCCACACTATGTCCCTTATCAGATTTCTTTTCTCAAGGAGATGGGTGGGATCTCCTAAAGAAAACTACTAGAGAACAACTAGAAGAGATGTGCAACAACTTGCACAAGAGAGGAGAAGAGAGAGAGAGCTAGCCTTGCACAATAATGCTTAGGACGTCCAAAGGGGTTTGCTCCTCTTTTATAGCCTCTTGCAACTCCTCTAATACTAATTCCCATAAAAGTATCACTTCAAATAGAAATAGTAATTTTCTAATTCCTTTCTATCTAGAGTTCTACTAGAATTAGTATCTATCCAATACTTGGGCTAGTATGGGGACCACTAGGGATTCCTTAGAAAGCTGACTCCAACTGGGACACGCGACCCCACATCTCATGTGCAATCCGGGCCCACAGTTAATTGCAAATAACTCCACTATATAAATGCAATTGAACTCCAGTCTTAGGAATAAATTACATAGAAGACCCTAAACTTCCCTATGACCACAAGTAGGCCCCTCTATCTATATCCATGGATCAATTGGACCTGTCCACCGAATTAGATCCATATCTTATTATCCTTGAGTCCCAATTAATTATAATGATCGATTTGTACCTATCCAATTAACTCTTAATCGGAATGGGTGCGCACTTACCAATGATAAATCCATTAATTGGCACAAGGGGATAATCAGGATAGATTCCATCTTGACCATTAAATGCTCTCACAGCTCTACTAACATTCACCCAAATCACCAAGGTGTTGACCTACAATTGGCCTCAATCATTGGTGACTCAAAACAAATGAATAGATAGAAACTTGAGTTCATTAATGTCTCAGGATTGAGAGCCTATTGCTAGGGAATTATGAGAGCAAACCTTAAAGTAAAGACAGAATCCCATAAGGTGCTTCTCATGGTCCTTCAATACATCCAATGTACCAGCACATTGATCTAGAATCTTCCATTGTGATGATCGAGACAAATCACACTATCTCATAGTGATCAAAGTGTTGCAACCTTATCAGATGAGATGCCCAGTCTCATCACTGGTTGTGAAAATATTTTAAGTATAAGATTTGTGACATATATCTTCCGTGTGTGAATCTCATCCATACACATATATCACATCTAATAGACTGTTGGGACCCGATTCAACTCAATAACCATTATGTCATATGTAATGGTCATGTGCATAAAGTAATAAAACAACATTCATCTCATGAAAGAAAAGCATGATTTTATTGATAAATAAAGAAATTAATCAATTTATGACATCAACTGATGGATTGAGTCCATACAATCTAACAGCATCGCCATAGAGCTGGACCACATGAGCGAGATCCTCCTCCTATATAACTGCACAAAATCATGATCTCAGTTCAATGCCAAATTTCTTTGGAGACTGTCAGCCTGTCACCACTCACCAAGGTTTTTCATGTACAAAAGAACACATGAAAGCGCGTCGCTCGAGTTTGTTGCTACCCACCGCATTTGCTTCTCCTTCTTAGTGATTACAGATACATAGTTATCATCTACCGTGGAAAGAACCGGGCACTATTCTACTTAAAAAAGTGGACCACAACCCAAATATATACTATATCAGGGACTGTCGACTGTGAGGGCATTGTATAACTCATTGGACACTACAACAAACTGCGTGTGTGAAATTATATTGTTAAGTTCAAAGAAAGCGATAGCTAAAATTAGTCATTCCATTAGTTAGTTTTAGGCTCTAGCTAGTGATATGAAACAATATTACAACTTCAACATGTGGGCCATGATTTACCCAGAAAGAGATGTGGGCCATGAATCACACAAGACCATTGCGATAGTCTAGATGTTTGCATATTACTAGTGCAGACGCAATGAACGAGCAATCCATCAGTCCTCTAGCGCACAGCCACTGATATATAACACAATGAAGGAGAAGGAAGGAAAAAAAAAAAAAAAGTCCCATTAAGAAGGGAAACTTTTACTATACTACTACTAAAAAGTAAAAAAGTCTACTCGCCGACCGAAACGTTCAACAGTGGCAGCTTTTGCTCATGTCCCTTCTTTCTGTCTGCACTAAAAACCACGCCTTCAAAAGGAGATTATAAAAATGAGAAAAAAAAAAAGAAAAAACCGCAATCAGCCAAATCCTTCCATTTTCTTCCCTAAAATCAAAGCAGTCACTGGTAAATAAACAAGGACAGTGATTCTGTTGTGTTGCTAATTAATAGTAATAATAAACAAAAAAACAATTAACACAAGAAACCACAAGGCAACAAGGGACATCTCTCCTCATCCTCCCTAATACCAGAATACCCTCCCTCATAATTTATATATATATGATATGATGAATGTATTGTTTGTGTAGACACTGGGAGGATCTTCCACAGTTTGAGAGCCCTTAGAAAGGAGAGTCTGAATCTGAGTTTGAGACCCAGAGAGAGAAGACAAAAAAACAGAGAGAGACAGAGAGAAAAGTGGGGGAAGAGGGCGAAGAGAAGGATCGGATAGGGTCGGATATGGACGAACGAATGCCAGGTGTTGGTCTGAAAGGAGTTGGAGGGAAATGCGGTGGTGGCCGTTGGAATCCAACCGCAGAACAGGTTAAAGTACTGACGGATCTATTCAGATCTGGGCTCCGGACCCCAACCACTGATCAGATCCAAAACATATCCTCTCACCTCAGCTTCTACGGTCAGATAGAGAGCAAGAACGTCTTCTACTGGTTCCAGAACCACAAGGCAAGAGAGAGGCAAAAGCGGCGCAGGATCTCTCACTCAGTACACCACGTCGATCGCGACCATCATCATCATCATCATCTTGCACTAGTGAAACGTAAGCACACATGAATGGAAAAAAAAAAAAAAAAAGTTAAAAAGTTAGATTGATGATTTTGCATATGTTTTCTACGTCTTTTTCCCCGTTTTCATCAGCTAGCAAAAAAAAAATTTCTTTTTTTTCTTTTCTTTTTGTTCTTTTTGGCAGATGGTGGGGAGGCAGATCTGCAGGTATTGGAGCAGGAGAGAGGAATCGAGACGCTGCAGCTCTTTCCGCTGAATACGTATGAGGAATCGCAAGTGGACAAGTTCCGTTACAGGAGAGGGGAGTGGAAGGAGATTACGTTTTTACCTCCGACTGGGGAAGATCATCCGCCCTTGGACCTCCGGTTAAGCTCTCTTTAGAGAGACAGAGAGAGAGAGAGAGAGAGAGAGAGAGAGAAATATTGTGTAGGGTGTTTTTCTTCCTTTGTTTGGGGAGTAAAGTAACAAAATCAGTAGGGAAATGGATTGATTACGTACAAGATTTTTATTCTCTCTCTCTCTCTCTCTCTCTCATGTATTGTGATCTTCTTTTATTTTTTTTATTTGTTCTTGTCGCTTAACTTGGCTTTACAAATGCAATTCATGAGACTGACTGGTGGAGAGACTGGTGGAGAGACCTGAGAGCTCATGCATGCATGCTATTCATGGCCCATCCGATGGGCCGTGCAATCTTAACAGACGACTGTTACAAACCACGTACTACGTACTATATAGCATTGAAAGAGGAACCATCCTTGCATTTCAGAAGTTTCTTCCAACGTTGGCTACGGCTAGGAACCATCTATAGTCGCAGTGCAATGTTAGGCTTGTCAAGACAGGAGGAGGGACTGATGGATGTATGTAATGTAATGTACTACCCAAACCCTTGTGTCCTCATTTTTATTCAACTATTTCTTGTTTTGTGTAATCCTTATCTATCCATCCGTCCATGTTTGGAAACAGGATGGATGGAAGAAATCCCATGCCAATTCCCATCCCTAGTCACACAACCTAACTGACTAAATAAACTGATTATAACCAATCAGATCAAGACCGGTGAGGGAATAGTAGGTTTAGGATCATGAGGATCCCATGGCATGGATGATACATGCGTACCGAGCCTCCGAAAAATAAGTTGTCGGGAATATCAATCGACCAACCAAGAAAGTCAAAATTAATACTGAGAATGCCTGGCCACACTGCTCCAAATCCTGCATCTGAATCACGCAGGGCCCAGTCTATCCCGGCCCAACGCACACTCCCATGATCTATCTCTAATAAGAAAAGGGAAAGAACAAATTAAAGGGACTTGCAGGTAACCACAAATGAAAATCGTTGATAAAATCTAGAAATGAAATAGGACGTAGAATGCTTTAGTATATAGTTGGATGAATTGGCTTTAAAATAAATTTTTTTTTTTTTTTCAAATCCTCAGGTGAGGCAATTAAATGATGAAATGATTAAAGCTGGTTATGTCCTTAAATGACAATATTACTCAAGCCATTTAGGCCCATAAAACTTCCATGTATTTTTAACACGTGGAAGTAATCATCCTTAGATCCAAATCGTTTAGTGGGAACATACAGGGATCCAGATCCATATCAAAATACTTCAAATCCTATTACAAATCCCACCACAATTCGTATAAGAATCTCTCGGATAAAAACGTAGGTTCTATACTCGCTTTACTTTCATCAAAAGACTTGAAAAGAATACTTGAATAATTGGATGCCCATTTATAGCCCTATCTCTGATTCTTCTTTTTTGGCTTACGAATTTATAAGAAAAGTGTTCAATGATTAATCATCTATCAAAAACTAAATACATCAAAATTTTCAAAAATTCACTTCTCATTTTATCCTCATTTTATACCCAAGTTTAGTGCAATGATGACGTAACAGTGCCTAAATGGACAATGAGAAACAAGTAGGCCCTTTCTAAAGAAAAACACGGCCTTGCCAACCCAATGATTGATGACTTTTTATTGGAAATGCCCCGCATGTGCCCTACTGTACAAAACATGAGAGGGTCAATGACTAAAATCCACAATGCAGTGGGGTCAGTGGATGGCAATGCCCCTCCCATAGCCCAATCTCTGGCCGGGTGGTTTCAACCTTTCTCTCCTGTCCACTGGGCCAATCCATCCAAAAAAAAAAAAAACACACACAATGTAGTCACCACTAGGTGGCCGGGCTCACCGGATATGAGCCCCAAACCCACCATAGTTAAATCATGGTTGGGGCCACCCAGTGATTAGAATCTACGTACCACGAATCGACGTTGGTTGTGCACTGTATGCATTTCAATTCCACATTGTTTGTTCCGGTCATGGAAACTTCATAACGTCACGTGGGCCCATTACCATTAAACACAATGGTTCAAACCAATATATACATGTTGAAGTAAACTTTTTCTTGGTTGGTAGAAGTAATAAACTACCAATATATACACATCTTCGTAACCACTTGTTTCTCGATTTAACCGAGACCCACCATGTAACCCTTTTTGCCTTTAAAAAAAGTTATAGTGTGTCCACTCCACTGTGATGACCTGATTGGATGAGTCCCAGCAACACATAAACATTAAAAACAATTTGTGGTGAAGGCGTCACTGCCAACTACTGTCTGGACTTGGACTTACCTGGTTTAAAGTTGTTGTGTTCTCTAAATCCCAGCGGACATGAGAGTTCCACGTGTCACGTTGGCGTCCGAAATTTGAAGATGAGGCCCCTCATCTCCGACCTTAAAAAATCTGAGGAATTTTATCCCTTCCCCTGATAGAGAAGCAGCAAAATATGTATTGTAAGGAAGCCAGTGCAGGAGGGAGAGAAAAAATTGAAATTGAAAAATCCTGTATGTGGTTGTTTTTGTTTGGGATAAGAGTGTACACTTGTGGAGAACTCGTGCTCATGGTTCGCACTGGCCCCACCCACTTGTAGACCTCCAGATATGTCCATTCCATCCACAGGCTATGTGGAGCACACATGCTAGCCATATATCAACCAACCCCATCCCACTATTGTCTTGCTTCCTACTTAATTAAGGGTGAAGAAGAAGAAGAATATTATTTAGCAGTAGTAGTCTCTCTCTCTTATTTCTAGCTGTTGTTGAGGAGAGGAAAGGAAAGGAAAGGGAAGAGGATGGCTTCTTTCGTGATCGCTTTTGGGCCAGCAGCAGCAGCAGCTGCTAGTGGGAGAGTGTTCGCGGCAACTGCTGCAAAAGGGGGGAGCAGTGAGGAGAAGAGCATCCTGGATTGGATACTTGGGGGTATGCAGAAGGAAGACCAGCTTCTGGAGACAGATCCAATCCTGAAGAAGGCGGAAGAGAAGAATGGTGGGACTGGGGGATCACGGAAGACTTCCGTCTCCGTCCCACCCAGCAAGAAGTCGGGCGGCTTTGGAGGCCTCTTCGCCAAGAAATGAACAATCTACAGGGCTCTCCTCCTCCTCACTTTCTTTCTATTACCAATGGGACTTTGTTGCTTCTTCTATCTTTCTCTACTACAATCATATACATATATATATATATATATATATATATATATATATTTCAGTTAGTTAACCTTCTTCTACGAAGTTCTGTTGTGAACTTGTGATGTTCGTTCCTTCCTATTCAGTTCAGCTCTTTATTGTTTCTGAATTCTTCTTTGGAATCAGGTCCATCAAAATTAATGCATGAGAAAAAATCAGTTGAATTAAGTTTAGCAGCAGATGATGTATGAATGTATGTATGCATGGATGTATGATTTATATTTCGCTTTGAAGGAATTCCAGCACAATTTGATATGGAAGAAATCCAATGGGCACACTCACCAAAATAACCCCGGGATTTTTTATTTTTCATTTTTCTCACCTTTTCCTGGCCCGTCCAAACATCTGATGTTCTCAAGAGATGTCCAATATCAAATGATTTCAGGATAGATTACCTAACAGCATCCATCCAATCATCAAATTATATGGTTTGAGAAGAGTGGTCATTTTTGTTTTTAGTGCAAGGAGAAATGCAAATGCTAAGAAGGCCATTGTTATTATGAGGTCACCATCGATGGCCCGTTGCACCAGGAACCCCCAACTGACACTCCTGAGAAACAGAGTTTCATGTGTCTTAACACGATTTCAATTGTGTTACAAGTCAATACATCACAACCCATGTCTAACCAAAGCCCATTATTGAGGAACCTTCAATAATCTGTTCAGATTTCAACCCATGTGGGCTTTTGAATCAGCTTTGACTGACCTTTCGTTGTGCCAGTCAACTCCTGGTTTATGACCTATTTATATATTTGGTAATGGAATAAAAGAATAAAGCTTTGTTAAAAATGTGTTATATTTCTATGTGATGTCTCCACATGCATAACCTGGTGGCAGGGGCATCCTCTCCCAGTAGATGAGGGTTCAACCATGCTCGGCCTGAGGCTAGGCAAATAACTAAACTGGACGTGGAGAGATCTGATGGATGGATTTGACATCATGTATGACGTACCTTATGTTAAGTAGTTGTTGGTCAGTTTCCTATCACCAATTAGTTTTGGGATTACTGGCTGGTAACTCTGTCGTAGTCTCAGAGTCAAAGGTCTTAAATTCGAAACCACGCTGGGCAAATATGCCCCATGCCGCTTTATGTGTTCGTGCATTATCAATTTTGTATTTAAAAAAATGAACACAATCTCCACAGCCCTCTGGACAAAGAACAAGAAAACACAGCACCCAAAAGTAAAAACCATCCAAAGCAAGCTCAGACATGACCATATCACAAGCAAAGATCTCACTCATATTCCTCCTTCAGCTTGAGATCAAACATTGAGTCTGGAATTGACCAAACATCATGAGTTTCTCCAAGGAATGGATCGTCAAATTTATCGGCATCTGAAATGTTGAATTTAATTATCAAAATATTGAACATGCATGCACAAAGAGCACGTGCGCGCGCGCAGAGAGAGAGAGAGAACCTGAAGTCGAGAACGAAACATCTACTATGGGAAGAATCACTTCAGGATCTGGTTCCAACTTCATAAAATCTTCAGGATCATCTCCAAATTCCTGAAACAGAAAATTAAGATCTTCAAAGGGGTTTCGATAGAGATTTCAAATGCAATATTTGTAAGAATTAGTAAATGGGCTATGACAAAGAATGTCAAACTCTGAATTTAGACAGTATTTTTTTATGGAATGGGAAATTTTCTTTTTGCTACATCAAGGTCTCTCTCTCACGCGTGCATGTCCCTAAACAGGAATTTAGAAAATATTCTTCACATAAGGAACAATGAAGCGCGTTTTGGTTGCAGTCCCATTACAGAAAAGAAGTGTGACAGGTGGTTGTCCCCTAGTGTTCATTGACATTTAAGCGGATGGGGCAGCCGAAGGTAAACCTGGACTGTCAGGCATAGGTGGAGTTCTTACGATTTTAAGGATCAGGCTTTGGCCTCTTCTAAATTCATCGGTATTAAAGATTCAGATGAAGCTGAGATTATGG
The DNA here is from genome assembly GCA_028538565.1 of Umbellularia californica. Lineage (NCBI taxonomy): Eukaryota > Viridiplantae > Streptophyta > Magnoliopsida > Laurales > Lauraceae > Umbellularia > Umbellularia californica. The sequence goes on along the minus strand of JAPQWN010000004.1, from coordinate 86,112,853 downwards.
CCATATTAGAAGCTTTTGAGGATGTACATGGGCTCTCTTTTCAAGAGCCTCTGATAAGTAGAAAGCGACTCGTCCAGTACAACTTCTTGGGTTTCAAGTGTGAATGGAAGTACCACAGCTAGCTCTAAAAGATCAAATCCCTTCCTTCTTCCTTCAAAGTGGCAGACGGTTTGGCCAAGCAAGCAGCAGCTTTTATGGATTCCGGTGTTCCCCTTTCAATGTAGTTTTTTGGGCTTCTTTGGTGGTTGACTTTTTGTGTAGGGTATAATGTTCTCTTTTAGCTACATGTGGCTCTTATTGCTGTTGTCTGATGAGAACCAATGATAACACATTTCTTTTTTTCTTTTTTTTTGTTGTTGATTTTTGATGGATTAGAAACTGAAATTGCATAATCATGTTAAGAAGATGGAAGTTGCGGAGATGAGAATGCTAAGATGGATGTGCGGGATCACAAGGAGAGATAGGATTAGGAATGAGGAGATTAGGGGCAAAGTAGGAATAGCACCGATTGGAGATAAAATGAGAGAAAATCGACTAAGATGGTTTGGCCATGTTAGAAGGCGTCCAATGGAAGCACCTGTTAAAAGGTGTGAAGGCATAGAGATTGCCAGGAGTAGGAGAGGGAGAGGGAGACCCAAGAGAAGTTGGAAAGAAACTATTAAACATGACCTTGCCTACATGGATCTAACGGAGGACATGGCCCTAAACAGATTTGATTGGCGTCGTCAAATCCATATAGCCGACCCCACCTAGTGGGAAAAGGCTTGGTTTGGTTTGGTTTGGTTTAGAAACTGAAATTGCTTAATGATGGAAAAAGGCTGAATTCTGCTAAGGCACTCAGTGACCTCACTATAGTTTTGAGGCTGCAGCTCATCAACTGTACATATGGCATGATCTGCATGAACATTAACCAGGATCACCAAAATTATGGGCCCAGTGTGGTTGAACTTGAACCGTAGGCCAAAAATCAGATCAATGGATTCTCTTCATAATCCAACTCAAAACAGTTGAAAAGTAAGTCGTTAGCATGAGAGTGCAACACTGTTACTCAATAGCAAAGCTTCAGTGTTCTGTAAAAATAGTGAGTACTAGGATACACAACAGGTACATGAGCACAAAAGGAACGCAATTGGAATTGAACAGCATATAGCAATAAAAAATAAGAAAAAATTATACAACAAGTGTTTTCTTAATATCTATCCTATGCATATATATTTGATATCAAAGCCCATTATAAGAGAAAAAAAAAAGAAGGTCAATAGGGAGTCACAGAAATTCCAATAGAAAAATTAAAAAATGCTCTTGTTATGAGTTAATCTGCATAGAAGGAACGAGATAGAAACATAACGCTATTTAGCAATAGCAAAATAAAAACATTTATCGATCAAGTTTTTTTCTTGATATCTGAAGGACATGTTTTACTTGACCTTGAAGTTTATCCAAAAAGGCAGGGAAGTTGGGAATCAAACTAATTCCATTAAAAACTTCTTTTGATATGGTAAGATCAGATTTCAAGAGCCTCAATATTGATAGAGGGTTCACAATGTAAACATATAGGGAAATTTTATATAAATCTTATGGATCTGTTTCAGTGTATCTGCAATTTGCACACTGGGCTGATGCTCAAAACACCTTGTCCACTTTTTGGAGGATAGGGCTGTCAGATGCATCATCCCCAAGACTGTTATAGCACTGAAATTGTGCTTTCCATGATTCCAACCCCATCATTTAATGTGTTTTGATATAAGGTCAATCCTACCTACACGCACAACCCAAATAGTACCTAAAAAACCTTGAGTAAATGACGTAAATAAAAAGAGGGCTCAAAATGATCAACTAACAAAATGCCCAACTATTGACAATGATCCTCCAAGAGTTGGATGAAAGAAGACTTGAAGCCAATACTGGTGAACCAATTAAAGTACCGGTTTGGTCTACCTAAGTTAAACAGTAATATATAGTGGTCAGAAATATTAAGTAAGAACCAAATGCACATAAGAATCATGCAATCTTGACCTATCTTTGGAGGCAGCTAATGATCAACTTACCCCCCTAACACACAACACCTCTTTGAGCAACCAGATAACCGACCCACCTCTCAACCAATCCGAGAGTCCGGATCCCTTGCCTATAACTCAATCTTGTTGGGAAGTCCCACATCCCACATCGCCTAAGTCATGAGTTGGAGTGTTGGACATGTCTTCATATCTCTGTTTGGGCCTTCATCCCACATCCTCTAAGACCTGAGTTAGACATGTCTTCATATACCTGTTTGGGCCTTCCACCTATCAGCTTAAAGCACCTTTAAGATAATAAGGGGAAGGCCCAAACAGGTATAGGAAGACATGTCCAACTTAGGACCTAGGCGATGTGGGATGTGGGACTTCCCAACACTCCCCCTCATGTGCAGGCGCAACAAATTTCATGGACAGGCCTGCCCATCGGAACCCACTCTGATACCATGTAAGAAACCATATACCAACCCAAAAGCTTAAGCTGATAAGTAGAAGGCCCAAACAGGTATATGAAGACATGCCCAACTCAGGACTTCACAACAGATCTCTCCTGTAAGACTGAGAACCAACCCAAACCTAGGGTCAACCCTTTCCTCTCTCCTCTCTCCGTAACCCATGCACAAGACCTCCGTCGATCCGATCACAGATCCAAACCTTTTGGATTCTGATTCGATCACGCCTCGACATCTCTACTCATCTGTACACAATCTTATTCCCAAATCCAAACCTTTCGGATTCTGATTCGATTGCGCCTCGACGTCTCTACTCATCTGTACACAATCTTATCCCTAGAATCTGTGCACAATCTCCAAGATCCACCAAACGTGAGAAATTAGCCGCAATCGCCTCGCCCGATCTTCTCGAAATCAGTGACCTGCTCTAATACCACTTGTTCAGGGAGAAGGGTGGAGAAAAATTGAGGACACAAGTAAAAGCTAGTTTATTGCATTCTACTAAACTGCATTACATCCACCAATATAAATAGAAAAAAGATAGACAAACTTGCTAAGCAAGACTCCTACCCTAAATAGGAAACACCCTAATCAAATAAGTAAGCCTATTTAAATAAGCAAAGTAATATAACCCTACCCTACATAGCATCACCGGCCCAACCCCTTTGACACGTGAGCTAAGTCAGCATGGCTTCAACATCATTGATATCTTTGCATCCATCCAACTCCCCACCTGCAAACCCCCCCACCCCCCCACAAAATATGATTGGCATGGTCTCAAGTGGCCCTACAAACCAGACCACACCATCTCTATGTGCGACTGGTTCTCACCCAAATAGAACTTGTGAAGTGGCTAATTATGATTTGCAGGTAGTGCAGTAGTCTGTACACAGTTGAGTGAACTGATTTAGATAGGGATGAAAGAACAAACAAAAAATTCTCCCCTTTCCGTATCTTGTAACGCTTCTCAATACAGCAAACTCATTCTTCAATAATTCTCATTCCCTTTTTTTGCTCTGTGTTTATGCTCTCGGAACCCAAAACCAAACCTACTAACCTCTATTCTTCTGTTATCTTCTCTCCACATATCCTTCATGTCCTCTCCTGTTAAGAGTGTAATTAAATACTCTTAATCTATATATCTTTAAAACAAACTCTGTGATCAAATGCAAATATAGTAAAGGCCCAATCCCTAATAGATTCAGAACCAATAAACATCAAACTTTCACTACAACCCATATTTTAAGAAATCCAAGTCCTCTTCATACAAGAATATTATAAGGAGGTGTTTGCGTAGAGGCGTGGAAGTGGAAAGTTGGGTTTCCTCTTCTGCGGAACCAGCATTCCTACCACTCTGGGTAGGAACTCCGGATCCTTGCAATCACAGAAAGAATGCCTTAAAAGGCGATTTCCACCCACAAAATCCCACTACACCAAACATTTCCGAGGAAGGCAATCCTATGATTCCGTGGAAGGAGGCGTTACACAAATGCCTCCTAAAGGAGAATTTTACTACTTTTCTGTTTATGCGCAGAACCTAAAAGCTAAAGAAACCAATTAGAATATCAAGCTAACAGCTCCTAAAGGAGAATTTTACTACTTTTCTGTTTATGAGCAGAACCAAAAAGCTAAAGAAACCAATTAGAATATCAAGCTCAAGCTTCTAAATGTTAGATTGTAAATGCATACCCCATTTCAAGTATAGTGCCTATGAATAACTAAAAACAGGACTCCTGCATAATAGTCCAGTGGGATTTCGAATGAGAACCATTCAAGGACAGCTGTCTTGGCCCAAGAGAGCTGTCCTTAAATGGCTCAGATTCAAAATCCCGTAAAATCTCTATGCAGGAGTACCCTAGGGGAAAAATATTTTTTCATAATAAAGACAAGAGGCAACTATATAATGATGCAGCCGCACACCTCTCTTGACCTTCCAAAACCATAAGACATCTGGGTCCATCCTCTCAGTGCAGAGATTACTTTCTCGACTTTCTTGTTTATACCTAATCATCAAAAAAAAAAAAAAAAAAAGGGTGAAACAAACTGAAATGAGAAGTACGAATAGGAATAGCACAAATAGGAGAATTCAAGATTGAAAGATTGAATACATCATGACTTGGAAGTCTTAACCAGACTGCCCAAGAATCATGATTTCTGCAGATTAAGTTTATCACTTCATCGCCTGGGCAAGTCCATTATTTATCAGGGTTCTTTTCACATGGCAAAACACTTGAATTTTTAGACAAACACATACAAATGAATCATGATGTGAAAAGGAAAGGCTAGAAGGAGAGCAACAAAATAAAAAGAACCAATACAAGAGAAGGAAGCTTGCCTTATAGGCAAACACCCAATCAGAGGCCATTGCGCCCATTACATAGGAGCAAAACTAAACTGCAAGCCTAGACTTTCTTAACAGATGAAAATTAAGTACATCATTGTCCTTCCCATTGACCATACATATAGACTAACTCACAAACTATGATGCATGGATACTTCAAAATGGGCAACGTATCGTGTCGTATTCGATACTTCACTTTTTATGTGTAAAATCCGTGTCCCTGCCGTGTCTACGACGTGTCCTTGCCGTATCTGTGCATCATAGCTCACAAAACAAAATTTACAGCACATATTTCTCTAGGAACGGATGCTTCTAAAATGAAATAATGTTTTTTCTCAACATTTCCTACTATTCTGAACATTACACAAATGTAACTACATTTAGGATAATTTGCCTCATTTATTTTCAACACTTCCAAGTAAATACTTTTCCATCTTTTGCCTCATTTATTGTCCAATGTATTACTGTTACCATATTAAACCCCAAAGGGCTCACTGCATCATGCTTGTGGCACCATTGTAAGTACCTCTAGGCTCTAGCAACCCATTTGTGTACCACATCAATAAACAGGAAAAATGTTCTGACCATACCCCACAGCATATCTAAAGATACACAAGGATCCCTCCCACACCGCCCGACAATAATTTATGGCATATAGAACAGAACTGAACCCGGAAAGGAAGCTATTGCTTATTGTCCTGGTTTGTTCAGATTATCAAAGATATACAAGGAACACCCACACTGCCCAAGAATGATTTCTGCTCAAAACGAGTTTCATGTATGAATCCTATGGGAATTCTCAAGTTTAATTTTGATGGTAGTTTTGTTAAATCTATCAACAAAGGAGGTGTAGGAGGTGTTATTAGAAACAGGGCCAATAGATTCTTCGGATACTAATGAAACTGAAGTTTATGCTCTTCTGTTTGGCTGTTGACCTGTAGTGAGTTGAGAAGGTTGGGAGTGTTTTTTTTTTTTTTTTTTGTTTTCAGCTATTCAGTTAAGTCTTCTTTCCCTTGGAGATCGGCAGATTGGGTCGAAGAGATTTAAGATGCTACTAGTCATTTGGGCGTTTTATTCTGTCACATTCTAAGAGGGACGAATTCTTCAGCAGATAGTCTTGCAAAGGAGGGCGTTTTCGTTCTTCTATGATTTTTTCTGTTTAGTTTATTTTTAAATTGTTTAGTTTTTTTGTGGGTTGCTTGTGTTGGTTCTGTTTTCTTGTTTTGTTTCGGGTTTTTCTTGTTTCTTTTTTGAGCAATAAAATTTACTGTTTTAAAAAAAAATTACTGTATATAGAATAAAAATAAACCCAGAAAGGCAGTAATTGCTTATTGTTAGAGTCATGATCCCCCAAGTGTCTCCCTCATGCTTCCCGTGAATTGAAGCAGTGGAACTCCACAGACTGCAAAGGCTTTTTGTTGGCTGGATCACTGCACTTGAAGATCATTTTGCATGGTATGCTATCGATGATGCTCAACAAGTGGCCTATGGATGATGCTCAACGAGTGTCCAGCAAGATCTGACGGCACAGCATTGACAACAACAATCACACAAGGGGCCGGCCTGCATCACCTGTAGGTCTTACTATGGCTTGTCTACCAATTTTTTGTTTACTCCCCTTAAAGAGAATCCTAGGAACTGCTGCTGCTATTACTAACACTCTAGCAGCAGAGTAGTGTTATGATTTCCCCCCTAATGCAAAGAGGCGCTTTCCAAAGGCAATCAAGGTCGAGATGATTACCAATTGTCCACTGACTCATCCAAGAATATATATCAGCCCTTCCAAGTTCCCAGAAAAAGGAATTGGTAGAGTGTACCATATTTGTTTTAACTAATTGACTTATTGTCAAAAAAATGTAAAATAGATGTCATGTGGTCTCAAAAACATGATTCATTTCAGGATTTATGTAACGTTATTCATAGAATGTAATGGTAACAGTAATGTTTCAAAACATTAGGAGAAACTATGAATTTAAACAAAGTAGAAGGAAACGAATGACTGAATTTCAGGATAAATGAAAAACATACGTTCCTCTGCAAAATCTTTTTGAAGCGCAAGCAAGTCATTCCCAGAGAAATGTATCTGCTCTATCCCTTCCTTGGCCCATTCATTACATCTTTGGATCTCCTCTTCAGTCAATCCCAAGTTTTTTGGGATGCTCTTGGGTTTCTGCGTGCCATGTACTACAGACCTTTCCCTTAAGGAGGATGCCTTTGCTGCAGTGGAGAGAGAAGCCCTCCCATTCTTCGAAATGTCTGCTAATGCCTTACGAATCGTTTTCCCTTTTTGCTCAGACTTTGGCACATCAACCTTTGCTCCACCAGCACCCTTTCCTGAAATTACGCATCAGCAAGAAATTATGTAACTTTCATCATAGTTAATGAGAGTATGAGACACAATATAACTTAAATGAGTTGGTTTTTTCTTCTTCTTCTTTTTTTTTTTTTTTTGGTTTGTATTGTAACTTTAGTACGTGGATGAGAAAATATTACTAACTTGAGGTAAAATTAGTACTGTAGGTGATCAGCCAAACTAAGCCGGATCAGATGAGTTCACAGTTTGATCCGTGAGATTTGGCATCAGTCATCAAACTTCAGAGCCATAACCGTAGAAGAGCAAATTGAAAGAAAACATACCAGAATGGAAATGTATATTTTCATTTTGAACCACAAAAGGTGTCTGAGCTGCCATTTAGAGTTTCCTTGAATAAGAGCCTTTAAAGATTTGGCAAACTGCAGAAAACAGAGCTTTGTCATAGATCAGAGAGGCTATAATGGAGAGATATCTTTTCCAATTTTCCATAATTCTTAAATCATATTAGCATATCCACAGTAAAAAAAAAAAAAAAAAAAAAAAAAAAAAAAAAAAAAAAACTAAAACATAATAAAAGTTTAGTTGTTCAACATTTCACTCCCATAACAATAGTTTCACATTTTGTTCCTAGCAGTCAATGATTATTAGGGGAGAAACAATAATAAAGATGGCGACGGTTACTAATCACTTGCCCAAATGCAAAGAATTAGTCATTCATTCTGACTTAATAATATCCAAATTGTTTGCATTTTCTATTATATCTTAATAATAACAGCTTCACACTGTCACTACTACTGAGGAAAAGAGAGAGAGAGAGAGAGAAGAAATTAAGAGTGGGGAGATCTGGACAGATCTTTTTCATGCAAACAGGGGAAAAGAGAAAGAAATAAAACCTAAGGTCGAAGACAATCACGCGTGCAATTGGAAAAGAAGAGAAGGAGAGACGGGGGGGAAGAGAGGCGTACCTAGCCGCGACGGAAATGTTTGCTCTGCTTCGGCCCTTTCTTGTCCCTCTTTTTCCTCTCCCTATTCTTCTTCTTTTCCTTCCTGTTTCCTCCTCTTCTTTTCTTCGCTACTTTCCTCCGTTTCCCTCCTATTTTTCGTTTGGATTGTTTGGGAGTTGGGACGAGGCCTACTTATTTTGAAGCCCGCAATTAATTTAAGTGGGCCTCACATGGGTTTTTTTTTTTTCTTAGTGTTTTCAAATGTGAATTTCGTGGGCCCCACATTGGGCCTACTTATTTTAAATCTAAAAGGCCCATAATAATTAATTGGCTCCCTTTGGGCCCTCAAGAAACTTACTCGAATAGTAGTCGGGGGCCTGATGAATCAATCACTTAAAAATACATGTGGAAAATCTAAATCATTCAAAATATATTTGCCCATATAAAACACTCCAAATAAATGTGAACATCTAAATAGACCCTCAATAATTACTCCAATAAAAGTCAAACCCACTTCACTTCCATATCAAACGCTTATAAAAACATGTTAAAAAACTCTTAACAAAAATACAAGTGTGGGCAATCTAGCAATGGGCTTAGTCCCTACGAAAGTGGAGTACTTTAGATGGCTAGACCTAACCCTGAAGGATAACTCAGTTGGCCAAAGACCATGGTTTACACCCAGAGATTGTGAGTTCGAAACTACACTACCACACTAGGGCCACAGGAGGATTTATCCGGCTTTCTCTCCTGGGCCCGTATGGATTATTCTGACTAAAAGGATTAGGAACCCTGCATTATCAAAAAGGAAAAAAACAAAAAGATGGCCAGACCCAAAGTGATATATGATAAGCTTAGGCTAATGATTCTTAAATTGTAGCCCTAATTCCAATTTGAGTGAGTTTTTTTTTTTTTTTTTTCTTTTACAAAGATAATATAAGGGGTGATAGTTATTTTTAATGCTTCAAATTTTAGATATAAGCTACATTAATGGACTTATAAATTGTAAATAAATTGTAAGGATGGACACGAGGATTGAACATTAAAAGTTGACATATTTCATAATTAAAGATTAAACACTGATGCAAGGTGTTTTCTAGTGTATTATTTTAGGGTGTGCTAATGGAAAAACATATTATTTTGATATTATTATAAATTTTATTAGGGTAAAAAAAAAAATGACGCTGTGACAAAAATGACAGAGAGCAAACCGCTACTGCCCATGGATTCAAATTTCAAACCCTGTAGTTATACCACAAGTACCCTCAACTACCACTTGTGCCACTTTATACTTTTGCAAAATACTTTATGAGATATTTATAATAAAAAGAAAATAAGAAAAGAGAATAGGCAGGTCACGTCAAAGGTCAAGTGCCACTTTATACTTTGGCAAAATTCTTACTCTCGCCAGTCGCCGCCCAACTTGCCCATGATCGATAGGATCGAGCAAGTCCCGTGTCCCGAGTCCCGACCTGTTGCAAATTGCAATGGACTCACCTGCTGGGGTCATTACCGAGAGTCTTGTGTAAACATAGAGACCAAAGAAAAACATATACGCTTGGGCACTATTAGAATTTAGGATTTAGGGTTTATACGATTGAAGAATTAATTTAGAGTAAGAAATGGTTGTATTTGAGTGGAAGATTTTCACCCGCGGAGCTCCCATCTTCTATTACTGTCAGCAAAGATGTGGGACACTCTCTCTCCCCTGAGAATGATCAGCAGCAGCCGAGTGACTGATACACTCTCCCGGAGAAATGTGCTCTCGAATTGAGAAAGGGAGGGCATTTTTTTTTTTTTTTTTGTTTTGTTAACAATTGTTTGTATGGGTCTGACATTTCTTTTTCTAAAAAGGGGAAGTTTCATTAAAAACATCATATGTACGTGCAAGTGATTCAAGCACAAAACACAAAACATGCAGTAGATTTCTATACGGTGGTTCCATGAAAAGCATTTGCGCATATGCAGCCACTTGATTTGAACCCAATTCTTCATTTTCACAACAAATAATTAGTATTTGGGCTTTCAAAGCGAAGAATACAAACACTCAACTAATTAACTCAAGCACCCAATCTCTCACGGTTAACAGTGATCTTATGATAGGATTCCCTAATCGAATGCAATTTCATAACAACGTCGGCTACATCCATTCGTTCAATGGGTGAGCTTTCTGAACATGAGACGCCTATTCTCATAACCGAAACCAAACAATCATGCAGCCCATCCATTTCTTTATTGCAATTCTTCTCACAGTTGATCGCTTCCGAAAGTAGCTCTGGGTCAACAATGTCCATCACATGTTCAGGTAAAGACCCCTTTGCAAGTTGATGAAGGCTTATATCATCCTTAAACATGTCATCAGTGGGCTTCTTTCCCGTAAACATCTCCAACACAAGGATGCCGTAGCTGTGCACGTCGCCATGTGTAGATATGTCCCCACTTATACCATACTCTGCATCAAAGAAGGGGCATTTCTTTTCTTATCAGATGGAAAATAACAAACATCAATAGTGGAGAGCGGATGTTTGATCAACAACTTTTGTCTTTCAAAAGAATTAAAGACCGCCATTAATTGAGGATTTTATTGATTTTATGTATTATATTCCGGGTTGACCACCATTGGATTTAGCAAGGAAACAAGTTTAAAGTCAAGGGCATTTTGGTAATTGTATTGAGGCTTTTTACGGCCTTAAAAAAGAGGATAACATATGTATAATGTAATCTGTAATCCTAAAATCTCAAGAGAGTCAATACGTGAACAAGTACTCTCTTGCCGCAAAAACAAGCGCATTGTTGGACCACGTAAATCCTATTGTCTCTCATTTGTGTGGCTTCATTGTCAATCACAAGTTTCATGCTTCCACACACACATGCAATTTTCCCTTACGGACGGACGGGCAAAAACTATAGGTCATGCAGCCCAACTTGTGGGGCACACTTGGATACATAAATTCCGGGTAGGATAGATGGAAAGATCTTTTTTTTTTTAAAAGGGGTATGTTTAAAATAATCCCCATTAGATTATGGCAGTCTTTCATTTAATGGTCTTTTTTTAATTAAGTATAGCATTTTGAGTACAGGTTGATCAAGGTGCCAGATCATTAGGGGCTAAGAGTGCGAAAAGAGTCGCATTAATCAAAGGTGGGCCCCGTAGAGTTGGACTAAAGGTGCGGTCTTCTTCGTTCACAATTAGTAACTAATTAAATTCAACTAACATTCGGCTTACCTAAGCTTTCACCACAATATATGATCAACTATGAGAAAGATCAAGAATCAGGAAACGAGAGGTAAAAAGAGTCGTAGACTAGGGGATTACCTGGGGGAATGTAGCCAATGGATCCTCTCATTTCAATCGAACATGTTTGAACTTGGTGAAAATTATTTGTGCCTTTGAAAAGTAATCTCGCCAATCCAAAGTCTCCCACATGGGCATTCATATCATCATCAAGGAGAATGTTGCTTGGTTTTATATCACAGTGAACTATTGTGGTGTGACAGTGATGATGCAGGTAATCCAATGCAGATGCCACATCAATGGCTATATTTATTCTCTGGAGAAGGCTCAAGATCCTCGATTCACTCTTGTCATCATCCACATCTGGGCGCAGCCACTTCTCTAGACTCCCATTGGGCATGTACTCATAAACTAAAGCCTTGAAATTATTACCTTTGTAATCAACACTTGAGCAAGCGGTTAATATCTTAACCAGGTTTCGATGTCGAATGTTCCACAAAGCTTCACATTCAGCTGTGAAGCTTTTAGACGCTCTATGTTGCATAAGGTTGATTACCTTCACTGCCACAACCTTTTTGGGGTAGAATAGATCTCCCTTGTATACAAAGCCATGGCTTCCCAGACCAATCAAATTGGCAGAAGAGAAACTGTTGGTTGCTTTGAGAAGGTCCGCATAAGAAACCTTGGGAAATTGATAATTTAAGGCAGATCTAGACGATGGGTTCTTTCGCAACGTTCTAGCAGTAGAAAAGGTAACATACATCCAAGACAATAGAACTGATAATACAATCATACCAACCAATGGGACTGTGATCACAAGAAAGTGTAAATCTTTTTGTTTCTCCTTTGAGCACATGGGCAGCAGTAGCATGGGGTTACCCCCACAGAGCTTCTTGTTTCCCACAACTGAAATTGCACTCGCATTTGCAAAGACGCCTCTTTTTGGAACGTCGCCCTCAAAATCATTGAATGACAAATTTAAATACTGGAGGAATGGAAACTCCTCGAGATATTGCGGAATGAGCCCGGAGAGATTGTTGCAGGAAAGACCCAGATGCTGGACACCTCTCAAAGAATCTAAAGACGGAGGAATGGCTCCTTGGAAGTGGTTATCATCCAAATACAGTGAGACCAGGCTACTACACTCTCCAAGGTTGCTAGGAATTTCGCCAGTCAAATCGTTCATGGAAACGTCCAACTCGGTGAGGCTCAAGAGGTGGCCAATATCCAATGGTAATGAGCCATTGAAAGAGTTTTTGGACAGGTCTAAGAAAATAGACAGGGAGGAAATGCGAAAAATCTGAGTGGGAATGGTGCCATTGAGGTTGTTATCAGAGAGGTCCAATTCATTGAGCTTTTGACAGTTTCCGAGGGCGGAAGGAATGCTTCCTTCCAGGCCATTTCCACCCAATCTAAGAGAAGTCAGTTGCGTGAGATTGCCAATGGAAGACGGAACCTGTCCCGTCAATCTGTTTCTAGACAGATCCAAGGACCCCAGCTTATAAAGCTTCCCAATGCCGGTGGGAATAGTGCCCGTGAGAGTGTTCTCTTCCATGCTCAGAAGGGTCAAATCTGCGAGACGATCAATCCCTGCTGGGATGCTTCCCCGCACGTGGTTTCTTGCTAACCTCAGCTGTTTGAGGTGGGATGATAGATTGGTTACAGATACGGGTAGCTTGCCCGTAAACTGATTCCCACTCAGTGTTAATACTTCTAAATAGCTGCAATTGCTCAAACAAGTGAGGAAATCGAAATCCACGCCACCCTGTAGGCCTCCAAGCCGACTGTCGCCCAAACCCAGCAGAGTAAGATCATGCAGGGTTCCTAGACTAGAAGGCACGGGTCCGCTGAGATTGTTTTCTGAAAGATCGAGATAGGAGAGCCCTGAAGCATTTGATATCGATGCGGGTATTGGCCCTGAAAACAGGTTGGCTCCTAGATAGACCACTTTCAGATTGGGAAGGGCGAGGCCTAAGTCTGCTGGAATGCTCCCCTGCAGTTTGTTTTTCGCCGCGGCGAAATAAATGAGGGACGAAAGATTGAGAAGGCGAGCAGGAATCACACCGGACAGTCGATTGTCACCTACTTGGAAAAAAACCAAATTTGTCAATCGCCCAATGTCGTCTGGAATGCTTCCGTGGAGATTGTTGTAGCCCAAGGAGAGTTGGGCGAGCGAGGAGAGGTTCCCAAGTGAAGGTGGGATGCTTCCGGTGAGATTGTTGCTGTCGAGATGGAGCTCGCGAAGCTTCGGCAATGAACCGAGCTCGTCGGGGATGTTACCGTCGAGCAAGTTGTAGCACAAGATTATGCTCTGGAGATCGGAGGAGTGGGTGAGACTGGCCGGCACCTGTCCCTGGAGGGAGTTATGTGACAGGTCGAGATGGTGCAGTTGGAACAAATGGCCTATCTCTTGGGGGATTCCGCCATGGAAGGTGTTGTTGGAGAGGTCGATGGTCGTGATGAAGGTGAGATTTTCTAAGTGGGGTGATATGGTTCCCGCCAAGCTGTGGCCTCTGAGTTTCAACCCCTTGACCCTCTGAACATGATCGTGCCTTGGACTGCAGATGACTCCTTTCCATTGGCAAAAATGGAGAGAGTCGTTCCACGACCTCATGATTTGGAACGGATCGCCCGTCATTTCATTCTTCAAGTGAAGGAGAGCGAGCCGATCCGTCTCGTTTCCCAAGGGAGACGTGCACATGCACATGCACATGCACGAGAAGATGGTTGACCAGAAACCTCTTTGACGCAAATACGTGATCTTCATCCTGTGTTGCACTTGTGGGAGAGAAAGAAGAGAGATAACACATGATAGTGTGCTCGATGCTGAGACATGATTTCCATCCTTTCTTTCTATCTATTTATTTTATAGATAGATAGGGTAATTAGACTGTAGAGGGACTGCACGCGTGCTTCTCATGTGAGGGCGGGTAGTGCAAATGACTTTGAATTTGACCTTGCGACTTACTTCTTTTAGATTAGATGCCAATAGTATATATTATTCCATCTGACTAGCTTTCTAATTTTGACAGAAACGAATAAAGTAAAGCATTAAACAAATGTTGGATAAATAAAGGAACCAATCAATCAACGGTGAGGAGTGGGAAGAATCGGAATGTTAGAATTAAGCAGATAACAGATCATCATGTTGTTGTTGTTCTTGTTGTTCTTTTGGAGACACTAAATGCAACACATGAAACATGAATGTTCTCCAACTGTTTCGGCATCTTTGAATGGGAGTCTTTGGTATGAGGACCGTGCAGGTTTATTTTGGGTCGGTGCTACCTGTTGAAGGGCCCCTACAAGACCCCTTCCCCCTCTTCTTTCTTTCTTTCTTTATTCTCTTGTCTCTCTTTATGTTTACCAATCCTTCCAACCAAACTCGTGGAACATTTGGATTTTTGAAAGCAATGTGAAATCACGACTCAATAATAATGTTTTTCTGCTGGCCCTAGATTCTCATTTTGTCTATTGAAATCAGACATGATTTTGACCCTGCTGGTTGCTGGTTGACTCTTATGCATGCAATGTGTAACATGGATATAAGGTTTCTCTTCTTTTCTTTTTATTTTTCTTTTCTTACCTTATGACATTGAAATTCCCGTGGTATTTTTAACCCGACAGCCGGGACTAATCTCTTGGGTCCCTGCAGGAACCCACAAAACACTTTCTCCATATAAGTCTTAGGTGGGACCTGAACACAAGATGTGTGGAGCAAACCCACACTTTATGCCGGTGAAGTGAAGCATCACCTATGCCTACGCCTGTTTGAAGAGATGAGTTGATTTCCTGCTCATATGTATGTAACATGTGTATCATGGATGGGTAGATTTTCACAAAGTGTTTCTTTAAAGATGAATATCCATACAAGTATCTCTCTAGAATTTAGATAGGGTCCTTCATTATTTCTTTGTCAGGTACAGGATCACAATATATATATATATATATATATATCATCTCACGCAGTTCAAATGATTTTCATTGACTGGACAGTTGATAAGTAATGAAATGATCAAAGGTTCATGTTCAACAAAATAATCGCACATAAGACTAGTGAATAGTAAAGATCCTCTGCGATCAGGCCCAGGGCTGAGAAGTCCTCCCAATTACATCACTGAAGTCCATTCAGTTTTTCATTGTGATCATCAATAGGACAGTCAGCATAGTTTTTATTAGCTAGAGTAAAATAAATTTTATACAATTTTAACTCATTAATGTAAGATAGTGAGTTTTAGAAAAAAATCAAATGCCTGGACATGCCTGCCTATAGTTTTGCCAATTGCCATGCCAAGGGTGGAAGAGTTCCAGCAGTTGCTTGCTATAGGTACTAACGTCAGTCGCGTTAGGTGTGCTTTTTCTTTTTAATTTTTTGTTAAATACAATAGCTGGTGCTTTGGGGCCGGGCAACACTTGACTCGATCGAGCATTCATTCTACAGTCAAAGTCTTTCCCACGCCCTTTTCAAAGTCAGGTATTCGTTTCTTTTTCATTGGTTCATTTCACCAGCTTTTCCTACTCCAACCAACCCCGTGTGACTGTGACGCCTCTCTAGTCTCTCCCCATGTTTGCGCGCGCGCTATCATGCGTCCCGCCGACCTTGACTTGGGTATAAAAAGGTTAAAAAAAAAATCATACTCCAGGAAGGAAAAAGAAAAGGCCTTTTCTAATAAAAAGATTATTTTTGAAATATTCTTTTTTAAAGAAAAAGCCGCCAACCAAAAGCATGCATACATGATTTTTTTTTTGTTAAATTGGCTTAGCAAACTTGATCACTCAGGGATCAATCCCTAAGTATGAGTGTGATATCATTGATGAGATGCCAACACCACATGATGATGAATGTATATAAACTTAATTTGACCATCAACTAATATGGAAAGATTGAAAGAAGCGATAGAAAAGGCAACACCAAAAACGTGTCCATGTTGTTGGGATTCAAAGATGTATAAAACTTATGGTTTGTTTTAAAAAAAAGTACAACAAGAAACCCCTAAAATAAGGTATTAAAAGATTCAGTTTTATTATTTTAACTTTGTTACAGTTTGAAATAGTTATTGTGTGGGGTCGTTCCTTGAACACCGAGATTGGGCCACTCCGCCAGAGATGCAGAATTACGTGTCTCTTCGGAACCGGGCTTGATGCTTTAGTACCGACCTTTACAGTTCGGCAGAAGGCTCGTCCTTGCCATGCAGCTCAGTAGACTTCCCCCGCATTCCCCTTCAGTTCGGCCCTACTCCAGTTCGGATGTATCAAACCTCGGACATCCTCACCTCAGTCTCGACCACCTATTTCGGATAAAGGGCATCGCCCATCATCCCCGATAGAGACGTGGCGTAACGGCCGAGAGACGTGGCGGAATGGTTTATGAGGCAGCGAACACCAAGGGGAATGGGCGACGTTAGAACTGTAATTAAGGGATAGGCATTGACTGAGCGGTTATCTGAATTAAAGGAGCGGGATCGACTGAAACGGTTGCCTTGATTGAGGGAATCGCATCAGATACGCCCCGATGCTTACCCACGATATTTGAACCTCACAACGGTATAAATTAGAGGACTTAGTCTCCTCCAAAGGTACGCATTATTCAACCCATTACTTACAGAGCCGTTACTCTGTCATAGTAAAATCTCTATCCTACTGTCACGTTCTTACACTGACTTAGGCATCGGAGAGCCTTGCGCTGCCCACAGCCAGGGTCTTTGACTGCTCTCTTCGTCTTCCTCCTTTCAGGTTCCATTGAAGGCATCACATCCTCTCTTCTAGTTAGTCTCGAGATCTCCACCTTCGGGTTCGTGAAATTTTGTGCACTTACAGTTACAAATT
Organism: Umbellularia californica; assembly: GCA_028538565.1. Lineage (NCBI taxonomy): Eukaryota > Viridiplantae > Streptophyta > Magnoliopsida > Laurales > Lauraceae > Umbellularia > Umbellularia californica. Next base: position 86,095,729 of record JAPQWN010000004.1, on the reverse strand, counting down.
TTGATTTGAGTCGTTCCATCAGACATGGGATTTTTAGCGTATTGGTTAGGTACATAACATTTAGTATTAAACCCGAGCTCCACGTCTAAGTAAAGTAAAAGCTGTCTAAAGAAAATTGAGAAAATATCTACTTACCGCGAAGTATGAGCCCTCCCAAGACAGGTAAAGGGCTATCTACAGCCGAGGACATCTACTGCAGAAGCATGGTGGTCCGCCAACAATGCAACAATCATGTATCAATCCATCGGTTGTTGGTGGGCATGCAGTGTTGCAGTTAATAAGATACTTAAATCACTTCATGTTTTTGCTATGATTTCTATTGATGGACGCATTGGAATTTAGTAAGTTCCGAGAAAACTCAATTTAAATGTTTCAGTTATTTAGATGAAGTTGATTTAGAAAAATAAAAACTCTTAGGTCTCCATGGAAATTGCTTGATCATATGTATATAAATATCCAATATGAGATTCAATCTGATCATGATTGCAGTGAGCATGACAAATTCAGAGCTCCTGCAATCTCAAAGGCCAACAAATGTAGCCTCTGATTAGGGATGTAAATGGGTCCCCGATTCTCCGATTACCCGAAGATTCCGATCCGTTAAAAACCGGGTCTGGGTCCTTATTTAGGCCCCGATAAGTAAATGAGTCCGGATCTGGTTCCACCTCGGTTCAGACCCGTGGACCCGAGACTCAACATATTACCTCAATTTTTGAAAATCACTCCTAAAAACCATTTTTTTTAATATAATTTTCTACCTAGATCCGGACCCAAATCCAGACCCGCCCCATATATGGTTCTGGTTCCAGTTCCAGAGCCAAGAAATAGGTTCCGAAATTATTTCGGGTCCAGGTCCGGTTCCACCTTCTCCTTAATAGTTCTGGTTCCGGGTCCACCATGGAACCGGACTGAAACCGACCCATTTACAACCCTACCTCTAATACATCCCCCCATTTAACGGAGAAAAAAGTATAAAATCAGACCGCTGAGATGTTACAATCTGTGTCTAGTTGGTCAACAACAAGGAGCCTTATTTTATTTTTTGACACTAAAAAAACGCTGTGAACTTGAAAGTGCTCCATGTGAAAAAAGGACAAAATCAATTAATGTGAAAACCCACGCTAGCCTAAGAAATAAGACTAAGATGTAAGAATGGGAACAATCAAAAGAAAAAAAAGGGGAAGAGAATAACTTCATTAAAAGTTAAACATTACAAGTTTAGATTGAGACCACCACATTACACAAAATATGGACTTCTTGTTGATGTGACTTCACTTCTATGTACTTGCATAAACATGATTGTGAAGAAAACGCAACATGCAATATATATATTCAGTTGGATGGAAAGATCTATATGATCAGGCTTGCTTATATGTAAAATCTTGAGTCTATAAGATCATCCTAATCTTTTGATCAATAACCCTAAAATCTAGGGATTTAAAGGCATCATTTCATCATAATTCAATTCAACGGTGACGAAAAGTTGAATGAGTGTCAAACTTGGACTTATGACTATTCATTGGCGGGCTTTAGTGTGTGTAAAAAAAACTAGATTGACTCAACATGGGCCCCATGACCTAAAAAAGAAGGGCAGAATGGGACTTTTTTAGAACACCCCCCTACGCGCGTGCACAAATATATATATATATATAAATAGGTATTTGAGGAAAATGCTAGCTTAATAAGGTGGTTGTATGGGAAAAGAAGACAATTAGTAGAATACCATGAGAAAGATGAAGTTGAATGAAAGTAATAAGATGTATGAAAAGCAGATTGGTATATGGAGAAGTGAAATGAATAGTGAAATATATTTGTGAAAAGTAGTTTAGTGTAGGCCTGTCAATTTGGCCTAAGAGATAGGGGCCCAACCCAACCCTTAAAAAGCCATTAAAATGAGTGACATGTGTACATGTGCAAATAGGGTCCATTTACAAAAGATCTCCCAAAATAAGAAAATACATAATAACCTCGTTACAAAACTCAAAATAAAAAGTAAATAAAATTCAAAACTAAACTAAAGATTTTCCAAAAATTGCACTTTAAGATTTGAATATTATGAGATAAGAAAGATCGTAGGAGCTTTATTATAAATATGTAAATCCCCTTTTAGGAATCCACAACATCTTATTATTGAATTGAAATTGAGTTATGATTTGTTATTAATTTGGTTAGTTTATTCGGTGCGTGAGTTCTTGGCTGTTGAATCCATCTGAATTCTGCCAAATCTCTGCTGTGGGTTTGGTTCTCTTCCTTGGCTACATCAGATTGGTAGCAAAGAAGATCCGATCTTGGATCTATATTCTGATCATCAAGTCGAAATAGCATATCGTCCATTCATCCATCTTCCCATCGAAACCCCCTCTCCAAGCATTCCCCACCAATGCCGCCCCACTGCTTCACTCGAACTACCTCCCCATCGAAAACTTAACCCATCTTCCATCGCCACCGCCAAACCAAAACCCAAAACCCTACGCCCAACCCCAACTAAAACCCCTAAATCCCCAAACCCTAATCATCCACTTTCCCTAAATCCAGAAACCCCACCCCCACCCCCTCGGAACCTTCTCCCGCTACTACACTCCACCCATCATACATCCATATCCATCAAACCCACCTCTGCCCACGCCTTCCAAAAAAAAACCCTCAATTAAACACAAATCCCAGCCAGATCGACCCCAGTCCCTGCCAACAACCTCCAATACCACTGTCGAGCCCCTCAAACCAACAGCCGACCCCAATCCTCGCTCCGCCTTCATCCCCCCATCCTCGTCAAAACCCTCCCATCAGAACAAAAAAAAAAGTAGCAAAGGAAGAAGCAGAAGTGAGAGAACAGAAAGAGATCTAAGTTTAGAAGTTACCTGGCACCAATCGATCTACATCAACCAACCTCTAGCAACGCCGTCGGCTCCACTTCACCGTCAATCCCATCGCCAATTGCTACCCATCAGCAACTCTTCGTTTTCTTCCTTCTAAGTCGAAACAGGTAAAGCCCAAGCCCCTCTTATTTTCACTCTGCGCACATTGTCCAAAGCAAAACCCACGAGAGGACCGAAATCCTCCACGTGCAAGCCTTTTGAAGTTTGGGCCTCATCTGAATCTGACTTGGGCCTTATCTCAGTCTAGGCCCAACCGGAACCAAAAAAAAAAAAAAACACTCTCAAGAATGTCTACTTGTAGCGGTCAAACTTTCTAGGGTAAGCTTTTTAACAATCAACGAGATGCTATGCTATCCGAATTGTCACAACGGATACATGCGTTGGAAACTGGACTTTCTAATAGGGTACTCGCATTAAAGACAGGGTTTGCAGCCTTGCAAAAATCAGCAACTGACACATCGTCCAGTACAGGTATTCCACAAATCATTCATCGCCATGCTGATATCAATTGACGTGAGTCTATTCATGATTTTATTGAGCGTCTTTTTACCGAAAAAGACTATGAAGATGCGCCATTAGCACCCAAACTTGATGATGTCACAAAACGCGTCAAAGTCGAAGTGGTTGATTTCTCTGGACGCCTGAACCCACAAGCTTTTATTGATTGGCTCAATTCTCTTAAAGATTATTTCAACCGATATTACATGGATGATGCACAGTGTGTGGCCTTTGTCAAAGTCAAGCTTAAGGGTTTAGCAAGAGCATGGTGGCACGGGGTTGATCATAACAATTTCGTCATGGGACGCCCTACTATCACTAGGTGGGACGACATGCGCGAAAAGCTTAAAAGTAAGTATCTGCCCTTTAATTAATTGGATATATTTCAAGAAGAATTTCTTGTCTTCAGGTAGGGCACTTTATCATTAGATGAGTACACAGAGAAATTCAATGATTATATCATTCGATGCAATAGTCGAGAAGATGACCGAGAACTTGTCAACCGCTATCGAACTAGTTTGCACCAAGAAATGAAGCGCGAAATTCTCATGCATGACTTTGATACAGTTGATGAGATCTATAACAAGTCAAAAGGAGTTGAACTGGAATTATGGTCACCAAATATGAGACGCTTTTTGCTTCAACCGGAGAACCCATGCCTCGCAGAGCTCTAGAATTCCCGTGCACCACCACAAGGTTATCGCCCAGCTTCAGAATTTTAGAATACCCGTGCTCCACCATAAGGTTATTGCCTAGCTACAGAATTTCAGAATAACCTGGCTCTGATACCAATCTGATGCAGTTAGGGAAGATGACCAAATCCACAGTAAGAATTTGGCCGAATCCAGATGGATTCAACAGCCAATAACTCATGCATAGAATAAACTAACCAAATCAATAACAAATCAAAACTCAATTTCAATTCAATAATAAGATGTTGTGGATCCTTAAAGGGGGTTTACATATTTATAAGAAAGCTCTTGCGATCTTTCCTATCTCATAATATTCAAATTAAAAAAACCTACTAATTTTTAAAAATACTAAAGTAATTAGAAGACTACTTAAAATAGAATAGCTTCCCACAACAGTCGGTTTAATTAAGTCTCATTGGATCTGTAGGCTTTTTCCAATGTGTTGGATCTAATTGACCCGATAGCTCACGGGCTAGGCCCAATGGACTTGGGTCTGGCTCGACTTGCATCAAAATTCCACTAAAGAAACAACGCCTTAAGAGGCTGCACATGCAGTTGGACCAGGTGAAATATTTAGCAACTTGTATATTTTGCCCTTTTAAAGACTTTTTTTTGTCGTTTAGGACCCATTCGGCAATTTACTAAGTTAGTTCAAGTAACGTAAAGCCTCTATTTTTCAGACATGGAGTTACATCAAAAGTACACATATTCAAAATACACTTCTTTTTTTCCAAAAAAGAAAAGTTAAAAAAATAACCTCCTTTCTACAAAAAAAAAAAAAACCACTCACTTTTAATACAAAAGGTTAAAAAGATTATCTCCGAATTTACTAAAGATAAAATATCATCATAATTCCTTTATATATTTATTCTCTCTTTATTTGATGCTTTACGTTATTTTTATTTTAATAATAAATTTCCAAACGGACCCTTATTAAGCTTGACGGTTGACATATATATCTTACTGCTCGCAATGAAGGATAATCAGGGCAAATAATTTACTATATTCTAGGCCTCTGTCTACTCCTAGGCCTAGGGGACCAGTACTTGCAATGAGCTGAGTTCAGACTTGACATGTAAAATGGCTGGGCATCAAGCCTCAGTTGATTGTCCAGCTCTAGTTTAAATGCGCGCGAGAGCCCTTTGGTTTTCAGCGGCCGAGCCACGTACAACTTTTGACTCCTTTTAAATAAGGAAAGAATCTCTTATTATATATTTCAGTGTTATTCGTACTACACCTTCTCAACTTTTTTTTTCCTTTAAAACGGAAGAAAGTCTCCCATGTGTAATTAATTTAGTGTTGTTATTTTTACCCGCCCCTGTCATTTTTCTTCTTTTGGAAAAAAATTGAAGTGATTAAGGATTTTCTAAACTAATTATTTAATGCCGTAAAAGTCTCATAAACTTTAGCATTATTTGTTTGAGCTCTAAATAATGAGCCAAAAGGCCAAGACTTACTTAACATTAACCCCATATAATGGCATTGAAGAAAATGATTTAATTTGAATTTTTTCTTTCTTTTTACAACTCTATTCATCTGCTGATTTGGATCTTGAGTCACGCGTGACACATGAAATTCAGAGGTGGGTTTCACCTCTGGAATGGTTCGGATGTGCAGTGCACATGTGAATATTTTCCACAAGTATATGTACTAAAAGCATGCAATTTACAAATATTCTCTACTCTTATGTATCCAATCTTATTGGACGTTTAGAGCAATACGGTTTATCATTTTTAGGACAAATCTGATAGTTAGTTTAAAACTCATGATTTCAAGATTTTAATATCATATTAATATATTTATTTTTTAAATTCTTTTTCAAATATCTTGCATAGAGAAAATCCTAGTCCCCGGAAGAAAATCCCAGCCCTGCCATTATAGGGGTATTAAACGTGCCCTGCTCAAATTTGGAATTACCAAAAGCGTCGATCGTGTGGAAAACGCCAAAATTTGAGAAGCTGAAATTTAGATCCACATTAAGAAACGAAGCGCTAGAAATACCTGGGAGGACGGGCCCCGTCCTGCCAAAACAACGAAGGTCAGAGAAGCAAAGAATCAGGTTGGGTCCCTGATGGATTTTGACTGGCTTAGTGTTCTGTGTAGCTTTAACTGGACCCACATGTGTCCAATTCTGTACGTTACAGGAACCCGTTATGACAAACCTAATAAATTTGGACCAACCCAATTTGATATAAATTATTATTTTCTTTCTTGCTTTAAATGACATGAGTATTGCTATTGCTTAGGTCTTTCCCTTCAACCCAACTAGACTAATTTCCTGGATGGTGCGCACTAAACTCACATAAATACACTCGTGATAAATTTAAAACGGTTTCAAACTCAAGAAGTGGGGTGCAAACCCACCCCTTATGCCACTCCACCAACTCCCATGTGGGTATTATTATACATCTGTTCTACTATATTACGTGATAATGCTAATCAAATAATCTATTACATATATATAAGTATATTTTAAATAATTATCTTTTATTATATTATAAATAGATTATACTCGGGTGTTGAAAGCCGGACCTTATGGAACCCGATCCACACTAGCTATATCAGTCGGCTAAGAGAAAATGATGATAAAAAAAGAAAAAAAAAAACATTGAGTCCATGCTAAAGTTTCGAAGGTGAGGTCCAGGATCGACCCTGCTGGGCTTGGATGAGGTTCGGAAACTCTGCCCTCCGCATGCATTATTTATTTATCGATTAAGTTTTTGATGTCCTAGCTCTTTTGGGCGGACTATAAGGGCTTGTTTGGTATCTCTACTTTTTTTTTTTAGATCCACCTAAAATAGTGCCATTAAAAAAAGAGCTATAAAAAAAAGAGGATAGAATAAAAAAAACGCGTTTGGTAACGTACAAATCTATTTTAAATACCTCGCCTCTATATTTTAAGACCCAAAAGCTCTATTTCTCATCTGCCCATTTTTGGAGCATTTTGATTTTAGAGGATTTGCCTCTAAATGTCTAAAACGGAAAGAGTCTAAAACCTTATGCCAAACGCTCTAATTGTTCAAACCTCTGTTTAATTTAGACATTTAGAGAAATAGAGGCATGAAATAAAGATGACAAGTATCATGTCAAGCGCATGGTTAAATATAGAATAGAAGAAAGACAAAGCAAACAACCGCAATGATCTTGACCGTCCAGTGATAGCCATTCTCATGAAAACTCCTTTCCATTATCCTCCCAATACATACAAATACACTTTTAAGCTGTTGTCACTGAAAGAAAAATGGGGAAATCCTGTCCGTCCGATGACAATACTGGCAATATTATGTCCTACATTCCTGGCCAGCTATATGTAAGCAGTAGTTGACAACAACGACTATAGAAAAAAAAAAAAAAAAAAGACAGACATGGTTAGAATTAAGATTAAAAACATTGACGGCCTGTTTCTTATCAAAGGGTGGGCCATCGATCGGGTTGGAGGACGCTGGTCTCACTTGTACTGATCATCATCATCATCATCATCTCACTCTACTAGTACCATTCAGTATCATGTATATATCCACCATTCTACCTCCTCCACCCCACTTACTATTAATTCCAACGTCTCTAAATTAATAATAAGATAAATTAATGGGAACGGAGTTGGACCTCTGGAACTGGAAGGCACAAGACGAGTTGATGAACTGGATGCAGTCCTCAATCGCCTCCGTCCGATGTGAATCCTGCTGCGGAAAAACCGACGGCCGAGATCTCGAGTTGGGAGAGACCCTCTTTCGCACAAAGATCAAACGAATCGCTCTCGTGACTCTATCACTGGCTCGCTGAAGGAACCTCACCGGCGGCCTTATATTGCAGATGCCAGCTACCCTCCTCCAGCTCCCGGCCATGGAAGTAGGCGCAGGGGCCTTGAGCGGTGCTGGTTTCGGCACCTCTGTGATATGGGGACTGAAACGAACTCGTCTGCATGTTTTCCCCGACATTCTTCCTTTTCTCCTCCTCGGTCCTGACCCCTGATGCAGCAAATCGAACGGGTAGCAGGGTCGGTCGGTCGGTCACTGTAGGAGGAAATTATAGAGAGAGAGAGAGAGAGAGAGAGGAGATGGAATTGAAAGGAAGGAAGAACAAAAGGAAATGGAATGATGATGATGGATGGAAACAAGACACGCCGCTGGGATCTGACGTGGGAGGGGTAGCATGTGATTTATGGAGAAGAAAGGGAGAAGACGCCAAAAGGAATAAATAAAAGAGGAGAAAGGAATTACGACAGACAACAAATAGCTAGAGGGAAAGAAATGTTACAGGAAGAGAGAGGGGAAAGCTGCAGCCTGCATGCCATGCCATGCGTTGAATGCAACTAAGATAATCATAACTAGAGCGGGACCAGTGTTTGGCGGTTATGAATATTCAACTACTACTTTGCATCATGCTTAATGGTACTCCATCGATTATTCCAACGAAAAAACACAACCTATGTTGTTTTCTGTTGTTTATTACCACATTTTGACCCCATAAAGCTTACTTTAGTTTCGAGATCACTCCACTTTTTGAATAAAGAAAGCTTTTTTTTGAATCTCATGGGTATTCGCAAAGATCGAGTTCACAAGACGTTTCAATTTGTCCAATATAACACTGTTTTCAAATTACTGACATATGATAAAGCGAAAGTTCAAATTTTGATCGTCTACTCTATAGCCTTAAACTGTGCAATTTGAAAAACTTCTGGTGTCCTATATCTACAGTGGTTTTATCTCAAAATTCCCTTTTATATATATATATATATATATATATATATATATGTAGAGATACTCATATGAGAGATAGAAGTGGGTGCCCTCACATCCCTTACTCCTATCTCTCATAGTAAGGTGATGTGAGGACCCCTACTCTTATCTCTCATAATAAAATAAGAGCATCATTCATAGAAACATCTTTCATATATATATAGAGCACTCACATATTTTGTTTTTTTTTTTTTAAAGAAATGTCCAACTGATCATGTGAAACACAATTAAACCATGCATGACAATTGAGGGAGATAGGGCAATTAGAGGTTAGGATGTTAATCAGGAGCATGAAAGCAAATTTTGATGGATAAAAAAATTAATTTTAACCTTTGTTTTAGATGTATGAACTTTTATATACTGTCCTGTTTCACACAAATTTATTTTCTTAAAATCAATGCATAATGAGAGTCACTGCAGCAAATTCAAGATAAATAGGTGTGTGAGAAAAAAATTAAAGACGAGAACATTCCGGTCCGTGATGGGCACCTGATTTATGCTCAAGCAAGGCTCTCTCATTAACTGATCGATTAATGATGAGATCTTGAGGGAAGGTAGATAGGTACCGATCGATAGGTGCAGCCGAGGTGGGTTATAAAGATTTAAAATAAAAGAAGAATCTAATGGCATTTGCGAAGGTAAGTTTTGCAGCACAAAACGCCATCGTAAAAAAAGCAGAACAATAGGAAGAGACAAAACAAGTCTCCTATCATCGTTTCTTTTGAGGCAAGCTGAGACCTACCCACTATTTCTTTTCAGCTTGGAGAAGCAAATAAGAGTGGAAGACAAGAGAATCACAACTCACAAGGGCTTCGCTCGAATATTGGCTGCTTTTGAGGGCTCCCGTCTTGCCCTTTTCACTTTTTCAAAGCCTCCTCCTTTTCCTTTCCTTTGGAGAATGGGAGTGGAATTACATGTTTGAATCATATATCCCGTTAAGAAAACATTTGGTTGAGGAAAAAAAAAAAATCTCTCTTTCTCATTCTTGACAACTGCTTCCAAGGTCCTGTTGGTGTAATTCCATCGTAAGCTCTCTTTAGAATGCTGCAGTCCACCCTCCCATTGTGTGGGATTCTCTGCTTTCTGAGTTGTGGAGGATCTGGACTCTGATTGCCATCTTCATGTGGTGGGACCCCATTGTGCATAGGTGGTTACATAAAAGGAGCCCTTACTTGAACTGTCGTTCCATCTGATAATTAGCTCAAAATTCAATGAAGCAGATCATTCGGTGTAAGATACATTTTTTTTTTCTCCTACTAGCATCGACAACAGTCCCACATACTCTCTATTCAATGACAAAATTTCGCCAACTCATCTATCGGAGCATTGACGACGGTTCTCAGTATAGGAAATCCTGGATCGCTAGTAAGTAACCCACCTTTTATAAATGTGATTGGCCAAGGTGAAGCCGACACCAGCGGGTACATGAGTCCTACTTGAACCACAACAAAATGTCCTATAGGTTAAATGTTTTATTTTTAACTATATGTCTGTATGTATAGTGAAGTAAAGTGAGGTGAGATAAAGCATTTAGTATGTAGACAAGAAAAAATAATAGGTCATATCAAAATTACCCAAATTTAGAATTCCCTCCACCTTTTTAAAAAAAAAAAGTCAGTCTCCTTTCGCCACTAAAAGACAAAAACGCTTTACTTTTTCATACAAAAAGTTAAAAAGTTCCCATACCAAACAATTAAAAACAAATTATCATCATAACCCCATACATTTTATTCTATCTTAATTTGATGCTTCATCTCAAGTTACTTCAATTCACCTACATCAAACACGCTAAGAAATTCCTGAAATTTAAATTTGAGATGAAAGATATTGGTGAAGAAATAATATTTTAAAGGATGAAAGTATCTAAGAGTAAAACACTTGTGGTCATTTATGCATGTATATGTATATATATATATATAGGGAGGTGCTCCTATGAGAGACACTCTTACCAAGTTTATGAGAGATGGGAGGGGCCTTCACTTCCATATCCACTCTCACTAACTTAAATGCAAGGACCCTCAACTTAAATGTGAGGGCCCCCACCCATCTCTCACCAACTTGGTGAGAGTGTCTCTCACTAGAGCACTTCCCATATATATATATATATATATATATATGAATTCTTAAGCTTCCAATAGAAGTATGATTAAATTGAAGAAACAAGGTGAATATTTAAAATTGACAATCAAAATAACCCTTTTTTTCTTTTCTTTTTTCCCAGTTGTACTGCAATTAGTAAGATGATGTCAGAATTTCCAGGTAAACGTATTGTGATGGCCCGGGGCTTACATATCCCATTCTCCTGCTGATCATTGTGGACAAGTTCGTTGGCATCCACGTATGCACAGTTACGACTCTTTTCCATTTAAGTATTTAACTTTAATTACAAACTTATCAAAACCTATATATATATATATATATATATATATAGTAATTTTGAACTGAAGAGAGAAGAAATCACAACATCTCATAATCTCTGGCCACTGTTTAGCAGCGGGGTTCTATTTTATGGCTGTTATTACTTATGATGTTATCTCTTGGCCGCTCTTATTGTAAAGCAATCCAATAGCCTATGTTTCAGATATGTGGTGTTCTATAAAGGACTTATGTGGAGTGTCGTTTGTATGTCCACGAGTTGCTTTTTTTATTTTTTATTTTTCTTTTTTATATTCTTGTTTCTCTTTAGTTTTCTTTAATAATATAAGCGCATAAATATTACGGACTTGATTAGGCGAGTATTAAACTTGTGATGCTGCTATTAAGCTTTTTTGATGAGGTTAAATGCATTGAACCTGAAAGGGGAAGAAGGAATGCAGGTCAGAGCCCCTGGCTGCAATCAACCGAAGGCACTTTGATGCCTAAGTTAGTACAATCAGTAAACAGAAGAGGAGTGAGTCGTGAGAAAAAGAAAGATTAGGGTGTGTAAAGCGTATCTTGCATAAACCGTACCTTTTCATGGGTCTTACCCATACATATATATAGACGAGTGTCCCATCAGAAGCTCCCTTAGTGGAGGTAGGTGGAAGTACAGTCCCATCATCCCATACCTCGTATCATCAGTAGAGTTAGGTGAGAGCACTGTCCCATCATCAGTAGAGGTAGGTGGAAGTACAGTCCCATCATCCCATACCTCGTATCATCAGTAGAGTTAGGTGAGAGCACTGTCCCATCGGATCGCTCCTCAATCTCATACATAAATGCAGACGTGAACGTCGGACAGGGATAACCTCTTATCGATATCCGGTGGCCACCTTGACTGACGTACATTCTGCAATGTAGCCGTCCCATTACATAATTGAGACTTGACATTCAGTGTTTACCTCGATCAATAGGACAGATTTGAGAAGTCACTGAGGTCGGGAGTGTGTGAGTTCGAGCACTGCTGTCAAAGTGCACAAGGCCGAGCACAAAAGGGGTATGGTCGGTACTCTTATTGAGGATAGATCAAGCTCGGTGACAGCTGGCACTATTGCCGAGCTGAATGAAGGCGAGATCAAAATAAACCTGGTCGGTGCTCTTACTTGAACCAGGGGTAATCTTGATATTATAAAAACACCCCACACAAATAAAGTATTCAGTAACTATTTCAAAATAAATAAATAATGAAATAAATAAATAAAGGTGCAATTTATTTTCTCCAAAACAGAAATATGCAGGCCCTTGTATGGGCCATCACCTTGCTAGATTCCCAATGTCAGCGCTCCTCCGCATAGGGCAGACAAAACCGACTGACTGCAAAAACTGAAATCTAGCGTGGCATACGGACATGGGCGCACCCACATAACTCTATTTTAGAAATCCCCAAATAGCCCCAAAGAAATTTCTGATTCTTTTAAACGGTGACCATTCGGCTGACCAAATTTTAAATTTGCAACAATGCCAACCCCAAATGAAGCTCCATGCCAATCACTTGAATCCTTTATTACCTCGTAAATGCGTTTGTAGGTACCCAATCTATCTCTTTCTTAGAGGAATAGTTTTGTAATAAACCCCCTCATCAAAATTTCTGATTCTTCTAAATTAAGTTAAATAAATAATTTATATATATATATATATATATATATATATATATATATATATAACACTACTGAAGTCATCGCTGGAGTAGTCTATGAAATATGCGATGATAAGCATGAAGCAAGTTGTGAAGAAACGAATTTTACAGAGGTTTCCGTAAACAGTGCTTACATAATTTGCGCTTTTCCAGCCCCCAGTCATAGAAAAAAGAAAATGAGAGAGGAATGATTGAGAAAAAAACAATAAGGTTATTAAGCACACACATGACATGTAAATAAGGTATCATTTGGGAAGGAGATAAAATGAGGGAAAGGAAAAAAAAAAGAGGGAAAAATGGAGGGAATGTTGAAATTGAGGGTGTTTGGAAAGGGAGAGGGAAAGTGAGGGAGGGAATTTGGGGGTAAAATTAGTGTGGGGCCCACTCCAAAACTTTTCCTTCAAACCCGGGGAGAAAATATGAGGCAAAGAGGGGATTTTTTAGAAAATTATTGAACCGCCCTTTTGTCAAATTGAAGCTTTTGCAAAAATAAAGATAAAATGGTAATTTTCTTTCTACCTCACAAATAAACAAAATTATACTTTTTCAATTTTTCTTACTTTTTCACTATAAAAAAAAGGAGATAAAATTAATTCCCCGCCCCCCAACATAGTGTAAGAGGCAGATCCTCGCGGTCTCTGCATGTTTCTGCTTGTACGTCTCCTTTTCTCCGTCTCATTCATTAATCACACCCCCGGCCCCGACACTCTGCTGGTTCAATTTCTTTCCTTGGTTGTGGTCAGTCTTTCTTTTGTAATATGAGATTGAAATTTTTTTTTCTCAATCATTAAACCATGGTGCCGACATAGCCCACCTATCACTACAATAAAAAACACCATTGGTGACACCCTGTGGTGACAAAAAATCAATGTTGACACGGAACGCACACGAAGGTGACAACAAAATTTTTTGCTTGTCACGGAAAAGCTTTAACCAAGGTGTCAAATAAAGAGGAGATTCGGTGATAAAAAATTTTGTCACCGAAAGACAAATTTTGGGTGACAAGTACAAACTTGTCACTGAAAGATCTAAATTTCGCGCTGGTGGGCTCCTCCTCATTTAGGCTCGTCGCTTCATAGAAGTAATAAACCTCACCACACTCTCCATCGGGAAACTACGTGTATGACTGAAACACGTGCAGAGATCCATGCAAGAATAAATCATCTTTGCTTACACCAAGGCATGGATGGAAATTGTGCATAGTTTGGTCAATCCAAATGATACCATTATGGTATCGGCCACTTATGGTTCTCTATCTATCACAGTCGTTGTGGCATGAAATTTTTCACTCCGAAATTTTTTGAGAAAATATCAAAAGTAATACAGAATATTGTAAAAATGTTAGAGAATAATGTTGATTTCTATTAGTAACAACTGTAAAGTAAAATATCGGCCTCTAAATCATACCATCTGGTATCATTGTTTAATCGTTATCAATTTTCTATGCGCATATTCTCATGTTATAATGTTTTTGTCAACTTTTTAATTTACGGATTAGTTAATGTAGTCCACATTATTGACTACAAGAACACTTGGACTTTTTCTTAATAATTTGTTGACTTTTTTATAAATGATCAATATAACATTAGACCCAACTCTTGTAGAGATAAAATTCATTCGAGGGCATCTTAGGAAGTCATTTGTTATGAGTGATTTAGTTTTTTCTATATCCACCATGCCAATACGAGATCACGAGGGCGGATGATTTACTCGCGTATTTCATCTTTTATTTTTAGAAACACGCGAGAAGAACGTTTGGATGGTTTTATTTCTATATTAGCGCTTTAGGGTCTGCATCCAACGCAAGCCTTTAATTCATTCAAAGAAAATCCCACTTAAAATTGAAAGTAAATATCGATTAGACAAATAAACTCCATTTAAACTAATTTCATTTAAAACTAAAAAAATAGTCGGCAGCTAGGACTATTTGAAAAAAAGTGAATCAAGAAAAACTCTCAAAGGATAATTAATAATTAAATTCAAGAGGATAGTATCCAGATAGAACTCATTTGAAAAAAAAAAGTGAAGATTTCTCTAATGAAGAACAAAGAAAAATAATAATTTTCACATTGATTGATGTATATTCAAATTGACCCATTCCTCAATTCCCTTTTTAGTAACCAAACATCCAAGCCAGCCCGACATGAAGTGGGCATCCTGTTATTTAAAAAAAAAAAGAAGAAATAACCCACAAATGAGTGGGTATTTTGTTTGAAAAGAACACTGCAATTTCCACTTGGTCTTATTGAAAAAAAAAATCTTGAATTCTTCTGATTCATGACCCAAGCATATGCTACATTCTATTTTGCAACAAAAATTGGTAAAATGCAATCCTAATTCCCTAGGCGAGAGGTCTTGGATTGTGGGGGAACTCAATTCACCTCCTATTTTATATAAGCCTTTTTATTGATCATTAGTAGAAATTGATGGGGTAAAGGACGTTTTGAGATTGCAAACGGGCAAACCCATATCTCCCTTTGCCTTGGCTCACACACCCAATATCTATTTCATGCTTATTATATATATCTATATATTATTATTATTTAATATACTATTATTTAATATATGTTATTATAGGGCCCGGGATCAGCATGGACGTTATAATCAAAACAGTCCTGATCGGATATGGGTCGCCTAATTAGTTTTTTATAAACATTTGTATAAAAGAGTTGGTTGGTGTAGTGGTGGAGATGTTGTTGAAAATGCCAAAGGTTGTGGGTTTGAATTTTCTAAGCCATCTTTTTTTAGGGTAAGGGGTAATAGACCAAGTTATATGGGTTACGTTGAGCCTAACCTGACCTAAACCACATTTAATGCAGGTTATGCGGTCGGTCATAGGCCAGGGTCACACACCCAATATCCATTTCATGCTTATTATATATATATATATATATATATATATCTATATATTATTATTATTTAATATATGTTATTATAGGGCTCGGGCTCAGTATGGACGTCATGATCAAAACAGTCCTGATCGGATACGGGTCGCCTAATTAGTTTTTTATAAACATTTGCATAAAATAGTTGATTGGTGTAGTGGTGGAGATTTTGAAAATGATAAAGGTTGTGGGTTTGAATTTTCTAAGCCAATTTTTTTTTTTGGTAAGGGGTAATAGACAGAGTTATACAGGTTACGTTGAGCCTAACCTGACCTAACTCACATTTAATGTAGGTTATGCGGTCGGTCATAGGCTAGGGGTATAGAAGGTGGGCCCACCTCTAACCCGACCTGAATTGGCCCGACCCGCCCTATATTCATCAAAGGGATTGGGTTCATTTTAAAGTTAGAGAAATGATGTGAACATGGGCCCCAGCTCTTAGAGCAGGGTTCCAAAGGAAGTGGCTAGATGCGCCATGTTAGTCTAGATCGATGCATTCCAAAGGTGTTCAGGATCTTGAACATATGGGAACAGGGGCACTCAATTATTGAGTATTTATGTTCTTTGGAAGGAGGTGGGTAGGAATCTTTGTGAATCACAATTTTTTACGGTATCTTTTTTTTCTGCCCAAGTTTTATGGAAGATTTATGAAATTTATTTTTTATCTCAAGATTTAAGGAAGAGTCTTGGGAGTTTTGTTATCCTCCGTTAGTTTGAAATTAATAGGAGAGTGGGCTGTAATTGAGACGAAATTAGAAATGCAATCCTTTTTAATATGAAATTAATTCATTGTAATATTTGTAGGAAAAGATTTCGGTATGAGTAGAAATTTTAGAGGAGATTTTAATTGAGAGATTTTAGGGAAGATTAAAAGGGTAATTCCGGAATAAGAGTTGTAAAAAACTTGAGGTTGGCCACGTGTCGCTCTCCAAAGAAGCCCCTGCAGCCAGGTGTTGCTCCCTCATAAAAAGGACTGCTGTTTTTATATATATAAGAACAATATTATTAGTCTTCTCCTAGTCTTAAGTCTGATCTTTTACTTCCACATTTTCATCGTATTTTTATGTAATTTAATGCAACATGTTCATTTTCATTAAAATGCCATTAAGCAAAGGTAGCCTTGGTTTGCTATTTTGCAGGGCCGGCCCGAGCCAATATAAGGCCTAAGGCGAAAATCCTAAATGAGACTTTTTTCTATTTTTTTTAATAATATTATAAATATTTTATATAAAATCTATTTTTCTTGCTTTTTGTGATGCCCTCAAATCCCATGCCCAAAGAGATGATGTCAACTTTTTTGTCCACCTAAAGCAATCATTGAACAAAAATCTATTGGAGGAAGAAAAGAAAAATCACTTTGTGAATTTCAATATCATGATTCAAAAGGTACTCAGAGAAAAGAAAGAAACAAAAGGATGGCTACGAATGATTGAAACTCAACTATCCATGAGTAAAATATTTTTTTGATTGGTAGATTAAACTTTAATTTACAATCATCTTGAAGCAATTAGTTTGTGGGAAGAACAAGGTGCAAAAACTAAACATCATGTAAGATCATTTTTTTTAAGAAGAGATAAAGCGTTTAACATCTAGGTAGCCTACACATAACAGGCAAAATTAAGCTGCTCTGCTTACTTGTCAGAGTTCTAGCCCATACAAACGACCATATGAACGTGAATGCAAGCAGCACACATCTAATTACTTTGTAATAAAAGTCAAATGGAGCTGATCCGAATTTCTGTCATATCACTGCAATTTTCTAATAAAATCTCATTAAAGATTACATCAACCTGCATCTATTAAGAAAGACCTAGCTAAAGATTTGAACAAGAAATTCAACAAATGCCTTTGCCACTTATCTCTAATCGTTCCCTCCAACGTACAGATTGTCTCAAATAATTAAGCAGCTAATGCAATGAAGACAACATCTGTTCCAGCCTTCCTGCACCCACTCGATTTCCTTGATCAGGAAGAACAACATTTTCTCCCCAAGTGTTCCTGAGCATTGGTTTACTTCGTCTGTGTTTCACTTGATTGGCACCCATTCCATTGCTGATACCCACTTGAATGCCTAGGGGCTTGGACTTCCATTAAAAAGCTGATATATTGCTTTGATTTTTTTTTTTTTTTTTTTGATAACGCAGGGTTCCCAGCCCTTTGGACCAAAATAATCCTTACGGGCCCAGGAAATAAAGCATATATTGCTTTGATTATGATTTTACTATCTTTTGATTGGCCTTGATTTCCATTCATTTATTCTTCGCATCATCAAATGTAGAAATGTAAAATGAAATAATATTAAAATAATCATTTTATCTATTACTTATTGAAGGGTCTCGATTTTCAACAACAAAAATAACAAATTTGGTTTCGGAAGGTGCATAGTGCAACAGAAGATGCATTGCGCGCTGCCTGTTATCACATGTGAAATCCAGCCCATAATGAGATGATGCTTAGTCATATGCAGCTTATTAGCTGATGCCCCCCTCGATCAACTGATCCAATGCAAAGCCCAGATCGGTCAACATCCCTTTTACGACCTACCGAGTGGGTATGGTGGATGAATATCATAATCAAAGTAGTGGTGTATTGAAGATTTCGTATCTATCTTCACACTGCTTGTGACTTTTAATACATTATTATTATTATTATTATTATGCATTACATGGGAAAGAATTGTAAACTATTATAGTCCTTTAGAAAAAAAAAAAAGAAAAAGATCTAGCCCTAAACTAGCCTAGCCTACTCTATCAATCCAGGGCCATACTTGGACCTTAGGATGCGTGTGGGGACATTTTCATAATACCGAGATTGTTCTAGTTTCGGTAAAAGTACCAGCTAGGTGTGTCTTGGTATCGGTTTATTACATCTCGGCAATAGTGTCAGAATGCGTTCATGTTAATGTCATACTTGACCTCGATATCGTCTTCAGTTCAGTCCGGTTAGCCGAGATGAGTACTGACACTTAGTCAGTTACAACTGTATTCCTATAAAGACTTAACCACGTTACAGAACGTGTTGAGCCGGATAGAGATAAGGAGTTATTCTTATCCGGTGGTTACGTCTACAATTCCTGAAAGATCGGGATAGGGTACGAGTGAGACTCTACTTCCGAGAAATCAAGATGAGAGTCATGGGACCTTCGGCCTATATATACAAAGAGCTAATCCAGGAAAGGTACGCATACATAAGCCCAAAATCTACTATTTTCTCTGCTTACTCAACATTTGTTTAGTTACAGAATTGACTTAGGCATCAGAGTGCTATTGGTTGAGCTCGGCCAATATCTCTAACCTTTGTTTTCACCTTCCCTTTCAGGTTTCGGGCATTCAATCCTTCCCAAGAAAGCCCATAATAATTTAGGCACGTACAGGATGTATTGTATTTATATATAATGAAATGGTTGGTTCTATTCAAGGCGGTCAAATTAGATGGATTTACTGATGATGGTTGTAAGTAGATGGGGGCCATGGTCGGTGGTCATAAGTAATTTAGCCCCTTTTAAAATGGGTCTCACAATCGCTTGGCCATAACTCATAAGTGGATCTAAAGTGCTTGGTTGTTTAGATTGTTCTTTATTTGAAATCCAACCCAACTTTGTATACACTCATCCTCCTGAATCCCCAGTTTAACTCTTACATTCTAATTACCTAGACCCTAGTGTCACATCCCGGTCCCGAATCACCCTGGCCTAGGGTAATCCCCGAGGTGAAACACACGTACTCCCGTGTGATTGTACCTGTCGCGAGTCAAACACAAGCACACGAAGGAGAAGACTATTCCACTCGTGAGTCGAACTCACTGATAACTATCAATCAACAGTTCATATAGCGGAAGCTTATAACAATGATTATCATAACCCTGTACAATCCCATAAATAACATTCAAGTTTAAAATCAAAAGAAGTTATACATTGGTACAAAATGTTTGTCCAAAAGAAAGTTCTATATATCGTTATCAAAATACATAACAAAATGAATTGAATTTGGTGTGACTTCACAAAAACATTAGTCACACATCTACTATGCTCTCAAAATGTCTTGGCACTCTCCGAACCGAGGAGTCTCTACATGGGCCCTACCCCAGGCCACTCCTCTAGTCCCGAAGGTACCTCCTGGGTACCCTTATCTCCCTCCGCGGTCTCTGTTGGACCGGGAGCTGCGTCTGAGCCTGTGACACCAAGAATAGTATCTCAATACAACTATTTAGCAAGCATAAACAGTAATCAGGAATACAGTGAAATCTTTTAAGGGCAACAACAATTTGAGAGTAAAAATAAGACGAGTAAAAGGGAAATTAAATAATCCATTTTCATGAATAAATCCTATATGTCATTCCTTTTAAAACCATTGAAGAAACTATAATACGAAAATTGGCAACTACATAAAGCTCATCCTCTCATTGAGAGCAAATCGTGTTGGGATGTCACTAGGGGTCCGGCCAAAGATCCTCCTAGCTACCCGGGTCCTGGAGTTCCGGTGCTCCAGTCTGTCAACTGCGCAGCGACGTTCAATAATAAACCAAGACTTAACCCCGTCGAGTACCGTCCGGTCGAAGCTAAGTAGTGCCGACTTATTCAAATCAATTTCGTTTGCAATTCAAATCGAGTGACTATTCAAATATTTGGATACACCCAATGGCGTTATCCATATCAATATCACATAATGTATAACAATTGGAGAGCAATATATATAACCATTTTATCGAAAATTGATGTGATTACAATTCTCGTTTTCAATACTTAAAGCAATTATTTAACGACTATAACAATTGATAATAATTTATTATACATATAATCTATTGTCATCCAATACAAGATTAATTTATGAAATCAACATGTTATTGTTTTCTTAGTGTCACTTATGATGATCTCATGTTGGATTTCTAAATTAATCCTCATGGCTTAACAATAGGTTAATGATTTCATTTGGGCTTAATTAGAAGGATTAGGGTCCCAATACTAAGACATAATGAAACCTAAGTTCCTATGGTAAGGGGGTGTACATCCTAATTATCCATTTGGGATTGATTAGGATGGTTAATTATGGACTAAGAGTAATAATATACCTTCATTGAACCAAAAAGAGGCTCTCCAGACTGGTTTAGGCAGTTCTACCGGTAGAAATTCCGGTAGAAGAAGTTCTACCGGTAGAACTACCGGTTTAGGCTTATCTACCGGTAGAACTTCCGGTAGAGACAGCTCTACCGGTAGAACTACCGGTTTAAGCATCTGGATTTCCTTCTCCAGGCTCTCTGCTAGATTTTTGACTGTTTCTACCGGTAGAACTTCCGGTAGAACAGGGGTTCACAGTTTTCTTCAACTCTCTGTGTGATTTCGAGCCGTTTCTACCGGTAGAACTTCCGGTAGAACGTCTCGAGTTCAATTTTTCTTCTTCTTTCTATTTTAATCTCTTCCAAATGAGCCTCCTTGCTCACCAAACACATACATAAAAGTTCTATACTTCCCAAAACAACTTCATAAAGAAATCCAACTCATTTACCTTCTATAAACATAAAAACCCAATTTTATGGAAAGAGAAAGAGAATACTTGAATCAAATGAAATGTACAAAATGCAAACCCAATTTATGTTTATACTTGCCTCAAGGAAGAGCTTATAACTTCACACCCACTTGACTTGAGGAAAAACCCAAAAGCCCCAATGTTCCAACCCTAATCATCATAAATACATAAAAACTTGATGAGGATGCAATGCATGTATGAGAATGGGTCTATTCATCTCTAAGATGCTCAAAATCATGGTCAAAAGGGTTTTGTTACTCACCTTTAGTAGAGATTTCGAAATTAGGAGGAAATGGAGAGAGTTGGAGAATGCCTCTTGACACAAGATGAAGGAGAAATGGAGAAGATGAAGAGATGATGATTTCCCCCTAAATGCTCAAGTACATGCAACAACCCTTTAGTGATTGAGTGAGAAGTGTGAGTAGAAGGAGAGTAGGAAGAGGGTTTGCTGGAAGAAGAGAATAGAATGAATGAAAGGAGAAGGGTTAAGGCTTATATGTAAAATGAGGGAGAACTTTTGCAAATCAACCCATTGGTTGAGAACATTTCCAATTCAAGTCAATTGAGAGTCCACTTCCTCAATGAGTGGTCAAATGAGGTCAAGCCTATTATGAAAGTTGATAGGGTCGACAAAATACACGTGCTAGTGGCAAAATGACGTGCAAATGATGCAATTTGTGAAAATCAAGAATTACGGAAAAAGCTCTTAATTGCATTAAACCGAGTCAATCAGTGTCAACTCATCTATTTAGGGTTCAAAACTCACCCAACTCAATCAAATGCATTAATCAAAACTAATTCATCATAATTAGGAGTCAAGCATAATTAATTTGGCTAATACTCAATTAATTAGCAATAATCAAGGTTCATTAGGCTTGGGGTGTAACATTCTCCCCCTCTAGGAATCATTCGGTCCTCCGAATGAACAAACCTTATCAAATAGCTCGGGGTAGTGTCGTGCCACTTGCTCCTCGAGTTCCCATGTAGCTTCATCCTGTCCATGGTGCTCCCATAGAATCTTCACCCATCGAATTGTCCTCGTCCGTAGCACTTGCTCTTTTTCATCGATGATTTGAATTGGACGTTCAACGTAGGTTGAGTCAGGCTTGATTTGGACTTCATCGTGCTGTATCACATGAGATGGATCACGGATGTACTTTCGGAGCATAGATACATGAAAAACATTATGAACTCCTGCAAATTCTGGAGGAAGGTTGAGTCTATAAGCTACATCACCAATTCGACTCTTGATCTCGAACGGTCCAACATATCTTGGTGCAAGTTTGCCTTTTTGCCCGAACCGTATCGTACCCTTCATCGGAGATGCTTTCAAAAATACTAAGTCTCCAACTTGAAATTCGAGCTTCCTTCTTCGATTGTCCGCGTAGCTCTTCTGTCGGGATTGGGCAATCTTCAACTTTTCTCGAACTTGGAAAACTTTCTCCGCTGTATCAGCAACAATGGTAGGTCCATGGAAACTTCTTGTACCGACCTCTTCCCAGCATACTGGGGTTCTGCAACTACGACCGTACAAAGCTTCAAAGGGTGGCATCCTGATAGCTGAATGAAAGCTGTTGTTATACGCGAACTCACATAGTGCCAAGTGCTCATCCCACTCACCTCCGAAATCAAGAACGCTTGCCCGAAGCATATCTTCTAGAGTTTGTATGGTGCGTTCGGACTGTCCATCCGTCTGGGGGTGGTAAGCGGTGCTGAAACTGAGTTTGGTGCCCATAGATTGTTGGAATGACCGCCAAAATGAAGAGACGAATCTTGAATCTCGATCGGAAACTATCGAAACCGGAGTGCCATGAAGACGAACAATCTCCTTCACAAAGAGTCTGGCCATGTCATTGAACTTCATACTTTTCTTGAACGGAATAAAATGAGCCGATTTCGTCAACCTGTCGACTATCACCCAAATCACATCATGTCTACGGCTAGTTAACGGAAGACCTGACACAAAATCCATCGATATATGCTCCCATTTCCACTCAGGGATGTGCAGCGGATGTAACAAACCCGGAGGCTTCCTATGCTCAAATTTCACCTTCTGACACGTGTAGCACTTCGATACGAATTCTGCTATTTCTCTCTTCATGTTGTTCCACCAGAATCGTCTCTTGAGATCTCTGTACATCTTCGTGCTCCCAGGGTGTATAGCATATTTGGCATAGTGTGCTTCTGTCATGATTGGAATTGTCAATTGCTGAGTCTTTGGCACACACAGTCGATCTCTAAAATATAGGACTCCATCTACCAATTGGAAATCTGGCTTATCAGCGATGTGGTCTCTAATCTTGGCCAATTCAGGATCTTCAAATTGTTCTTCCTTGATCCGATTCATAATTGTAGGCTCTATCACTGACATAGCGGCTAACATCACAGAATCATTAACCCACTGAACTTCTACATCCAACTCTTCAAAAATATCCAATTCCATCCATTGAGTATCCATAGCTGCAGTCATAGAAGATTTTCTGCTCAGTGCATCTGCCACCACATTTCCTTTTCCTGGAATATATTTAATGGGAAAATCATAGTCCTTGATAAACTCTAACCACCGCCTCTGCCTCATATTGAGGTCTTGTTGGGAGAAAAGATATTGCAAACTGCGATGATCCGAATGTACTTCAAATTGTTCCCCGTACAGATAATGTCTCCAAATTTTCAATGCAAACACAATGGCGGCTAATTCAAGATCATGGGTGGCATAATTCTTCTCGTGATTCTTCAGTTGTCTTGATCCATAGGCTATCACCTTTCCATGTTGCATAAGAACACACCCTAGACCAATTCTAGATGCATCAGTATAAATCACAAATCCTCCTGTACCCTCAGGTAATGATAAAACTGGGGCGGTTGTCAACTTCTCCTTCAGAATCCGAAAACTCGCTTCACATTCTTCGGTCCAAATGTATGGTACATCTTTCCTAGTCAATTTTGTCAACGGAGCTGATATCTTCGAAAAATCCTTCACGAATCGACGATAGTATCCCGCAAGACCTAAGAAACTCCGAATCTCTGCCACATTTCTCGGACTCGACCAGTTAATAATTGCTTCTATCTTAGCTGGGTCTACTCTAATACCATCTCGAGTTACAATATGTCCAAGGAATGCCACTTGTTCGAGCCAGAAAGCACACTTCTCTAATTTAGCGTACAACTGATGAATCCTCAAAAGCTGAAGAGATGTCCTAAGATGATCAGCATGATCTTCTCTTGATTTGGAGTAAACCAAAATATCATCAATGAATATCACGATAAACTGATCTAGGTAAGGAGCGAAAATCCTATTCATCAACGCCATGAAAACTGCTGGAGCATTGGTTAGGCCAAACGGCATCACCAGAAATTCGTAGTGGCCATATCTTGTTCTGAAGGCTGTCTTCTCAATATCTTGCTCACGAACTCTGAGCTGATGATAACCCGATCTAAGATCGATCTTCGAAAAGTAGGCTGCTCCTTGAAGCTGGTCGAACAGTTCATCGATACGAGGCAACGGGTACTTGTTCTTAATCGTCACTTGATTGATCTGTCGGTAATCGATGCACATCCGAAAAGAACCGTCCTTCTTTCTCACGAACAATACCGGAGCTCCCCAAGGTGACATACTCGGACGAATGAGCCCTTTGTCCAAAAGATCTTGCAACTGTTCCTTCAACTCTCTGAGTTCTGCTGGAGCCATTCTATAAGGGGCCTTCGAGATAGGGGCTGTACCCGGAATCAAGTCTATTGGAAAATCCACTTCTCTTAGAGGAGGCAGTCCTGGAACTTCGTCAGGAAACACGTCGGGGAATTCACACACTACTGGAATCTCTTCCAACTTCGCTATTGGCTCCTTCTCGGTGATAAACGCGAAGTAACCTTCACATCCATGCTCCAGAAGCTTCACTGCATCCAAGGCTGACACTAGTCCATTGTTGGGCTTCTCTCTTCGTACACCCTCGAACACCACGTCCGTCTTGGGTTCTTGCACTTTGAAAGTGATTGTCTTGTGGAAGCAGTCAACACAAGCCCGGTGCTTAGCGAGCCAATCCATCCCGAGAATAACATCAAAATCGTGCATCGCTAGGATTATCAAATCAGCTGGCATGACGAGTCCTCCAATCTGAATGCTGCAACCTGGGTAGTAGTTCTCACAAACTACCCTCTTACCCACCGGGGTAGTCACCGTCAACACAAAAGGAAGCAACACAGATGGTTGCTGAAGATCACAAGCAAATTTGGGTGCCACAAATGAATGTGTAGACCCTGAGTCAAACAAGGTCCTAGCATTTCTAGTACAAACCAAAATAGTACCTTCAACTACATTCCCTGCTGCTGCTGCTTGTTCATGGTCCAAAGCAAAAACTCTGCCTGCTTGCTGGGGTCTCTGTCTGGCCTGTTGTCGTTGTTGTTGCTGTTGCGGTCTCGGTGGTGCTGGTAATGCCATACGTAGGGGGGGTGCTGCAATTGCAGGTCTGACTTGCTGCTGAGGGGATTGCTGTGGTATTCCTCCCTGAAGGTTCCTGTTTCTTGGACAAGTAGCTGCCTTGTGCTCCATCGATCCACAAATGACACAAGCTCCTGTAGTCCTCCAGCACTTCTCCGTAGGGTGTCCTTTACCACATGTATTACACTTGGGTGCACCAATCACAACACCTTTCTGTTTCTTGTTTTGTTGGCCTTTTCCTGAAAATGATGAGCTTCTTCTGAAATCATTGCCTCTTTTCTTCATAGCTACTTCTTCTGCAGAATAGCCTCGGTCAACGGCATCATCAAAGGTAACCGGTCTCTGAAATGCTGTCACATGCTCCACATATGCCGGGTTCATGCCTTCTATGAAGCGGTCCACCTTCTTCTCTTCGGTATCAATCAATTCTTCAGCATACTTGGACAACTGTTGAAAGATGTGCACATACTCCGTCATGTTCATCTGATTCTGCTGCAGAGTTAGGAACTCATTTTGCTTCTTCCTCCGAATGTGATCGGGTATAAACTTCCTCCGGAATTGCTTCTTGAATGTATCCCACACAGTCTCTTCAGGTAACAACTTGAGAGGTTCTTTGATGCCTTTCCACCAAATGTTTGCTGTACCCCCGAACATCGAAGCTGTAAGTACGACCTTCTGTTTGTTATCACAATTGATAGTCTCGAAGATGTCACCAACACGATCCAACCATTCATCTGCTTTGATAGCGCCTTCATTCCCGTAAAAGTCGGTGGCTCCTCTCTTCCTAAATCTCTCGTACAAGGAGCTCGAGTCATTGCCTCTCATTTGGTTTACTGCTTGTGGCCCTTGATTAGCCATCAGTAGTGCTATTTGCTCATTAGTCTTCGCAACTTGTTCTATCAGCATCATTAAACGTGCATCCACATTGGGTGGGTCTTCGTTGATTACCACGAACGGATCGTTGTTGCGGGATTCGTTGTTACCGCTTCCTGAGCCGGATGCCATTTACCTGCAAAAGAGTTTCAAAATCAGGTTACAACTACACTCTCTCTCTCTCTCTCTCTCTCTCTTACGCACAACTACTAGTAATAATACAATACTGATAATAAACTGATCTCAACAAATCAGTACTACAAATCGATTCTATCGTATCCTCACAACGATTTCTATTTGGTTTCTAAGTCTTTTAGAAAGACTGACAGGGCTCTGATACCATACTTACGTATGTCACATCCCGGTCCCGAATCACCCTGGCCTAGGGTAATCCCCGAGGTGAAACACACGTACTCCCGTGTGATTGTACCTGTCGCGAGTCAAACACAAGCACACGAAGGAGAAGACTATTCCACTCGTGAGTCGAACTCACTGATAACTATCAATCAACAGTTCATATAGCGGAAGCTTATAACAATGATTATCATAACCCTGTACAATCCCATAAATAACATTCAAGTTTAAAATCAAAAGAAGTTATACATTGGTACAAAATGTTTGTCCAAAAGAAAGTTCTATATATCGTTATCAAAATACATAACAAAATGAATTGAATTTGGTGTGACTTCACAAAAACATTAGTCACACATCTACTATGCTCTCAAAATGTCTTGGCACTCTCCGAACCGAGGAGTCTCTACATGGGCCCTACCCCAGGCCACTCCTCTAGTCCCGAAGGTACCTCCTGGGTACCCTTATCTCCCTCCGCGGTCTCTGTTGGACCGGGAGCTGCGTCTGAGCCTGTGACACCAAGAATAGTATCTCAATACAACTATTTAGCAAGCATAAACAGTAATCAGGAATACAGTGAAATCTTTTAAGGGCAACAACAATTTGAGAGTAAAAATAAGACGAGTAAAAGGGAAATTAAATAATCCATTTTCATGAATAAATCCTATATGTCATTCCTTTTAAAACCATTGAAGAAACTATAATACGAAAATTGGCAACTACATAAAGCTCATCCTCTCATTGAGAGCAAATCGTGTTGGGATGTCACTAGGGGTCCGGCCAAAGATCCTCCTAGCTACCCGGGTCCTGGAGTTCCGGTGCTCCAGTCTGTCAACTGCGCAGCGACGTTCAATAATAAACCAAGACTTAACCCCGTCGAGTACCGTCCGGTCGAAGCTAAGTAGTGCCGACTTATTCAAATCAATTTCGTTTGCAATTCAAATCGAGTGACTATTCAAATATTTGGATACACCCAATGGCGTTATCCATATCAATATCACATAATGTATAACAATTGGAGAGCAATATATATAACCATTTTATCGAAAATTGATGTGATTACAATTCTCGTTTTCAATACTTAAAGCAATTATTTAACGACTATAACAATTGATAATAATTTATTATACATATAATCTATTGTCATCCAATACAAGATTAATTTATGAAATCAACATGTTATTGTTTTCTTAGTGTCACTTATGATGATCTCATGTTGGATTTCTAAATTAATCCTCATGGCTTAACAATAGGTTAATGATTTCATTTGGGCTTAATTAGAAGGATTAGGGTCCCAATACTAAGACATAATGAAACCTAAGTTCCTATGGTAAGGGGGTGTACATCCTAATTATCCATTTGGGATTGATTAGGATGGTTAATTATGGACTAAGAGTAATAATATACCTTCATTGAACCAAAAAGAGGCTCTCCAGACTGGTTTAGGCAGTTCTACCGGTAGAAATTCCGGTAGAAGAAGTTCTACCGGTAGAACTACCGGTTTAGGCTTATCTACCGGTAGAACTTCCGGTAGAGACAGCTCTACCGGTAGAACTACCGGTTTAAGCATCTGGATTTCCTTCTCCAGGCTCTCTGCTAGATTTTTGACTGTTTCTACCGGTAGAACTTCCGGTAGAACAGGGGTTCACAGTTTTCTTCAACTCTCTGTGTGATTTCGAGCCGTTTCTACCGGTAGAACTTCCGGTAGAACGTCTCGAGTTCAATTTTTCTTCTTCTTTCTATTTTAATCTCTTCCAAATGAGCCTCCTTGCTCACCAAACACATACATAAAAGTTCTATACTTCCCAAAACAACTTCATAAAGAAATCCAACTCATTTACCTTCTATAAACATAAAAACCCAATTTTATGGAAAGAGAAAGAGAATACTTGAATCAAATGAAATGTACAAAATGCAAACCCAATTTATGTTTATACTTGCCTCAAGGAAGAGCTTATAACTTCACACCCACTTGACTTGAGGAAAAACCCAAAAGCCCCAATGTTCCAACCCTAATCATCATAAATACATAAAAACTTGATGAGGATGCAATGCATGTATGAGAATGGGTCTATTCATCTCTAAGATGCTCAAAATCATGGTCAAAAGGGTTTTGTTACTCACCTTTAGTAGAGATTTCGAAATTAGGAGGAAATGGAGAGAGTTGGAGAATGCCTCTTGACACAAGATGAAGGAGAAATGGAGAAGATGAAGAGATGATGATTTCCCCCTAAATGCTCAAGTACATGCAACAACCCTTTAGTGATTGAGTGAGAAGTGTGAGTAGAAGGAGAGTAGGAAGAGGGTTTGCTGGAAGAAGAGAATAGAATGAATGAAAGGAGAAGGGTTAAGGCTTATATGTAAAATGAGGGAGAACTTTTGCAAATCAACCCATTGGTTGAGAACATTTCCAATTCAAGTCAATTGAGAGTCCACTTCCTCAATGAGTGGTCAAATGAGGTCAAGCCTATTATGAAAGTTGATAGGGTCGACAAAATACACGTGCTAGTGGCAAAATGACGTGCAAATGATGCAATTTGTGAAAATCAAGAATTACGGAAAAAGCTCTTAATTGCATTAAACCGAGTCAATCAGTGTCAACTCATCTATTTAGGGTTCAAAACTCACCCAACTCAATCAAATGCATTAATCAAAACTAATTCATCATAATTAGGAGTCAAGCATAATTAATTTGGCTAATACTCAATTAATTAGCAATAATCAAGGTTCATTAGGCTTGGGGTGTAACACCTAGCCAATTAACTAGAATCTTTTTAAAATTGTCAGTTAAGTTGAAAGGCATTGGACAGTAACAATAGTCATAAATTTTCCCAGTGAATTCCTGAGGCCTCTTTGACACCAACAAGTCAAGAAATTCTTATAAGGAGAATAAATTCCAATATCCTCAAATTCTTGTCAGAAAATCTCTAACATCAAATTGATCTTACTGTAGTTGAGTTTTGAAAAATTAAAAAACCCTGCTAAAGGAATTCTCAGATATCCTAATTTTTAGCTTAGAAAACCTCACTCATCAAATGGGAGAAAAAATGGATATTTGAAATGACATTTTTTAATCTAAAAAGTTTCTCTAATTTCAGAATCTCTAAATGCTAAGTTGTAAATAGATAAATTCCGAGGGGTAGCTCAGTTGGCCTAGGACCATGGTTTGTATCCGGAGGTCGTGAGTTCTAAACTGCACTACTACACTGGGCCCACATGGGGAATTTTATCCGACTTTTTCTCCTAAGTCCGTATGGCTACCCTGCATTATAAAAAGAAAAAAGAAAAAAGAAAGTTGTAAATAGATAGATATTCAAATTCGATAGAAAATTCTTCTTGTTTTTTTTTTAAAGAAAATGTGAAAGAGAGGGAAGATTCTGAGAAGAAATGAGTTTTCTGTATTAAGAATTAATAATAATATTACTGTCTAGATTTCCCCTAAAACCCAAAGAGGCGGCCTCGCCCGTCGCCCCGCGCTCTCGCCCACCGCTGACTCGATGCCATAATAAAAACATAGTAAAAAAACTAGCTGTGTTTTTTTTTTTTTTTTCCGTTCCCTCTTTGCTTTTCTTTCTTTCTTCTTGGTCAGTTTTTCCTTCATTGGGTTCCCTTCTCCCACCTTTCTTTGTTGTTCCATTTGTAAAAATAAATGTTCCTCTTAAAATTTTGTGTTTTCCAATACTCCTCCTTATTCTTCTTTACCCACCCTATCGCGCGCGCAAGATAAGGGTTGGTGCTCTGCTTCCACTCCCAGCGATCGTCGATTATTGGCAGCAGCTAACGATCCTCAACGATAGCCCAACGGCCTCAGCTTTCAAAGACCAGACCTTGTATTGGTAACTTCTTTTTTTTTTTCTTAATCTTTTGGTTATTATTCTTCTTCTTCAATCTCTCGCTGCTTCGTTTTTTGCCCTCTCTTAATTTCTCTCTAAATCTCTCTCTCTCGTTCTGTGTATGTATAATGTATTGGATGGAGATCATTGAATTGTAGAGCTCTTTGATTCCATTCTTATCATTAAATGGAAAACCTCCAGACTGACTTCTTTCCTTACACCCCCTTTTCTTTTCTTTTCTTTCGAAATTTATAGATGCGTTGTTATTATTATTATTTATATTGTTTATTTATTTATTTATTTTGTGTCTCACTCTCAGGTAGTGTTTGTTTGATGCATCAAATCTGGATTCTTTTGGATTTCTAGATGTTAACTCTTGCAAATGCTTTCGAGTTCATAAAAAAACCACTGAGTTCTGCAAGTGGTTTCTGGCTCCTCTCAAACTAAGTAAGTGCTGCATCTGATTGCTTTTGAGATTTTGACAGTCTTGATGCATGTGGATGTATGCTTCTGATGTTATATGATTTATAAACATTTTGCTTTTAATTCCATATCATGTAGTTGCTGCTTAGAGTTAGATCCATATATTTGGTTCCAGTTAGGTAGGCGTTAACTGTTAATTGAGGTGCTTTCTTCTTCCCCCCTTCACTATAGAACTTTAAGTTTCAATTTAGATACTTTCGGGTTTCGAATGTGAAATAGAAGTTCAGATTGGATGGCTTCAAATCTAAATGTGCTGGATGGTGTAGGTCTTTCTGCCGTGATACTCTCTCTCTCTCTCTCACAACAAGTTTTCCTTTTTCTTCTGTCACAATATTTGTAATGTCAAAATTGTTATCACATATCAACCTGTCTGGCTGGAACCGATTCGAGTGACCCCCATGCTAAAATGGATCAAGTAATGGTCCTCGTTTTAAAATGCTGCTATAGATCACTTTGACCGGACCATACTGTCCAATTCCATCTTAATTTTTGATGGGCAGCTTTCCAAACCCAATTGCTAAGATTGTCTGGTACTATGGCTTTACAAATGTAGTGGGTGGTTTTTATCACCCTACTTAAGTAGAAGCCTATCTCTCCTACTTTTTGCAAAAGATATGTCAACGGGGAATCCCCTTCTCTTAGCTTTCTTCAAAAGGACAATCTATCC
Organism: Umbellularia californica; assembly: GCA_028538565.1. Lineage (NCBI taxonomy): Eukaryota > Viridiplantae > Streptophyta > Magnoliopsida > Laurales > Lauraceae > Umbellularia > Umbellularia californica. Next base: position 86,063,821 of record JAPQWN010000004.1, on the reverse strand, counting down.
GGTTTCTCTAGAGAGAACAAAGCCTCCTTCTACGGCTCCAAATGGCTCCTGATGATTAACTTTCTAAAAAATCAATTCAGTATACCTGTTTCATGCATTATTCACCCGTCAACACCTCTGCCAGTTTTGTAAGTTGTAACTACCGTTCCCATGCTCAAATAATGGTGGAGGATTGAGTAAGGGAGGTTGACAGCCGGCACAAAACTTTTGACATAAGTCACAACCCCAATGTGAATTCTGAGTAAATACAGTGGAGAAATAGAATTCATTTAGCTGACCCCAACATGGTTGGAACAAGGGTTCGATGATGTTGATGATCTATAAGTCATTTTAAATATTTAGATAGGAAATTGTGTTACTCAGAATGACTCAATGAATATGACTTAGGCAAGTTGGTTACAGCATGAGTCCAAATCTAAGACTTTGTGTATGTATGCTAAATGTTCTGTGGATAGATGAGTTGATTTCAAGTGTAATACCTTGACAATGGTTCACCATGCTACACCAGTGTTCAAAAAACTGAAAACTTAATTCAACCTGACCATCCACCCGGTTGAGCTGATTCAAAGACTTGACCAAGTCTTTTACCTTTTACTTGCCTCCATGGCAGATTGAGAGATGAGAGATCGCTAGAATTGACAGAGAAAGGGATGGAGGGAGAGATGAGAGATTGAGACAAGAGGAGTAATTTATGAGAACTGATCGAGAGGGATTGAAGGAGTGTCAGATATGCAGGAGATTGACTGCAAGCTTGAGAGAAATTGGTATTGATGATGATATGAAAATGAGACATGAATGAGAAGATAAAGAGGAATAAAATGAAACTAAAAAGTCTGAACCACTTTCTCTGTTGAGCTTGAGGTTCTTGTCCTGTCTAGGCTAAGGTTGCTGGGTGGTAGTTGTTATGCTGGAGACTAATTCCAGGAATTAGGGAGGGTGATGAGGTGGGTGGATAGTGTTCCCGAAGGTTGAACATGGGTCAACTTTGGGCCTAAAAAATCTAAAGTTTGAATAGGCCCAGCCTTAAAGCCCAGTATAATTCGTTCAAAATTTAACCTGAGCGCAAACCATGTACTATCCTAGATTTTCCAAAATTGTATTCATAGATTTATTTTTTATGAATTTATGTCAGGTTTTATTGACTCCTCTTTTGTGTGTGTGTGTGTGTTCACTCAATTAGGTATTTAATTTGTTTGAGTTTTGAGCTTGACTCGATGAGTCAACGAAGTCCATACAAAAGCCCGTTTGCCTACTGAACTTTTTGGTGAGAATCGAGTTGTGTCTTGGTGATTTTTTAGACACTTAGGGCGGTAATCAGAGTCTCCACTAATCATTTCATAGGGATATGGTCTCTGTTGTCCTTACAACTTAACATGTCAATGCATACTACTTACATTGGACTTGATATTAGCCTTACCTTTCTAATTGTTTAAAACTTGTCAAGGCTCAAGTCAACTCGGATTCAACTTGGTAGAAAATCTGCCAACACCCCAGGTTTTAACCCAAGTCAACCTTTCAGTTTGGCATAATTACAGAAGTATCCATGTGAGCTGTGTCAAGCTGCACCTTAAGTATTGGAGCAGGAGTGGGCTTGGCATGTATCTTTAAATTTCCAGGCAAGGAAGTCATTTTCACAGAAGCCTGATCTTACCTGGGTAACGTAGTCTGATAGGAATAAGGCCCATGCCACATGCAAAATGGTGCGTGTTCTGGACCTGATATAGCTTAGATTTTCAAACTGTCCACTCTAGGAACTTAGTATGGTGGATGCTTTAGCTAAACAGGGGGTGGATAGAGTTTATCCTTGGTTGGCTTATGTTATGTAATCTTTTTGGTGGGGTATAATGCTCTTGTAAACCCCTGTTTTTCTTTCTTGGCAGTTGTTGTGTCGTGTGAGATTGTCTTTTCTTAATAAACTGCTTCTTGTCACCGATTTAAAAAAAAAAACCTTAACTTGGTTTTATTTTTTTCGTTTTTTAACAAAATGCTCATAAAGATGCAATGCAGCTACTTCACTGCCATAGAGTTCTTAAGATTACTTCCTTTTTATTATTATTTTTTTCTTATTTTTGCTAGTTGCTATATTAAGCATTCATGTGTAGCCTGGGAATATATCCAGCCAATTGCTCTTTTCACATTTTATTACAGTCTGTTACTATGCTTTTATTAGTAAAAAAAATGGGAATGTTACATTAGAGTTGATGTTATAGTTGATCTTTGTTGCAGGACAATGGTTAGAGGAAGAGATGCTTGCTGGGAGCACTGTGTTTTGGTTGATGCGACAAGACAGAAAGTTAGGTGTAACTATTGCCAACGGGAATTTAGTGGAGGGGTTTATAGAATGAAATTTCATCTTGCTCAAATAAAGAACAAAGATATAGTCCCATGCACTGAGGTCCCAAATGATGTAAGGGATTTGATTCAAAGCATCCTAAGTACTCCCAAAAAACAGAAGACCCCCAAGAAGCCTAAGGTAGATCGGACACTTAATGGTCCACAAAATAGCTCTTCTGCTAGTGGTGGTGTGCATCCTCATGCTGGATCTAGTGGACAACATGGCAGCACATGCCCATCATTGTTATTTCCACATCCTTCACCAAGTCCACAGCCAACTATGGATGATGCTCAAAAACAAAGGCAAGACGATGCCGATAAAAAAATTGCGCTGTTTTTCTTTCACAATTCTATCCCTTTTAGTGCTTCCAAATCCATGTATTATCAACCAATGGTGGATGCAATAGCAGAGTGTGGGGTGGGGTACAAAGCTCCAAGTTTTGAAAGATTGAGGTCCACTCTGTTGGAAAAGGTGAAAGGTGAAATAAATGACAACTATAGAAAATTTAGAGATGAGTGGAAAAATACAGGGTGCACAATTTTATCTGACTGCTGGTCAGATGGTAGGTCCAAATCACTTATAGTTTTCTCAGTTACATGCCCCAAAGGGACACTGTTTCTTAGATCAGTAGATGTTTCCTCACACGCAGACGATGCTCATTACTTGTTCGAGTTGCTCGAATCAGTTGTTATAGATGTTGGTGTGGAAAATGTTGTTCAGGTCATAACAGATAGTGCTGCCAGCTATATTTATGCTGGAAGGCTTCTCACATCCAAGTATCCCTCACTATTTTGGTCTCCATGTGCTTCATATTGCATTGATAAGATGTTGGAAGATATCAATAAGCAAGAATGGGTCAGTATGGTCATGGAGGAGGCAAGGAGGATCACACAGTACATTTATAGTAATGCATGGATTTTGAATTTGATGAGAAAGTTCACGGGAGGAAGGGAATTGATTCGCCCTAGAATTACTAGGTTCGTGACAAATTTTTTGTCCTTAAGGTCCATTGTACTTCAAGAAGACAATTTGAAGCATATGTTCTCTCATCCAGATTGGTTGTCATCTATATATGGGAGACGACCTGATGCCCAGGCCATTAGATCATTGTTATATTTAGAGCGGTTTTGGAAGTCAGCACGTGAAGCCGTCAGCTTGTCTGAGCCACTTGTAAAAGTTCTGAGGATGGTGGATGGGGACATGCCTGCTATGGGCTATATTTATGAGGGCATTGAAAGGGCTAAAGCTGCAATCAAGGCTTTTTATAAAGGGATTGACGAAAAATATTTGCCAATCTGGGAAATAATTGACAGGAGATGGAATTTTCAACTGCATTCTCCGCTACATGCAGCAGCTGCTTTCCTCAATCCTTCTATTTTCTACAATCCAAACTTCAGGGCTGATTTGAAGATGAAAAGTGGGTTTCAAGAAGCAATGTTGAAAATGGTTACGGAAGAGAGAGATAAGATTGAGTTTACCAAAGAACATCCACTGTATATAAATGCACAAGGTGCTCTAGGAACCGAGTTTGCTATCATGGGAAGGACGTTGAATTCCCCCGGTACAAGTCCTGATTCTTTCATTTGTGCATCGACATTATATTAATTCTCAACTTCTATTATTAGATTCTTAGAACATTCTTTGCTTGGGTTGCTTTCATATGTGCCCCAAATTGTAGTAACTTTTGAGTATTTTGGTAGATAGATGGTCTTGCACTATGATGCCCAGATACAGCATGGATATGGAAATGACATGTAATGGATACAAGAGGGACACGGATTTTACACACAAAAGATGAAATATCAGATTCGATACGATACGGTAGGTTGCCTAATATGACGTATCCGGGTATCATAGGTCATGCATTCTCTGTGCATTCGCATTTAGGGTGGTGTCAGTTGCAGAAATTGAAAATGGCAATAGATGATACTGCTTTTGAACTTTGTTGCTTGATATCAATGTCATCAGTTGTTTGATAGTGACTTTGTGCAGAAAGGACAGAACACCACATCCACATTAATGTGACTTTGAGTTTGTGTGCATGACTTTAAACAAGTCGCAGAGTGTATAACCATCCATTCTACCAGAATGCATTAGCTTGTGGTTTGGGTATATCCAAGCGTACACCGTTATCTATCCCATCCTTTTTTTCTCGTTGATTTTCATGGTTTTGGTTTGCCTTTCTCAATAGAGTTTAACTTACACAGCTACTAAGTCTCTTTTCTGATTCATGGAACAGTTCATCTTTTATCTACTCTCATCATCTTAAATTCATCCTCAGGTGACTGGTGGGCTGGTTATGGTTATGAAGTTCCTACACATCAGCGGGTAGCAATACGGATACTAAGCCAACCTTGTAGTTCTTATTGGTGCAAATGGAATTGGAGCACCTTCGAGAACATACATGCCAAAAAACACAACAGGACGGAACAAGAAAAATTCAATGATTTGGTTTTCGTGCATTGCAATCTCCAGTTGCAGGCAATCAGTCAAAATAGGGATGGTAGATGTAAACCTGTTATATTTGATGAAATAGATGTTAGTTCTGAATGGCCCACGGAGTCCGAGTCTTCATTTCTTCTCTTGGATGATTCATGGTTAGACAGTCTACCCTTTGAATGCAGGGGTAGCCCTTCAACTTATGATTTAGTCTGAACTTTGAGCTTGAAACCTGTAGCATGCTTTCTGTACAATACTTTGAACTGTAGGCTTCATAATTTATCTTCATTTTTTTATAACACAGTAGCTCTGCAATTGCTTCTAATGTTTGTGCCTAACACTTGAATTGCATTGTGCATTTGATTGTTTATAGACTTCTTAGAGTGGCTTTTGCTGAAAAATGTATAAATAATCTCTGCATTCAATACAATGCTTTTTTTGCCTAGTTATTCCTATTTACCTCAGGAGGTTTATTGTATATCCATTTCCTGCGAGGAGGTTAATTTTTAATTCATCTTTAACTATTTTTTCTAAATTCATGTCAAGTTGCATCCATCATGTGATTGTCAATATTTATTGTCCAAAATAAATGGTTCTTCATTGTTTTAGGTCTAAACTCTAAATGGTTCCTGGTGAGTGAGCATCTTTGTTTTATTCATTTCTGATATAAAAAAACATGTGAGAGTGTCATTTGTATTCCAAAATGCATTCGTAATTGTTCTGTCCCCTTTGAATCAAGTCAAGTATGCTGAATTTGGTGAAAAACAATCATTCTTGTCTTGTTGACTTTTAGACATGCTCTTGAATGGTTCTTAGTATCTAAGTTTTCTTGCTTTCCATTACTGATAACTTTTCAAGCGTGATAGCCAAGTGTGTCAAAGATCAGGTCATCAGCCTTTAGCCTGTGGATAGTAGGAGGTCTGGGCCCAAACTTGAGATGACCATGTCTTCTTGGCTCGAGACCCTTATAGAAGCTCATCAGGCCCAAGAACATTTGAGTTGGCTTCAGCATGGGCACAAAAGATCAAAACCAACGTCGTACGAAGGGTTACAAGTTTGAGGAACTAGGGAAAGAAGTGGAGGGTGAGTTTGCAACAATCCTTCAACCTTGGAAGATCGAAAGGGGGCCCACGACTCAACATGGACCCTACTCTACATGCTCAATCCCTTTTTGGGTTTACAATGTATCTGTAAGGACGTAACTGCTCTTTTAGATGCCAAACCGCCCACTAGAAAATAATGATTGTGGTATTAACTCAAGAGAACCATATGGCTATCACATTATGCAAATGGTGTGCCTGTTGATGTAGGAAAGGATGGAAAAAATGAGATTGATTGTGACAACCATCCAATGTTTCGGAGGCAGCAACTATCTAATAAAGACACTTCGGAATCCTGCTGGCTCTTGCCTCTGTCATGTTTTCACATAGTTTGGATGAGAAAAAAAGGTGGAGGAAATGGTGGTGGATTATTACCTGCTTTCTCCACATCCAACAGAGTGACAGACCCCTTAGTAAGTCTTTCAAATTACTTTTCATACCTTGCATGTTCTCAACTTTATTACATTTTAGAAATTCTGTACATGGTGTGTGTCTGTGGCACATGGGACCTAATATACATTTAGAACTCTAATAGAGGGAAGCGCAGTCCAGCTTTTTACTGCTAAACTTTGTTGTTTTCAACTTCTTTTCTATTCCCTTTCATTTGCCGGTTTCTGGTTGTGGTGAGGGCTATTATTTTTGGGCTTGTTTGAAAATGTGCATTACATTAATTGACCCATGTGAACTTTCCATGACAATTTGCAATGGCATTGTGAAACAGCCCAGGAACTCAATATTAGCAGCTCTAGTCACTTTATATCTGAAAAATAAGTGAGTGAGCTGACAAGAGGATGTACGAACCACACAAAGTGAGCTGACAACAATGGCCACCTTATCCCAATCCACCCATTTGCTCTCTCGCTTGGGTTGTGGTACTTGGTTGGTCCGCTAAATCTTGGTCAGGAGTCAGGAGTCGGGACTCGGATCACTTGTAAATTTGCAGTGGGAGTTTCCGATGAAATTTAATTTAATTCTCTTTTCTCATTCTTTTTTTTTTTTTATTATTTATAATTTTGCTCTCGCATTGTGTATGTGTTGTCGTTTATGGTTTTAAGTTTGTCTAAACATGGATGAAAGTGTTGTGTGAAAAGGTTGCAGGATTTTTTTAAAAATGAAAAAAAAAAGAGAGAAAATTACCGAAAAAATCACCTTACATGTTCACTGCACCGAAAAGGCTCTAATAGTTTTTATGTAACATAATTGGCCCTCCTGCTGATATTTATATATTTATTTCTTTATTTCTTTCTTTTTTCTTCTTTTTTTTTTGCCTTTTTTAATTAGCAACGATATTGTTGCCCACTGTATTGTTTGTAAAATATAATCGTCTTTGTTGGACAATGTTATCATTGCCCACTTCAAGGTTTTTTGTAATTGTTGTCACTATCTAGTGATGATACTATTGTACGACAAATTAATTCTACAATTATGTGGTAATGTAATTGTGTTAGGCAAATGCAAACATTATAAAACCCCTCTATTTACAACATCCTTCAATTATATCTTTCATGCAAACCTATATCAGTTTCTCCAAGCAAAAAGTACAGGCGTTGTAAAAATCCTCTGTTTACGACATCCTCCGTTAACAACATCCTCCATGCAAACATCAGTTGTAAATTTTTCCTAAAACAAATGCTAATGTTATAGAAATCATCCTTGATGCACATTCTCCGTGCAAACATTAGTAACAAAAATCACAAATGCACACATTATAAATATAAAAATACAAATTCCTTCATCCTCACAAGTCCTACAACAAAAAAGGAGTACTTATTTACAAATGTATTCCCTCCATTTAAGAAAAAAGTTATAACAACTTATTTACATTCAAGCTCTCCCATTTATATTCATTACCCACAGCTTTAGAACAAATCTAAATCTAACCTATATGCATTTAATTTCCAGACCCTCTTGAATATTTTTTATTAAGCCAGTTGACCTGCAAATCACTAAACAAAAATATGAAATTAAACGACTACATTTGAGAAAGTGTTTCATACAAATATAATATGTCCTCACAAACTAGGTGAACAACACTATAATAGGTAAGAATAGTGAAAGATTTTGAAATATGAGGCATTTCATACTCTTAAACTATGCATTAGAAGCTGCATATGAAGAAAATCTCAAATTTTCAAATTGTAAATCCCGATTTGAACACAATAAAGAAAGGGGGGGTGGGGGGGGAAACTATAATGTAGAAAAAATTGAATGCACAAAATGAGTGAATAAATACCAAATTAACTCGATTTCAAGTGGCAGCAATTCTCATGTCACATGAAGCACATCTTCAAAAAAAAAAAAAAAGCACACTTTATCCAAACAAGAATCACATGCTCATCTAGGAATAACCAGTAAGGCTATACTCAAATGCAAATAAAGCATGAAATAAAACAAGAGGCTAAAATGTCCCCAATACTAATTTAAACTCATCGTAGCTCCGACTCATTGACCAGTGTTGCACCGGAGAGAAAATCCCAAGTTACAATTTTATAATCCTACTACAAAAACACTACACAAATTAAAACGTAAATGAAATAAGAGCTCTAAGGCAACAAAATCGCGGACCTTGTCCGATTCCTAGACTTTGAGAAGCTTTGCATGAATCAAATTTGAGGGGTTTGAGGGAGGCTAAGGTTTTGAATAGGAAGATGGTTTTGGTCGTGTTGATGGTAAAGGTGATGAGAAGAGACAGTAGAAGTTGAATTTGGAAGAAAGTGGGGTAGAGATGATGGGAGGACATGTTTCTGTGATTTGTTTTTGGGAGAAGGAAAGGTTTAATAGAGTGGGAAGGGAAGAGGAAATGATGGAATCGAAGTGGGCGTGTGGAAAAGAGGAGCACCATATAAGAGAGCTTGGAGGAGAGAAGTATTGAAACAATAGGAGAGGAAAAGCAATGAGGAAGAGAAAAAAAACGGAGAAATGTGTTTTGTGCCCAACGAGTCTGTAGAGGAGCGACAATATCATTTATAGAAAAAAAAATGAGAAAGGCCCCAGGGAACACTTGGGTTTTAAAATATCTATTGGTGCATTTTTGGTTTAGAGGCCATATAAGGTGATTTTTCCCATAAGTTTCTCAAAAAAAAAACCGAACTTAGTGCGTTTCATATGACCCCTCCCTAATTAGCTATGATGCTAGAGAGAGATGTAATAAGACAAGTTGGCTGGTACGAGCACGCATCGGGGGATGTTGGTTGGTTGGTTGATAAAATTAAATAAATTCATTTGAAATAGTTTGGCTATGTCTAAAGTTGGTTGGCAATGGTGAAAATAAGAAAAAATTTTACTATGTAAGTTGATGACCCACCAAGAAAAAAAGAATAGGACAAAGAAGAGATTATAAAATAGATTCGAAAAAAGTATAACCTATTTAAAGATTTGGCACTAAATAATTGGTAATGGAGAAACAAAATTTGTGTATTACAAGACTTTGATGAAGATGGACATGGCCATGACTATCAGTATCATATTCATACATCAATTCATAAGAGAAACTTGTTATACCTTCTCTCTTGCAATCCTACCATTCCTCCTGCATGCACGGTCTCTGCTGAGGTGTCCCCACAAACCACATCCATATTTGTTGGTGTTTTTTCTTTTTTTTTCAGAAAACCACATCCCTAGATAACTTAGTTGACTTTTTTTTTTATTGTCTATACAAAAGGGAGACTCCCACTCCCAGCTCACCCATGAGACCTGACACACCCACGCACTGACTCTCCACCATGTCCCTCACTAACTAAATTGGATCCTAATAACTTACATTACATATCACATATTACATACAGGACAAGCAGGACCGGTTCCGCCGCTTTCTTTTCTTTTGATCTCAGCTACTCAACAACGTCTCAACATAATCAGTGAGAGTGAGAGTGAGAGAAGCACATAAATAATAGATAATATTAATAGCAGTAGCGATAAGTAAACAGTAGATAGATGAGCAGGAGAAGAAGAAGGAGAGGTAATTAAGGAAGTTGAGGCGGCGGCGGCTAAGGCAAGAGAGATGCCTTAATTTGCCTTTTCCACAACGTATACGTACTGCATGAAGTCGGGATCTGCCTCGAGAGCTGCCATAGTATCCTGAGACAAGCAGACCTCCAGATCGACGCTCCCATCTCCTCCTCCTCCTCCTCCTCCTGGGAAGGCAGACATCTTCCCATCGAACTTGTTGGCACTCCCACTCCTCACTGCAATGGGCCCACCCCAACCGAAGTCGTTGTCGTACATCGGGAACCGCGGGGACGAACCCATCGTTATCGACGCCCCGTCTGGGTTCCCCAGCGGGAAGCACCTCGGCTCCCTCTCCCACTCCTCCACGCACTCCCGCACCCTCGCATCCCCGTGCCTCCTCACGCTCTCGTGCAGCAACCCCGCTGACCACCCCAGATCCCTCCACGCCACCTCCCCCGCTGGCGCCCGCGTCGCCACGCTCTGTATCGCGTTCCCGAAATACCACGGATTCAGCCTCGGCTCCACCCTGTGCCGCCAGTTCACAGCCATCCGGAACGTCGTCTCCTCCGTCCTCGGCAGCCTTCTCGCCCGCGTCACAGATCGCCACACCTGCGCGCACAGAGACTGGAATGACGAGATCTCGTCCGCATCATCTCGAGAGATGAAGCTCTTCCGCATCATCGCCTTCAGCCTTCCACCTCCTCCTGTCTCCTCCTCCTCCGCATGACGGCCGAGACGAAGCAGGGACATCTCCCAGCCGTCGTTGATCTCTTTCCCCATCATCTCGACCTCCCTCCTCTGCCGATTTGAGTCCCGTCGTCCGGCATTAGCCCGAGATTTCAGATCAAGGATCGCCTCCCTTCTGAAATGGAAGATACGCTCTCTCAACGCCGCCCCGTCGGCACCACCGGAGGAGAATGTCGCCACGGGACCTCCCTTGGGGAGCTTCAGCACAGCAGCAGAATCATTGAACAGATCCCGGCGGAAATCCGGCGGCCTCGAGATCCTTTCCACTTCCCTGGAGACTTCCGCGAACGCGTTGAAGAAGTTCCAGAAGGAGGTGCCATCCGTGACTGCGTGATTGACGGCGCAGCCGATGAAGACGCTGTCAGAGAGTTCCGTCACCTGGACTGCCAGCAGGGGGCGGAAGTGGCCTTGGTAGCTGATAATGCCGTCCGAGGCGAAGGAGAAGAAGCCCCTGACGGAGTCGGGGACGTCGACGGGGGAGAGGACGTGGTCGCGGAAGGTGAGATGGTGGGCGGTGGCGTGGATGAAGTCTACGCCGGCGTCGTTGCAGGTGATGAAGATGTGCCCGGAGGAGGGGTCGGTGGTGAGGCGGCCGGCGAGGGGAGGGAAATGGGTGAGTGTGTGGGAGAGGGAGCGGCGGAGGTGGGAGAGGAGAGTGACGGAGGAAGGGAAATGAGAGGGAGCGGGTTGTGGGAGAAGGACGCCCTTTTGGATGTAGTGACAGGAAAGCATGGGGAGGTCTGAGACGGAGAGTTTCAGGTCTGGGAGAGTAGATTTCTTCTCCGGAAACACAAGGCAATTGGAGATGAACAATGGAGATGATGATGGAGGATATTGACAAGACATGGTTTGTTCTTCCTCCTCCTTCTTCTTCAATTGATGTTGATGATGATGATGAAAAGTGTTGGGACTTGGGGGAGTATATATGAGAAGGAAGAGTACTGGAGGTAGTGGAGTTTATAAAAGGAAAGAGAAGGGAGGTGCGGTTCATGCATTTGGGACGGGTTGGGGGTCTTGTTGGGTATTAATGTTTGTTTGGTTTCTCTCCTGCATCATTCTGACGAACGAGAGAGAGAGAGAGAGAGAGAAGCAGCTCAGCTGGATGCATGTATGTACAGTTCCGTTTCTGGACTCTTTTTTAAGTGGACGATACATAACCGTGAGAGGGAGAAAATCACTCACAGTCGGAAGACGTTGTAATAAATAAATAAATAAATAAATAAATAATTATTCTTTCTTTTTATAGCAAACATTAATGTGAAACAGCATCCCCTTCTCTTTTGACTGTTTCTTTTTCTTTATTTCTGTTTTTAATTTTCTCACGTGGGGATCCAGATCCCCTGTTTGGTCTAAATAGAAAAACCTTGTTTGGACCACTCAAGAGGTGCCATATGAGAAAAATAAATTTTTTTTAAAGAGATGTGATTTTTTTTCAAGAGATTGGATATGCCATCTTAATCTCACGTGGGGATCCAGATCCCCTGTTTGGTCCAAATAGAGAAATCCTGTTTGGACCACTCAAGAGGTACCATATGAGAAAAATAAATTTTTTAAAGAGATGTGATTTTTTTTCAAGAGATGGGATATGCCATCTTAATCTCATGTGCGACTCCCTGATTGGTCCGAACAAAAAAAAAAAAAAAAAGAATCCATTTCCCCGCACGCAGAGGTTTTCTTTTTATTGCTAGGTTGGCTTACTCCGGAAAAGCATGGAGTTAGAAACCCACAAATCGATCTATATGGGCATGCGTGTGAGACCAATGTGGGCGGCAATCATTTCTTGAAATCCCAGCCATGCGAGTGTTTTGCCCTCATTTTTTTGAAATTGGATAAGATCATTTCACCGTCCTAATACGCCACTGCATGCTCGGCAAATTTTCTGTCCAATCCCATCAATCACCATGCATGCTTTGGCTGTTCATGCATTTCCCAAAAAGAGTGGGGAGTCTCAGGAGTCAGGTCCATGAAAGGAGTAACTCCATATTTATTTATACATTCATTGAAGCCGGAGAGAGATCTGCTGTGGGCCTAGATTGCCCAATTCAAACGAACTAGGGGGAGGAGGTGCGGAGTAGATTGATGATGGTCACGCACGCTAATTTATAAGTGAGTGTTTTAAGTGTTAACTCACTCATTAATGGTTTGTTGCCTCAGAAATATAATATTCACCTCGACTGCACAGGCAAGTGCAGGGAGCAGAAATTTTTATCTCGGTCATCCACAAAAGCTAGACTTCCCCTAAGCAGAATGCCCAAAGTGGGCCGGGTCAGGTCCAGGCTGGCCCGGCCTTGAACACCCATAGTGAAAGGAGTATAACTATAACCTCCATTTTGGGGCTCATTAATTAAAAATCTATCCGCTCAAAATGAACACCCTCTTTGAAGTGAGATATATCCAAAGTCTCTTTTTTTTTTTTTACGCCAAGAAGATTTAGTCCCACCATATAATTGATTATATGATTAAAATGTGATTAGCACAATTGATTATACATTATTAATTATATAGCCAACTAACACTACCTCATGCATTAATCACATTATTGATTATATAGTCAGTGTTATATATGATGATCGGAACAACTATTATTGGATTACAATTTTGAAATATCACTATATAATGAATGCTGGGAGGGCACTGGAGGGAGGAAATTCACTCTGAGCAGCTCCGATTTACGAAGATGGCCCCCTCGGCCACCATGGAGATTTAGTCCTTCCACTCAAGGAAATTCCAAGCGTAAGGTAGACGACACTCTGAGGATCCGGGCTCTTGTTTTAATAAAATAAAATACTGCATGTAGTAGTCTGTTCAAAATCAATTGCTGTATGAGGGAACGAGTTGACATCTTCCGTGATTTGGGTTAAGCACGGTAGGGCTTCAGCTCAGCATTCATCAATCATGACCATCTATTTCTTGTGTGTTCGGACATTGTGAATTGTTAGCACCTGTTGTATATAAGTTGTGCTTAATATATGACTTTTGAACTTTTTTGTTTTGTGATGACGACATGAAATAACTTGATTCCAGGTTACCATGGAGTAGGACTAACTAAACGATTTAGGCGTATAGAGCTATACATACAAATTAGCACCCACTTCTGACTCCCCCATTAAAAATAGGAAGGTATTCCTTTCTTCATCTGGTGAAAGTGCCTTGCGCAAATGTCACTTGACATCGACATTTGGTTAGGGAGGTTTTTTTTTTTTTTTTTTAAAGAATATTAACATTGACGGAAAGTCTATTTCAACTTCAGTCCATGTTAAATTTAATAAGACATGTATGTAGGTTGCTTCCAAGTTTTTTACCACCTGTTTCTGCCAATCCATGAAACACGCATGCAACCACTACGGAGTTAAAAAAGCCAATGACACGTGGCATGACACAATAGGGCCCACCAGATAAAAGGCTCAAAAGAGAAAAACAGATTTGATGGGCTCTGTTACCATCCGATGGAAGCTCATCAAATATTAGACTGTCCAAAACGCCCTCCAGAGTCTATCACTGTCCAATTCATGGCTTTCAAACATTTACATTGCTATAACTAAATTTCGTCCCAAATCTTGGTCTGTGATGATTATTTGAAGTTTTAAATGTTTTGGTTGTTGAATTTTATGATTATGGGCCATAATGATGGCATTAGTTTGTCATGTTTAGTTTTGTTTATTATACATAATATGTTATGAATTTATTTAGTAGAGTAAGCTATTAAGTATATCAAATCATATTTTTAAATTTTAGTATTGATCTTATATTTTCAATATATATTTATAATTTACATATATATATATATATATGGAAAATATTCAAGTGCATCTATCCCTCACCCTATGGTGAGGGATGCTTCCATAAATGGAGATTTTCAAGTACAAAAGGGGAATATCAAGTACATAGGGTGAAGTGCAAAAGGAGGATTTATGTGCAAAATTCCAATCTGGCTGAAAACATTTTCATTTAGAGGCCAAGCCAAAACAGATTCTGAAAACGAATTTCACATCTATTGGGAGGACTCAAACTCCAATCCAATTTTTCACGACCAGCACCAACCCTTTAATTAGTGGCCTACTAATTCTGGTTATCCAGCATGATACCAACAAAGCTGTACTCATCTTCTTCCTCTTCCATTTGCATTTCTATTCTAATTCTCAAAAACGGCATTATTTTATTCGTGCATTCCAATAAGCTGCAGGCCTACAACTGCTACATTCCCATTCATTTCATCCTCCTCTCCATGAAATCATCCTTCTCCTTATCTTTGTTTTCTTATTTATCCTTTTGTGCCCATTTGCACTGGTTAGGTCAACCCGTCCAATTACAAGTATAAAGAAATGGTGAGGGTCTGAATGTGGGCATTTTCCATCTCCTTCAACATTGAACCTTACTAGAGTCACAAATATTTATCGTCTTCCATTGTTAGTCTATTGCTCACGTCTGCACCAAAGAAAAACAAACAAGACGACAGCAATAGTGAGGAGGGAGGGAGAGAGACAGAGAGAGAGAGTCTAGTGAAATAATGCCATATGTTGGTTTTCTTTCCTCGAAAAGATTATTCCATGCCTCCATAACTAGTCCTGTTCAGATGATTTATCTCAAAGGAATCCTTGCGACTGTTGCAGGGTCATGAGACTGACTACGTAGGAGATGCTAGTCGGAGAAATTCATTGACCACACTATCCAATCCATCAACCGATTAGTAGGTGTAAATACTATTATAGCAGGTCATTAGATGTGACGTCTTACAAGAAAAATGCTTAGAGAAAGAACAAGCACATGGAAATATATAAAACGGAGCTGCTAGATAACTATAGTTTTACCAAGCACAAGAGAAACATTTAATCACATGAACCAGAAAACAAAGATGGGGTAATGAGTTTTTGCAACCCTTTAAATCCAACCAAGGAAGCAAACCGCACACATCCGACAAACTGAAGATACCTTCTACAGTCACATTGGAAGCATCATATTCTACTCCAAGAGTCCAAGTGTCAATCAATCAGGGAAATCTATAGTACTGTAATGTTTTCCAAAACTTCTACCACGTCCCGTATGCATATGGGGCGGCACTTGGAGTTTCTAACAATAGAATGGTATATTATCTTCTACCAAAAAATAATAAAAAAATAGGATGGCATATGAAGCATTGACCACAAGCCCAGTTGAGATGCATTTGAAGTGGTTTCCATGGAAAATGAAGCCGACGCAGGCTGTACGTTTGTCTAATATGTTGTGGCTAATGACTCTGGATGTGTTTCAGCAGATATCCCATGGCCCTCCTCTCGGGAGGAAAATCTTGACAGGTCATTTCTATTATACATGGCTTATATATATACAAGGTAAATCAGACCGTCCCAAGTCATTGCAACCATGGTTGGGGAATAGACGATGATGCCAGTCCTAACCCTCAACTGTTAGACATAAATCGATAGCTAATTAATTGCAATTTACAAGTAAAACTAATAGTTAGTTGTCCTATCATCTCTATTTTCACTGTATGCCCCATCCACAAAAAGGCACCACAGTTTGAATTAAAAAGAAATCAAGAGAGAATGCAAAACATTGATTTTTATTAGACGATATCAAAAAATCTGGATTAACTATAAGAGATTACAGAAAACAACCTAGGAAGCAAAACCAGGTAAAAGAGCCTTGATACCCTAAAACCAAAAAAATAAACATAGCTTTACATAACATAGGATGGAGAGGTTCTCAAATTTCATAAATGCAAAACATTTATTACAATCCTAACTCATGGGACCCTGAGAGGAGATTCTGAGAGAAGGTGAAATCTCTCTCTCTCTCTCTCTCTCTCTCTCTCTCTCTCTCTCATATATCACCACTTCATCTTCTGTCATCATGTGCAGTTCAAGAATTATTTTATAGTTAGTGTCTAAATCAGTGTTTAAAAAACTCAGAATCGAGTCCTGACTCGGACGAGTCAGAACTGAGTCCCTTTTGTTTGGTCTACTTTTCTTTTAAGGAAGAATATGAGTAGGTCTTTGTGGTGTAGCAGCGGAACAGGATGGAGGAGACTGAGAGAAGAAGAGAAGATCGAAGGAGGAGGAGAAATTGAATAAGAGTTTTAGGGTACAGGTGAGATTGGGCCCACTCGAGGAGAAGAAGAAATGGATTGGTAGCTGGAGACACGGATTTAGGGTTTAGGTAGGATTTTGATGGGTGTGGTGTTGATGGAGTCTTCTAGAAGACATGGAAGAAGAAAGAGATTTAGAGTTTAGGGTTTTGATGGATCTTGATGGGTGTGGTGTGAAACATTCAAAAGGTAGTTGAAGCCCTGAAAGGTTGTGGAGATTTGCTCGAGGTTTGGTAATGATGGAGATTTGGAAGCCATGAGAGAGAACGAGAGGGACTTGGAAGAAGAAGAAGATACAGCTAGGATCGAGACTCAGCCGAGTCTGACTCAACTAGACTCGATGATGGCCAAGTCCGAGTTGAGCCAACCAGGTCAAACCATGGTCTAAACTCAACAAGCCCCAGACAAAAACAATCCTATATTAAGCCCCTACCCTTAACCACACATTTGCTTACACACACAAGCACACATGTGAGGCATGCACATGCACCTCCTCTCAACCACAGACTCAAAAGGAAGTTCTATTCCTAGTAGGAAGTGGGGATCAAATAAGATTCTGGATGTACGGGTGGGGAATAATTCAAGAAATAATAGAGTACAATTCATCTGGAATAAAAAATAATTCATCTTCAATTATAGAGTAGTACGGGAAGAAAAATGGCATTGAAAGCTATCATTTAGAAGAAAACTTATGGTATATGAGGACCAATTAACAAGTGCTGACAAGTTTCTAGAAGAGTGGCTTCATCTCCAGCAAATGTGTCCTTTCCTTTCTTAATAGTAACTAATTTTATAAAAAACAAAGAACAAAGAAACAAGGAATAGGATCCCGAGAATTGAACCCACAGTAGAATTAACCCTGAAAGGGAACAAACCTGGGCGAGCAGGGACTCTTTACACCCGCAAGAATTGAACCCACACCCCCAACAAACCCAAAACTGGATCATAAATCAATGGAAAAGACTGGCTTACAGCTCCAACTTTCGCCAAGTCATCCACTGCGAAATAGGCTCCTATGAGAATGTGAGAATTAGGTGGCAGGTCGGTTGATGGTTCAACCCAAGCTTAGTGCAAATTGTATGTAGGCAAACCCAAACCTGATTTCAAATCGGATGGAACTGGAACATAATAGACCGAGGCTAGGGATGTAAACAGGTCGGATCCTGCATAGAACCGGGTGGATCTAGATCTGGAACTCGATCCGTCTTTATAGATCCGAATCCGACATGGAACCCATGTGTTGTATTCGGATCCAGCATCAACTTAAAAGAACGGATCCGGATCTGGAACCAAAATAAGACGTGGTACAATTGGATAAAAGAGATGACTTTTTTTAAATACACAATTGGGGCTATTAAGTTATATAATGACAAAACCTAAGTAGAGTTCGAATATGAATATAACTCAAGCTATGTTGGCCCTTAAAACCTATATATATATATATATATATATGTATGTATATATATATATATATATATATTTAATATGCAAATGAAATCATCCTGGATTCAGATCATTGGGGTGGAACATACAGGGATCCGGTTGTTCTGGAACCTATATAGATGGATCCGGATCCAGATCTGAATTTCTCCTAGATCCAAAAGCAGATTTCGTACCTGCTTTATTCGAAGCCGGAGACTTCAGATAATTGGATAATCAAATACTTATTTGCAACCCTGAGGTTAAACCGATGGTTAAATTCCCTACCCATGTGCAATTTGGGTTGAGCAGGATTGACTTGAGTCGGATCAAGTACCCAGATTTTTTTGGTTTGGTTAGCTTTTCAAAGGGTATAAAGTTTAGGAAATGCATCTATTTCATATATAATGTATGGTGCATAGTGTTACCACGCACACACGCACGCTATACATTATATATACATATATTTATAGATAAATTCAGTACTAGGAATTGATTTGGGTACCCAAAGCCTAAACTTGAACCTACCCAAACTTAATCAGTTTCAAAATTAAGGCTTAAACCAGATCGGTTCCGAACAAGCCCAACCCAAATTTCAATTTTGTTTAGGCTCAGTCATGAGGGTCAGGGGTTTGGCCCAACCCAAGTTTCACACCTATGTAATGACACACGCAACTCCCTTCAAGCAAGTCCTGGAGATCTGTAAATATTTTCGGAGTCTCCATGGCACCAGAGTTCTTTGCTTTTCCCACCACATCAAACAATTTGAATCCCTGTTAGAAAGTAGAGGGAAAAAATTGGAGTGGATTGCTTCCTCCACTCCCACCAACAAAGCGATGGATTCCACCACACTGATACTTCTTAAGCCCACCAGAGCTCTGAAAGAGAACAAGGTATTCCCCAAAGATGGCCTATTAAGATCATCAATGTCTGCATAGCTTGGGTGGCCCATAGCAATTGCATCAAAGTTCAACTAGAACCAGCCTTCCTGAGGTGTCGTACATCTCACAACAATAGAATTGGTGACAAACCATCCTCAATTTTCAATGATGATCTAACATGTGAAGCATAACTCCCTCGAAGTCCTTTCGGACTAGCGTCCATGAAATGATTTTTCCCCGAACATTAGCAATCAAATTGTTCATTGAATTGGATTTTTTTTTTCCAAGGCAACGGTTGTTTCTTTGCTTTCCATATCAACCAAATTGATACTACAAAGGATATCATCCACAACATTTTTACCCCTTGCCTTTGTATATCCAAACCTCCACAGGAGAAATGAGGCTCCAAAATCATGACTCAAACCCAAGAGACTTTGTAACAAGAGATAATTGCATGTTGCATATGCCTATCCACCCTGCAGGATAAAAGAAGATGGCTAACACTCTCCTCATCTCTTGGGCACATTTGTTGTCCGTGAATTATAAAAATTCTGTCCCTACTCTTCGGATGATCCGAACTCAAAACGTTGTCCTCCAAGTCTCCAACGCTAAGCAACAGAAGGTAACCGTCTTAGAAGGGGCCTCCATATTGCAAATATGAGCCATCTCAAAAGGTTCTCTCAAACTAGATGGTAGGCTTTTGAAGAAAGATTTTACTTTTAAAATTGACACACTCCGAACTTTAGCATCTTCTGAGGTACTCATAGGTATTAGACAAAAGTTGTTGCATCTGGATAAATTGCTCTGTCTCCACCTGTAAGGTTCCTAAACTGCGGGCTCCAAATTGCTGCAAGCCTATTCCCCTCAAAAGCCTTTTCCAATCTAGTGTTTTGATATGCTGCAAAAAAGCTACTCCGGCCTGCAAAACTCCTCACTAGATTTCTGAGTTAGACTTATTCAATTCGACCACTTACCACCATTCTTCCTCTACTTCGTATTTGGGAAAGATTATCCTCCTCCATAACCTATCCAAGCAATCACCTAACTGCCACCAAAACTTTCCATAGGGTATATGAGCCTTTCTTCTTCTTCCTTGTAATTGGAGAAGAATATCCTCTTCCATAGGCCATTTGAGTTGTCAGCCAACCACCCTTTGTTATTGTGTGCTTTTCTTCAACTATTCAACATTCTTTGGGTCTTTCCAAATTTCTCCATGTCCCTTATGGATGAAGGATATCAGGTCCCTTCATAAAAAGTTGCCAAAATTTTAATGATAAAGTTACCTCTTGCTATCACATGGGGAGTATAGAAGGAACAGAACCAAAGAATATTGGAAGGGACTCCTTGGTATGTGGTGTTCTTTTAGAATCAAAGCATCTTTGGTTAATTGAGGTCTTCAAGCTAAAAAATTCCAAGGGCTATCAATATCTGACTTCTGCAGGGGGAGGTCAACATCCATACTTGGGCCAATCTCATTAGAAGGAGCTTCAATTTGTACGCCTCCTCCGATCAGGGGTTTCAAGCTAGAGATGGATAGGAGCTCCAAAGGTAATCCAGGAGGTTCAGGTATGGACAGAGTGATTTCAAATGGTATCATAGTCTAAATCAGTTATCCTTCTTCAGTCTAGTTGGAAAGAGTGAATCAAATAGAGGCAAGATCCTCGCGGTTGAGAGGGCTGCCTAACCTTAATTTCTGCCCACTTTCATGGGCAAGCAACAGGAAAGGTGATTCAATCAATGCAAAACTTGGGCAAGTCATAAAGTACATGGGCCTTGGTGTTTATTCTCTATGATAAATCAAAATAACGCTTGCCACTCAGACAAATACTATTTTACATCATGTGAGGAGGGAGTATAATTCACTGGCTTACATATTGGCAAAAGCAGTTGTTGGAAGGAAGAATATATTGTTAGAATTTGATTTAAATTTAGTCTAGCCAGGGTGTTTGATTGTGTATTATCTACTGGATCCATTCCCTTGATGAGCCGCCCTTGATCTTCATAAATATTTTTGTAATTTTTTTTTTGTCATCTTTCAAAAAAATGTTTCTTATATAAGTAAATGTCACTCGAAATTGATACAGCAAATCAAATAGTAAAACCGGTTCCAATAAGGCCAACAAGGAACGGAACATACAGGTTCTTATAAGCGCAAAGATTCATGATACATCTATCAATAGATAAACAAAAATTAAAGTAGAATTTCCATAAAGTTCAAAATTAAACTAAGATACAATAGGGAAACAAACAAAAGGTTCATGGCTGTGATGGGATTGATCCTACCAAATGGCTATATAGCCCACTGAGGGGAAGGGCATCCTATGTATTTGTATACACACATAATGGAAGAAAGCAACAGTCTAACTTATCCATTCCTAGAGAATAAAATAAATACATAACAATCCTACATCTCCTCCACCAATCTTGGTTAGGTTTGACCTTGACCATAAATCGTGCCTAATTAAATTATTCTCCCGATATCTAGGAATCGAGGATTACAGCTCATAGAGATAATAACAATAAGGAACTAATTTAAATTAATTTCCAGACAGGGCATGGAATGTATCAGACCATAAGAGAAATGTGGAGGCCACCACCATCTATGGAAACTAGAGAGAATGTTAGCATGGTCCCTGCACAAGTATGAGGTGCACAAATCAGAGTGCAACGGCTATTTTCCTTTTCTGAGCATTGGTGCCATCATGGAACAAGTGCGAGCTCAAGGCCACCAATCAGGTGGAGTGCTACCTGCCCAAAAGTTGGGGCAGCCCACATATCAAGTTAAACATAATTGTACGTAAAAAAACAGACCAGCGATTAATCTTCTTAAAGCACACATAACCTCCATACATGTAAGGTTCTACCTAATGAAGGGACTGACCTAGTTTTGTGCAAGTAGCGCACACAAACAATAGCAGTCTGTATTGGTTTGTATGCCTAATCTAGGCAAAATCCCAACAAGACAAACTTATGATGGAATTAAGCCGAGCAGTGGTGCAAGTAGAATGGATCTAACTAAGCCACAACAATTGCGAGACAATAGCTTAGAAGGTCCATACTCCATACAAAGAGATTATCCTCAAATTCAGTACAACAGGCGTATATACATAACAATGCCGCAGAGAACATGATAATACACCCATCATGAGATGTTACAGTACAAATCAATCCAAACCCATATGCAATTACATGGAAATGAACTAAACCCAGAAATAGCTACAGCGATAATCACTTACACTGAATGATTCTATGCCGTTGCCAGAGTAGAAGAAGACCTGCAACCCAACATCAAGGGAAGAAAAATGAGAAGGCAGGCACTGTCAAAAGAACTCCAGTAGACAACTTGTACAATAATTGTAGTGCCGAATGAATTCAATAGCACAAAACATCTATATTTACATAACTAAAGACCTAGATGAGAAATTCTATCAAATTAAAACAGGGTCCTACAAGATTAGGGGGGAAAAACAGACCAGACCAGGCCAGTAACAATTACATGAACAATAGCTTAAAAATAGATAGTGAACATCTCTCTGTAACTGTTCAAAAATAAAAAAAACATCTCTCTGTAACAACAAATAATAATAATAATAATAAATTGGGCATTTGAGAAGTGAAAAAAGAAATTAGACAAAACTTGGACCAAGCCCAATTGAAATTACATCAAAATTGAACCAAAAGCAAGAAGCCAAGCCGAGTACATCAATAATCACACTCACCCTGAAGAGAGATCCAAGACCATCACCATCAAAAGGGCTGCAAGACGGGCCTCTTTCCAAGGCGCTTGATCTCCTTATCCATCTGTCCAGTAAGCATCAATCCAAACATCTTGAAATCGCACAAGAGCGACCAGAAAGGGTGTCCGAACGTGGCGGGCACGTTGCCTTCGACGAAGAAGTGGCTGTACCAAGCAAAGCCATAGCCAAAGATGGGGACGAAGATGACGAACCACCAGTTGAATAGGAGGGACATAAGCAGCAGGAGACAGCCTGTCAGCGTGCCCATAAAATGCCACCGTCGCGTCGCGGGCTTGGAATGTTGATTAACATAGAAAGGCCAGAACTCTTCCAGGCTTCTAAAATTCATCTCCCTCTTTCAGATGGAAAAGCCAACAACAACAAATACTAATAATAATAATATCCTTTCTTTCTGATTGTGGGCTTTCTTCTGTGAGATTCTGATGATGAGTTCTGCTTGGAAAACCAAATTAACAGCTGTGGGGTTTTTTTTTTTTTTTTAACGTCCTTCTTGGAGGGTGAGGGTTTGGGCTCTGGGGAGGGTTTGATCTTGGAAGCGTTTTCCTCTGACGGTGGTTTTGAGGGTAACCTTTTTCTTAGAGTTTCTATATTTACTATTAAAACGAGACACAGGCAAAAGTGGGGTAGGGTCTTTCCTACTCAAACTTTTTTTTAGTAAGTACTTCTTTTTACTGTATTGGTAAGTGTCAGTGGGGTAGCGGTAGGGATTGGGACTTGGGAGGGATGACTTATTCTGCTCTGACCAAGTTAGTTTCACAAGAGGCTTTGTGCAGTGATGTATATATCTATGGGTGTGTGACTCTCTCTGTGTGTGGGTTGGAGACTTGGAGTGTAGTTATCTGCGGAGGATTCTAAGTGGGTTTTTATTTTTATTTTTATTTTTATAATGATAATTATTATCATGGTTACAGAACCCTTATTTACGGTTGGAGGAGGACACCTTTCTTTCATTTGGTTTTTTTTGTTTGTATATATTGATTAGGAAAGGATGATAGAAAGTCGTAGGGAGCCCGCCCGTGCTTTTCTTTGACCAGAGATTCATTATGGACTTTGTTAGCTTCTTTTATTTTATTTCGAAGATGAAGATAGAGATGACATATCTCATCCACTCCCCATCTTATCTTAATAAAAAAAAAAAACCATATATAATTTTCAAAATTAGAAAATAATACAATCCGAAAGGCCGTGCACGTGGATTACAATTTACAATCAATCCTATCTATTTCTAAGGCCCACTAACTGATACCGTTGCCCATGGCACAACCGATCAAGGTGCAGATTTATATATATAGAACATTTTGCTTTCTCAATGATGTGCATCGATTTCCATTGGAAGATCTAAAGGTGTTAAAAAGTCAACAAGAGCTGTAAAAATGGAAAGGATATATATATATATATATATATATATATATTTATAAGGTGGAGATAATTGTCAACAGATCTCTCCATCCATTTTCTTACTGTTGGGAATTCTAGTGAAAAAACATACCTTAGTTAGAAATTGATGACATGAGGTGACCATGACTGCGCCCTCGCATTTTTTTAACAGTTTGTCTATATGGACAAACTCATTGACAGAATTTGGGACAAACTGTCCATGTGGCGCAATGTGATTGGGACAATGCATTCAACTTTTTGAAAGAACTCAATCACATTGCACCACGTGGACAGTTTGTCCCAAATTATGTCCATAGAGTTTGTCCAAATTGACTTTTTGTTTTTTTAATGCATGTGTCTTGACCAAAATTCAGCTACTAAGATCTCCAATGTCCTTTAGAATTCCAATTATAAAAGAGTGATCAAGAATCCCACATGTCTAAGAATCTAGAAATTCTCTGAGGGGTCGTTTGTCTACACCCATTTACGTATGTAAATGGTGAATATAAGTAATATTTATGCATTAGTCATGTTTGTCTACAAGAATTTACACATCTTGTGTATAAATCAAATGTGTAAATGGTGTGAAAATGAGCCTATTTTCACAACAAGATTTGAACACTTGTTCAGGTGGGAAAAAAGAATACCAAGCTACATGTGATTTCAAAGAATACATGTTGGAGGAGGATGGGGGTAGTTTCCGTCAAAGAGGTTCTGGTTCGAAACCCCCTCCAACGCATTTAGAAAGACAATAAAAAAAGAGGCATTTCAATCAAAGAGGTTTTGGATTCGAAACCCCCTCCAACCCATTTAAAAATAATAATAAAAGATGCTTCAAGACCGATAAAACCTATGAATGAAAGCCCTCCTTGCATCTCATCCCCTTTTATGAAGGTAATCTCTATATTTCTCTCTTGCTTTGCTATAAAAAAAAATTATATAAAATCTATTTCTATAACTAATTAATATAAGCATAAAGCCGTTGAGATGCATGGGTTAAGTTTTATGCAAATTGAATAATAAATTAAGATAATATTGAACTAAATACTAATTAATAAAAATATTAATAATAATCCTATTATCTTAACCATCAGACTATAAACTCATATGTCCTTAACCAAACATGTTGGAATGCATTTTTTTTAGGGTAATCATTGATAGAAATGTATATTTTTTAAAAGTATATCTCATGTTGAAAGATATGTTCTTTTTTAAGGATCTAAAACACAAATGAAAACTTTGATATAAATTGGACCTTTTTTTTGTCTCATTTTCATATTATTATAGTAGAATATAATTTAATGATTAATAAATACAATTTTAAAATCGTTTAATACATATACACATATCATTGAAAAAAACATAAGAAAAATGAATCACATGTGTAAATGATGCAAAAATAGTGTTATTGGACAAACTTTGTAAAAGAAAAAAAATACATGTATAAACATTACATATTTAAAATTTGAATATTCATTATTTACATGAATAAATTGTATTTACATATCGCACGCGTAAAAGACAAACAACCCCTTAAACGGGCCCAATAACAGAGATTTGATGATGGATTATCAAATCTTTATCATGGCCTTATCCCATCAAATTGAATCCAATCAATAAGTTGCAACAAGGAAATGGGTCCATCACATACGTTCCACCCAACTCAGAAATATGACCTCCATTTTGTCGCAATTTTCAATAAATTCGTGACTTGGAAGGAAAGTACTAGGCATCAATGAATTGAGGAAGCAGTCAAAAGATACTTTTGAATAGGAAACTATAAGAGATCCTAAAAATAAATATCACCAAGGAGAAGATAATGACGACCACAGAATAATAGTGCGTATACTACCCACCATTCCTTTCCCGTGCAAATCAAGAGGGAGACACGGTGACAATACTTGTCCCCTTTGTAAGCCCTCTTTTTGTTGTTTGTGATTTGGGTTCATGAGGCCGTCACCTTCAGGCAAAAAAAAATTATTTTGAAAAAAATAATAATAATAACACAATTGAAGGGTGAATAAATTAAAACTAAAATTTAACTTAATTCCAAGATAGATATTAAAAAAAAAAAAAGGAAGAAGGAATAAGGCCTTGCCAAACTCAGATATGTCCTGGTGGGCCAATAATGCCCACAGAACAATAACCAAAGCAGTAGCTAGCTTAGGCATACGGATTTGCATGCCCCCATATTCCTAGGTCAGGAAACAGTTTGGGTAGCTGCTTTTTATTCTGTGGAAGTGGAACAAATGATATATTTTGTTTTATGTGAAAGCTGAAATTGTTGAACGTCGCATTCACCCATTCATTAAATAAAGAAAAAAGTTGGTAAGCCTCCCGATTCACTTCATTATACGTTTTATGGATCCAATCCATAAAATAAAAATGCCATGAATCAGTTAAAACTAGTTCATGCTTTAATACTGGAAGATTCTCTGATTCTAGCCAAATTAAATCAAATATTCTTTTTGTTTGTTTAAGACAGGAGAAATTATTATGGAATAAGCTGCCAGTTCCAAGGTTTCCTCCTGAAAATCAATATGCTATACAAAATGCCTTCTACATATGGTAGACCACGCAAAAGAAATGCAACCTCAAGATTTCCCAACACACACACACACACACACACACACACACAAAAGCACTTACAATACTAATACAGTTTGGCAGATTACACAAAGGAAACTCACAACATCGCCCGTAACAAGCCAATGTCAAGTAACAAGAACGTTTGGCAATTCCACAGCTGTACCTCTTCTCCACCAAAATGATAGTATGAAAAACCCGTTTAGTAAAGAAGCAGAGGCATAGTCTTCAGATGGGTTCATAGTCTCTCCTCTAGGTCACTAAAAAAGAAGCAGCAGGTACATAAACAAAGCTCTGGCAATTTGGGCACTCAATAGTGTGGAAAAGAGAGAATCACACTTATGTAGGATACATTCTGTCAAGATGAGCTGACATAAAGAACAGGCACCAAACCAGACATTTTGCCATCCGTGCCCGGCCGTTTTTTCCTAACCTGTAGTGAATGTCAAAATGCCACACTCCCAATCAAATGCTACTCATATTTATTCAATCAAATCAAGTGATCATTTGCGCTGAATTTGAATATATTATTTTCATACTTACATAGAACCAACCATCAACTTCATAATCGATTTCAACTTCTTCTCCTGCCGTTAAGTTCAACTGTGAAAAACAGAAGCCAATTAGCCAAATGTCTGATGTATTTTAGTCAGAATCAGTTAAAGAAACGTAGTTCAAAGTTCTTTAAAACTTTATCGAATAGCAACCCATGCTCAATGGAAGTCGACTTACCTCATCATCTCCACCAGCAGTGAAGTCGTAAAGTGCTTTTCCAAACTGTGGGTTTTCAGGTGCAGGTTCCTCATCCTGTGAGTGAAAGCTTTGAGGGTTCTCAAATGACTCAAATCTCTGCATAACAGATGCTGTATATGATGGAGGTTCTTCTCTGACCTGAATAGATGAAACTAAAATAACTTAATAACTTGAATCAGATACAAGAGAGATGTTTAGTTGCATCTTAAGATAAGAGCTAACCGGTGATCCTAGCCCCGGATAATTTGATGCACCAATAGAAGTGTTGCTAAACCTGCTTGCAGCTGGTGTCCTGTTCTCCTGTTATAGCCCAAAGAAGAAAAAGAAATAAAAATAAAAAAAAATAAAAAAACAAAAGAGAAGGGGGAAGAATTCGGTTCTGATCAGAATCTTCTGAAAATAAACCTGTTTGCTAAACCTACTGTTATGATGATTCATTAAAGGTGACAACAGACCTGCCAACAGTCTGTTTATCAATTGAGTCTGAAATTCAGTCTCAAGCAAACCTGTAACAGTCATAAATCCTGGAGGCCCAGGACTCAAGCAAGTCAAATAAATAAAACTCAATAGAAAGTTGCCATGCCTACACCTGGTCCAGCCTGTATTAGTTGCACGTAAATACAGGCCAGGCCTAATCCACAGGATAAAAATCAGGTCAAATTACCGCCCTTGGCAGGTGAGCTATATCATTGCCATCTCAACTTCACCCGGACATGCAGGATTCAAGTTCAGCAATGGTTCGAGGTTTATAAGAGAAAGTGAAGTTTTAAAATCAATATTACATGAATTCATTGTATGTTTAATTTGTAACTGCAATTT
Organism: Umbellularia californica; assembly: GCA_028538565.1. NCBI lineage: Eukaryota > Viridiplantae > Streptophyta > Magnoliopsida > Laurales > Lauraceae > Umbellularia > Umbellularia californica. Next base: position 86,035,577 of record JAPQWN010000004.1, on the reverse strand, counting down.
ATACTTAAGTAGGCAGTCAAAGCCTATATATCCGATTGTTTCTAGAGCTGTCAAAATGTGACGGCCTCAGATGATGATTCCGACCAGTTAGGAAGGATTCATGTTTACCACAGAAGGCAAAGGACATTCCCCAAAAGAGACACGAGATTAAGTCAATATATTTAACTATCTAAGTAGAGAAGCAAATACAGTAACGTTTATGGGATTTTGGCAGAGAACTTGCATGAGGGCAAAAGAAAACAGAGGGATGTTTACAAATGGAAGGGCAAAAGAAAGAAGAGAACCTCCATATGATAAATGGTTCGAATTTGTATGGTATATCAACCACCTCATATCATATCATATAAGCAAGTGGGATAAAGCATCAATATTGACATCCATAATTAGATGAATACAAGTCAAAAGAAAAATACAACTAATAAGGAGTCCTGAATCAATAGAAACTGAGGAGTTGACACTTCATCACCCAGATACCCCTGAAAAGAAATGCTACCCACCAAAGATTTTTATGTCACAAGCTTTGGCATGGTGAAGGAATTACAGAGCACAAATGGTTAAGGGGTGTTAAAAAAAAAAAAAGAAGATATTACATCTCACCAATATCTAAATATTCCACTCAAATTTTGGTCTATAAAGGTTCATCACTAGCTTGAAAAACTAAGCAGCAGTAAATAAGTCTTGTGAGGTTGCTAACATGTCATAGTATCGCATAAGAGTTATGCTTCATGACTAGAGTTGAGACTGCTACAACCACAAAAATTCATGCTTATCACAAATTATAATGAAACATCCAAGTCCGCAAATTTATTGAGCTGTTCAAACAAGAATCTTATGATAAATTCTATATTCAGGTTTCCATGGATCTCAATTGAGACAAATAGAGATGGATTTCAAATCAATGGTACACTCATTTTGGATTCATGTATAAAGGGGATTCATTGGGCGTGGAATGTATATCAAGGACTAGTTAGACCTTCCATGGTGCACTCATCTTTATATTGATTCTATATAGGGAATCTGGGCCTGCATTTTCATGCAAACCTTGTAATAGCCAAGCCCTTCTCCCAAAAATACAGTGCAACACAATATTCCATGTTGCTGCTCTTGACAAGTTTTCTAACTTAGATAAATAAAAACAAATTTAATTATAAGAACATAACAGCCCTAATTTGCAAGCCCCATTATTCATCAATGAGAATTATGACAGCTGTCCCACCCATTTTAATCAGCACAAAAAATTGGCATTTTTAGCTTTCTAGTTTCAACTCACAAGACTCATAAGTCAAAATGTAGTCCTTTGGATTCTTGAAGAACATACTGTTGTTTGTATGCTGACAATGAATAAAGCTTGAAAACTGGGCCCAACTGTCTAAACGATTTGCTTAGGTTAGCAAATCAGACACAAGCTATAGAATCCTGTTTATCCAAAATGGATCGTCATTATCATAAAATGAACAGAATACAGGAGTAAGCTAGGTATAAAAGTCATAACCCATCTAGTCATTTTATTTTTTCCATCTTAGATTATTGCCAAGCATGCCATGAAGCAGAACTCTATGCTGATTGCTGAAACACAAATAAACTAAAAGACAAAACAAGTAACTGACCCAATCATGAATCATCACACACTATTGTTTTATATTTTTAATAAAAGATCCAGTATGATTAAAAAGCCAAAACTTAAAGCATGTACCGAGTGTTGTGGAATTCCATAGCCTGATGGGCGTGAACTGAACAAGGATGGGTAGCTCACACCACCAAAGTGGGAGGATATGGAAGTCTCAACTGATCCAGTTGACTCAGGAGAAGATGTTCCAGATGACCTTGCATCATCTTCCTGCAAGAACAGAAATACTATATGTGACAACCTGTCTGATTTTCCTAGCCACATCCCAGATATTACTTAAGTTCAGCATTCATGTATTCATTTCCTTCATAATTGTCAAACTGAAAGAAAGAGCAACACGGCTCCTATTTTAAACAAACCAAAAGTTCAAAAAGACAGTATCTTATCAGCATAAGTTTTTTTTTTTTTTTTTTTAACATTAGATGAGTATTGTGTGCCTTACTTAGAGTACCAGGGATTAACCCTCTGTCATCCCTGGGAAGTGAAATGCATCTACACCGAGCTATTCAGTGGGTCGGAAATATCAGTCTACGTTAGATACTGCACACAAATCGAAATTCTTATAATACCTCTAACTCAGTAGTTTCTAAAAGCGTCTTTGCCCACATATCGTCATAACTAACTGAATGTCTGGAGTTTATATTCTCCTCTTCAACATCAGGAGCATCAGTTCCAGCACCAGCAAGAAATTCATTAACCTAACACAATGTAGGCACAGAGTAAGCCTCGCAGATAGAATATGAAGGACAAGCCATATGCATATATGAAAAGAACACAGATAACTTAGATTACATAGTCCAATTCAGAGGTAGGAATGACAGGTCGATCAAAAGAGTACATAGGTTAAAAACACGATCAAATTTCATCTCCCAAATTCAGTACACAAAAAAAAGAAAAAAGAAAAAAGATATACATAATAGGTTTCCCACCCTATTCATTGCTGGCGCATTGGTTCCCCACAAACCATCATCATCAAGCTGCGCTGCCCAGGCATTTGTCAGATCAGAAGAAAGTTGATCAGGCTCTGCAGACACCCGTTTAGATTCATATACAAGGTCAGAGATCCCTGTAGCTACAGCTGGATCCTTGAGACCAGCCGATGCACTTATGTTGTGTCGGTTGCGATAGATGTCAATAAGCTTAGCACTGGTATTAGTCAGAGAAGGAAATACATAGTATCAGGTAAGGGTACAGAATTACCAACAGAGATGAGAAAAAGCAGAAAAAAGATATCCAGAAATGCTATGAAAAAATACTCATTTAGAAATGTAATATCAAATATCAGTTATTAGCACTAACTTCTAAAAAGTAACATAATGTAAGGAAAAATTGAATAGCACTTGCATATCCATACAAAAAGGATGATGTTTCCAACCCACAACTAAATTATCAATTTACGCAAAAATACAAAACTGTGGATACAATTTTATAGTTAGAAGCATCAAGCAACAGTCAACAGGTCCTTTATATCCAAAGTGAAATGTCAAGTTTCTTTAACAGTAATAAAACTTTTCAGCCACATGGAATAAATTCCCAGCATTTATGTTTGACAGTGCATAGATTGTATATCAGAACTTGGCTTACAAGAAAATGGAGCCAACTCCACGCCACTGCCACTTCCCAGTCAATTCACCAGTGTACAAAAAGAACGCATCAGGGGGAATCACAGGGCGTTGCTGTGGATAGCAACTCCCGCTCCCATAGCCCCTGCCAGGGATTGATCCCTGGCAGGGTGGTTTACACCTTCCTCTCCTGGCCACTGGGCCAACTCGGCAAAAAAAAAAGAAAAAAAAAAAAAAAAAGAACACATCAGGGAATAAATTACAACACCAGCAAGTTTTTAATATTTGGACTCAGGTAACTCAATCTCGATTTGAGTAAACTCGGCCGAAACACATGGGACTTGAATTGGTTCCCAATTTAACTCATTAAAATTTTTTAATGGGTGGCTTTAAATTTTTTTTTTTTAAATTTATCGACTACCTCTTTAAATAAAGAGCCATTTCTTAGAGAGAGAGAGAGAGAGAGAGAGAGAGAGAGGGTATATAACAGGAAACCTATGGGTTGCTTCGATAGGAGATAAAATCAAGGAATGGTTGTTAAGATGGTTTGGAAATGTACACAGAAGATTGGAATAAGCTCTTGTTTGATCTGTCAAAGGGTTACAAGTCCAAAGAACTAGAAAAAGGGGTAGACCAATTACGTCCTTGGATGCAGAAGTGAGGAAAGACATGTCAGAGCACGTAAGACCTTGGATGGAGTAGCAAGCAAAGACATTTTAGACAGTGGAGTCACCAAGAACATGGCTTTTAACAGGGTTGAGAGGAAAAGAAATACTCACATAGGCGATCAGAATAAATTCATATTAGCTTAGGATATCAATTAAGTGGGTGCCCAGGCCTCCTTCCCTTTGTGAGGTTTCTCATAATCCAAATGTTAGAAAAATAAGATGTATTGTCAAAAGCTTGTTTGCTTTCTTATGAGTACAATGTATTAAGCTGGCCAGATTGATGTGTAAATGACGAAGACGAAGATTCTTATAATTTAAAAAATAGGGGAAATCGTAGATTCCACTTGAACTTTTAACTGTTCAATTTAGTATTATGAAATGCATACCTTGTTGGCCCCAAAGGTAGATACTTGGCTCTTGGAACATAACAAAACAAGGAAACCAGATCAAGAAGCCTCTCGTGGGTTTCATAGAGCTTCTTAAGTTCTTCATCAGTCCATTCTTGCTTGTTATTGTCATGATCACGCATATCTCTGTATATCCAGTAACACAAGCATAAAAGAGGGATGAAAAGAGAAACCAAAATCTCTAAAAGGAAACAAATGTATCCTTCAGATCTTACTTGATCATATCATCTTGAGCTTTATACATTTCATCAAGAACCTTTATCATGGGACTTATAAGAGATCCAAGACCAGTGCCACTAGCACCTTGATCTTCTCCATTACTAAGATGCATATCTGAAAATTGGGCCTGCACACCACCTTGTGCTAAAGCATGTAAGAAATCATAAATTTGTAGTCTAAAAGGTTCCCCAGACCGTATTGCAATAGTTGTGAGAGCTTGAACTGCAACAATCCGAACCTGCAACAGCCATTCATGTAAGTGCAGGACAAGACATATAACAACATTCATGTTGGATGACCCGCATATGAAAAAAAATTAATCTTGTTAAGTTGTTAAAATTTTGTACCTCCCAGCTCCCACTGAAAGCACACCTTTGCAACCGTGTCAAAGCACCGGCAAGGGTAGGGTTGCGAGAACTAGCAGCAGCCACCATCTTATCTGCATCTAACATCATCAATGCAGTACCAGGGGGCGTTGCAGATTCCCAAGCATATTCAGATGCAGCATAATTTGCATTTTCACCAAGAAACCACACCTGGATGTATCGTCAGTCATTTAATTTAAAATAAGAATTTCATTCATGTGGCTTATTCTGTCTACAAGTTCTCTTAAACAAATAAAAGTAACACGCATCAAGCTTACCGCTGCCTGAACCAATCTCTGCAATGCAAGAGCTGACTTTGGATCTGATGCAGATACCCTGTCAACTGAAGTAATGCCTGACATTGACCCAGGTTGTGGTGGGGGTAAATCAAGTACTATCGTAACTGCTTCCAAAGCGGTGTGCTTCCCACCCGGTCCAGCTCCAACAAGACACGTCTAGAAAGAAACACAGATGAGATAGCCGAAGACTATGTAACATCATCAACAGTTCAGATTTACAGCTATTATTCAATTAAATAGCACTAATATCAGTAAGATTAACTGATTTGAACAAATTATAGACAATCCAAAAAAAGGACAAACAGTGAAACAATCTACTTTTTTTATAACAGTGAAACAATCTTGAGATAATGAAAGAGACAGAGCAGAGAGATAACCACCTGATGCAACTACCCTGTCAACCTCAATTATTAAAACTGAACTAAGATTATGCACAAGCCATGTCTGAATGCACAATGACATAGTGCCGATCACAGAAAGAGTTTAGCCCTAGTGCCGATGACAGAAAGAGATTAGACCACCATACCAAGAAAGGAAATCTAAAACAAAAATAATGCACAGATTCATAGCCTTTGAATTTTAACTAAAGGTATTGGCTCTGTCTGGACTGCAGACGGTTAACTAGTAAAAATCCACTTTTTTGGAGGCAGAATCTTCATCCCCCAAATGCCATTTGTGCTGATTTCTCCTACAAATGATAATTTAGAAATTCAGCTAACTGTCCCCATTTAATATATTCAAACAACTGAACAAGGCCTTCACATTACTTCTCTTTCCCTTACCAGAAGGTCACGAGATTTTATAATTAAGATAACATTGCATCAAAAACCACGAGGAAAACAATAATAAGATGTTCTCATGCAACCAAAATTGACACATCATCAGTCATAACTCGTAACAGATGATCATGCCAGTGACAACCCAATTGATCAACTCAATAGTCAAATAGTTCCATCCTGGCTGGCTCAGATATTTTTAAAGATTGGACTAAACTCTCGAATGCTCTTATGGGCAGATGAGTTTGCACACCACTACCAACCCTTAAAGTCTTATGCATGTCACAAAGAACTCCTTAACACTAAAGGCAGCCAAGAACGGTGCCTAACCCCCATGGTAAGACGCGAGGGTGGTACCATAATATACAAGGATCGCATGAACTCTTCATGACATGATGCCATTTACAATCACGACTTCCACCCTATCTACCTGCTTTAGCAAAAATATCTACTTCTATGGCAGCTTCTTTAGAAACATGATGGAAATTTGCATTTTTTTAAGGGCTTTGACTTCACTGAGGAAATAGAAAATTCTCCATAAGCAAAAGATCAAATTAGAAAAATCTCCGTAACCAAAAGATCAATTGTAAAGCAGCAAAAGCTCCAATTTACAAAATACAAAATTTGTAAATATGGCCATTCTTGGTCAGAATAAGAATGCCAACTTACTTTCCAGAGTAGTTGTAACACATCAGCGTCAATTTTTCCTGGAACTTTGGTCGCAAAAATTCTTGCAATTTCAAGAAGTGTGACTGCCATATCTGGAGTTGCCTGATGAGCCAAGAATAAAACAAAAACCATTAGCACAGGAACTACAAGGTATTAAAAGCATGGAGTTTTGAATTGAATGACAAATACTATATTTTGATGGGAGTGTGAGAGGCCCACAACTTGGGTTTGTTTTCCCCTTTATTAATTGAGATCGACTCAATGTGTGCAAGTTAACTAGGCAAAGGAGAAGAACATTGGTCTTCGAAGATGGATTTGAGGTCAGATGAGCTAAAGGACTTATTATCCACCATTTGGTAAGGAAAAAAAGGGACTTATTATCCGACAGGGAAGTTGCTTTCTCTCATGTGTTGAGTGGCTAATTCCTCCTCTGACTCTAGCCAAGGATGGTATTTTGTAATATGTTCTGCTTTTTGATGAGTGATTGTTGGTTCGCTTAATGTAATTGTTTCCTGTTTTCTGTTTAGTAGGGTTGGTTCCGTTGCCTTCCATGGGAATCATCCCCAGCCCTTTGCCTTTCTTTCAATTGATAAAATTTCAGTTAATTTCAAAAAGAAAAAAGTCAAGGCACTAAAGGAGACAAAATAGAAGATAATCTGCAGCTGTTAAGAATTACCTTAAATCGAGCGTGCAAAGTGAGCAAGATTTCATTCAATAATGTAGATGGCCAAGCTGGATCAGAAAGCTCACATGCAATGATGGCCTTCAGCTCCTCAAATGATTCATATGGGCTTTGCATCCAGATCAAAGCCTTTATGACCATTGCACGAACATAAACACATTCACATGCTACAGTTGTGCGCACTACTTCCATTAATGAAGCTAATAAGCTTGCAATTGTATCCTTCCCAGCAGTCCCATTAGACAAAGATATCGAAGAAGCTTTTGTACGTGTACCTAAACAGATTAAATAAAAAAAAACCATGACACACAAGGTTGGATACATCCTTCAAAAATCATGCACAGCAAATAGTATTATCACGCATCATATGCCTTCTTCCCATTTGCCCATGCATAACAATCAGAATTGTAAAGATCACAACGAGTACTGAAAGAACCAATCTTCCAGGTTGGTGAAACTTGAAAGCAATAAAAACTGTACAAACATAAGCTACTTTCAAGTCATAACTTGGAATCAGGTGTAGCACCCATTCCCAAAGACTAAATGTTGATAATTATGTTGATTATGCTACTAATTGTCTTCTATCATCAGTTCAGGAATAATTCAAATGACTGAATGCGGTAGGAAGCATTTTATAATCTCAGGCTGCTCGTGCTACAAAATTATTTTTGTATAGTTACAAACAATCAAATTTCTTACATTTGAAAGTTAGTGGTGTTAAAATTGTTTTAGTAAAAAAAAAAAAAAAAAACTACTATTGGTTAAATTGTGGCTGGACTCAAACCGGTTTGCGCATTTAACACAGATATCTAGAAGTCTGAAATCACAAACCAAATTTGACAAACTGTAGAGACAGATAAGAACCACTTCTTCTAGAGAGTAAAAATAAATTATCAGAAATCCACAAGGCTGCACATGAAGATTTTTCATGGGTAGTTAAAACTCTATCTAAAGGAAAAGCTACCTTCAGATTGTGAGCTTTCATCAAGATCGGGATCAGTAGACTCAACATTTTCAGAATATGCTTGAAGATGGGCTCCTTCATCTATATCATAACCTAAAGAAAAAGCAGCAGCCCTACTTTTCCCCATCTCCTGAACAACTCTTGCTGCTGCATGAAGAACAGGCCTAGAGAAACTTCGGAAAGAACTCTCCAGCCTAGGATAGGAAAAGAGAAAAGTCAAATAACAAAACAGTGAAAGAGAATGCAACAAGAATTAATCCATTTCGACTACCATAATCCATATGAATTTAAGTGCTCAACCGAGGGAAGCCAATTATAGATACATACATAATACAAGTCCAGCACAGATTATATAAGACAATAGAATAAAATAATATCTCCAATGTTTGATTATGCTAGCAATTGTACAGTTTTTAGTGAACACCCCGAATTAAGCTAGATTTAAGATCATTCATTGGGAAGATTATTGGGTGACTAGTAACCTACAAAGACAATAAGGCCTACCATGTAAGCAGGCTGCTGAAATACATGACAAAATTTTGTTGGGACAAATAAAATTGTACAGTGGAACCTTTTCAGTGGTGAATGGCAACAACTGAATGTATTCATAATTTCATATAGGAAGAAACCATATGAATCAATAGTACAAACTGGAAAGATGCACATATACAAGGGTCAACACCCATATATTAAGGGATGTTTGGAATTCATATATTCCTAAAGATTTTGCTATATTATCTCCCACTTTAGAAAATAATCTACACACGTAAAAATTAGGTGTTGGGATAACTTAGAAAATATCCTACAATATCTCACTTTCTTGTAAAAACCTACATATTAAAATATTCAAGTTTATGCCGTATAAAATAATCTTTCGTTAAGAAAACTGCCCAAAACAAGGGTCAAGAGTTTTTCCAAACATGAGTGGAAGTTCATGAGAAATCACTACCATGGTGGCCCACTATATTTTTTAATATTGATAATTTTAGTATTATTTTTTAACATTGATGGTTTCTATAGGAGTCCTACTATGACTCTCAATATTAGATGGGCCCTTTAGTGTTTATAAATTTTAAGTGGGTCCCATAACCATATATCAATTACATAGTTTCTTTGTTAATTAGTAATATTAGGTGGGTCCTACAAATGTCACATTAGGTAACCACTATCATGATAACCAATATTAAGTGGGTCCCGTACTACCAAAATTAGATGGGTCTCATACTAATTAACAATATTGGGTTATGTGACTAATTATTAGTTTTTCACCATTAAATTAGTCTCATTATTTAATGACCCCCTAGTGATTACTATAATTAGATTGGTTAATATGACTATTAACATTAAATGGATCCCACATTGATTTTTCATAGATGAATTCCTCAGTGATGGCTAATGCTCGATAGAGCTCTCTATTATAATCATCATTGGATTTATTACATTATGGTTATTAATATTTGGTGGACCCACATTGATGGAACGACATTGCTCGTGGTTATTAACATTTAGTCCAATGTTTTTTAGTTAAATAGGTCCTACCATGATTACCAATATTAAATCACTCTAGTGTAACGATTAGCTAGTGGGTTCCCATTGGGTCAATCATCCTAGTTTCTTTATTCATTTCTTGTTTCGGTGCATCATCTAATGAAAATTTTATAAATTGGCAAACACTTCAAAGGTATATTGAAATTTGTAGAAATTGTCAAACACCATAGGTGACACAATATTATAATATGATACTATTTTATTCCGTGATGATGAAATCTTATAATATTCAAATTTGGTGATATTATGTTCTACCTTTATCCAAACCCACCCTTATCTACTATGTGCAAAAGATATGCAACAGCCTGATTGGCACGTGTTAAGCAAAGAAGAGTCACTGACAAACAATGAAATTCAACAACCTTCTCATTACAAGTTTGATAAGAGGTTGAGGACGCCTCAATTTTGAAGCAGGTTTATCATTGGCAGACTTTGGTGGGAGGGCATCTTTTGATTGAGCATTATTCTCCTTTGATGACACAGAGGGTGCCTCAGGTAACTTGAGAATTTCTCTAGTCAATCGAATCCACCCAGCAGCTCGCTCCTCAGTCCTACACAGACACTACATCCATCAGAGTGAAAGTGTGGGGTGCATGTGTTATATTTGTTTGAAAAGAAAGAACTGCTACTTGCAAACAGCAACTGCTAAAGTCATTACGAAAAGATAAAAGAAGCACCTCTCCGTGTTATCAAATTTGCCCAATACACATAATATCGCCTCAAAACAAACTCTATCACTAGGATCAAGAAGAAGTTGATAAAGCACAGAGGTGAACTGAGATTTTATGTCAGGCCTTTCTGCGCATATAGTTTTAAGCAACATCAGCTAGCAAACAGTAGTCTGCATAATGGAAAGGGAAAAGGGTACTTTCTGGAAAGCAAAGACAGTCTGAAGGTTCACTTACCATCTAATGCGCGAGCTCTAGACAATGTATGGCACAATCTAGCAAGGGAAACCCTCGCAAGCACATCATGTAAATGGAGAACGTCCTGCAAAGCACCTGATTCATGGGGGAAAAAAAACTTTTCTGCTTAAAAAGAGTAAATGAGAACTCAGGGTCAACAGTTCCACACGGAAGGCAGGCAGTATAATCCAAGCAAATGCCATCCAAAAGCAAAAACCTGATAACTGTTCCTTTCCATTTATGCATTCATAAGTTTCCATGAGCGTGCATTAAGCAAGTTGGACTATCAAAGGAACATGCAAAACCTAGTCAGGCCAGAGACAACTAGGACAGAGTGATGGAGGACCTTTGGGCTCCACTCATTAATTCAGGATGAACCACCACTTATGGATCACGATTCAGGAAAGAATTTACTGAATTTCATGACTCGGTATCACTATAATAGTTTTTTTTTTTTTAAATGGGTATCAATATAATAGTTACCAGATCATTCTCATCCCTGGTCCACCAAGAATTTTGAATTTAAACGCTAAAGCTATAAACTCACATAGGAGACGTAAAAAAAAAAACCGTAATTTATATTAATAGTAAAATCTGTTATATAGTGGCAAGGTTGTCATGGGGCAGAGATTAACTTTATTTCTTAACACTGTCAGGAAAGCTTCACCAGACACACTAGTATGTGGGCATGGAAGAGTTGCATTTACAGAACTAAAAGTAGTGACTGTAAATGCTTATCCTACATCAACTTGGAATTGGCCATACTAAATTCTGATATTAAAGCATGAAAAGAAGCAATCACAAACATGATCAATAACCATACCTCCAGGAAGTACGAGCTTTCCTGCACACCAAAAGAAAATGAGATATAGTTAATGAAAAAGATAAGGAACTCAAACAGTTTGTGCATTTAGCAGTAACTATGCTAATTTCATGTGAGACTGGATATTCATGCACTACAAATGCACTTATGGTGCTTGCATTTGTGGGAATGAAGAGCACATGCATATATGCAGTAATATTTCCATGCATTTATGCTTATAAATGTACATATTAAAGTATCTAGGCATACATGCACAGAAAGAAAATGTAATATTTCTGTGTTATGTGCAAGCAGACATGATTTGACTTCTGTTCTTGCATATTCGGGTGAACAAGCGATTTTAGACAAAGATGGAAACCACTTGAATGTGAAAGAATTTATAGTCAAAAGTTAATAGACAGACCTAGTGCCATAGCAACAGAATAGGGCTCTCTAGTGGCTAAATCTGAAATCATTGCTAAAGCATGCCTCACAGCAACTGGATCAGAAAATGAAACCCTGCAGTAATGGGGGAAAAAGGAAACTCAAACATCAAAATTAAACTAACCAATTGAAACTATAAGTCAGGGATTTAAAAATCTGCCAGTCCTAGTCACCTCGAACTCAGTCCATATTGAGTCCTGGTCTCATGCAACTCGACCAAGTCATGGTGCCACTTGGTTGAGTTGACACATACTCAGTGGGACAGGCAAGCCACCATTACTGAGATTAAAACCATTTATTGAATAATCCTTTTTAAATGGTCCATTATTAAATAATTCAAAAATATCAGCCAACAATATTACAGAAAAAAAGACCATTAAAAAAACATAACAGAGCAAGAGAAATATCAAATATGAGCAAATGTGCGAAGGGAAAATGTATGAGACATTTTATTAAATCATAGTCTTACATATGAATGTACAAGTTTTACCATTCAAAAAGAAAAAAGAATGTACAAGTTTAAGACCTATGACTATGAGGATCTAAAGAAAAGATGAGATAACCTACTAGATATCCTACGATAGTAAACCATGAATCAACACACCTCCCCCATGACCACTTGTTAGACCTACTCTCTCTCTCTCTCTCTCTCTCTCTCTCTCTCTCTCTCTCTCTCTCTCACACACACACACACACACACACACACACACAAAAGAACATGTGATTGCAAAAGATAACATTTCCTAAATTATTTGTGTCATGTCTGTGTGCATTAATTAGAATTTAGCATTAACTTCTTACTCCTCTTCTAACCCCCCACCCCAAAACAAAAAAAAAAAAAAACCCAACCCTCCCCCTTCTTCCTTCTTTTTTTAAAAATTGGCAAGAAGTTTATTATTAAAGCAAAACTACAGCAACAGAGAACCCCTCAAAAAAAGAACCGGAAAAACTCAATACATACAGATCAAGCCACCATCCCTGGACCTCAAACCAAACCAAACCAAACCAAGCCTTTTCCCACTAGGTGGGGTCGGCTATATGGATTTGACGACGCCAATCAAATCTGTTTAGGGCCATGTCCTCCGTTAGATCCATGTAGGCAAGGTCATGTTTAATAGTTTCTTTCCAACTTCTCTTGGGTCTCCCTCTCCCTCTCCTACTCCTGGCAATCTCTATGCCTTCACACCTTTTAACAGGTGCTTCCATTGGACGCCTTCTAACATGGCCAAACCATCTTAGTCGATTTTCTCTCATTTTATCTCCAATCGGTGCTATTCCTACTTTGCCCCTAATCTCCTCATTCCTAATCCTATCTCTCCTTGTGATCCCGCACATCCATCTTAGCATTCTCATCTCCGCAACTTCCATCTTCTTAACATGATTATGCTTTACTGCCCAACACTCTGATCCATATAACAATGCTGGTCTTACCGCCACCTTATAATACTTTCCTTTAACCCTGAGGGGGACTTTCCGATCACACAAGACCCCCGAAGCACTCCTCCATTTGGTCCACCCGGCCTGAATCCTGTGACTTACATCAGTATCAATCCCTCCATCCTGTTGCACCATCGATCCAAGGTACCTAAAGTTTTCTTTCTCTACAATCTTTTGTGTGCCTAAACTTACTTTTATGTTACCAAGTGTCCTACTTTGGCTAAACTTGCACTCCATATATTCCGTCTTGCATCGACTTAGCCTAAACCCTTTTGTCTCTAACGTTTTCCGCCATACTTCTAGCTTAGCATTCACTCCTTCTCTCGTCTCATCTACTAAAACAATGTCATCTGCAAATAGCATACACCACGGCACCTCATCCTGAATATGTCTTGTAATCTCATCGATAACTAGGGCAAACAAGTACGGGCTTAACGCTGAGCCTTGGTGTAGACCAATCGTGATAGGAAACTCCTTAGTCTCTCCGCCAGTCGTCCTTATAGATGTCACGGCTCTATCATACATATCCTTTATCGCCTCAATATATGCGACACACACTCTTTTCTTTCCCAGTACTCCCCATAGAATCTCCCTAGGAACCCGGTCATAGGCCTTCTCCAAGTCAATGAACACCATATGTAAATCTTTCTGGCCTTCTCTATACTGTTCCATTAACCTCCTCAAGAGAAAGATAGCCTCCATGGTTGATCTCCCAGGCATGAAACCAAATTGATTATCTGAAATGTTTGTTGTTCTTCTTAGTCTTCTCTCAATAACTCTCTCCCATAATTTCATCGTATGGCTCATCAATTTAATCCCGCGGTAGTTCGCACAGTTCTGAATATCTCCTTTGTTCTTGTATATGGGTATAAGAATACTTTTCCTCCATGCATCAGGCATCTTCTTGCTCTTTAGCACTACATTAAAAAGTTTTGTCAACCAATTTATGCCATTATCCCCCAAGCACCTCCAGACCTCAATAGGGATACCATCTGGTCCAACCGCTTTCCCATTCTTCATCCTTTTCAATACTTCTTTAACTTCTTCCCTACTGATTCTCCTATAGAACATATGATTCGATTCTTCCCTAGAAATGGTAAGCTGTCCCAATTGTATGTCACTACTACTGCTTTCGTTAAATAACTTGTAGAAGTAGCTCTTCCAACGCTCCTTTATCTCATCGTCCTTTACTAATACCTTTTCATCCTCATCCTTAATGCATTTAACTTGGTTTAAGTCCTTGGTCCGCCTATCTCTGGCTTTAGCAAGCTTGAATATCTCTCTTTCGCCTTCCTTAGTGTCAAGTCGCCTATATAGCTCCTCAAATGCCTTTGCCTTGGCCTCACTAACTGCCTTTTTGGTTTCTCGTTTTGCTTCTTTATATTTTTCCAAGTTTGCTGCATTTCGATCCTTTTGCCAAGTTTTAAAACTCTCTCTTTTAACTCTTATCTTGTCTTGAACGGCCTTGCTCCACCACCATGCCTCCTTCTGTGCCGGAGCACCCCCTTTGGATTCTCCTAAGACTTCTTTCCCTACCCTCCTAATACACTCTGCTACCTTATCCCACATATTATTTGCACTCTCATTTATCGCCCAAACGTCTTCCTCTAGTACTCTATCCCTAAATGCTAGTTGCTTATCACCTTTCAAGTTCCACCATTTAGTCTTTGAGCATCTATACAACTTCTTTTTTGTAGTCCACCTTTGTAGCTGCACATCTATGATCAACAACCTATGTTGGGAAGTCAAGCTCTCCCCCGGTATCACCTTGCAATCTTTACAAGCTAAGCGGTCTCTTTTCCTAATTAAGAAGAAGTCAATCTGTGTCCTTGAGGAGCCACTCTTATAAGTCACCAAATGCTCCTCTCTCTTCCTAAAAAAGGTGTTAGTCACCATGAGATCATAAGCCACTGAAAAGTCCAAAATATCCTTCCCTTCTTCATTTCTATTACCGTATCCAAGTCCCCCATGTACTCCTATATATCCATCTACGTCGCGTCCTACATGGCCATTCAAATCTCCTCCTATGAAGACCATCTCGCCTTGGGGTATCTCTAGTAGCACTCCTTCCAAGTCTTCCCAAAACTTCTCCTTATGTCCATCTCCTAAGCCCACCTGGGGGGCATAAGCACTAATTACGTTCACTATCTCTTCTCCTAACACTAACTTAATTGCAATAATCCTATCTCCACAACGCTTTACATTAACTATATCTTCCTTTAAGTCCTTGCTCACTACTATGCCAACCCCATTCCTCGCTCTATTAAGTCCCGTATACCATAACTTATACCCAGTCCTCTCGATCTCTTTAGCTTTCTGTCCCACCCACCTTGTCTCTTGCAAGCAGGCAATTGCGATTCGTCTCCTTTCCATTGTATCCACCACTTCCATAAGTTTCCCAGTTAGGCTCCCAATGTTCCAAGTACCTAATCTCAGTCTTCTATTTTGGGCTAGCTTCCTTACCCCCCGCACTCGTCCAATAAAGTGTGGGGACCCTTGCCTATTTAGCACTGCACCCGGGCGCCGATGCAGCGGTCCTTGCTCACTTATCACTGTACTCGGACTATACAGCGCGTCGCTAAGTAGGGGACGCCCCAACGAAATATCATTAGGTCTCAAATCCATAAAGAAATCCGACTGAGTATTGTGCTGGCTGTCGGCTACCTAACGCACAACCCTCCTCCTTTGTCCGGGCTTGGGACCGGCTATGTCAAGGATACCCCAACATAGGCGGAGTTCATCCCTGGACCTCAAGCCCCAAAAAAACAATTCCCTCGAACCTAGAAGGACACTACTACCTCAGCAAGCCCAACTAAGAAAATCACATTAGGCAACTACGAGTCACAAATGATTCTCATGTCCTCCACATTATATTCCGAGAAAAGACCCCTAGAGCTTGGCCAACAGTAATGGGGCGTTTTGACTTCCACCCAACCATCCAAATTTTGCAAAGAGAGTAGTGCTACAGGCTGATTCATCCCTTTTCCAATCAAGAAGCTAACCTGCATCCCCTAGGACTTCTAAGTTCTAGGTCAGTTACCAACTGAGCTGGGCAGGCAGGCGTGTATGGATCATTTGCTCAAATATCATGAGAAAATTGCTCCTTCTTCAAATGGAATGGTTTAAAGTAATGGCTGTTTAAAAGAAATAGCTAAATATGCATTCTATTTTGTGCATTATTTGCCCATCATTAATTAGTAATTACAGCACAACAGTATCCCAAATATCACAGTGAACAAAAACACCAACACATCCCATAGATGAGAACATCAGTTATCACGACTCAATCATAATCTTGACATAATACAATGTCAAAGACAATAAAGTGAAACTGTAATTACCCTTGTATAGCTCGATGCAGGAATGCTGGATTTCCTGGATCCAAAGGAAGTCTTCTCAGAGCACTAATGGCAGCATATTGCAAATTACTCCGCATAATAAACTGTACAAGTTTGAACATCACTTACTACCATGTTACAAATTAGTCCAAATAATAGAATGTACAAGTTTGAACATCACTTACTACCATATCATGACTAGCAAGGACAGGACAGTAACAAATAACCAAAAAGAGAAGTACATCATTCAAAAAAAAAAAAGTGATGGCAAAAGTTCAATCACCAACCCATCTGTTAAAGCATAATTTAAACAAAGTTGCTACTGAAAAATCACATCTATCTTATCTCAAAATCATACAGGACA
This sequence comes from Umbellularia californica, assembly GCA_028538565.1. NCBI lineage: Eukaryota > Viridiplantae > Streptophyta > Magnoliopsida > Laurales > Lauraceae > Umbellularia > Umbellularia californica. Next base: position 86,018,501 of record JAPQWN010000004.1, on the reverse strand, counting down.
AAAAGGAAACAAATGGGTTGTATTAAACGGAAAACCACAGGTGACAGATGATGCAAAGATAACAACCATAGTCGATTAAATGTTTCAATCTATGTGAATGCAAAAGTACTACACAGACTTGAACAACCAGTTGGATGCCCATAAAAATCTCAGATTGATCAAATGTTTCATTAAACTGAATTATGACCCTCAAGCATAGACAGTCAAGTCACCTTCTCTAATAAGCAATGCTTGAACAAATCTCCTTGATTACCATCAAGGAAATGTAAAAGAAAAGAAAATATCCTTTGATAGCCAGCTCACAGGAGTAAATATGCAGAGGCCTGTAAGCTACTTCACCACGTCTCATTTTCTATTCAGGTCTCATGGAGATTTAGAAGACTTAGGGCCCAACGAGCAACGTTCTTCTCTCTTTTTTTGAAAAGGTAACAAAGACTTCAATAAAATATATAGAGCAATACCGTAAAATGAGTTTGCCCCAAACATTCTTAGGGTAACCAAATACAATAAACATTAGCTGGAAGATATCAACCCACTAGCAATTAAGAATTAAGAGAGCTTCCTTGTTTAGTCCTAATTTAGCAAGCTTGTCCACTTCCTCGTTGACTTCTCCCAGTACAATGTTGGATCTATAGCTAGTGATTTCACTTCACTCAGCACACAGAAAAAGCGCCATGGTTGTTTTGACTTCCCTTTGGCCCACTAAATTGCACTAATTAAGACCCCTCCTACTATGCACCGTTCTATGCATGAAAGAAGCTGTAGTCCTTTCCTAATGGCCATAACCACCATCCTGTTGGAATCCCTCATACCTGCTGGGGTTGGAAAAACCATTACCATGTCTCCATTTCCATTCCTTGTAATCCCACCTAAACCCGAGGGCTTTAGTTTCCTTTTAGAGCTACCATGGACATCCAGCTAGTAGCCTACATTTGGTGTAGGGTTTAGAGGCAATTATGCATGACTTCCAGTATCTACAAAGATTCCATTTTGATATCTTTCGGAACTCATCTTGCATAGCCAATCATCTGAATAAAACCCTTTTGATAGCTACCATGGACATCCAGCTTGTAGCCTACATTTGGTGTAGGGTTTTTAGGGGCCAATTATGCATGACTTCCAGTCTCTACAAAGATCCCATTCTGAAATTCCTTGGAACTCATCTTGCGTAGCCCATCATCTGAATGAAGCCCTAATCCTTACAATTGTGGCTCAAGAGGAGCATTTGCCTACAACTATTCTTTTTTTTTTTTTTCTTCTTCTTGTTTTTACTTTCAACATGGCCATGCAATTGCAAGTGGTACCACTTTCGACAAAATTTGACTGCTTTGAAGGAAACCGGGGCCCAAGTTCCTATGCTGGAGTAAAAGGAATTTGAAATGACCCAATCAGTTCAGAACAAATTGAGCGGGGAAGGAGAGAGGGTTGGGGGTGACCAAACTGGTAAAACAAATGGACAAAAGAGAAGATTAACACATTCCTCATTGACCCAACCGACACAACAAATGGCTATTTTGAATTTTGAAATCAAGGGTTTCCTCCTTGTAAGAGGTGTAATCTCAAATTACGAAGTCAAGAATTTTAAAGTGTCTTTTATCGATATTATCTTATTTTCCTTTCTTTTTTTCTGCTTACGAAAATAGACTCAAACCCAAAAACCTCAATGTCCAGACAACTAACTAATAGTCTCTCATTGTTTCTTTTATTCTTTGATTGGGAAAGTCGTGATTCATATATAGGCAAACTTAACACATGCAAACACAGTGCTGATCTCTAAAAAAAGTCTTACTGATCATAACCATGAAAGCGGTTATGTATTCCCAAGATGACATACACTGTTTCATTTTATATATGCACCATCAAAAGCAACTGTGGGAAATCGCTAACAATCAATTCTTGCTATGTGCAAAAGTAATTTGTTCCATGTGTTGCATTTGATGAGAACTAATCATAAAAAAACCACTGACGCAAACTAAACATCAGAAATCACCACTAAGGTAATAGTTATGAAAACTTGCATTATTAAGCATAAGAACGCATTTGCAATATGTAAATAATAGATGACAAAATGAGTATATCAGAAGCCAAAAAAAAAATAACATTTCTTCATCCTAATTCACAATAGTTGTTGAATCCAATACCTCCTTGTCTCCACCCTGCTTACCAAACACACCCTTCTTACGCTTTTGCTTTGTATCAGCAACCTGAAACCCAAAAGACAAGGAAGATACAAAAAAAGAACTTTTAAGACCTCAAAACTTATCTGAAGAGTCAAAGTTGCAACACCCAAAAGTTAAAAATAAATAAAAAATTAAGTAGTTGATAAACATTGAAATTCAAGAGATATTCAAGGACTTTTATTAAATTTTCCGTATATAGCCAATGAAACTAAAATACTGAACAAACCTTCTCAAGAATGCCAAAAACAATCTCATATAGTTTGGCCAATATCTCAGAATTGCTTGCCGGAGCAAAAGTAAGGGCTTTCAAAGCTGCTAGTCTTCGCGCATGAACTTCAAAATACAAAATAACACAGTCAAATTACTATCACACACCACTTGGATATACAAGTCCATAAACTCAGCTGAAATATATTTGGGTGTGTATTGATGTATGGATGTCTGTAGTTGGAGGTGTCAGTATACTCGTCTTATACCAGCAACCTCTTTTTGTATGTGCTCTTATACGTAATAAAAGTTTTCATTATATATATATATATATATATATCCCTGTTCCTCTGGTTCGCACGGTCTGTTGGGCCCACTGGGGCCCCATAGATTATGGGACATTGGGGGGGATGGAAAGATCCACTCACGATGGACCCGAATATCAAAAAAGGGGTCAATCTCATGCCGGTAGCCCCTTGATCCATGGCCTCCATGTTTAACAGCTTTATATTGAAGAAAAAATAACCCCTGATCCAAAGGTCCAGTCCATTCAGTGGGTGCAAACCCTGGAGTCTAGTGACTATCAGGGGGGGTCCCGTGTGTGTCGCGCTTGTATGTATGTATGCATACATTAAGTTTTCCTGGAAGACATCCAACATATGGAGTTACTTATATGTGGATATCCCTGTGTGCCCGCTTGGCCATCATATGATCAACTAGTTGTTAGAAATGGGTCCTTGATAGGAGAATTAGGGTTCGGTTTCTGGGGTTGGGATTGGGGGGTGGGGTTGGGGAGAGAGAGAGAGAGAGAGAGAGAGAGAGAGAGAGAGAGATGGTGTCGGGTGTTTTGTGACCGATTGAAAGTCACACAAAATTCAAGCCATTCTACTAGCGTTATTTGCTCTGTCATGTGACACCAGCAAGCCTGTAGGCGACTCTTAGTCCCTCCGGAAGTGATGACAATTGGAAATTATTCAGCAAAAGATTCCTATATGCACACTTTTATGCCTACTCTGCATCAATTTGTTATAAACACACAAGTCCTGTCATGGATTTCTTCTTGTCTGTTATCATTTTTTCTTCACCCCTTGCTCCCATTTTTCCTTTTTCAGTTTTTTCCAAAGTTCTACTAGTGCAACAACCAGCTTGGCAGTGATGAATCTTAAGTCCCTCTATGAGGGGTCGGTTGTCTTTTACACGCATGATAGGAAAATGGTTTTCACATATGAAATATTTACATATGCAAGTGTTACACATGTGAAACACATTACTATGTTTGTCAAAATCATCATTTTCACATGTCTAAATGAGTTTTTTTTTTTTTAATTGGTAAATTTGGAAATGCATTAGAAATAAAAGAGTACATAGTAGAAAAGAAACAAGACCATACATAGTGTCTAAATGAGTATATCCAACTGTGTTAAGTGTACCATGGATTTTCTAGAAGTCTTTTACAAATTTCTCAAAATCCATGAAGAATTAAGATAAGAAATTTTGCCTCCTACCTGTTTTTAGCCATATAAAGAAGATGAATGGTTCGGATCATGAATTGGGGGCCCACAAAAGTGCAAAAAAATTAGATATTTACACATGGGATTTATTGGACATTTTTCACAAATTTCACAAAATCCATTTAAGAGTTAAGATGAGAATTTTTTTTTTCTCCTAGCCGTATGGGACCCACAAACTCAATAATAACAATGAAAGAGTTTGGGACCCACAAACTCAATAATAATAATTATTAATATTATAATGTTGCTGGTGGGATTCGAACCAGGGTCAAATGACAGTCACCATGTGTGCCCGCACTTTGCTATAGTACGCGTAAACCACCTTACCACCTTTACAGATTTGTAAATTTTATGCAAAAAAATGGTGTTATTTACATACCATTTTCACACCTCATTTACAAATGCATAAATCAGTGCAAACAAATGTGAACGAGCATAACAATTACACATGCATAATATTCACATATGTAAATGATGGTAAACAAACAACCCCTAAGTGATAACACATGGATATTATCGTGCAGAAGATTCCTATATGCTCACTTTTATGCCTATCCTACATCAGTTGGTATCAAAGCAAGTCTTGTTGTGGATTTGTTCTTGTTTGTCATCATTTTTCTTCTCCCCTCCTTACCCTCTTTCCTTTTTCAATTTCTTTCAAAACCAAAGATCAAAATAGTGATTGCGGTGGACGTAGCGGCCAGCGGCCAGTGGCCAAAACGCTACGTAGCAAGCAATGCATAGAATTTGCAACGATATGTAGTGGCGTAGCAGTGTGAATTTTATAAGTGGTCAAAAGAATTCAAATCTACTGTAGCAGGCAATCTTTTTTTTTCTATTTAACGATTTGGAACCATATAAGGGTAGAAACTAGAGACAACTTTAGAAAAGGCTATTGAGGAGAAGAAATAGGAAAAATAATACTCAAATTAAAATTGCCCGTCTTTACTAGGTTTTAGACATTAGCACATATGTGAGGCCCACTGTTGATTCATCTCCTTTAAATCATACAAGCTGTAGCACCTTTTAGCTCTCCTACCCAGCTGGTGAGCTTTGCATCCACATAGAAGCACCAAGGAGTCTGCATATTAGCTATATGCAGACCTTCCGTGGAAGAAATTATATGTATGGAAATTTCTTCTGCCAACTGGTATGTATTAAAATGGAGATGATACAGAGGCTATCACTAAAGTTAAGATGACAAAACTATAGAAGTCTGTAAAACAAGTCAAATGCAGAGACTACTATACATTCAATGTCAGCATTGGAGGCCTCTGAAGTAAGCTGCTCTACAATTCTAGGTACAACATCTGCTCTTGTCACCCCTCCAACAGCATCAATGTCAGCAAGAGCATCCCAGTTAGGCGTCGGGATCCCACCACCAGGAGTTAAACCTTGAGCACCATTATCCGATAGTATCCTGGCCAAGTAATAGTAGACATAACGCAAGACACTCCTGTCTTCACATTGTTGATCAAGCTGCAAAAATTGAAGGGAAAACTCGCGAATCATTTTTCATCAGTACACCAGAATCCACTTGCATTTATGACATCGCACCCCAGTTAGATCTAACTATTCAATGGTACATGGGGAAAGGAGGATAAGCTCTTAATTAGAAAATCATGAATCCATGATAGAGACGCCAATAATTTTAAGAGTCAAACCAAATAGAGAGGGAAAATATTGATAATCAAACAGTAAACAACTCTGGCATTGTTCAAACAGAGCCAGATATGCTTATTGATTACAAAACAATACAGCAGGTTGACTTAGAGAAGCATATACAATTTTAAGTAATCAACCAAAGCAAACAATTATAAGCTGATTTACCAAACCTCTTACCTAATGAAAAAAATATGAAAGTTGTTTGGTATTTAGCTTTAAGAAAGAGTGTACTAGGATAGCTCCCATTCCTGACATTGCAATGCATTTAACACTCAAAAAATGGCACAAAGTTCATAACTCATGGGCTGTGACTCTGTCAAATCAGAAAGTATTCTATGTTGCAAGCTCAAGCCTGGTTTTCTACTTGAATTGAGTTCATAAGCATAGATGATTCTACCGTACAAGATGAAACACAAGATACACTAACACACAAATACCATCACTGGACAACTTATATCGGATAATGATGGTGGGTGGGCGCATCACAAACCGCAAGTTGCTAAGATTGAGTGAGTGGGCCCCACTTTCCATTATCACCACTATGGATAATAAATGATTGTTGTCAAAAAGATATTAATAAAAAAAGTTCTACAAAAGCATAATCTCAATACCATGGAGTACCAATGTGTTTCTACCAATTACTGGCACACGCAACAATGAAATGATATTGTGCAAAGACACTTACACATCTGTTTTTTGTCATATAATAAATGCAACCGAACACGAGTAGTTTCTCAGGTTTCAATAGAAATAAACCCAAATATACATAAGCCATCACCACAAGAGATGTATCAGATGTATACAGCCACACTTCCAAGACCCAACCATATAAATGTTGAATAATTTAATTACAAGCAGTTAAGTCGCATGGATTCAAGAACCAATTAAGTTTTACTTTAAGAAACCGTGTGAACAGAGACACTAACCACATGAACAAACACATCATTATGAGAATAACAAAAGTAATGAAAGGGAGAGATGGACAAGATCATACCATAAGCAGAGATGGTGCTATAGAAGGATCTACCGAATTGTACACAGCCAATTTTGGAAATACATGATTAACTAATTGCTTCTGGGAGCTTTTCTACACAGAAAAAAAATAGATACAATAGATTTTTTATTGTTAATAACTTATACTGGAAAGGAAAACACCTGGAAGACAATTAATAGATACCTGATCTGACGCTGCAGCAAGTTCGTGAATACTCCGTGCAAGCTGTGAATATGAAACAGGCTGCAAATAGAAGGTCATTAGAATTTGGATAACCTATATGTGGTGCACACTGCAGCCAATATGTTAGCATGAAACTGTTAGAAATAATACTAATGAGTAATGACGACCACAATGACAATAATAATAGTCTATAGGCAGAAGCAGTCGTTAGGGGGAAAAACAGCAAGAAAACCAATCCATGTTAATCAACACTACCAACATTTAAAAGATGAAAACGGAGTTCAAGGCAAGCAATGGCAGGTAGATGGAACAAGGCTTGAATGATGATGATTGGATCACTTAGCAAGCCATATATATGTATAGAAAGGTAGATCCATTCCTACACAAGCACCCAAAAAAAAAAGGAAACTTAAAAAAAATCAATCCCAAAAATATTGGATCCTGATATTGTGGAGTGATGAACAAGATCAATGTCTGACTATTTACGCAATATCAACCTCTTGCTAAGACAAACGATCCACTTCTTCATTTATCTCTATATAGACATGCAGGACAATGTCATTGATGACAATAAGTCTCCGCGGTTCTCCTTCTTCCAGACTACTTCATAACATATTTCTAATCCCTCCATTATGACTTATGAGATTCCAACCTGACTTCCCTTGAATATCCTCATTGTTAAGTTGCATGGATATGTTTATGTGTTGGAATCCAATCCTAGTATGAGGTATCCTATTCGGCACAACCCAAAGCATAGGATTCATGGAATCAGCATAATGTGTCCAAAAGTTTCAATAAGCACATATTTATAAATAAAAAAATGCAAGAGTAGCACCAATAAAAAAAAACATGTCCAAATTTTTACACTAAATGATCAAGTAATAAACATTTCAATGTTTTATTAGATTCCAAACTAAGAGAAGGTGTAATAATATTTTCTCTGCTACAGAAAGTAGTTCAGATTACTACTAGAAGAACCCGTAAAGAATTTGACATGGTGTTGTGACTGAGGCGTGTCTTACATGTGCGTGTTCATTATATGAAAGAATTCATGCAACATAGCCTCAATGTCCCTCGACTTGTAAGAACTACTGCTTCATTAGACTCTTTTATGCTAACTGAATCTTGAGAAAATAAGCAAAACCTCCTCCATGTTGTTCTTTAAGTCCTGCATATCCCAACAAGTCCAAGGTTGCCTCTTGTTGCTGTGACCGCATGAAGCTAAACTAGGGATGTCAATGTCGGAACCTTGGTTAACTGGATGGTCATAGGTCCATTGACATCCCTGGTTTTTGTTCTTCTTGATCAAAAACTAGGGATGTCAATGGACCTATGACTATCCAGTTAACCAAGGTTCCGACATTAAAAAATTAGCATATGGACCCTTTTTTGTCCTTTATTATTGATCTAGGCAGGGTTCTACTCAGGCCATGCTTCTATTTTCAAATCACTACGATGATACTTTTAGTAACTCGATGATTTTAAGTCACTTCAGGATACTTGTGTCCATCAAGTCGGAGCGGGTTCAGGTATTTAGAATTAATTAGAGTCAAATAAACCATCCCAGTTCAGCTGGCTGTGTGTGGCCCTTTTCCGTTTCACTGTTCTACATCCCATCTTAGATGCTCCCAATTTACCCAAAATGTTAGACAGGCTCAAACCTCTAAAGTCTTACTATTTAAACCCAATATGCTAATCTTGCTCAAATCAACTCAAGAACCTTCTCTGGACAACTTTCTTTTTGGTTAAATATTTATATTGTTCTTTTGCTTCCATGATGATTTTTCATGGGACCCGTTTGTGGTGCCATCTTCCATAATATATATATATATATATATATAGAGAGAGAGAGAGAGAGAGAGAGAGAGGTAGAGATACATGCAATCTACAATAATATATGTCCCCTTTACTGAAATGGCTCGGGCCTTAAGAGCTATAGGACCAAAGAAAAAGAAAACTCTGTTTCACACACATCTTGCAAGCCCGCACAATAAGAATGGATCACCAACCAAGGCAAATTTCACACCCCGTGTAACACATGGTGAAGCATAGAGAGTAGCTAAATTGGCCATAATTGGACAGACAGCTTCCTAGTCCTACTAAGAAGAATAGGTAAACCTTTGAGAATACACTTGTGAAATTCACCAAAATTGCGGCAATAGCGGGCTAGTAGCCCATCACCAATGAAACAATCTCATCACCAATGAAACAATTCTGAGATTGAAAATCTCCAATCAAGAACATAAAGACCTTCGTTACCAATACCATACAACAATGAAGAACAATTAACGGAAGCAGAGTGGCAACCAGGAGTAGTCGCAGGACCTTAAGCTCCAGAGCAGTGAAACTCCGAGCTGGAGAAAGCTGCCTACTGGTGCTGGTGCACCCACACAAGGATTGCACTTGCAACATGAGCCTACAATTATTCCATCCCAATTCACACGCATGATGTGAAGGTTATATATTCCACCTGCATATTCACAGAACGCATGGAAGCCGCCATGGCTAAGCACTAGGCCAACATTTCACACTGACCGAAAGATCCAAATCACACAATCATCAGTGGCCATGGGAAGGATGACGGACAATGGAGAAACTAGAAAGGTCTGTGTGACTATCATCGTCCAAACTCTCCCAACAGTTTACTATCCTCCTCAGATCTCAACTACCGATTCCTGGGTTCCAGCAGCAGCATGTCTGTACTGCTAGGTACTCCTCGGGATGCATTTTGGACGACATCATGAATTGTCATGATACCTCATACCCAATGCCGGGTGTGGAATGCATTACGATCCGCCAGTTCACAGATCTAATCTAAACTTGTTCAGGTAGAGATGAATTGAGATAAATGGAGGGGAGTAGTGGAGAGCAAATTGAAATACCTTCTTCTTCTGCTTCTGGGGGATGATGTTGGTACGGACAGGGTTGAGAGCTTTGGCGACGGAGATGGTATCGCTTTGGATCTGCATCAAGGTGCCTTTCTTGGGGGGTCTTCGATCGGGCTGAGGCGGCTTTCCGAGTGTGGAAGGCGCTGATGCTGATGCCGCTGGAGTGGATTGGGAAACGGTGGAGGGATCTGCCGTGATTAGATCCATGAGGGTTGTCCCAGCAGCAGATTCCGAGCCAGACGCCATGGCCCTAGAGCAGAGCAAACCAGAGGCTTTTTCTTCTTCTTCTTCTTATTCTTATTTGATTCGGTAGGAGGGAGAAAGGGCTCCGGGGTAGGCTTTCTCTTCCTTTCTGCGTGCACAGAGAGAGGGTCGTCGGAATGAAGCCGGTCGAAGGACCTGCTAAGGACTTAAATCATAACGTACCGTCTGTGTGTTATTTTATTATTATTATTTTTTATTTTGGGAGAAAGAGGAATTTAAAGGATAAATTCCATTAGAATTCTATATTGTATTCCGATATGGTCTGTCCTACCAAGACCCCGTATTATATTGGACACAAGAGAGGTCCTCATGTGGCTTTTTTTCTTTTTCTTTTTATCGTTTTGCGATATGGTATCGCAAAATAACAAGAAAAAAGGACGAATCTGAATTTTTTCCCTCTAATGAAGAGGAGGAGCGAGGATCGCCTCAACATGCCTGTAAGTGCCTAAAATTACGGACTTGGTTATATGATTATGAAGCTCTTAATGTTGCTGTTAGGCTAATTGGATTGGATGTATTGAACTTGAAAGGGATAAGAGAAACAAAGGTCAGAGCCCTCGGCTGCAGTCAGCCGAATGCACTCTAAGGCTTAAGTTAGTGCTGTCACTGAACAAAGGGGGAATGAGTGAAGAAAAAAGAGGTTCAAGCAGTGAGGGAAGAGTACTACATAGTGCGTACCTTTCATGGAGCTTACCATGCATATATATAGGGAACGAGTGTCCCATCAAAAACTTCCTGAGTGGGGGTAGTTGAGGGCACTGTCCTATCAGATTTTCCTCAATCCTTCTCATTGATACGGATGTGATTGACAGGTAGGGATAACCCCTTGCCGGAATCCGGCGGCCACCCTATTTGCTGATACATTCTGCAACGTAGCTGTCCCGTCACATAATGAGAATTAGACGTTCAGTGCTCACCTCGGTCAACTAGACCGAACTGGAGAAGGTGCTGAGGCCGGGCGCGCTCGAGGTCAGGCACTGCTGCCGAGGTGCACGAGGCCTAGCCCAGAGGAGCAGGATCGATACTCTTACTGAGACCAACTCTATCTTAGTGCCAGCTGCCACAATTGCCGAGCTGGATAAAATGGGATTGAGGCAATCATGATTGGTACTTTTACCTAAGTCAGGAGTAACCTCGATATCAAGAAAACACCCCACACAATGCCCATCTTCTTCTCTTTCCCCATTCAAGACCTCATCCCATACACAAAATAAGCACAATCTCTCTCTCAAAAAACCGTTCAATGAAGGAAAAATTTCTCTTAAACATTTCATCAAACACTTTCGTTACCACCACCAACTAACCTTGTGTTGTGTATACCCAATGTAGACTCATATACTCTATAATGTTTTTTTAATTGATATATCTCCCGGTCAGGATTCGTGATTTCTTGCCGGTTTTGGCTGAATAATACTTTGTAATGCTTGAGTTGCTACTATGAAGATAGGCGGATTCTTAGCATTTCTTTTACTTGATGTTCTTATGTACAAAAAGCAGATGAGATGTAATGAAATATTAATTTCTGTAGTTAAACTGCAACTGCCGCTTTGATGAATGCTTTACATCATTATGATTGAGAAAATAAAAAAAAGCTCTTAGGAAAAGTGAGTGTTAATAGTTACATCAGTGTCTTTCAACCTGGTTCGGTCTTTTCTGTTAAACGAATGGCTGCTGAAACATGTAATCAGCGCAGCGGTACAGACTCCTGTTTCGGGTGTTACAATCTGGTTTCTTCAAGTGTATGGACTCTAATTAGAATCTTCCCTATTATTCAAAGGTATTTTAATCAATAAAGAAAAACACCAACTGAACCGTCTGGGAGTTTTTTTTTTTTTTTTTGGTGGGGGTTTTCTCGGCAAGGAAAGAACCGTCGCATAATCCATGCGTAAAGCCAAACATTGTGATTTTATAGCATAGTAGTTTGGTAAGAACGGAATCGAAATGCTTCACATGACTTTGACGACCTTTGATTTTACATAGTGCCATATCTATCTAAGGGAGATCACCCAAATTCATATTTTTTCTTTTTATTTTGCGATATGATCAATATCGATCATTCTGCTGTGTCAGCAAATAAGATAGTTATATTTCTTCAACATATCGCAAAATGACAAAAAAAAATAAAAAAAGAAAAATGCCACATGAGGACCCCTCCCGTGTCCAATGTGATACGAGGTATTGGTAGGACATATTGGATCCTATGGGGATTTATCTCGTAAATTCCTCTTTTATTATTATTATTTTTTCATAAAGAACGCTCATGGCCCATGATGATGGTATTTGGAGAAATGTTCTCCAACGAGCTGGTCCAGCTCCGTGGGGCCCACCTTAGATTGGTTCAGGCCCTTTCTTACTGACTCTTATTCCCTCGTGATCTGGTATAAGGCCCACGGTCACTATCCTCAAATATTTTATCCACCGTTGGATTGAGTCCTCATGAAATCTATGGTTAAAAGACTACTAAAGCTCACTGCTTTTAAATTATGAGGGTTATGATTTATCTTTCAATGTTGATTCTTTTGTTGGCCCTAATATGTGTGAAAGCGTTTCCATGCACCCACCCCACTACTAAGGAGGCATCTTAAGTGGGTCCCATGAGCTGGACTGGTTACTGCTCGTGTGCATAGTTAGTTTTCTCTTACCAGAACATTGCCCCATGGTATTTGTTGCGTGTACAAATACCCTCTTTAAGAAAAATAGTGGGATCTTTAAAAAAATTATAATAATTCTTTTTTATGAAAAAAACATAAATAATCGTGGCTGACCGTTGTAGTGCGCATCAGGACCATCACCGAACTAGGGATCCTCTTGAATTTCACCATGTCCCATGTGACGAATGGCACAGATGCACGGGAAAAAAATCATATGTTATCCATAATTATGAATATCAAGCATCAGCCCCATTAATTTTGGTAGTAGTGTCACCGATTGAATGACATTTATCTTGGACTGTTTAGATTGTCACTACTTAAACCTTATGATGGATTCTTAGAGACCTATTTACATATAAGCATGATATAGCTACGATACAATGTACTACAAAACTCTCTTGGGTTATTTGTAATTTTATCCATTTTCACATTGGCCACCCATTATATTTTTTAGTAGCTGGGACAAATTGCGTGCACGAATAAAAAATGATTTGGTCGTAAAACAAATACATTATTATCATCGTATTTAATTCTCTCTACATTCAAATCGATTGCAAAAACAATAAACACTTGTACTTATTATAATTAACTCGATCCATATGACCTGCCATTGGATTGACGAAAGCTTTGGAATATATGATTAGGCTTTATGTGCGTAAGAGGGTTATTGAGAGAGGGAGAGAGGCCATTGGGACTAGGGATAAATTAATGATATTTTTACAAACAATGGCATGCTCATTTTTTGTTTAATGGATGTAAGGGCAAAGTTGTCTTTTTTTATTATTATTATAAAAATTCAGGACAAAACCACATGGTAGTTGCCCATTCTTGTTCGGATTGGTGACCCGAGGACATGAAAGGTATTATATAAATATCTCATTCGTTTATTATTCATCTTCGTCTTCCTCCTCCTCATTTTTCCTCCAGCTCCTTCGACCTCTACCACAAACATTTTTCTTCATGATATGGTGACCTCAATGGTCGTGGAATTGGTGCAAGTGAGAGCTTGCTACCAAAACATCCCAATATAATATATAGTCATCTAAATGCATCATCTTTCTTATCCCTATTTCTCCCACAATCTAAACAAAACCCTTCTAAACCCATTCTTCCTCCTCTAACCAAACGTGTAAAACTTCACTCCCATCTCACATAACTTACCTTCTCTCTCTTTCTTGAATCTATCTTTTTTCTCTCATTTTTTTCCCTCTCTCTATACGTTTCAGCATCTTTTTCTCATTTCCCAACATAACAACTGTCCATTCCAATTTGATTCCCTCTGCATCCTAATTCCCACCAATCCAATTCACAACGTCTAAACCAACCTTATATTTGCAATCAATACACATCTTTCACATTTTTCTTTCACTATCATCTTCAACTTCACCCATCATTACGATCAAGCCCCCATCACCAGACGGCCACTATTCAAAAGAAGAACGACTTTTTCCTTTTTTTTTTTTAAATCTAACTTGGCCAACGATATTGCCACTTACATATGAAAAGAAAAAAAAAAACAAGCGGGGATATTGCCACTCGGCGAAAAAAAAAAGAACAAAAAGGGTCACTCGGACTATAGTAGATTCATATCTTTTAGGTCATTTTTGGTCTAAAGTGAATTTAAAGGGATTTTTTCGATAAATCCTCTCTATATATTTTTTAATTGTCTTAGTATCCAATGTTAGAAATTTCAATGATCTAGAGCACATAATATATAGGCCATGAGACGAGATTAGGAATAATATGCGCGAACATCTGTAGACTATAATACTTAAGAGGTGTAAACTGGCACGACACGACCCACTTTCAGGCCAGCCAGTGAAAATTCACGGGCCGTGCCATGCCATACCAAGCTTGGCCCACCACAGCTTAGGTCGTACTGTGCTGGGCTATGTCGCCCACGGGCTGGCTCACATACCCATCATAAATTTTTTATATGAATTAAAATAGATTTTATAGACTTTTAGGGTTTTCAACTTTAAACAGTTATGTCAACTTACAAATAAAAAATAAAAATTTAATTATTTGAATTCTTTATTCATTTATTATTTGACTGGGCAGGACTGGGCCGTGAGACCGGCCCACTTTACACCTGTCCCTATACTTGGTCATTGCTTTTTTGTCCTTCTAGGCCCAGCCCATCTCAGTCATACTGTGCAGCCCTGTTCAGTTGTTCCTACTTAAATCCTTTGCTTCCCGTCGGTTTGTGATTTGTATCTACAGCATTCGATGGGTACAAAAGCCTCTTTCTTCTTCCAAAAAGGAGAGCTTATTTTCGTTGTTTTTTCATCATTACATTCTTTGTTTTTGTTCATTATGGGAATTGAGTTAATCCGATTCGATGTTTTTGATGGTGCCTTTGCTGCAGAGATTATAGGAAACCTTCGCGCGTTCATGAATTGAAATGAGTTGTAGACAATTATCCTTACGCCACATTCCTTTCTGTTTTTCGTTTTTCGAGAATGCGAATTATTTTTTTCCCTTTTTTTCTGTTAGGGCACGCATGTGTACATTTGCTGAAAACTGGCTCCGTGGAAATTTTCAACTTGAGGCAAAAAATAAAAAATAAAAATCTCCCCTCAGAGGAAATTGCAGGGTTATTTTTTTCTGGCCCCATAGAGAAATGCTTTTCCCGAAAATCAAATCGTGGCCATACAAACAAACATGTCCTTCCTGTTAAATTATTTTCAAGGCCGGAAAACTCATAAATCAGGCTCAACTTATACAAGTCAAAAAATTTAACTACATTGGATAGTCACCCGTGTCTTTTCTAAAATATTTTAAAAAAATAGATCAAATACTTATAAAATATAAATATACATTGGATTCATGGTAATAAATTTATATACACAAGGAAAATATTATGATAAGAAAATAAATGAAATAAATTGCATATTACATTATTTGTTAGTCTAAATATTGAATGTAAAGTATCAAATATAAAGTCTCAAATTACATTCCAATCATCATTTTTAAATTATTGACTCGTGCTTGCTTATTTAAAAATAAATATTAACTTATTAAAATTAGATCTACCTGTCAAAGGGTTCAAATGAAAATAACATACTAAACCTAGGCGACTCGGCCAAGTCTCTCTTATATATTGACTCTAAGTGTTCACCACGACGAGATGACTCGGAGAGTCAAGAGTCAACTTGGGGAGTTTTCCAACAGTGATTATTTCTATCAGATGTGGTTTATTTGATGTTATTTTTGTAATAATCCTTATCTGTTATTTTCCATGGGATCGTATGTTTTTTCCTTTCCATTCTCTCTTGTCTATATGGACGGGGAAAAGGTAAAGAAAACGGTTCATAGTTCAAATTTATTATGTAGAAAGTTCTCTCTATATCCAAAGGGCCCTGGTCTTTCATTTTCCATTTTTTTTTTTCCTTCCCTCAAGCGGAATGTAACCGGTAAGACAGCGATCCTCTGGTGCTTCATTTCCATTGTTTATTTGCTACACATCTTCTGCTTGAGCAGGTGTGCATGATGGATCTCTTACTGCTGTCATTTCTAATTCTAAATAACTGCCATTGTTTCTTCATTTCTGTTTTTTCCTTGATTTGTGCTTTTTTCCTCCTCTTTGTATATCTCTAGACTCTAATGGGTTCTTCATTATCGAAGCCTTTTCCCATCTTTCTCATCTACCTAGTTGACATTGTGAGTTCTATTTATAACATGTGGTTTGTAAGTACTTCATCCCCAGTTTGCATGTGTTATTCTTCGTCCATCCTGGCTTGGCTTAATGCTTTCTATTCAATCAAGAAAAAGAGAAAAAAAGAAAAAGAAAAACTGTGACCATACATCCCCACCCCACCGCGGCATGTAATTGTCAAATCATCATGTTAGAGTTATCCCATCAACCTAGGATTGGCTTAATGCATTCTACTCATCACAAAGGTTGGCCCTACCGAGTTTCATAACAAGATGGGAAACTCTACCTCAATGTCATTCTTTTGGAGTGAACATTGTAAATAATTACACAAATTTTATGGCGGGCCCATTGTGATTCCCTTGGTAGATTGTGGCAATAACCTTAATTGCTTTATTTTAGGAGAGCTGGGCCCACCATGAATAACTACATGTATCTCTATGGATTGCCAGAGGCAAATGGATGACCAAAGACAGTGTCTAAAGATATATTCTTTTGCATGGCAGATCATCCTTTAGCAATTGGGGGGCATCTCCATTGGTTTTACCCAACAAGTTTTGGGGCGACCTCATTGTACATTATTGCTCTTCTAATATAAATGAAGTTGTTATCTTTCCAACAAATTGGGGTTCAAATTCAATTCTCTCTAAAAGATTTTTTCCTAAAAGAAATGGAAAAACAAAAAACGCCACTTGAAAGAGGAAGCATGCTTTATTTATACTGGGGCTATGAAGTGTTTTAAACAAATAACCTGCTTCTTACCAATAATAAAAACTATTTCTTTAATGGGAAACATATTTGAAGAGTGGGAAACTGAAGAAGAAGATGATGGTGAAATGGAGCCCTCCTCCGCGGGATGTTATGTAATTAAATACTGATGGAGCTGCTAGAGGCAAAACAGGGCAGGCTGGTGTTGAGAAAACTTCTGTTTACATGAAGCTTGGAGAGTATTGGACCATATATGTTGTGGAGGAAAATTATCTTCCTACAGTTAGTGCATTGTAGTACTTTTTAAGGATTTGATAATAGAGAACAGCTGATGAAGATAAAAAGGAACATATGCTTTGCATAACTCTAGGACTATATTGTTAAGACTTATTGCTGAATTACTCTTGGCTGCAAGTGATAATTGTGAACTTTATTTATTATGTGCGTAAAACGAACCATCTGTCCCTATGATCTGCATCGGATATTTTAGGTTATCTACTGGATTGCTTGTTGGATTTGTCTGCCGTGTGGAGTTATTTCCCCTGCTGCAACATTAAAATTTTCTCAATGATCAAAAAAGGAAAATACAAAGTGAAAGGGACCAAGTAAAATGTTTTCGTACAGATCATAAAAAAATAAATACCTTTTCAGGTTGCGGTCTATTAATATGGGTAAATTAGCGATACATCCCTGATTACTGGGCTATAAAGTCTCCACTACAGAGCATAATTGTTTAATGCCTAAGGTCCCTTGTGCATGTGATTAATTTGGGCAGTGGTCCCTGCGTGACACGTCATACTTTGTTATGACTCATCTGCCATTCTAACTATTTGTATAGTTGTCATGCAATCTTATCCTTGTTTATAGCTCCAGCTCATCGTCGTCTTCTTCTTCTTCCTCTTCTTCTTCTTCTTGTTCTGACGTTGCTATAAAGTACAGATAAACACAAAAAGACATATAAATTCATATAAATACGGAGATAACTTTATTTTAAAGTCAGATAACTTCATGCCAAAATTAGATAACATATACAAAAATTCAGATAAAATAACAGCAAACTCAGAAAAACAACAAATTTATCTGAGTTTTCTAAAATTTATCTTAACCTCTCAGAAAACTCAGACAAATTTATCTGAGTTTGGAACAACCTTTCTGAGTTGTAAACAAATTTATCTGAGTCTAGACCAAAGCAAATTTGTCCGGTCAGAAAAATTAACAACAAACTCAGAGAAATATCAAATTTATCTGAGTTTTCTGAAAACTTATCTTAACCTCTTGCAAAACTCAGACAAATTTATCTGTGTTTTGAAGAACTTCTTTGAGTTGCGAATAAATTTATCTGAGTCTGGACCAACACAAATTTGACTGGGCAGATAAAATAACAGCAAACTCATAATTTATCTGAGTTTTCTGAAACTTATCTTAACCTCTCAGAAAACTCGGACAAATTTATCTGAGTTTTGAAGAACCTCTCTTTGTTGCGAACAAATTTATCTGAGTCTGGACCAAAGCAATTTTATCCGGGCAGATAAATTAACAGCAAACTCAGAGAAATATCAAATTTATCTGAGTTTTCTGAAAACTTATGTTAACCTCTCAGAAAACTCAGACAAATTTATCTGAGTTTTGAAGAACCTCTCTTTGTTGCGAACAAATTTATCTGAGTCTGGACCAAAGCAATTTTATCCGGGCAGATAAATTAACAGCAAACTCAGAGAAATATCAAATTTATCTGAGTTTTCTGAAAACTTATCTTAACATCTTGCAAAGCTCAGATAAATTTATCTGAGTTTTAAAGAACTTTTTTGAGTTGCGAACAAATTTATTTGAGTCTGAACCGAGTTTGAAAGAAATAAACTGATTTGAAGTCCTTTTTTATTTGATAGATTTGAAAGTGAGATAAAATGGTTTAAAACTGAGAAAACCCTATTTGTTTCTTGATTGACCTTGTTCTTGCTTAGGTTGTACTGTCGATTGCTTTTTCCTTTGGCTTGAGGTAAGTGAGGAAGAAGTAGAAGATGAGCGCTTTTGTGCCGACGTATATGCCGACGTGTACAAGGAGGGGCATTTTGGTCTTTGTTGCTGCTTCATTTTCATAGAGGACCGCTGCCGTTACGAAAAGATGTCCAGGACCTTAGGCTTTAAAATCAAATGATGCGGGACCTATGGCCAAAATCCCCTATTAATATTTGCTGATGTTGTCTTCAAACTTCTCTTGGCTTTGAAGAGTCATTCCAGCAGCTGCAATTTCATTTAAAATTTTCGAATCTAATCTTAAAATGATTGTAACATCCCGACCCTAATTGCTTGTGTTTAGCACTAATTAATTGTGATTTATTAAATTTAATTGTGCTTAGTTACTAATTAAACTATTTTAATGTGAGTTAGTCTTATTTAGGCTTTTTGGCTAGACCTTGGGTCATGGGTAGGTAGTTGGAACTCGATTTGACTCGGTTAGGTAGAGTTAGGGAGTTTTTCGTAATTTTAGAATTTTCAATTTTACATCATATGCATATCCTTTTTAGCGTCATCGTGTGTATCTCATTGAGTAAGCTAAGTTTCGTATTGGACTCCACTTCATTTGGCGTTAAATTTGTTAAGTTAATCCTCAATTGACCCGATATGTAAATATATGAAAATAAGAGGGATCTTCTTATTAAAATGGGAAATATTGCACTCAAATAGCTATTTTCTCCTCTTCAATCGTTCCTAGCTGCTGGAGGAAGGGGGAAGTTCTTCATCCTTCACTCCTCCATTCTCTTTCTCAAATCTTCAGAATTAGGACTTGCACGTGTGTTGAGAGTGTAGATTTGGGACTTCCTTATCATCTTCCCTAACTTCCAAAACAATTGTGGAGTAAGAGTCTTCTTCCTCAACTCTCTATTTCATATAAAAGGGTGAGAGCTCTGGCTACAATTTAGATTTTTGGGTTTAATTGGGTCAAAGGATTTCCCTACACTACATGCATGTCATCTTATTTCCATCCTTGCATGAATTCTTGTTAGGGTCTGGATTTTTGGGGGTTTTCTCTTACATTTGAGCCAAGTTAGTGAAAGAGGGCTGTAAAGCTCTATTGAGGCAAGTATAAGCTATAATGTGCAATGCATGTTGTTTTCCATTTGATTTCATTAATTAGATTCAAATGCTGTATATTATCAGCCTCGTACTTGTGTTTATTTGTGAAATTGGAATGGGTGTGTATATATAATTTGAATTAGAAGTTGAAATTGGCAATTGGATGAATGGATGTTTGGATTGATTATTTGGGGAGCAAGTAGGCTCAAGTTTGTGCAGGTTGTGGCATTTGAAAAGTTTGAAAAGAAGTAGGAGAGGAACAATGAAAATTTGGGAAAAATCTGCTCACACTGGGCAATTCCCGTGTTCTGAACGCAGGAGTTCGGTCAGGGGTCGGTTCGAGAAGCAGAATGCGAAAAAAATACAGGAAATTGATTTCGGTTAACCGAACTTCATGAGTTTGATTAACCGACACTACACCTAACCTAACCAAACTACTTCGGTCAGAATAACGGGAGGGCCAATTTCTCCGACTGGTTGACTTCGGTCAGTTGTTGGTTAACCGACAGCTAACCAAGTGTTGACTGACAACTCTAACTCTAGGAATTTCATACTGGAAGACCTTGTAAGACAGAGGATAGACCCTTTGGGCTTTGACCATCACATATGTCCAATGGAGAATTTTACTACACGAGGGGACTCTTGAGGCTAAGGTTGTCTTGTGTAAACTATCCTTTCAGTTTATCATCATGCCATGGGTGTTGTTTTAGAAAATGGATGTACTTACTTTTATAACGTGGCACCAAATTAAGATAGTAGTGCATTGACTTTCTAAGACTACATGGGATTGGTTGGTGATAGACGGTGGATAGATAGATTAGGGTTGGCTAGTAATCTACCTTGATTCCTTAAATCAATTGCATTTCATACTGAGATGGTTTCATTATTGACCTTAAATCTTGATTAAGTAATTAATCACATAAACAGTATTATTTCCAATTCAATAGTCCATCCCAAATTCGTTATCACAGTTGGTATATAATATTTACGGTATTCTGAAGTAGACTCCAATTGAGGAATTATGTGTGAGAATAATTATGATTCGATTCGATTAGAGATGAAATAAAGTGGAAATCTTATTCAATTAGATTATTATTGGATTCGGTGGGTCTGGCACTACTTAGCTTCGACCTTGTGATACCCGACGGGGTTGAATTCGGTTTAGTCATTCGAAACTATTGCTTTAAGTTGTCTACAGCACCAAGACTCCAGAATCGGGTAGCCAGGAAAACCTTTGGCCGAGTCATTGGTGACATCCCAACAAGATTCGCTCTCCGTCAGAGAGGATGAGCATAATGTAGTAGTCAATTAGTAAAGTTAATTCCTGACTTGATTCATAAAGCATAAATTACTCATTATTGCACAATTGCCTAGTTTACTTTAATGTTGATATCTCATTTAATCACTTGTCATTAATTCAATTTTGTTACAACATGTGTTAAATGATTATTGCCTATACTTGTTGAACTGTCATATTCACAATACTATCTTATGGTGTTAGACACAGGTGCAGCTCCCGGTCATGAGGAGGCCCAGGAGAGAGAGGAGGAGACCGAGGAGGTTCTTCCCGGATTAGAAGAGTGGGCAGCTGATGGCCCTATCTAGTCCTTTTTGCCGGAGAGCGACGTCTGTGCTATTTTTGGATATTTTGTAGTGGGTGTAGATGATGTCCATAAATAGTGATCACCCTCTTTTGTGGGACTCACTTGTTAGATGTTTGAGGCACTTTTGAATATACTTTTGTTTATCTATGTAGGGTGTATTTTTGTAATCCCTACCTATGTAGTTAATTGTAAATATCTTTTGCGTCAATATGGAATGTTAAATGGATTGATCATGAAATGATACCAAATCTGGGACTATTTGAGATGCTTCCGGTATTAATGGTGATTTGACAAGTGTTAGTGAGCAAGTCTCACTTGAGGAAAGTACAATTTTATCCTTCGTGATTTTGTACTTGACTCGAGATAGGTGCGATTTCACGGGAGTACGCGTGCCACACCTCGTGGATTACCCTTGGGCAAGTAATCTCGAGACCAGGACGTGACAATGATCCCTAGATACCTTAGACCTTTTCAGAAAGGCCTCTGTTTCAAAGTTGTGTAATCAAAAGTTTGTTCTGTTGTGGTCTTATTTTTAGGCTTCCAACTCGTGCAAATTATTTCTCAGACCTTGCATGTTTTGTATTTCTTATTTGCAATATGCTTTGTGGTTTTTTTTTTCCCCCTGAGTCTGGGGCACAATGGAAGGTGCTTCCTATTGCAACCTTTAGGTTGTGATTTCGAGTCATTTTACCAATCACAACAAAAGGAAAAGGAGGTTGTTATGCTTGGTTGCTTGATATTATTATTCATTTATAAATAGTAACAATAAAAAAGACACCTGTTTATTGCATATATTGTTGCTTTCTTGCTTTGCAATCTCATTAAGTTTTGTTTAGCGAGTTGTTTGGTGGCTTCGGCATTTAGCTCTGTTAAGTGTTATTGTATGGCAATATGATTACACAAGCCCATCGCATCTTATTTCTGCGAGAACCTCACATGACAAAAAATTGTGAAAAAAACAGTGACAGTATTCTTGAGTTAATTCTTGTGGTGTCTTGTTGGTGGGCTGATTTCATCTTGCAGGTTGTTGACATACACGTTGTGATTGATTCATATACAAGGGAGTCCAATGGCTTTGGGTTTGTGACAATGGCCACTGTTGGGGTTGCGAAGGACTGGCTCAAGAATTTGAATGGATCTGTATTTGAAGGGTGAGCTATGTTGAGAAGGTAAAATCAGCATGACTTGTGTGTTTATCTGACAACCTCTGAGCAGTGAGATGAATTGTTAGTTTTTGTCTGAACCTTGTACAATTGCGTAAAGATTTTTGATAACTTCAGCTATGGTGCTTTTCACCTGTTTTTGGATGCAGGTTATCTGTGTGTCCAGAAGCTCTTCATTGAGCTTCAAAAGCCTTATCACAACCACCTAAACAAGAAAATCACTCTCTCAAGCAAATATCAGACTATTTGACCAAAGGGTTGTATGCCCTGCATCTCTTTCTTTTGAGTAATTGGAATATTTTTTATTTACTCTTTTTTTTTTCCTGTTGTTTGTTTGCCTTCTGGTCTGGACGTTCCTACTGTGTATGGTACGGTGCTGAGTGCTGAAATTGAAAACATGCTACGAGCAATGCTATTCTGATGATTCTGCCTCTTCATCCTCCAATCTGTATTGGTGATGTTACAAAGTTTTCTTCTCTCACCATCGCTATAATCTGAGTCATACCCCATGATCTTTGCTCACCTTATAATTATAGATTTTTGTGCCACTTAAAGATGCATGCGGAACAGGGTCCATCCCTTCAGCCTGAAATGTTTAAACTGTCATGGTTTGGGGGTGCATTCAAATGCTTTCCACATTCAATATTCTTGGAGTTTTGAATGATCTACCTCTTCCTTTTTAGAGCTGCAGTAGTTTGTTTCCGAAGTTTTATTAAGGAATTATGCTAATTCTTTTGCAGTCGAGGAGGCAAAGAGGATGGACACCAACACCTGGCTGGTACTGTGGCCTGAAAACGATCCCTGCTATGTGATCACACATCTATAACCCTTTTAGAACTTTGGGAAGTTGCTTTTTGGCAGCCACTCCGGAGTTCATCAAATTACTCTCCTTGTGGCAGGATACATGATTATTATCCCTGTTTCTATGAAAGGGATCAATCCTACTCTCTGTAATCCAGCAAGTGCAGGTATCAATCTCATTCCTGCTCCTATTCTTGTTTTGAGCAGTCTCCAGTCAGCAGGTGTGATCTATCATCATATTCTCCATATGCCTCCAAATCCTATTCAAAATGCCACCTTGCTTCACCATACTACCAGCAGTGTCTTCGTTCAATTTCGTGTTCTCCAAGGGTGAGAAGAAGCTTGAGGAGGAGCTTGTCTCTCAGCATTTCTCCGAGGCCAAGGGAGCAATAACTTTTCTCAGTCTTTCTTGCAGTTTCTAGAGCTTAGCTCAGAATTCAGTGTATTTCTCCCTGGCCGAGGAGGTGTTATCACAGAGCATTTCTCATAGGCCAAGGAGGAGCCCTTGGAGCATGGTTTCTGCTAGGCTGGAGGGAGTCATTCCAGCAGCTGCAATCATAGTGTGAGCTTGGGTTCTCGACCACTGTTGCTTGTACTCACCTTAAGGTTCAGCTATCTAGCAGTGGATATTCGAGGTTTCCTTTGCCTTGTGGTGGATTTATGATCATTGAATGCCAACTTTAGTCACCGTTCTGAATGCTATCGAGTATTGATTCTGATCACTGCTAGCTTATGATTTCATCAACCTGTGTTATGCACCTAATTATGATTGTGGGCAAGTATGGGCTCGGTGCTATTGTGGCAGTTAGAACTGAAATGGTTGGTTGGGTCTCCCTGATTTCACCTTTAAATGGCTCTCTTTGGACATTTGACTTGGGGATTTTTTTCCCCTTCCAAAACAGGGTACATAACCAGGAAAAATCCCTGACCTCTATATAATGTTATTTAACCCCCTCGACTAGGAAAATATCTCAAGAGATTTCAGTTGTGTCAATACATTTATACTTCAATTTGTATAGCCCTTGAAGAGGGGGAAGAGCAGGGGAAAAAATAAATACCCCACAACTAAAATCTGAGGAGGTTGTGTTTTTTTTGGAAATTATGAGAAGTATGTCTGGACCCACATTTAATGGAGGGCCTTAGCCTTTCAAATGAAGGAACCATATTGGGCCACAAACGCCCCCCACACGTGCATAAAGGTTAAATCAGGATAGGGTTAGCTGCCAACGTAATGGAACCAATATGGTGATAAGTTTACCATCTATTAAAATTCTGCTCAGTTTAGACATGTCCAATCATGGTGGGGTTCTTTGCCAAATGAATTCAATGATGGAATAGTTTCCATATTTTCCACGTACAAAATTCAGCCCAACTGGACATGACCACCCATCCATGTTAGGGCTTTTTTTTTTTGGCTATGTTGGGTGAGAGGTAAATAGTCTATCATACATTCAACTCGAAGACCCACGCATGGATGATGGATGGGGACATAAGCAAAGTGCCTCCAGCACTCAACCATGAGTGTATTGGCCCATCCATCCGGTTTTAAGGCATTTGGATAATTTCCTCTTCACAGAATAACAAGCACTGCAGCCTTTCCATCCGGCCAATTTTTATCAATTTTGAAATCCCATTAGCTGGACGTTTAGGACTAATTATAGGATCGTCGAACTTAATTAATTAAAAACTGCTCTGTGCGCACTAGGCGTGAATTAGTAGTGCCCGGAATGGACGCCGCCTTACGCAGGCTCACAGGCACAGGCATATTCCAAGCGAATTGTGGGACCCGTACCCTATCATCTCGAGCAAAGAGCAAGAGCCACAGGTTCTAGCTCTATCTTCAGGATGGCACGTGGCAATAGCACGTAACCTGTTTATCTTGCAGCTCTCAATGCTTCCTCAACTTCCATAGAAGTAGAAAGCTGCTGCTGCTGCTGCTTCTCTCTCTCTCTCTCTCTCTCACTCACTCCCACTCATATATTTCCATTTAGCAGATATAGCATGGAGACCGGCATCGCGTGCTACTCACGAGGGTCATTCTTGACTAATGTTTCTTCAAAGCATTCGACTAGTACGGCAATGGCCTCTTCTCCTTCCATTTCTCCATTCCTCAGCTCCCGGGTACTGCCAATTTATATATATACATAGCTCATAAGTGTTTTCCATTGCTGGATTTTCCAGCTAACGCTGGCGTTTCAGAGAATAGATTACAGTACATAAAAATGTCAACTCTTCTCTTGCAGAGTCTCAAGTCCAGCTCTCTGTTCGGAGAATCATTGCACGTTACATCGTCCAAATCATCTCACAGGATGTCCAAGATAAAGGGTCCCTCCTCCACGGTCACCCGGTGTGAGATTGGCGATAGCTTGGTAAACGTTAATGATTATATTAGATTGAGTTAGATAAATGAGTAAAATTATTATTAGGTATACAAACAAAAGCCTTCAACATACTGTTATTTTGTGGGATCAGGATTCAGGAAGACATCTTGCTCTTTCTTTTTTTCTTTTTTTTTTTTTCTGTTGAGGTTTTGAAATCAATATCTTGCTCCAATTTAACCGTCCTCTCAGTCTTATCTTTTGAGCCATCACCATCCTCAGTGTGGCCTATAATTTGAATGGTGTGATTGATTGTGCATCAAACCATGTGCATGAGTGCCATCCACCATGCTATTTGGAGACAATCATAGTCGAAGCCGGCAATCATACAGATTACACACAGGCACATGAATCAATGGCTGAGATCTCAAATTCGAATTTATTATTTAATTTTGTCTGATTTGTGGATCAATTTATTAATGTTAGGCATTGACTGCAAGAGCTTTGTATTGAAAAGTGTATGCACTGGCTCTACTAATGGCTCGAGGTTTTGGTAGGAATGATTAGCTTAGGAAACTTAACACTTTAAACCGCATCTATTAAATCTAAAGATAGTTATATGGATGGGGGCGTGATATGGGGCTGAACAAGTGTAACTTTATGCCTTTTAAGATGCCATTGTTAATGGGCAATGGTTTTCAATGAAATCCATGGGCCCACTTGATCACATCTTTCATGAATGCTTGTATCTGGAAAATCTTTCACTATTTTAAAAGGCTTAAGAACAGAAACATCTTCCCATTGAGAGTTGTTGTCTGCAAACTTAATATATTAACTAATCTCTTGCTAAGAGACATTTGTCTTAACAATACATGGAGAAGTGTTCCATAATAGGTGTGTAGAGAAGGTGAAAACCACAATTCTCTATCCACACCTCTCCTAAGTCTAGTCCTTGTCGCACCTTGTCAAGCCTAAAGTGCAACCTCAATCAACAAATGAAAAGCTATACACCGTATCCAACAAAACTATGCATGATTTCGTCTCCAGATAATTTGATTTAGAATATTGATCTTGCATTGGAAATTGGGATGCATCAATAGTTTCAAATGATTCGAGGGAAAATGATATGAACTATGCAACTGAGGGTCTCTACAAGTTATATGCTGCTGTGGCTCAAGGATAATGACGTCCCTTCCCCCCCCCCCCCCCCCAAAAAAAAAAAAAAAAAAGCTGAACTGGAAAGAAACAGAAGACTCTTTTTGTTCACTAAGGTGGATTTAAATGCAGTGAAAACCCAGTCCGGTTTTCCTTAATAATTAAGTTTTCACCCATTAGACTTCCATACTCCAAAGGAACAATGTGTGCCCAGTCATCGGGAGGTTTTAACCTCAGTCCGAGACAGGTGAAATGGTTCTCTCCAGATTATAGTTAAAGTGACTTTGACCAGTAAAATTCAATCTTATCTTTTCAGAAAGTTTATTTCTACCTACACATTTTCTATCCGATAAATGCAAATGGTTACCATAGTTTCTCACCTCGAACTTCAATTTTTTCTAAACTCTCATCTACTCTCATCGACCTTCATATCTTACCTTTTGACTATCGACTACTAAAATGGATGCAAGAGCCCCTTTCCACAGCAATTAGAAAATTACTTACTCTGCAATCACCTCACAAAGATGCTTTTGGAATACTTTTTCGTTGTGTTTTGCTCTTGTTGTTGTTGTTGTTGTTGTTGTTGTTCTTATTATTATTTTGAGAATCATTCTATTGGATTACTGATGAATTTTTTAGAAGATGGTTTATTTTAATTTCTTTTTTATACTTCCTTTTTCAAATTTTATGAAACTTGTAGAGAATATAATTATATATTTTCAATTCAGTTCAATCAAAGTATCTTAGAGTTACAGTATGATATGACTTTCTAAGGCAGACTCAGAATTCAAAGAGTTTGGTAACTGTAGGAGGTGTTCTTGACAAAGGCCACCCCAGACAAGAACCTGATAAGGCTTTTAGTGTGCATGGGGGAAGCACTGAGGACCATCTCCTTCAAAGTGAGAACTGCCTCGTGTGGAGGAACAGCTTGCGTCAATTCATTTGGAGACGAACAACTTGCAGTTGACATGGTCGCAGACAAGGTCCTTTTTGAGGTTGAAAAGCTAAACTAACATGTTCTTATACTTGAATTGTAGTTTAGGTTAAATCTCTCTTGAGATTTGTTAAATCAGTATATAGGCTGAATACTGAAATACTTGCATTACAGAGTGCCACTTACTACAAATAATTGGTGCATTCAAATAGTACCTCGGGGTACCTCTAAATTTTACCATAAATTTCAAGTTCGAATATTTTAATCTAGAAGAATGATAAGTGTCCATTCATTCCTCAATGCGTTTGTTGTGAACAAAGTAATCAGAAATGAAATTGGGTTGGATAATGGCAGAAAATGCATCATCCCACCTGATGTTATTCCATTTTCATTGCTGCCCATTATAAACAAATAATGGATAAACATATAGTATCTAAACTAATAGTAACCTGGGGGACATCCAAATGGGTAGTTCAATTTTTTGTTGCAGCTGAATTTTCATGATTTGGACACGTTAAGATGAATTTTAAGCTTTGGGCCTCTTATTTTGATGCTAGGCCTTGACATATTCACATGTTTGTAAGTACGCCTGCTCTGAGGAAGTGCCTGAGCTACAAGACATGGGTGGCCCAGTTGAAGGTCTGCAATTTAAATATGATATTGTATCTCTATTTTCTCATTTATCCATTATACTAGATTTGAGGTAAGTTACCATTGGTTGTTGAAAATTTGAATACAGGTGGATTTAGTGTCGCATTTGATCCCCTAGATGGTTCTAGCATCGTTGACACAAATTTCACAGTGGGTACAATCTTTGGTGTGTGGCCTGGGGATAAATTGACAGGCATGACTGGAAGAGATCAAGTGGCTGCTGCTATGGGGATCTATGGTCCTCGTACTACTTACATTATCGCCCTAAAAGATGCCCCAGGAACCCATGAATTCCTTCTTCTGGATGATGGTTGATCCTTTTTCCTTATATTAATTTGATGTTAATTACCATAACTTCTTTCCTTCTCATAATCTTGCCATAAAACCATCGTCCACTTGGTGCATCGGTTAGGTAAGTGGCAGCATGTCAAAGATACATACGAAATTGGTGAAGGAAAGTTGTTCTCTCCTGGAAATTTGAGGGCTACATTCGATAACCCTGCCTATGATAAGGTATTTAGAATTCTTTTTCTTTTTTATTTATGTCTAGCATTGGAATGAGGGGCCTGACATGGACTGGGCTTGGGCCTCTGTCACGACCCGGGCCCGAGGTCTGATTACTTCGGACGGACCCCCGAGTCGCGGAACCATACTTACTCCCGTAAATCCTGAATTAACCGAAGTTAAGACAAGACTCACAAGGGATATCAAATCACAATACCTGTCAATGTACAATGTGCGGAAAACATGTATATATACATTGACTACAATTAACTTTACACGAAAGTAAAGTTCCCTTATACAAATTTACAGCCCACTAAAACCAACACTGCACACTTAAAATACAATGCAGTTGGTATTTAATTACAATCCAAAATTCTCTATTACAAAAATATTCATTTACAATCGCCCTCCGACTACGCCCACTCCGCTAAACCTCCTGGAGGTAACGGACGGGCCTCCTCCGCAGGCGGCGCGGCCTCGGCAGGGCCGGCACGGGCATCTGGGCCTGTGATATCATCAATAACACGTGAACACGAAGGTTCAACAAGATACATGCATTTTCATGATTCTTCATGTTATTTAACAATTCTTTAACAATTCTATACAAGAATTCAATAAGGTAAGAACTTAAACAGTTCTACAATAAAAGAACTTAACAGTTCTATATAACCTACTTCAATTCCATAACAAATATCTATGTCAATCATATCCTTTCATTACGTTCATTTCGTTCATTTCGTTCATTTCGTGTCTTCCAACGGAAGCAGTGTAAGCACAAGGCGGAAGGGCAAACCATTCATGGCCTAGGCTTCAAGATTATTCAATTTTCATTTAGTCACATTAATTAAGCACAAGGCGGAAGGGCAAACCATTCATGGCCGAGGCTTCAAGATTGTTTCACTTTTCATTACATGACTTTTCACAATGGTGGAAATTTTCCAGTGTCTTGATCAGAGAGCACTGGCATTCCACGAGGCTCCGGAACGCCCCTCACATCTACTGCAGCAGGAATTATTCATTCATTCAAGTTACTGTCACCTTTAGTGACTATTCATTTCATTTCATTTCATTAATTCAATTCATGTATTCTGTCATTTCGTGCATTATGTCAATGGCGTTCACTATGTCAACGAAGTTCACCTCTGTGTCACTTCATGGATTCTATTCATTACTTATCAATTCTGTGCATACTTCTAAGCCAGACAAACGAGTGAAGCGTTAGTTATCCAATGTACATGTTATTTTTGATGACTATCACTTTATGTATTTGATTTGTACATTGAGACGACCTTCGCTAACACCTATGTAGGCTTAGACATCAGCATGGAATAGCCTGTACAAATTAGGCTTCATTTCCATAATCTTCTCTGAGTTCATCTCAGCTGTCGGTTGGCCTGTCGGCTGACCGACCATACAACGTCGGTTGACCTATCGGTTAACCGACACTTTGTCGGTTCAAGTTCCAGAAGCTGGATTTCCAATCCATTCTCTGATACATTTGTCGGTCAGGTATCGGTCAGGTGTCGGCTGACCGAAGATACCATGTCGGTTGACCGACCTATTGTCGGTTTGAATTCCAGAGAGCTGGAATTCACTGAGACAGATTTCAGATCTGTCGGTTAGTCCGTCGGTTGACCTGTCGGTCGACCGACACTTCCATGTAGGCTGACCGACACAATGTCGGTCAGAATTCCAGAGAGCTGAAACTCTACGAGACAACTCCCAGAGCCGTCGGTTCACTCGTCGGTTGACCGTCGGTCAACCGACACTGACCCAGAAGCTCAGTTCTGAGCTTCAGATTTTCTGAAGTGAAACTTCAGGATTTGAGTCAAATGAACTCCAATCTCCCTAAAACACTATAAATCATAAGGATGCATAAGTACTTGCCTTTTGTGAAGGTTGAATGGATGAAAACCTCTTTCTTGAGCTTAATTCCAAGAAGAAAACCTCAAGTTCAAGCTTCACACCTCCAAAATTTGTAAACAAAGTTGAGGAAGATGAAGTAGAGGATGAAAGCTTCTTGAAAACTCTTGCAAACTCCTTGTTTGCCTCTTGATTGAGTAAGATTGGAAGGAAAGAAGAGAAAAGGAAGAAAGAAATGAGTCTAGGGTTTGAAAGCTTTGAAAATGAGAGAATGATCTCATTAGGGTTCTCTTTAGCTTATATAAGCTAGTAAATTGCATTCAAGCCCATTCATTTCACTAAATTACAATTTAAGTCAAATGAAGGGTCATTTGACCAGATTCTCGTCAAACGACTTCGAACCTCTTATGAAAGTTGACGTACTCGTCAAGATACACGCGTTGGTATCAAGAGTTTCCGTATTCGACGAAATACGCGAAATTTCGTATTTACATAAAAGTCCTTCATTTCTATGTTTGAGTCTAAAACTCCATTTAAACCATGCAAATCCATTCTTTACCATTCCATTAAGCCCAATTCATTCATTTGAGGCTTATTCTATATTATTTGGTCATTGACCATCATTAGCTCAATTAACCGCAGTTAATTAGCCTTAAGCATAACCAATCCACTTAATCTCTTCATTATCCATTCATTCTATTCATTTGGGACTAACTCATCGAGCTTAGTCATTAATCACCATTAAACTAGTTAAACATGGTTAACTAGCACTAATTTCAATTAACTAGAGTTAATCTTGATTAACTCGGGACGAGACCTGACAGCCTCTTCTTATATCCCTGGTCTTGACTTTCTGGCCTAGCATGAGGTTTGACTCTGCTATTTCATTAGGGCCTGGCACAAGCACATAAAGGCTGACATACTTTGGGTTGAAACCTGGGTTTCTGGTCCAGTAAATTAACAGATCAGGCATGAGCCTAACTCAATAAGTTCTGGGCTTGGGCTACCCTAAGCCAGCTAGAGTGTGGCACGGTCATCCCTTTGTTTATTAGTACATTTCTATTACAACAAAGATCCTCAAAATGCTAATTGAAGATTATGTGAATGTATGTCACAACAGCTGATCAATTACTACGTTAGAGAGAAGTACACATTGCGCTACACCGGAGGAATGGTGCCTGATGTCAACCAGGTCTGACTACTCTCACCTAGACATATATTATCAAAGCTTCAAGCTTAATGACTTTTCACTTGCAATTAGTATGAGTACTTGATCATGCTACTTGTTGACCTGATTCAACTCTGGCAGTTCATGCACTGTGACATTTAGTTGGGGTTTATGGCCTATGTTGTTGTATCCTAAATCCCATAAAAGAAATAATCATAAACAGTTTGAAGTTTGAACGCCTTTAGAGAATTAATGATTAGTTGTTTCCATTGTGCACTTGGAATGATGTGGAGATTAAAAACTGCATTTAATTGGGATACTGTTCTTTCTACTTTTTCAGCCAGAATAATGTAAATATGGTTTGGGGCAGAGAAGGCAACAATGAGCCTTATCTCACTTAATTTGAGTTTTGATTTTGGTTCCTCAGGATTGCACATGTTAAACCTTTTTTTAGGGTCCTTACGATATTAAATCTTTTTTATTTGTCTCTTATATACCAACTAAACTCAAATTCTAAACCTAGGGCCTGTTTGTTTATTCGGGATTGAATTCTCTTGAAATTCTAAGAAATGTTTTCCTATCAAAGAGAGAAATAATTATACAGCCACCGCCCTAGTAAATCAAATCCTAAGAAAGTGAGGGTCCAATCTTGATATCTTTCACCTTCACTCCTCTCTTTTAATACTCCTTCAGTATACCCCATTTTAATGTGATTTCTAGAACACCAATACAAATTAGGCAACCGGGCTCTTCGTCTAGCTGCACCATAAACTAACACTTGGACTTAGGCCTTTTATTCTACTAAACATAACACTGGTTCAAACAGCTAGTTTACACTGACTCAAAATCTAACAGGACAACCATCCCTTTCTACCAAAACATTCAACCACTTAATGGAAATAAATTACAACTGGGTGCTAGAATATACTGAGTTATATTCTAATGTTCTGTTTTGTAGATCATAGTCAAAGAAAAGGGTATTTTCACAAATGTGACATCCCCAACCTCCAAGGCTAAGCTGAGGCTGTTGTTTGAAGTGGCACCCTTGGGGTTCTTGATGGAGAAAGCTGGAGGCTTCAGTAGCGATGGCAAGCAATCTGTTTTAGAAAAGGTGATTGTTAATCTTGACGACAGGACCCAAGTCGCTTATGGTTCCAAGAATGAGATTATCCGATTTGAAGAAACCTTATACGGGTCATCCAGGCTCAAAGCTGGTGCACCTGTTGGAGCAGCTGTCTAAGCTAGGTTGCTATATTCCCAAGCCTTTTTCTAATCCACATGAAGCTAATTTATCTGGCATTGTATGATAAGAAGTGGATTAAGGAGGAAAAACTGGTTATTTTTTTGCATGTGTTTTTCAGATATGTAATCTTTGGTGTTATAATACAACATACTTCATGTTCT
This sequence comes from Umbellularia californica, assembly GCA_028538565.1. Classification (NCBI taxonomy): domain Eukaryota; kingdom Viridiplantae; phylum Streptophyta; class Magnoliopsida; order Laurales; family Lauraceae; genus Umbellularia; species Umbellularia californica. Next base: position 85,984,955 of record JAPQWN010000004.1, on the reverse strand, counting down.
GTAGCAAGCGCATTCTTCATGGCTGCTTTTGCTCCTTAGGTGTTGTCATACCAGTGGTGCTCATGGGTTGATGATCCAAACCATTGAACTGATGATCCTTTCTGTGGATGGGGTATGTGTAAATGAAGAAGTTGAAGATTCTCGCCCTTTGGTCTTTGGCTTCTTTTCTTTTTATGTGACAAGTGTACCAGTATTTTGTCTTAAAAGTTTTTAACACTGTTTCTTGGGCTCTGAGCTTGGCAAACATTTAGTGCCCCCAATTTTAATTTGTGGGGCCATTATTAGAGATCTGTACTGTTGAAAAACGTTGAGTCCCTACACAGATGGGGATCTCTTAAAAAACTTTTGGATCTGAGAAAGTGCGTCCCTTTGATGGCAGCCTAAAAAGTAGATCAGATCATTAAGCAATTCAAGCTTGGCAACGGTCTATAAAATTACTTTGAAGAATGGATGTCTTTTTGCACATAAAAAACCTACAGTTGGCTCATCATTTCAGTAATTTGGATCAATTAAACATGGACCCACACCAGGGAACCGTTAGAATGAAATTTACAGCTCAGGATACTTAATAACAACTCAGGATCCTATAACTCCTGTGTCCCAGTCACATCCTCAAGAATTCTCATAGAAGAGCACTATTATAGTGTTTAGGTCTTGGGAACTGTTCCTATATGACCCTATGGAGTCAATACTTAATAGAGTCAAAACTCAAAACTAGGATGTGTGGGGGCCTTTTCCTAGTGAGGATGCAATTGAACGGTCTTTCCTTATCGTGGGATGGGTTGCTGCTCAATAAAAAGGCAAAGGGTAGTTTGGGATATAACTATAAGTTGGACATCTGAACTAAAACTACTTGGTTGAAGTCAAGAAAAGTAAATCACATTTTACAACTCAGTTCTTTCGTCTGTAATTTTCTCCCTGTACTGTGAAGTGAAAGTTTCTATTGTCTTCTCCTGTGGTCTAAGCTTGCATTCAGTGTATCAAATAAAGCTGTCCTTTTTTACAAGTTCTTACTTTCAGCTTTGCTTTTCCTGTTGCAGTCTGTCAATGCATGGCTTTACAAAGACAATGATTATTGCGTTAATTTCACAGTGTTGGCTGGAATTATGGTAATATCCAGTGAAATTTTAGCTTAATACTAATACTATTCACATTGTAAGGCCATAGGCCTCAGTTAAAAAGACTCAAATGCTTGTTCTACTATTCGCCTTTTTTTATCTGTTGAATCATTGTGCATCGGAATCCAAGTATTGTAGTGCACATACACTGCATCTGTAGTGTACACGAAAATTATGAGTAGAATTAGAAACAATGAGGATTCACCTTGACACTGTTTTGATGAATTTTTTGAGTTTGACAGTTTTTTTTTTTTTGAGTCCTTGTAACTCTGCTTTCATGTGTGAAATGAGAAATCTCGTCTTTCCTGTTTACTTTCCTTTGCAAGCACAGCCCATCAAGGCACTTCACTTTATTGTTAAAAAGGAAAAGGCAAAAGCCAGAGCACTCTTTGCTTTTCCACCCAAAATACCATTGAACACACACATCCCCCTTTCCCTTTGATCGCTTGTCCAAATGGAGTGATGATTCCCATGCACAACTTTATAATATAAATCTTAGATTATAGGCCCTCCTTTGTAAATTCCAAGGCATGCCTTGAATGATGTATGTTTCTAGCAATTAAAATATCTAGCAAATGATCTCTTTGGAATATTGTTAATCCCCAAGAAGCTGCTCCTAGGAACTATCCCCACCGTATGCTTCTATACCTTGTCTTCCTTTAGTAACATGACAAATGCCAGAGTCTAGGATTCCTTTACAATGAGGGTGATTTATAGAAGATACAAAAAAAAAAAAAAAAAAAAATGTAATGTATGGTTTTGTACAGGTGTATGGGTATAGGATATATAGAAAGCTGTCATATGATCGAAGGTTTTAGGAGGTAAACCCCAGACCAGAAGTGCTAGCGTGTGGGGTGAAGGTCTTGATTGGAGATGTTGGAAAAAGAAGGCCCATCATAAGAAACAATAGGCACAAACATCACATGGTATGGACTATCAATAGTGGCCTTTTGCTTGCATTTATCTTTGCAATCATTAGGTATCTTTTACTTTTTATGCATCATGAAATTATCAATTCATTAGGAATGGGTTTAGCTTTTTTTTTTTTTTTTTTTATATATATATAAAATGTTGAGGAAATTTTTTTTTTGCAGCCCCTGCACCAAGATAAAAGAGGAAGCAGATCACATCAGAACAAAATTTTCTTTCCCCCCATTTTTTTCTCTTCAAAGAATTTCTGAATATATATATATATATATATAGTTGTTAACTGAGTAATTGAGAAATCAAATCACCAAACGTATAATTTGGTCATCACCTTTTGATCAAAACCGGACATGTCTGGCGCTTTGTTAGGCTTTTGAAAAAGATGATTCGGTTGATAAAAACTGGCTGGCATTCAATTCCAGAAAGAAGCAATGGGCCCATAACAATGCATTATAAACCTAATGATGATTGAACTTGGCTAATTCTCTCTAGGCGGGCGACTGTGAGCGCATTACTAGTGAAAAGTGGCATGGGTCGGTCTGCGGAATCGTGGGTGCACCCTTAGACAGAGTGTGGGACATGGTCTCCCAAAGTAGCAGGCTGTCAGAATGGATGCCTATGGTTGAGAGATGTACAACGCTGGTGGGAGAAGAAGGCATTCCGGGCTATGCTCGCTTATTGTCTGGCTTCATGTTCCCTCAAGATGATGGGGAAAGATCATGGATCAAAGAGAAACTTCTGTTCATGGACCGACCCACATTCAGTTATGTCTACAGGATGGAAGCCAGTAATGTAGGACTTGATGGGTCTGTAAATTCATTGAAACTATTTGATTATGGCAGTGATACGACCTTGATCGATTGGTCCTTTGAAGTGAATCCATTAGAAGGAGTGTGCAAGGGCGACATAATCGATTATTTGGGCTTTCTCTATAAGTCTTGCATTAACAGAATTGAAGGAGCTATAGATAAAAATGCCAGTAGCAAACTCGTAGAGGGAGGAGCGAGCATGAATACATGATGCATGTCTTAGAGAGTTAAAATTATTGTGTTTTAATTTTAAGTGTCTTTTATGTTTGCAATTTGCATCAGAGCAGTTTTTCTAATGTTTACAAATGCATTACTAAATGAGTAATTATCAGCTTCATCACACTTTGCTTACCTACTCAGTGGAAAGTAGCACCAAACTGCAAGCTGATATTTTGAATAATTAGAAATTCAATTTGCCTAGGAGTTCAACATTGATTCTATTTAGTAGTGGATGAGATCAAATCATTTTGATTTGTTTGGAACTCTACTAGTTCCATTTATAAGTCATAAAAAAAAAAAATTAAAAAAAGTGCATCTTAAATATTTTCAACGCCTACTAGTGTTTTTGCATACAGCAGCAGCATTATAAGACTCCAGGCTCATGAAATCAAAATGTGAGTAACACAACAACCAATTAGAGTGCAAAACTAATCCTAGCAAGATACATGTTAAGCCGGAGAATTCGTCTTCTCCGGGGAATGAAAGGTCTCATCCTTCTTTCCAACAACCAACTGTCCTATTTGACACTGATTTGGAATTAATTGTTGGATCTTTTCACTCCTAAATTTGCACCTATTTCCAATGAGCAATATTAGTGCTATTTGACACTAACTTGGAATTAACTGTTGGATTTTGTCACTCTAAATTTGCAATACACGTGGTAATTAAGTTTTGAAAAGCTACAGTAAAGAGCCAGGATTATTCGATTGAAGTGATAATGAAATCACCCATGATAATGGCTCACCAATCCAATCCAATCCAATCCATCTCATCTTTACCTTGATTGTCATCCGTTCAAGCAGGCCGCAAGAAGTGACAAATGGCCACATTAAAGACTGTAAATTTCAGAATTGATATGGTTGATGAACTATTATAGAGAAGCTACATTTACTTGAAAGTCTCAATGCTCTTATTTATGATCTGCAAAGAAAAATAAATATAAAATTATGGTGTAAAACTATGAGAACACGCTCATTCAATCTACAAACTAATGTGCTTAACTGAAAAGAGCCCAGAATAAGGGGTTGCCAAATTGGTTGGTTACCCGATTTGCACTTTAACTCCCAAGGTTCGATTCCTGGATTCCTTTTCCTGTGGGAGTGGGATTCTTTCCCTGTGGGTCTCTCATGGGTTCTAAGGAGGTTCACCTTATCAGAGTGACAGAAAAGAAAAGGGAAAAAAGCACCAAAAAGAGACGAGCCCGTGGCACATAAAAGGTGCTTGCTATTGCAACATTTTAGATATGGGTTAAAGTGATATTACCAATATAAAAAAAAAGTGATGCAGTTAAATATGAACAAAACGAATTTAAAGTTGATCGTGCTTAAATTTAGGTAAAGAGTTCTACTATGTAGCATTAAAAAATGTCACGCAAAAGACATGCTTGTTTGAAAACAGCATCTTCTAGGACAAATGGCGTAGTCAATCTTTATAAAATATAAATTCTAAGATTTTTCATTTTTCTTTCAATATCAAATAGATACACCCTTATGCTAATATTTGTTGTCATCAAAGCTAGATAGCAACTTTGAAAACCATGGCTGTTGTATGATCAGATTCCAAGCGTACTATCACACTGTATAAACGATCGTATCCATCTAATGGCTAGATTCTTTTATCCAACCATCCATCAGTTGATCAAGTCCAGTCTAAGTAACATCATGGAGATATCCCTATGCTGCAATGTGGAGTGGGCTCACCAAAAGGACTATCAAGATCAATTATTGAAACTGTTTGCCGGTAAGCAGAATGGACGTACAATCCAACTCTCACCCCATTGATCAGATCATTGATCAAACTGTCCTATCCAATTTCCAATGACTGTTTTTTTATTTTTATGAGAGGAGGTATAAAGAAAGGAAGGAAAGAAAAGCCAATTCCCATGACAAAAAGCATCAAAGACAAGCTAATACTCTGACCACTGAATCTACCACACCATAAAAAAAAAGGAAAAAAAAATCCTGAGAATGCCAACAATAGCATAAAGTCCTGGACATACCCACCTTTTAAGTGCATGCTCAAACAGCAATATCTCCTTTATATCCACTTGTAAGGATAAACATGCAGAGAACAGAAAACAAAAGCCAATAAAGACAGGTCTTGGAAGAGAAACTCCAACAGCTTTGGGATCTATAGGCATCAGGGATGGTAACATGAGACAGTGTACCTTTGTCATATTCTATTAGCTTCTATCAGACAAGATACTAACATTAAATATATTACATTTGATATGCATTGCCAGTATTCTATTATGTCCAAATCCTTGCTTACCATATTAAAGTTAGAACAGAATCAACAGATAGATAATGAACAAAGTGTTATGAATTAAGATGGGGTCTAGATTTAATAAATGAACCACAAATGCTTCTTTGAAAACGACCTCTTCCCTTTTATGTAAAATGGCACAATAAAGAGAAAAAGGGTATTCTTTTTAAGGATCCAAGGCGCATTAATTAAAAAAAAAAAAAAAAACATTGCTTATTTAATTTGTGGGCTTAAAATTTGGGAATCACCATCTAAACCACTTGTGTCATCTGATTGATATTGACCATTGGATAGAACTACCAAGAAATTATGAATTTACTTCCATTTGATCTTGAAGGTGATAAATAGAGCCCGGCTGCATTTTATCATTTTTGTAATCACCTTTGAGACACTGAAAAAAAGAGACCCAGATAATTTTTATTTTTATCCTTTTAACTCTTGTACTTTCGGACTCACAAAAAACCTATTGTCTTTCATATTACAATGTGATATCCTGTGTCTTTAAAGCCTTTTATTTTGCTTTGCATATCGCCTTTATATTTTTTCCCTGGAAATTCTCTCCCATAGCTTTATATATGGTTATGTGAAACATCAAACATGTATTATTAGATTCCTGTTTAAAGTGCCCATGCAAAGGTCATATGCAGCATGTAAACTGGCCCTTTTAAGAAAAGAAAGCCAAACACACTGTTAACTCAAGATTCTCCAGAGTTTTCGATTACATTACAGTGGAGGATGGTTATTTATAACATGTTTAATTTGCTTATTGCCGCAACTATCTCCCTTTACTGAAATATGAAAATCAAGTCCATTTCTGCAAAAAAAAAAAAAAAAAATTTGGGTGCAAAGCAGCCGTACAAGACATGAATTTTATGCAGAAAATCATTTCTCAAACTTTCTTTCAATAAGAAAAACAGATTACATAAACATGCGCAGGGGGCGTGGATAAAGGGATTAGAATGTTTCAAAGAGTAGTTAAAATTTTGCACAGGATAGATTCCGCCTGGATATCTTTCAATCTTCCATTTTTACAGAATAAGGTCCCCACAAGGCCATATCTACACGGATGGATCTGATGCCGTGATCTTTCTAATAGGACCACTCCATGTGACGATGGTGTCACTCATGGCAGTGTCCGTGACAACCGCTTTGCAAATAATAATATACACTGTGACCAAAACGATCGAAGCACATTGATAAAACATTACATTGCTCGTGTCCTCCGAATCGATCCGATCGATCTCTTGAAACAACCAGATCACCTGAGTGAGCAGTAATTGTAAATGAATAAAGACGGTGCCGGTGATGTATTATGGACACTATTGGACTATGGAAATTGCAGTCTCTACTCTCTGGTGATGCTTTAATTTACTTGTTATGCTTTTGGTATTTGTATTCAGTTCCCCACGCTTTTTTTTTTCTTTTTTTTTTTTAACATCTTCACTTAATTAGCCTTTTTATTTTTAAAGAACTAAACTTTAATTTAAAGATAGATATGGATGACTGCAGCTTTTCACATTCATGATTTTAACTCTTTTTTATTCAAAATATTATTGTAGTGATGTTTGTAATTTCTTCCCCCACTTGATTACCATTACAAAATATCACCCTTTTTTAAATTTTTTTTTTTTTTTTTGTAATCATTCAATACATGTGGAACTAGTATGAATCTATGTTACAAAGAGATGACATGAAATGATACAAAGAAGAATAATTATCAAATATATGTATATATATTTATAGAAAAGTAAGATTCAGTCACTGTATATGTAATAATTCAACACGTCTCTTAATTCTTATTGCTCCACATGTAATGAAGCTCTCCTCTTGACTGCATTGGATTTTTTATCTTTCCTACAATTATGGATGAGACCGACAAGAGAGAATGGTCACATGTAATTATAGCAAAAACACGAGGGGGCATTTCACATATGACTCTAAAAAAAAAAACTCCTCTTTCTTTCCTTCACGCCATGTTTAAATGATTTATCAAAATAGTAGTGCAAAGGAAATGTAAAATCAATTCAAAATGTAATGGTTACATTCTAAGGGATAAATTTACTTTTCAATAAAACAACATTGGTTATCATGTTACATGATGAGTTCGAATAAGAATGAGATGAGAAGGTAACATCTAATAACAATTGATAAAGTAACTAATTAATGCGTTTTACTTTTATGAGATAAAATACTATGGCCTAACCTAAGATGGGTAAGATGGTTACTGTAAAACTAAAAAGTGCAGAATCATTAGAATTAATTATTTATTCTCAGTTCCCGCTTTGCTTTTCGGAAAAACGGACACACAGGGTGTGGATTGATTAAAGCAATATACACGAGCAGGAGCATTTATGTTACTTACATTTACTCTCTCTGTCTCATTAGTTTTCAACGAACGAATGAAACGCCGTACACGAAGAGACCGCGTTACGCAGAGTCCGGGTTCATTTTAGGGTATGTTTGGCAACAGTCAATCCGCGGATTTATGCCCGGTTTTTCTCATTTGAGTGGAAAGTCCACGTTTGATAGACTGCTGAAAAATGGAGGGAAGGATTCTGTCATTCTATTCATGCCTTCCCTCAGAGTCTCAGACCCTCCCCATCTAAACATCGGCGCATTCACTGAAAAGCGTTGCTATAGTACATTACAGGTAGTGTAGAGGATGCCTTTTTTTTGCATTTTTTGGTTTATATGGGACCCATAATGAATATCTGAACAGGCAAGAGTGTTGACAAGGTTCAAAACGGCTATCATACAAAAATCAGACGTTGATTCCATCTATAACTTGAGATATTTGCAAAATAATTTTGACCGTTGATATATCCCACAGTAAAAAAAAAAAAATTGAATTAATTGGCAGTAAGTTTTTTTTTTTTTTTTTTTTTTTTTTTTTTCTGATTTTTGTGGGCCTCAAAATCATCATCTGAGCCGTGAATAATTTAGAAGAGAACAAATACAACTAGGGTCCTAAATTCCAACCGTAGATTTATCATGTATTTCGAGATATTTGCAAAAACGTCAATACTCTAAAATATTAAGTTTTTAATTTATGTGGCCCCCTTTTGCACGATTTGAATCGTTCAAAATATCTGAAGAGCCAAAATGGTTATGGGTTGAAAGATCAACTCTTGATATTTCATGGATTATGAGAAATTGACTAAAAACTTATAATTGTTGGATCACACAATGCATAGACTCCATAATTTCTTTCTTATGCCAAAACTTGGAGCTATTTTTAAGAAATCCTCTTTGAGGATGGCTTGGGGGGTTGGCCGAGTGGTCAGGACCAAGGTTCCTCCCTCTTCCGGAACTAGAGGTCTTGGTGTCGACCCTCGGTCCCCCCTCTTTAGAAATCGAAGGTTGAGTCCACTTGTGCTACCACCAGGGGTTTTAAACAGCTTCTTTCTAAACCCAGAGGGAATAGTCCAGCCTAAAGAATTGAGAACCTCCGCTGATAAAAATACAAAAAACAAAAAACAAAAAACAAAGAAAACTTCTAACTAGAATAGGAGATTCCTGTCAATTTGCTATACGTGCCCCGGAGAAGAGGAAAAGAAACCGAGAAAGTAATGAATAAACACAAAATGCAGAACACAGGAAAAGATGAGAGAGCGTGAGAAGAATTAAAAAAAAAAAAAGAGAGGTTTGGTGGGGTCCGTGGGGATGTGATTACTCTCGCTTTATTTATTTATTTTTTCCGCTTTACAGGCCACACATCTTTGAAAATGCGTGGAGGGCAAAACGGGTATGAAAAAATAACACCTCCAACTCCAAACCCCCAGCCCCTGGAGGGGTTTTTCAGAGGTTATCCTTCTCCCCCTTCCTCCTGTCCTTTCTCTCTTTCTCTCTCTCCCTCTCTGTTGCAAAGCGATTCCGTTCCATTTAGCAGAAATCCAGTCTTCTGTTTCCTAACATGCGCATACCTGCTGCTCCTAGGGTGCGCATTGTCCTTGTATTATGAATCTGGAACCACCACCCCTCCCACCCCCTCCCCGCCTCTCCTCCTGCCACCTCCACCCCGACCATCCAGTCACCGGATTCTGCGCTTCTTGCCTCCGAGAGCGACTCGCTGGCTTAGACCCCGCCTCAAACCACCGCAATCCTCCGCCTCCCACCGCGGCTTCCGCCCTCAAAGCCATCTTCAAACCCTCCTCCTCCAAATGCTCCTTTCCCGAACTCCGCCGCAGCAAGTCCTTCTCCGGAGCAAGAGCCGATGGCATTCCCGTAATTATCGAGCCTCAGAGGAGATCCTGCGACGTTCGTGTGCGGAACACGCTCTGGTCCTTGTTCCATCAAGACAATGGACCTAACGTTGAGCGCGGGACCAACATTTCACGCGAGATCGAACAACAACAACTTCCTAATGCCAAGAGCGTCAATTTAGGGTTTGATGAGGTCAAGGAAGAGATCGAAGAGGAGGAGGTGGAGGATCAAGTAGGAGAAATTAGGGTCGAGGAAACCGTCGTCGTTGTTGTTGAAGAAGAAGGAGAAGGAGAAGGAGAAGGAGAAGAAGAAAAAGAAGGAGATGTGAAGACGATGAAAGATCACATCGATCTCGATGCACAGATGAACAATCAGACGGTGGAGAAGAGGGATTTGAAGGAGATCGCGGGGAGTTTCTGGCTCGCGGCGTCGGTTCTCAGCAAGAAATTGCAGAAATGGCGGCGGAAGAAGAAGAGGAGGAGCGGGCGGGAGTTCGACGCGACGACGGCCGAGAAACCGGCGTCCTCGTCTCGGCATTTCCGAGAGACGCAATCGGAGGTGGCCGACTATGGCTACGGGCGGCGGTCCTGCGACACGGACCCGAGGTTCTCCCTCGACGCCGGCCGGATGTCGTTCGACGATCCCTTCGACGAGCCGCGAGCGTCTTGGGACGGCCACCTTACCGGACGCTCCGCCGCGGCTCTCTCACGGATGTCATTGATGACTTCTGTCGTGGAAGATGCCCCTGCCCCAGTCCGGCGGTCGGACAACCAGATCCCTGTCGAAGAGCCCGTCAGCATAGATCATCCACCACCTCCGACCACGACGACGACAACGACAGTGCCGGGTGGAACGGTGCAGACAAAGGAGTACTACACGGATTCCTCCTCTTCATTGCATCGGCGGCGGCAGAGTCTGGAACGTTTGAGCTCCATTCGAAGGGCAGTAGCCACATCTGGGGAGACCGAGGAGACTAAGTGGGTCTCGAACGCAAAGGTCTCACCAGCAACTATGGATTACTTCTTTATAAACAAACTTGCAGATGCAAAGGACTCGAACACAAACTCGAGCTTTAATTCGGCCTACAGAGGTTCTGCAGCCATGGCTGGAAAAGGCTCCAAGAAGTCGGGGCGGTGGAGCAAGGCATGGAGCATTTGGGGATTGATACATTGGCGGGGAAGCGGCAAAGAGGACGAAGATGACAGATACAGCAGAGGGAATGTAGTCGAGCGTTCTTTCTCTGAGTCTTGGCCGGAACTCCGGCGAGAGGCGAATGGTGACCCGAAAGGGGCTGCATTCAATAGAAAATTGTTGCGCAGCAATAGCAGTGTCAGTTGGAGGAGTTCCTTCAGCAATAGCACTCTTGGAGGTGGTGTGAGGACTGGGGGCACTGAGGCCAATGGACAGAGTAAGAAGAGAAGGCAAGAAATAGTTTTGGAGCGGAATCGGAGTGCAAGGTTTTCTCCTAGCCATTTTGATAACGGTGGCCTCTTGCGGTTCTACTTGACCCCACTGACAAGCGGTCGGAGGAATGGAGGAGCTTCCGCCAAGAGCAGATCAAAGAGTTCTCATTCTTTTGCCAAGGGCATGCCGCGCTTGTACTGAATTGAAAGGCCTAGTCAGGTGTTCTTCATTTGAGTGTTATATTTAACTGCGTATAAATATTTCTTTCTGTTGGTTAGATAAGGGAATTGTAATGCTACCTTTCATGTGTTTTTGATGATATGTTGATCTGATTGCATAAATGTTAACCATATCAGTCTTTTGCTTTCTCTTCCTATCTTGATGCAGAGATGTTGACCATTGGAGAGAGATGGAAAAATGAAGAGGAAATCCCCTATGGAGAATCACCACTTTCCTGTAGTAGTGATTCTTCAATGTGTTTGGATTTGGATGGAGAAAACCATGCACGTTAAAATTATATTAGAAATAACTTGAAAATAATAATAATAATAATAAAAAAAAAACTACTGTTATATAGTCAAGTGAATTTAATAAAGAAAATTAAAAAAAAAAAAAATTCACCAAGAAAAGGGTGTTTTCTGTACCCCTTGAAGAGAGAATATTTTCTCCTTTGCAAAGTTAGTTAAGAAGAGAACTACTTTTATCCGAAAAAGTAGATCAAAACAGTGGAAAATATTTTTTACTGGATATTTTTTATTTTCTCTACTTTTTCTTATGTCTAAATGGGCCCTAGATGTTTCTTATTTAGTGCGTCAGAATTGTAGATTGATTTGTGGGAGTAGGCTAGTAGAACGTGGAAGTGTGTGTTCACGTTTAGATTAGTAACGTGGGCTATCTAGTCTGTTTTGAATGCAGATGATATTAGTTTAACTGTAATAGATTTCAGTTTTTATCATTAATGAAGGATTAATGATATGTGAACTGTAATAAGTTCTATTTGTAACTGGAACTGCAAAAAGGGATTTACCATGACCTTTGACTTGGGTTTCTTTTGGTAAATGAAATCTTATCACCAACAAAAGGTACAAGCAAACTGCAGCCTAAACAACCATAAATAACAAGCTATGGCCATTGGACGCCATCTTTTGATATCATTGACCTCTCGGAAAATATGATGGAGGACAAAACCACCTGAACAAACTAAATGTTTAGCTTCATTAACACAATCTGATAGCCTCCATATATAGGAGGACTCCATGTAAAACCTGTTTCAAAGTAACAAAAGGATCACACTTACCTCAGGTTCTTTACCAGTAGCACATTAGTCTCAGCAAAATTAGAATTCATACCTTAATCCTTCAGTATTTTATTAAGCTGTTTGTACTCTTTGATTATTATTTAAAATATTTGGTTACTTTTTTTCTTTGAAAAGGGAAAAGGAAAAATCAGACATCGAATGGGCCAGAAAAGGTTTAGTTAATAATACCAATATGGTCGTTATTCTGTCAATGCTGGCTGTAATGGCCTCACTGCGATAGACTCCCATCCCTTTGATGGACCAACCAAGGATAAGCATTAGGCACCCATTTCACACAATGCCTTGAAGGATCTGTTCTTCATTAAAACTCCTTTCTAGCCAAAGCCACAAGAGGTTATCTTCATTCTTCCCTTAAGCTCAGTGTTGAACCTGTCGCATTCTCAGAATGTCCTATAATTACGTTTTGTAGCAAAGTGACAAAAGAATAACTACCAAGACAATCCTAATAATAAATCCCCTCCCAAGTGTGATGACTGTATCTCCAAGACTAAAGGAGGTCAGAAATTGAAGCCAGCACAACCCACTGCACACCGAATTAATTAGAAAATTCTCTCCACAATTTCAGTGTTACAGGGCAGCATGTAAAAATGGTTAGCATTTCCCTGCCTGGAACCGCAGAAACACATGTTTTCAATCACAATGAGGGTTTGTGTTTATACTGGCACCATTATACAACAGTGGATAGCCATCCATGCTTTACACACACTAGCTACTTGCATTTCTGCTGGCTACACCTAGAAATGCACCTTTAGAGTTTTGACAAGGTTTCATTTACACTGTTGATCTCAACATACATATGCCAGGTGTTTGTTTTATTGGGTTGAGATGGTATGCTACTCATTTCCTATGTTAGATTTCTGTATTCATGTATCATCTGACAGTTTAGTATTTTTCTGTTGGAGACTTCATAAATTGTGACAAGAAATGTGTTAGGGATGTGAAGTAGTTATTCCCTCCAAGGGGGGCATTGGAAGCCTAATGCTGACGGGCATCAAGGGGAATATCAGGTCATTGGGGTATTCAGGGGTGCTTCATGATGAAAAGGTGCTACAAACTTGGACTTTGTTTGGCCTGATTGAAAGCTGGGCTTCCAAACCAAGCGGAGGCAACAAGCCCTAAAGGAGCATTAAGGCTTTTCAAGGGGCCTCTTTTTACTATTAGGGCATCTTGTAATTAAAGTAGATCGATCAAATTAAAATGCATAGCCTTTGGGTAGCAGTAGTGGGCTCTGGAGATTGGCTTTATTTGTTAATTAAGTTCAGTGTCTTGTAAATCATGTAGGGTGAATATGGGGCAGAAGGATTTCCATTGTTGGCTACGTTTAGCCTCTAGCAAATCATGTAGGGAGGTAATGGGGCAAAGATTTGTTGGATGAGCAAGATGATGTAGAGGAAAGATATGTTGGTTGGCCATTCTTTTGCCAGTGTCGTCCAAGTTTTATTATTATAGTTAATAGATGTTTTTCGTCGAATGAGTATACTACGTGTATCTTCTCCCTTGCCATTAAATGCTTTTTGACGGAACAGTCCCTCCTATTATGAGCATTTTCTACCCCTTAACTAAGTTGAATAGGGAGAGCCGGAGGCAAATCTGTGATTCTCCAAGTGAAGGTGCACTAAAACACATATTTCTACCCTTTTTTTTTTTTCTTAAATGCATTTATACTTTGTTCCTCATTTCTCAATTACGGCATTATCAGTTTAGGTGAGGCTGGATGCAGTAATCTCACAACTAAATCCCAGGACCTGCTCTGACATTGAGAGGTGCATGACTAGTGCGCTGCACATGCTGTTCTATCTTGCTACTTTTCTTCAAGGGAAATATCTATCATTCTTTGTTTCTGGAACTGCTGCTGAAAACAGGGGAGAAGAAGATTCCTTTTCCTTTTCCATTTTAGAGAAAAGGTAAAAGAAATTATAAATTATCATAGGGCATCAGCCATAGTGTTTTTTTTAGGGCCTTGGCAATGGCAGAGATGTTGCCACCACAAGGCATTTATGCAACAGCAAAGGTTAGCTTGGTGTATCAAATGCAACAGGTGAAAAATTTTCTGCTCTTATCAAGCCATATATTTTACTGTGAGAACGAAAAAACTGAGAGGGATTATAGGGTCCTTACTCCTGAACCACTACAAATGCATAGTTTACTGAGCTGCAAGCTTTTGTATATGTAAGGCCATGGTTGGTTTACATGGACTCTTGATCTGATGGGATCCATAATGGATGTTGTTGCAACAAAAGCTACCAGATTGGAAGATCTATCTTAATTCTTAACTCTTTGACCAGTGGCCTATTATATAAATTAACAGTTAAGAATAGAATGGCTCAACATTCAGTGGAAAATAAACCAAGATCAAAGGGTCGGCTTCTCCAATTCTGGTTCATATTCGAGGTACCACCATGAATCACTAACTGTGATCATCAAACCATTGGCCCCGCCTAAATGTATGGAACTCCATCCTTAGTGGCTCATGGAGTCGTTCTTTTTTCATTGTTCTCACTGCCTTTCTTCCTTTGCTAGTTTCACAGTTGCTGATTATATCTCTCGTTTGTAGCTGAACTGAGCAGTTAAGCCATGAATATCACCAAAAGTTGCAATTTGTTGCCACTTCTACTCAGGTGGAGCTATTACGGCATTGAGGATTCAGCTAGCAAGCAAATCAATGCCAGGTAAGATGCTTCTCTGTGCTTTCCATCCTGCACTTCCTTTCTACTTTCCCAAGCTTCTATATTTCCTCAGAGTATCCTCATTCCGAAGGTGTTTTCTGCCTAGATATTTGAAGAACAAGCCTGCAATGGTCCGCCCTAACCCCCATAATCTGGTCTTCTCTCTGTCACGTTGGTTCAATGCTTCATTCTCTTTTGAAAGCCGGCATTCTCAATGTTCTTCAGTATCTGCTAATAACAAACAGATGTGCAAGTCAATGACATTAATAAAGGAGGGGAATATGCAGTATTTGATAACTAACTGCTCTGACTCAGGATCCCAGAGCTTTGCTTGGCAGATTTCTAACCACCAAGTGACTTGTCTGTGGGTCACCAGCTTCACTACCACAGACGTAGAGGGGTTATGGATCGGCCATCTACCAGAACTCTGGTCAATTGGTTATTCTTGACACTCTGATATGAGGGGCCAGTGGGCCCTGCAGACATCAGTTGGTAAGCATTTATTGTAAGTCAGATCAATTAGTAGTTGCTGACATTCTGTTGGTATCTGATGGGGCCAGTGGGTCCCACAGACATACTGCGTGTCCTTTCTGAGTCTGTCCCAGGTGGGAGAGGAGGATCCTGACTCAAATACAGACTGTATTCATGGGTCCATCCTTCCTTCTTCCGTTTTTCCTCCAATGAAAATCATGTTGTGAGAAGTTGCTCAGCCTTCTAAAGGGAGAAAGTCCTACAAGGACTTCTTGCCAACCTTCTGTCTCTTTGCTTTGGTATTACTTTTATAGAGAAGTGCATACATTTGAGCGACGTCATTAATCATTATAGCTTTCTTATACTGTTCATTGCTTTCCCTAAGAAAAAATGTTACCATTGAAAAAATACGTAGGTACATATGAAGTGATTGAACTGAGTTACCTTTTTTAGTGAGTTCTTTGGAGGATTATGTTTATGGTTTGTATGTGTTAAATACTTTCCGCAACAGCTATTTTTGCATGAGTCGAAAGGTTTTATAAGAGCCTTTCCGTGTGAGATTTTGTTGCACAATGGGTTTGACATGTTAATATATTGGTCACAGGTGTTTTTCGTGAGAAGTGAGATGTTTTCCGAGACGGCCTTTTTGTGCAAGAGACGTTACACAATGGGTTTGACTTGTGCAGTGCACATCACGTATTGTTTTCTGACACAGTGAAAGTCATGGACAGTCCTTATTTGAGAACCATGTAAATCTAAGTTTCATTATTGTGCCTTTGATTGTTTCCCTAATGTGTAAGCATTTCTCTATATCATCAATAAGCATTGGTGGGAGCAGAGCTTTAGTTTCGAGTTAAGTTTACTCGTTTTAGTTCGAGTTATGTTCACTCGTGTGGCTTTGGCTTTTATACATGATGAACTCATAAATTTTACATGCACTGGGTTTCTATCTTTGACAATGTCTGGATGGGAGAGAAGCTCGTTGGAGATTGGCGAATTGCTATTTTTCTTCACCGAGGTTTACAGACTAAAGAAGTTTTGTGCTAGAGGTTACTTTTTAAGAGGAAGGTGAAGTTGTACATGGGTCTATTTGGTCGAGCAGTCAGTGGAATGTAATGGGATGAAATCACACCATGTGGTGAGAAATCGCCAATGTCTCGTGGAATCCATTTCATGACCCTATCATATTACCATCGAATTCAAAAAACTTTTTAGGGAATCAACATTCAACATTCAACAGAACTATGGGATTTTCGTTTCTTCTTTTCTTTTCTTATTTTATTTAACAATGAAGGCCTTGGCCTTTGCTCCTCTTGGCTTGTGGGGTTGTTCTTGCGGTGTCATCATTATACTAGTGGAGTACACTAGAGATAAGTAGATAATTTCAACTGTCAGTCAGATTTCATCCTTCCTAAATGTTGATAATAGCTAATTTCATTGAGTGCGTTTTAAAGATTTCTTTATAATCGTATGAAGGATCAATGAGTCAACTTTTGGGCTTGGGGCACACCCCTATTTTGGTGAGTTTTTGCCAACAGAAGCCTCCTCTGGAAGGAAGTAGTTCCCAGCATTTCTGTAGGCCGAGATAATGATTAATTTGGAGGAATGGAGTTTGGTTGGGGCTGGTTTTTATTAGATGCCTTAATTATAAACCAATTAGTGGGGCTAGTGAAACCCACATGCTTTGTTGCCTCTTCTTGGTTGACTTTGGGGCCATGACTAGGAGGATTCCAACAAATAGATCGGACTTGGCAGTAAGGGAGAATATAGGCTCTCCTGGGACTCTTAATAAATGTGGTAGGGAAGGATGGTGTCCCAAGCAGTGTATTTTCTTCCCTTTCAGCAAAATGATTTTTTTTTTTTTTTATATAAGCATTAAGTTTGACTGCATTACCATTCAAAAAAAAAAAAAGTTTAACTGCATTACCCATTGAAGTTTTGGTTTGGAAGATATCACTTAAAAGTTAAAATCATTAAGGCTCGGCCGATAGCGCTCAGAGCCATCATCAAGGGGCGTGCACATGGAATGAATCATCATCAAGGTGTAGGTGTTTGTGTGCGCCGCCCACTTGGAATCATAGTCAATGTGCGCGCGCGTGCTTTTAAAGGCTTTAATAGGAAACCCTCTCTCTCTCTCTCTCCCAGTCTAAAAGTTTTGGTAGCGTAGATTGGGTATGAAAAGCACAAGTATTCTAGAGTTTAAAGGTTTGGTATTCAGACCCTAAGTATTATTCTTGGTGAAGATTAAGGGCAAGGGAGTTATGTAGTGATGCAATCATTCCCAAAACCGATTTATTGGCATGAGAATGTAGGTGGCTGGACTGGTGGAGGCATTTACAACGGTGATTGTAGTGTGCTGAGCCTGTGATGTCACTGAGATTCATGACACATCGCATGAAGGTGTGTGGCCCAATAGCCTCATTGTAATGAAAAAAAAAAACAATAAAAGCGAAAGCAATGAGTAATTCAATGAAGAAAACAGAAACTTACCTCAATGGTAGTAGGTGGCCGTTCTCACCTTGATGCCCTGAGGTTTGAATGTGGGCATTCAACCTTCCCTTACCAAAGGGCTTTGTCCCCTCACCGGAGGGGGAGTCCCGGCTTGGGGTACAAAAGGAAAAAAACAAAAATACAAAAAATCAAAATGAATGATTCAATGAAGCGGGGGCTTATTCAGTGCACACTGTGTGCATCAGTGCATGGAAGCTTCCACTTGGGTCCCTTCAACTGGTTGGGAGCCTATTTATGTATAAAATATGGGCCTCATTTAATCATCCTAATCCCTTCATCAACTACCAACAAATATCACCACTTAAAAAATTGACCCATCAATCCAAAGGTGCAGTCCATTCGAATGGATGTAAAAAAGGCGTGCATGGGTATGCACAAAAAAAAAAAAAAAAAAAGGTGTGCATAGAATAAGTATCTTTTTATGCAAAAGTAAATATGACAAGGGTGATTCTGAACACACCGTGGGTTTTTCTGAACACACCTACTTTTCTTAAAAAAAAATAAACTTTTTACCAAAATACCCATGATGAAAATACTTATAAGTTCCGTGCATATCTTATGTACACGAGTGTGATAGCAGTGAGGGTGAGCAGAGAGGGGAGCTTGCCGGTGATTCGCAAATTTCCCATATGCGAATCATTTTCCTAACAAGTGAGATCACTAGGCGGCTACTCCTTACGGCATTTATTTCTTAGTTGTGGTTATGTTAGCTAGAAGTTTTCAAGGTTTTTTCTGAGGAAGCGTTTTTTTTTATTATCTGTGCTTTTCCAATGTTCTTTCCTTTATTTACCTTCGTTTCAACTAGTACTTAAAAACTCAAGCCACCAACCAAGGGCGTTCCATCAGGAAGGATACTGTGCATATCTGGAGCTTGGAAACCTCCACTTCCCTAGCGTTTTTCATTACCTTCCTTCCAAGCAAAAACCACTGGCGTGTAAGTAAACACGTCTATGATCCACGCAGTGGTAGTAGTAGTTACCCTATGTGAACTTGAAGATGACAGCCAGTCAGCCACAGCAGGGCATGAAGTGGATAGTGATGCTTTCAGTACGGGAAAAAAGATAGATGTTGCTGTTGAATGCTGGTGGCGTTGAGCTGTTGTTTGTTTGTTTGTTATACCCAACAATCCATGTCAACCCTCCTAATCGTAGCTTTCAATCTTTCGTTTCTCAGAAAACCAACTCACAACCATATTCTATGGATAACGGATTTCACTTCATTCCATCGCTTCAGGAAAAAATATCCACACACCGTCCATCATTCCCCTCCACTTGGGAAAGACGTTACCTCCATCCATCACAATTCACAACCATTCAACGAATCTGCCCCACAACGAGATTAGTACAACATCATCGTCAAAGCCTTCTCCCAACTATATTGGGATTGGCTACATGAATTCTGTTGCTCTCTCTGTTATGATTTATCCTGAGTTAAATCCTTGGATAGATTGCAGTTATTTAGATCTATCATGAGGCTCACACTTGGATGGCTTGGATCACACGTTGTGGAGGATTTGAATGGCTTGGATGACAATTGGCTGTGGTCGTGCCTTGTTGATATAATATTATTTGATGTCAGGTTTTAGAGTTTTGACCATCTTTGCCGTTGCCTAGCTAATTCGAATTTCCATTGGACAAGTGGTTCAAGCCATTGAAAATGATTTCAGTCTCTTTTATCCATCTCGTTGAAGAAAACGATTTACCTCTTAGGAAAGCAAAGGTTCACCGTCAAAATCAAAACTTCACCACAAAACAAAAGCATTTTCCAAAAACTCTTATCAACTTTCACTGTATAAATTATCAACTCTCAACGTTCCCCATCGATGCGACTGCAAGGATTTGCTCTCCCCGTGCAATTTTGCAACTTCATATTGAAATGTTTTTATTTTCTTTTTTTTTTCTTTTTGGGGCGGAGAAGTAGGAATTTGCTTTTAAACAAGTCATATAAGAAAAAACGCAAAAGAAAATCACATGAGAAATTTACATGGTTTAACAGCGTGGCAATGTTTACTGACAAAGGAATATCTGTTTCTTTTTCACATTTAGAGTTAAGATTATAAGTTACACCGTTGTTATGGTTGACCTTATATCCTTGGCATAGACCATTAATCCAAGTAACCTATAATACAAGACATGAACCTAACAGTTCTGTCAAATCCACCTATCATTGAGCTATAGCTAGCTCCACTAAGTTAAAGGAGGTAGGAAGTAAAGGCCAGCCTGTTTGTGCCTTGGTTAGAGTTGCATCAAATATGGAAAACTGTTTCCACAGTTTTTTTTTTTTTTTTTTTTTGAAGAATGCTTCCACAGTTTTTTCGTTTGGTTGAAGAAAGATACAGACATTTTCAGTTGAAAATGCCTATATCAATAGCTGAGGTGAAAAGTAAATTAATATTACTTCTGCCCAAAAGTCAAGATGCAGGACTGAGTTATATAAGGCCTGATCATAACTATGCATCCCAATAAACAATTACTTGAGAAATATGTTTCAAGCGTATATTAATATTAACATTAACATAACTAATTAAGGTCTCCAAATAGGCTCAGCATTGTGATCATCTTCTATAAATGAGAAGTGGGAATATGATAATCGATAAGTGGGTCAGTTGAACTAGCTAGAGATCTGACTACCCGGATCAAATATATCTATAGGGCTTTCCAAGTTCGACCAAATGGTTTGAGTCCAGAATCCAGATCCGAAGCTGATACCTCTGCGTCCAAAATACTGATAGAATAGTTACTTGGTTAGGTCCAGAATGTATCCTAGATTGGCCAAGGCCTCCCAAACATTTCAAAATTCTTTTTAATTTTTACATAGTGCCACCCTTAGGGAAAAAAAAAAAGTCATTGTAGCCCCTAGAAGAAAAAAGAAATTCCTCCTTCCTCGCTTGCTAAGTTAATTATGGGAAGCCAACCGAGTCGGACCTGGACTTGGGCCTGATTGGGTCTTGTCTGGTTCCGGCCGCTGCCCTCTAGGCCTAATACATCCGATCGACACATTTACTGATCATCAATTTGCATTACCAACGATTAATTGGAATGGTTTTAATGGTTTTATTTCTTCCATAACTAGTTTAATTAATTACAATTTACGCATTTGAAACTCTCTCTTTTTTTTTTTTTTCCTTCTTTACAAAAATTCAGGTGGAATCACTAGGCACAGTTTGATGCACTTGAAACCCAGATCGATTGGCCATCGATCTGTTAGGCGTTGAAGTACTCGATGGACACTGACCCAAAACTCTGATATGATCTGATGAGGCAATTATTTTCCATCCTACATATCCATATTAAATCCATCGAGATATATCGGTGGTCGCGATTGTCTGATCGATGTGGGTTACGATCTTTAGGTTGAGAGGTATGGCCCATCAAATACTATTTGTACGGGTATTAAAAAAAAACATAAAAAGAGGAAGGCATTAAAAAAAAGATCCGTTCTAAATTCTAATTAAACACATTTCATTGCCGAGATTTCACGTGAGAACTACTGACCCAACTTCCGTTTAGAGCATGAATTAATCGGGTTGAGAATGGCAATAGAAAGGCCTAATTAATCTTAGCCAATTCAATAGTATTATTATTACTTATAAGATGGCTACCAGCTTTATGTAATATGCAAGAAAGTCACGTCCATTCTACTATTCTCTACCAAAACCAAAACAGCTTGTTTCTCAAGAATCCTTCCACCAAACTGGTAAAAACGACGTAGCAGCAATCGGCAATCCACTTCTCTTTAAAAGGGTCTCTCTGTCATACACATTTATCATCAGCCCCAAAGCGTGCTCAGTGAAAAAGCTAGAGTGAGTGTGAGAGTACTGAGAGATCGATAGAAAGGACGACTAAGTAAAGAGGGATGGAGTCTTGGGTTAGAACTCTGGTGCTGGTGGCTTGCCTGCTCTTTCCTGCTGTTGTAGAATGCAGGATCCGTCACTACAAGTTTAACGTAAGTAGTGGGTCACTTAAAACCAATCGCATTGTTATGGAGCCAGGAAAATGCATCGGGGCTCAACCGCTGGTGTCATGTGCTGTGGCAATGTGGCACGCAAAAGGGTGCAATGATCATAACATTGTTGATTACCCTCTTATGCCTCTCAGCTCCAAGTGGAACTTGGAGTATACTTAGCTACAGCTAGCTAATCAGCCGCGCATGTTACTACTCCTTACTCTTTTACATATACATACATATATACATATATATATATACACACACACCTTTTATGGAAGGAATTCGAATTCATGCACACCCACACACACTTGACATGTCCCTAACGAGGTGACCAACAATATCCGAATGCAGACATTTAATTATATGCTAAATTTTGTTGCTTATTTTATTTTTTTAAATCTTTTGAGTTATTATTAGTAGTAGTAGTCTTGTGGTTAAAAGAATACTAGTACTAGTCTCATATAGTTAGAGCTTAATCCTTCCGCCCCTTTCCAATGATTCAAAGGATTTTTTTTTTTCAGAAAACATTTATTTTTGAGAGATAAAACACTCACCAATTATTTTTTTACCTGGTGGGCAGGTGGTGATGAAGAAAACAAGTCGGCTGTGTCACACGAAGCCCATCGTGACCGTCAATGGTCAATTCCCGGGTCCCACCCTTTATGCAAGAGAGGGTGATAATGTGCTGGTGAAAGTTGTGAATCACGTCAAGTACAATGTCAGCATTCACTGGTCAGTTTAACTAACTAAGCATAATCATGTAGCTAGCATTATCTTTTACTTAATTGGAAAACAAACACTACTTGCCCATTTCAATATTTGTCAACATTTAGAGCTATATATATATATATATATACATACATATACATGATGACAAAATGAATTTGGGTTACAGGCATGGGATCCGACAGCTCCGAACGGGCTGGGCCGATGGGCCTGCATACATCACACAATGTCCGATCCAGCCCGGGCAGCAGTACGTCTACAACTTCACCATCACAGGACAGAGAGGGACTCTCTTGTGGCACGCCCACATCCTCTGGCTAAGGGCCACACTCCATGGTGCCCTCGTCATCAAACCCAAGCTCAACGCCCCTTATCCCTTCCCCAAACCCAATAAAGAAGTCGTCGTCATTTTAGGTAAACTTTACTTACTAGTACCAAGGGCTTGTTCATTTCATGTAATTGTCTACTTATGAATATTATGTTTTTGGGTAAGTGATTAAGAATGAATAACCAAAGGTGAATACAGTCAAATAACCTTTCCTTTTAAAAAAGAAATTACATCAATGAGAGAAACAATCTTCCCTATCCATCACCCTAGCTAGTAATTCATTACCTAGAAAAGCCAATACAAGGTTCCTTCTCCATAACATTATTAATAATCCATCAGCCGAGCTCATTTCACAGACAATCCGTATGTATTGTATCGTATCGCATGCAAGCAAAACAGGCCCCCAAGCAGTAATTACTTCGTTTCTCTTCTTTTGTCGTTTGAAATAAATTTTCATTTTCATGAAGTTTGGAAAATTAATAAATATAATACTAACGAATGAGAATGGCAGGTGAATGGTGGAAGTCGGATACAGAAGCCGTGATCAATCAGGCTATGAAGTCGGGTCGGGCACCCAATGTATCCGATGCCCACACAATCAATGGCCAGCCTGGCCCTTTACTCCAATCATCATCAAATTGCTCTTCTTCCCAAGGTAATAAATAACGGTTGACAGAGGCAAAGTTTCCATTAACTAACATTTGAAAATTTGAATTGATTGCAATGTGGGGGATGAATCATGACAGGAGGGTTCACATTACAAGTAGAGAGTGGAAAGACGTACCTACTGCGTCTGATCAATGCTGCACTCAATGAAGAGCTCTTCTTCAAGGTCGCCGGCCATGTTCTCAGCGTCGTGGAAGTCGATGCCACCTATACCAAGCCCTTCAAAACCAACACCGTACTCATCGCCCCCGGCCAAACCACCAACGTCCTTCTAACTGCAGATAAGAGCTCCGGCCGTTACCAGGTAGCGGCCTCTCCCTTCATGGACTCTCCCATCGCTGTCGACAATGCGACAGCCACCGCCTTCTTGCACTACTCGGGTGGCCTCGCCTCATCCGCATCGTCCACCACTCTCACCAAACCACCTCCCCTAAATGCCACCCCAATTGCTACCAGCTTCACTACAGCTCTTCGGAGCCTAAATTCGAACAAGTACCCGGCCAATGTCCCGTTGACCGTCGATCACTCCCTTCTCTTCACCGTTGGCCTTGGAGCCAATCCATGCTCCACTTGCATCAATGGGAGCCGGGTGGTGGCTGATATCAACAACGTGAGCTTTGTGATGCCCACCACCGCCCTCCTCCAGGCCCATTATTTCAATATAAGAGGCGTCTTCACCACCGACTTCCCTGGTAACCCCCCCACTGCCTTCAATTACACTGGTACCCCACTCCCAACAAACCTCCAGACAGTGACTGGAACAAGGCTCTATAGGCTTGCCTACAACTCCACCGTGCAAATCGTCCTCCAGGACACCGGTTTTATCTCCCCGGAGAACCACCCCATCCACCTCCATGGCTTCAATTTCTTCGCTGTTGGAAGGGGTTTGGGGAATTTCAATAATAACACCGATCCTGCCAATTTCAACCTCGTTGATCCTGTTGAGAGGAATACAATCGGAGTTCCTTCCGGTGGATGGACTGCTATTAGATTCAGAGCTGATAATCCTGGTAAGCCCTCCTACCTCCTCTTACCTCGATCCATCTCATCTTATCTTATCATCGCCTTCTCTTTTCATTCACAATTCGATCAAATAACAGCAGTATTTCAAAATTCATGGTTTAGATGTGACAAGACAAAAGTTTTACACCTGCAGTTATAACCTGATCGATGCAGCGTTCCTGCTAATGTATTTGTTTCAAATTTAACGCCTTCTTGGGTCCTTACTCCTCTGTTTGTAGGTGTTTGGTTCATGCACTGTCATTTGGAAGTGCACACAACATGGGGTCTTAAGATGGCATTCCTTGTGGACAATGGTAAAGGGCCTAATGAATCACTTTTACCGCCTCCAACCGACCTCCCAACTTGTTAGGCGACCGAAAGGCCAAGGCCCATAGGATCGAGTTTAATGAGAGAGGCCATACAAACATGGAGATGAACACGAGTTTGCTGGCTAATAAAAGAGGAAGCTGCAAGCGAATGAATTTGAATGCTCCTTTCTTTTTTTTCTTTCTTTTTGTTGCTTCATTTCAATTTTCACAATCATATATATCTTTGTATCCATGTACATGATTTTGCATTTTTTATTATAAACATTCACAAGGATCTCCAAGGTGATAATGCATGTGCCATGAAAAAAGTTTTCCAGTTAATATGAATTGCAGTTTCTTTGGAATGGGAAGAATTATTAAATGAAATGAAAGCCAGGTTCAGATTGATCGCATTAGGACAATGTACTAATCTACCCTGTACCGGGCCTATCCCATTTATTAAATTGGCCTGCACTTAAATCTATCTTCAGCCCTGAGTGGTAAACTTGTACAGATCAGTCACCTAAGTTGGGGCAAGTTGACTCTACTTGATAGTGAGAGTCAGAGTCAAGAGTCTGAGTGAGTAGCAAATTGGAAAACTCTATACGCACCCACCTATTTTGCCGAGCCCATTTTGTTGAGCCCACCCACATTCCTAAAAATACCCAAATCCTCTCCTCTCCCTTCCTCTCCCCGTCCCTCTCACCCACCGCCGGCCCTCGCCAGCCCTCTCCCTCTTTCTCCCTCTCCACCCATCTCCCCGCCCTCCCTCCATCTCCCTCTCCCCACCCAGTCTCCCTCTCCCCCCTCCCCCACCCCCACTCTCCCCTCCCTCTCCCCCTCTGTAACGCCCCACCCCATACCCATGCATGATATTGTCCGCTTTGGCCCACGGGCCTCACGGTTTTGATTCTAATGGGCCTCAACAGGCCAGCCCTCTTGTCCCGCCCACATGGAGACCTGCCAACTTGCACCAGACCATGGCAAGAGACCCACACTCGAACTAATCGAGAGTAGGCTTTGATACCATTTATAACGCCCCACCTTACACCCATGCATAATATTGTCCGCTTTGGCCCACGGGCCTCACGGTTTTGCTTTTGATGGGCCTCAATCCATCAAAAGGCCTCATGCAAGATAAGGGTGTAAGCTCTACATATAACCTGATTCATTTTCCTCTCTATAGTCGATGTGGGACTCACGGTTTTGCTTCCGATAGGTAAGGGTGGTCCCTTAGGGCTGCACGTCCCTGTGCAGTAGCTCGCCAGTCCTCTTGGCCCGCGCACATGGAGACCCGCCCACGACAGGGGACCCACACTCGAATTAGTCGAGAGTTGGCTCTGATACCATTTGTAACGCCCCACCCCATACCCATGCATGATATTGTCTGCTTTGGCCCACGAGCCTCACGATTTTGCTTTTGATGGGCCTCAATCCATCAAAAGGCTTTATGCAAGGTAATGGTGTAAATTCTACATATAACCTTATTCACTTTTCTCTTTATAGTCAATGTGGGACTCCAGGGCATCACACCCTCCCTTTCTCTCTGTCGCTCCCTCCCCTTTGGTAGCACCGAGGGGATGGCGGGCGGAGGTTGCCGGATCTGGGAGAGGGAGAGAGAAGGAACGAGAGGGAGAGGGTTACTTTCGTCATGTATAAAAAATTTTTAAAAAGATGGTTGTGCTTAGGAAACCATGTGGGTGAGTTTAGAATTTCCCTAACAAATTTCCATGGTTTGAACACACGCCCAATCCTTGACCATGAGAGTCATAAATGAACTGTACTCTTTTTCAGGTCCGGGCGTGCCCCGTAACGTAAATGATCATCCCTCAAAAGACCCGCATCTAGCTCACAAGCCTGTAAGCCCGGGCCAAGTTGAGTTGGGGACAAATCCTATTCATGGTCCACATACATGTTTCAGGTCTGTCTCTCTCTGATATACACGAACCTTTAAGTGTACATGAAGAAATCTCAGTCATTGGACACTCTCAGAAAGGCGTTTGCAAGTGGGGTCAGTCCATAACCCTTTGGCGAAGAAAGTGGGCATGTCTTTGGGAAATAATTTGACTTTAGACAACCCTTTAAAAGATGTTAGAATTTGGATCGCTTTCTTGAGTAACCCAACTCTTGATACTTTTCCTCCCAATAATGTGAATCCTTCTAGACCCTCTTCCATGGAATCTTTCGGATCAGTTACTTTTTAGGGAAAATATCTTAATCCACGGAATCTAAAGTATGATCAAGAAGACTAATCCTTAAACTACTGTGGACAAGATTATTAAATAAAGCTAAAAGATGGTTAAATCTGATGGTTGAAACTTAAAACATCTAAAAGCTACAGAACTACATATACAAAAAGATTATGAGTTCCAATCCCCTACGAAGAGTCCAGACAGGCAATAACATTGTATATGGCATTCATATTTTTTTATCCAAGATTTTTGAGATGCTCGTGCTTTGGATTGATGATTAAAAATATCTAATGAAGCTGATTTTTTTAGATAATTTATCTACAACTCGCACAGATTTTGCAGAGCTAGTTGATTCCACCAACATGCAACCGTCTTAAACTCCATTGCTGGTCTAAACTACAACAATAGATCATGGATCGTGGGTGATTGATCAATTTACTACCTTCCTTATACACGCAGGCTGAGAGAGACATGAACATGAAGCACATAATATATACATGAACCAACACAAGTGCATACATAGTATATACTACCTCTTGGGACTAGTTCTTGTTCCTGTTTAAACCAATCATACAACATTGGATCCCCAAAGATTCTATGTTGTAGACCCATCTAGCTTTACCTTTAAAAAGAAATGTGGGGCCGATACCCTTGCCCATTTTATGGAGTCCAATTAACCAAATCTCTCTCTCTCTCTCTCTCTCTCATATATATATATATATATATAAGTAAATTTGTTAAAGATTCTTATTGAAATAATTGGCAACAGAACGCAAAATGCCACAAAATGTCTAGTAGTAAATAGTAATCTACTTATGGTGCTCGCAATGAAGAGAGCCACAGTCAACCAGTCATGGTCACAAGTGTTAGGTAAAGAAGACAAAGGAAGTTCCTATTTCTAAACTAATTTGATGATTTTGGACTGTATGATTCAAGTTGGAGATGGGAAGTGTTCTCAATCATTATTACTTGAAAGCTTGCCTTTTTCTGATAACTTTTTCTTTGGTGGAGTGAACTGATGTGTTTCTTTTTAAATATCATAGACATTCTGTTTGGATGCATATGGCCTGCCAATTGCAATTTCTAAATATCACAGGACATTCTATTTGGATGTAACCTAAGTAACTATTGATGAGCACATAGATTACTTTATCATCTCTCCATCTACAGAGGCAGTGCTCCATGGTGCCACCAACCACTTTCATGTCCACCATTTTTTTCCCTACTTTCTATTGAGAGGTCTATCATTTCCATTTTAATTCGTTTACTTAATTTGATCTCCATGAAAAATCATTAATTCAGTTAATGGAGCAGAAGTCACAACTAAGATGACCATAAGAATCATGTTCTCTTGGTTGGTTCAAGACACCAATATCCTCCCATCTTCAAGATTGAGATGATCTAAGACTATAAATTAAGAATAATTTCCTCTAAAATTTTATTGTTCATTGTGTTTTAATTATTTTAATGAATGCAAGTGGTCATAGGTGGTTGTGTTTGGTTATGAGGTCCATTATTTATGGTCAGATGAATATCAATCTTAATATTTACACTCTTTTATCTTGAAAAACAATGTTTTAATGGACCACTTTCACTCTTTGGTTATGATGTTCTAATATTTGCACTCTTTCTAACTGAGATAACTTGGTTTCCAAGTGGAGAACTATCTAGTATTAAGGAATTTCCATTGAGAATTGAGTATTCCCTCCCTATTATAAAAGAAGTGTAGGAATAGTATTACATAGATAGGGAGAGTGGATGTGCAATTCAATTTTACATGCTATTCACCTCTCTGATGTAAGAGAAACAGAGAAACTGTTAGTGCCGAGTACAGTCAGTAATAGTTCAGTGTTTAGGAGACAGGTCTGAACACAGTGAATTTAACAACCAGTAAATACAATAACAAGTCACTCACTGTTTGAAGACAGAAACAGGGTGTTGTTGCAGAAGTCTTGAAGTCCAGTAATTCACAGAAGCTTGGTGATCAAGGCTAGTGCGCAGCACTATTTCCTTAAGACAAAAATCGCCCCCGCAATGGTGCTTACGAGCTCTACAGCGTCTGTCTCCCAGGATACAATGATCAGTCCCACACAGTTGCAGCACTACAAACTGAGTGTCCGGCGAACCAAATGTGTATCAGCAGTACTCTCTCTTCACAATGATGACTCGAATGCAATGCAACAGCAGTGAAAATTAATTCCAAAAAGCATGTACGAGATGCACTTAAATAGCCTGAACAAGTCTCTTCAATGGGGGTTGCATCTGTTCAGAACAGTGACAGTGACTGTTCAGTGAACAGATGCATCTTCCTTCTTTGGACACACCCTTTCAGATGCGAAAGGACACACATCACTTAGGGACACATCCCACACATTCCATTTGCAAAAAGGAATTTTATTAAATAAAATTTCTCCAAAAAATTAAACGGGTAGTGGGCCGAGCCAAGGCCCAACTCGCGCGTGAAGCCCAAGCCCAAACCCGGCCCGGCCCAGTGCGGGGCGGCGCGCGTGTGGTGGTGACCCAACCTTGATCTAAGTCCTCCCTCCCCCACAAAAGTGGGGTGCCCCTTGGGGCTTATTTTATACTACCAAAATAAGTATATTTATACCCAATGAATGTTTTGCTCCCAAGCAATGTGGGATGAAAGTTCACTACTTCCTTTGTTTCCATGTTTAACATGTTCAAGTAGTGGTGTTTAGGAGGCAATTTCTCATTCACTCCTTAATGGATTAGAGCAACCCAATACATGTAATTACTCTACTCATGGAGTAGAATACATTCCCATGTATTTCCACCAAAAAGGATTAGTGGGTCCCACTTAGTTTTTTGCTCAACTTTGACAAAAGTAATGGTGCTCTAGCCATTTTTCCAACAGAAACTTCCACAGAGAGAGAACAAAGTGAAACAAGCAGAGTTGATCTCTCTTAGACATACATTAAACCCCATATGAACCAGCTCTTTGTTCATAATGAAATGGCTTATTCAAAATGATGCTTTTGCATGTTGGGTTATGTAATGTATTCTGGGTAAACTAGATCGATTCTTCTATGCCATCAAGATTGAGATTTAGAGTTTAAGGTTATTTTAGTAATTTACATCGGAGCTTTCTTGTGGCTCAAAGAATGAGCCATTATATATTGATATAATTTATAACCCCAGCACTTGAAAAAAAAATTGATGCAAATGTAAGGTTTTCTTTCCGAGGCCTATACATGTAAATTTGTTTAGGGTTCTTTGTACAATTGATTGCTTAATTAAATTTGTGTGTGAATCATAGTTACTTCTTGTTCACAGGTATATGAACATCGCACACTTTTCAATCTTACACACTCAGGCTTGCCAGTGGCTGAGGCTACGCCCGTCAGAACTTGGCCGAATTTCAGAACAGTAGTATAAATGTGATCATAGCTCCACAAGCAAAGATCTTAACTTTCCTACTATGTTTCACCTGATTGGGACTTGAAAGAGAATGGGTTTGTGCATTGGTCTGGCCTGACGGTGATTGATTTTGGTCATGTCGATATCAACTTTTGATGGGATCGACCTAGAATCCTAAAATCTATCAATACCTCATTCCACTGTCATGTGATATTAGATTTTAATTTCATTAAAATCCAAAGCATCATAAGGGCCCGTTTGGTAATTTTACTTAATCCCATTAAAAGCACCTTTTACCAAAATTCCCTCCATTTTTTTCCAAAAAAGTCAAAAAACAACTACCTTTACTCACTAAAAGACAAAAATACTCCACTTTTACATACAAAAAGTCAAAAAGATTCCATAACAAACAACTAAAAACAAAATACCATCATAACCCACTTATATTTTATTATTTCTTCAAAATCAACTTTACTTCACTTGACTCAATTAGTAGATATCTCTTTCTTTTCCTTTTTTCCCAGTATTTTAGCATTTTAAAATAAAGGGAGAACACATACCAAGGAGCCAATATAGTAATCACTACATACTGTTTTTCAACCTATCTAAAAGAATGGATCTGAAACCATGTTTTAGAGCACTATTAAGATTAACCACATTGGTGCACCATGTTTATGGTATTTCCTTTACAGAGGAGGCTTGGTGTCCAATCTTGTTACCTAAACCTGGCAGCTCAGTTGGTATGGCACCTCCTTTCAACATAAATAATGAGGGATCATTCCATGGCTGCAGTACTGGTGGTGAGGGATTTTGGTGAGTGTGACATGACCGTGTGAGTACTGTACGTACAAAAAATAATTGTTACCTAAACAGGAAGATAAGGGTGATTGTGTAGTGCCAGGAATGGGTAGGCCTAAGATTGTGAAAACCCAGCCCATTAAGTTATCAAACCTAATATTTGGGCTCAAATCCAGCCAATGGGCCTGAAGTGAGGCTCATGACTAGTTTTTAAAATGCATACAACCTTTTTTTGGTTATATGTATCAAGCCAGGCACTTTTTTTATTAGCGAAGAAAACTCGGTCCAGGTACAGCCGACAAACCTAATAATAGAAACCAAACCCTGTATGGGAAGGGACCCGAGTAAAGATCGACAACAATCAAGGTACCCACGTTTTAAGCAAAATAATTGTTCCAAATTTTGTATAGTTCTGACATCACCTTTAGGTCCTGCTTCTTCTCCTCAAAAATAAAATTCAAAATGTTCAACCCCCGGTAGCATTTGCAATGCTTCAATTCTTTCATAAAGTTAAAAATGTCTTTTCATATAATATGAAATTCCGATTTCTTACGTTAAACAGCCCGATTCTTTATCAGAATTCCAAGAATTCATGTGTGGGAGATTTTCAAATTATCCAAAAGTTGTCCCCAGTGAAATTCCAAATTTCTCTTTTTGATGGAGGATTTGAAATTCCAACAAATAATATAAAGAGTAGAATTCCAAAAGGTCTTTTGGATGGTGGAAATTTGAAACTCTAATAAAGAAATACAGCATTTCAAATACTAGTGGACAAGACGTCACATCATATCAAAAAAACTCCAATCTCCTAAATTCTAATCATAAATTCTGGTAAAGAAACATGGCCTAAATAGAGCATTTGGAATGCCCAGGATGCAGGAAGTCACATCCAATTCCTTGTCGGAAATTTTTTTAACCAAATAGCTCCTTAACTCTTAAACCTTACTTTTTCGAGTCAGCTCTTGCCTCTCTACTGATTGAGATTTAGAACTCCTATGTAAAATGAGAGGATTATGCGCCTCTCCACATAGATTTCTGTTTTAAGGAAGAGATGAATGTTGCATTTATACTTTCTCATAGGAAATCGTAGTCATCCCAACCATATAAAATCAATTCTTCTTCTTTTTTCCTTGAAAGGAGGATTTGTCACATTTAATTTTAGAGACTGGCGAGAAAGAGGTAAAATTAATGCACCCTTTAGGTCTCCTTGCATGCCAAAACAAGGATCGATCAGACAAAAGGCCCCATAGTTTTTTTCTGGACAAAGCGTGCGTTCACATGATTCCTCCACACATTTACCGGAGTGTCCCAACTGTAGGGCTGACTTTTTGACTACCTCTTTTGGAAAGATTCCTTTGCCCTTAATGGAAAGTGAGAATGGTCCCTCCCCAGCTTGCTCTATTTTTATCCGGTCACCATCATTCCCAACGACTCCAACATGCTGTCACTGCCCCCTACCCTTTTATAAGGAGAAGGGTCATGTATATATTGATTCAAGAAACAGTAAAAACAAGAGATTACATTACTTCCATGTTTGGGAACGGTGATGAGAAAGAGAAACCATTTGCAACTCTGACAAGAGTCAGTCCTCCAATCCATTCCTAGGCTCAACCATTTTACAGGTGGAACACTAGAATGCACCCAATAGTGAGAGTGTGAGACCCATTTTGGTTGGAGAACAACCAAAATAGTTGGACTGAACTCATGACCTGATTTCCTCATGGTGGATACTAAATACAATGCAAATATACTGAATTATCGCAGAACATAAGAAAATCGCTATTACAAAATGTGTCCTTCATTTGGGCCTTTTTGGTGTGAATTTTTTTGGGGGATTTTTTTTAGTCTCTCGTCTTTTCTGATATTCTTCAACTTAGGGCGAAAAAAAGAAAAAAAAAAGGTTTAATCCGTGGAAGGATTACTAAAGAGGTGATGATGAATAACATGAGATGAAGGGTGATGGATATAAGGTAGCAATGCATGATCTTTGTCTTTCTTATGATTTGAATTATTATGGTGAAGGTTGAGTAATCATTTTTCATCTTTTTATCTATTCAATTTTCATTAAAGAAAAAGTTATTTGATATATTAATTTCTGGATATTCACCTTTATTCTTTATTTTAACCACTTAAATAGAAATAGAAATACAATCCGTGGAATTCAATTACATGAAGCAAGCTGGCCCTAAAATGATGAAATGACACTTTTACAATATCAACTTATACTTGCCTTATAGGATTTCACCCACTATCTAGTTTTGAGGCTATGCCAAATCCTAAGGACGGTTGCATGATCTGGATGGTCTGGATCAATGTCACCATATACCACATGTAAGAGTACATGAACCTGTACCTGTGTATAGATTATCTGCATAAACTTATATAGAATCTAATTTTATATCAAAAGTACGTGGATAACCTTTATTGTAAGTATTTGAGGTCCGCAAATTAGTTTCATTTTAGTAAAGTTGGATTTCTCTCTTCCCTTTTCTCTTTGAGGCACATTTTGTTAAGATAACAAGGTCTTTAAAATCTATGTTTTGTACTATCATTATAAAATAATTTTCACTGTTAAATCTACCCAACATAATCCTTTTCCTCATACAAAATTCAAGACCAATTCTCTCATAAAGAAATCCCATTTTTAAAAAACATTTTCCAAAGGAGTAGAGCCAACCACTTAGCGAGGTTACAGGTAGGATGGATGCCATTGGTGAAGACTACTACTTTTATGATTATTGTAAGCACCTAACAAGAACTCATTTATTTTTAAAATTATTATTTTAATCACTGAAAAACCCTTTAGTTTTTTTATAGAACACTGTACTCATAAGTTAAGCACTCAATGCAAATGAAGAGAGTGTGAAGACAAAACAGCACCAACTCCAAAAGGTCTTTGCCCTTGAAATGATGTTTATTTTAATAAAAATGATACCCTCAAGAGGGACATGTGGCCATATTAGAATTATTTCCCTTAATCAAAACCTTTAAAATACCTTTCAGACCTGTCAAACTCCTTAAGTACAGAAGAACTTTCCTGTAAGTACTAATCAAAATGATTGTATTTCAACTCAGCTTGACTTTGTACACATGGGAAGGATCCACGTTTTAAAGATATAATTGTGGCTAAATATGGGGCAGCGTTGTCACCACCACCATCATCATCACCATCAATGCCTTATCCCAACTACTATGGAGTCTGGACTATTATTTTTCTAATAGGAATACTCTTTTAATTTTTATAGAGGATCTAACGACGCATCAACACTTACATATTATTTTATTAGGCCTGGTATAGAATGCCACCATACCACCATATTATTCATATATTCGGCGTACTTGGCTAATTTATGAGCAGCTACATTTTCTTCTCTCCCCACATGATGCACTTCAAACGTGCTAAAATGATTCAGCAATACTTTGATTTTCTCAAATAGAGGACCTTGTCATGACATGTTTGTACCGAGAGACTTTAGCACATCTGCCACCCACATTGAATTCCCTTTTACATTAATACTACTCACCCGAGAATAATACTACTCACCCCCATGTGAAAAATCATCTTAAGTGCTCTTAATGTTGATATTGCTTCAATGTCCTCGGCGCTATGCACCCCATTTTCTAATTTACTCGTAGCCATAATCACATTACTCACTTCATCTATCAGAATAGCTCCAACTCCCGCTTTCTGTATCTTATCAAACAAAGCACCATCCACATTGAGTTTTAAAACACCTAATGGTGAAAGCTTCTAGCAAAAAAAAAAAAAAATTCCTTTTTGAGGCTATTTTTATGAATGTAGATGCATTTAAAGGCACATACGAATGCCATTGCCTCATCAACAATTATCCATGGGTAAAATTATTGTTGTGATCTAGGGCTTTTAGAAAAGATCCGATGCATTCTCTCCAATGCAAGGTTACCTAGGAAGTTTTGGGCGGAAGCTGTTAACACAATTTGTTATCTAATTAATCGGTCTCCATCAACAGCTGTAGAATGTAAAGCTCCTGTAGAGGTATGGTTTGGATCTCCTGCTTATTACACCAGCTTGCAGATATTTGGTTGTCCTGTTAATGCTCATGTGAATGATGGAAAGCTTGAACCAAGGGCAAGAAAATGCATATTTCTAGGATATGCAGATGGTGTGAAAGAATATAGGCTGTGGTGCCTAGATGAAAAATCTCTCAAATGCATTATAAGTAGAGATGTGACATTTGATGAGTTTGCTATGTTCAAATTGAATGAGTGTCATGATGCTGGAAATGAAATTGATGTCAATAAAAATGTGGAGGATAAAAACAATGTCAATAAACAGGTGGAGCTTGAGAAGAAAGCTTCAGAAAACTTGCAGGATAAGGTGCAAGCAGATGTTCCAGTTCGACGGGATGTAGAAGAGATAAAAAGCTCAAACGAGGAAACAGCAATTCCAAATTATTATATGCTTACCAGGGACAGAGAGAGGAGGCAGATTAAGCAACCTCAAAGATACTGGTATGAAGATATTGTTACTCATGCTTTTAATACAGCTGAGAGTATTGAGTTAGAGCCGGTTACATATCGGGATGCCGTCACTAGCAATGAATCAGCAAGATGGACTGTAGCCATGGGTAAGGAGATTGAATCTCTTTGCAAGAATCAAACTTGAGATCTGGTGAAACCTCCGAAAGGCCAGAAGATTGTTGATTGCAAATAGGTCTTCAAGAAAAAGAAAGTAACACCAGGAGTGGAAGATGCTAGGTTCAAAACACGACTGATTGCAAAAGGCTATACTCAGAGGGAGGGTGTTGACTTCAATAAAGTGTTCTCTCTTATAGTGAAGCATAGTTCTATCCGGGTGCTACTTGCTATGGTTGCTAAATTGAATTTAGAGTGGGAGCAGCTTGATGATAAGACAGCATTTTTACATGGCGAGCTAGATGAACAGATTTATATGCATCAACCAGAGGGGTTTAAAATTCATGGAAAGGAAGACCACGTATGTTTGCTGAAGAAATCGTTGTATGGCCTGAAGCAATCTCCTACGCAGTGGTACAAGCGTTTCGATACCTTTATGGTTGGAGACGGTTATTGCAGGAGTGCATACGACAATTGTGTCTATCACAAGAAGCACTCAAACAGCTCATATGTCTATTTGTTGTGTTATATGTTGATGACATGTTGATTGCTACAAATGACATGTTTGAGATCAACAAGTTAAAGGCTCAATTAACTGGTGAATTTAAAATAAACGACTTAGGTGCTGCAAAGAAAATTCTTGGAATGGAGATTAGAATGGACCGGAAAGCGGGCAAATTATTTTTTTTCACAAAAATGGGTACCTTAAGAAGGTCCTGGAGCGCTTTGATATGCAATGTTCGAAACTTATGAACACTCCATTGGCAGCCAATTTCAAACTTTCCGCTGCTTTGTCACCACAAATTGAGCAAGAGGTGGAGCACATATCTCGTATTCCTTATCTTAGTGTAGTTGGGAGTATCATGTATGCCATGGTTTGCACAAGGCTAGATATTTCTCACACGGTTAGTGTGGTTAGCAAATACATGGATAACCCCAGGAATGCCCATTGGCAAACAGTAAAATGGATACTCCGTTAATTGAAAGGTACTACTAATGTTGGGATAGTGTATGATAGAAGCAACAACACTTCGGGAAGTGTTTTTGGATTTGTTGATTCAGATTTTGCTAGAGAATTAGACAGAAGAAAGTCTTTGACAGGTTATATTTTCATTTTTGCTAGCGGTGCCATTAGTTGGAAGGCAGCATTGCAATCCAAAGCTGTCTTGTCTACCACTGAAGTAGAATATATGGCAGCTACAAAGGCAGTGAAGGAAGCTATTTGGCTAACATGCTTGGTTGGGGATCTAATATTGCAACAGAAGTTGACTACTGATTTCTATGACAGTCAGAGCGCGATTAATCTGACACACAATCCTAAGTATCATGAAAAGACAAAACACATTAATGTTAGGGCAAACTTCATTCGAGATGTCATCGCCGAGGGTGCTATCGCAATGATTAAAATTGCTACGACGAAGAATCCAGCAGACACGATGACCAAGACTATTCCAGCAGTCAAGTTCAAGCATTGCTTGGACTTGATCAATTTTATCAGTACCTGAGTGCCCTAAGGGGCAGGTGGAGACGGTGAGACATGTTTTGTGCATGAGGATCAGCTTCAATGTTCGCCAAGGTGGAGATTTGTTAATTTGTATGGCTCAATAGAAGTTAATAAGTCTTGGTTAACCGGGTCCCTAGGTAGCCCAAGTTGTACTGTGATTAAAAGTACGGTTTGGGTGTAACAAGGTTTGGGGATGATATTATAAATAGAGACTCAGAATCTATAGGATGGACACAACCTCTATTCTGATTGCATAGTGATTTTTCCCGTCTTCTCCGTGGACGTAGGCCAAAAGCCGAACCACGTAAATCTCTCATGTTCTCCTTGTGTGCATGATCTCTTCTCGTAGGCCCTATATCACAACAATTATGATAGAAATAGTTTTTCGTATTCCAAAGTCCCCATGCTATAGTACAGAATAGTTCCAAATCAAATGTTTGGTCTTTTTCACTTAAATCCCAAGCAAACAAGCCAAAGCTATTTGTAGAATCTTATTGAAATATATGTCAGGGAGATAGGCCCTCCAAACTCAATTTATTTGAGGACAAGAGAATAGTGCATGCATACTGTCTTCGTTTTCAGCCGCACAGGATTTACAAGAGGCCTCTGCAATAATCCGGTGCTTTGAGAGATTAGCCTTTGTGAGCAGAATGTCTTTACATGCTCTTTATCTTATTTGGGATCTCCATATTCTATAACTGCATCCAAAACTTCCTTCGAACCCCCGTATTTGATTCTCTCCCATACTTCCATCTTTCTAGAATCATATATGCACTTTTACCATAAAAACTCTCCGGATTTATTCTCAGCACATATCAATATATCATTTGGCATATGGGAGCTCAAAGTGATTTTCAAAATCGCCTCTGCATAATGCGGGGAAAAAAAAACCCACACCCCTTCTGCACATCCTATCTATTCATGGTTTGATCAATGAGTAAACTCACCCAAGCATCCTCACCTAGCACCGTCCTTGTAAGTCATAGGGGTCAAGACTATTCAAGAGTTTAAATTCTGCTTTAAAAGCTCTGTATTTATTTATTACCTACCATTACCACGCTACCATTAACGGGCTACCAAGGTCGATGTTGGAAAGAAAATTGGTTTTCAAAAGTTCTTTTTTGTTAAAATTTTTCACGAGTTATTAGCGGGCGAATATTGTAGGAAAAGTAACCAAAGTATTAAAGATGCCAAAACTAAAACTAAAGAGGGATTTTAAAAAACTATATATATATATATATATATATATATGGGGTCTTCATATGCATCTATCCCTCACCATTTTTTATGAGGGACACCCTTTTGGGGGTGTTTCAAGTACAAAAGGGAGCTCCCTTTTGTACTTGAAACACCCCCAAAAGGAGTTGGTGAGGGATAGATGTATATGAATATTCTCATATATATATATATATATAT
Organism: Umbellularia californica; assembly: GCA_028538565.1. Lineage (NCBI taxonomy): Eukaryota > Viridiplantae > Streptophyta > Magnoliopsida > Laurales > Lauraceae > Umbellularia > Umbellularia californica. The sequence goes on along the minus strand of JAPQWN010000004.1, from coordinate 85,946,164 downwards.
ATAATTATATTAATAGCTTGCCATATTCTCTTTCTATTTTTCACAGTAGTTTTAGTCCAAGCCTAACCGGTAAAAATGTACGGTTAAGATTGTTATCATAGATAGTGGGTCAAGGCTTGCCCACTGGTAAAAATGATTGGAGGCACCAGCTATTGGATTCGCCCGAGAAAGAGAAATGTTAGTTACAGAAAGATCAAGGACATAGACATACCCAGAGTCATGGGGCCAGCATTTATTAAACAAAACAAAATTGGACCAGTGTGCTTCTTACTGTTGTTGGTATGAAAAAAAAAAAAAATTTTAATAAAAAATGGTAGTACGAATACTGGAGATGCGCAAATGTTGGCTAAGTGGGCTCCACAATTAATTGATCATTGGGCCGGCCTGGTGGGGACAATCTAGTCATCATCCCATTAACTATTGCATCGAAACCAGTGCCAAATATTAAGTGCCTTGTTTGTTGTGGCACGCTCCGAAGCTCAGAATAACGCGTCTAGTCTTTTAGACCTTTCATTTTTTTCTTTTTTTCAGACTCGTGCTCTTGTGTTGTGAGTCGTTAAAATCTGGATACTTACAAAAGAAATTCATGGGGTTAGACTTACGGCAAGATTAATCACCTATAAATAACACTTATTAAGTGTATTTTTTCAGGGAGTCCTCAATCTTTGTCAGAGTGAAATTTAGAAGGACCATATTTAAGCAAGAGACATTTGTTGTGAATGCCTAAGGTTCTACTTAAGTGGGCCCAATTGCAGCAGAGGCAAACCGCTATAACATCGTGTAAGTCTTTTTTTCAATAAGAGCATGTTCCTTTTCTAAATTCCTGTACCGTAATTCTTTACAATAAAGGCCTGTTCCTTTTCTAAGATTTCTAATAGGAATTTAAAATGTCAAGACTTCATGGACACAATGTAATTGTTTGTCCTCACATTTAAAATATTATATTTATTTTTTTCTTTTTATTTTGCTGACTTTTTAAATTTCAACCACTTAGACAGTATAAAATTACCTTTGGAATGCCAAAATTCCAACCTCCTTAAATATTTCTAGATGCTCCACTCAGGTTAAATATTCAAGTATTCTACATTAAAGAACGGCCTTCACCGACATGAGTTATTTAGATTCTAGTAAAAGAATAGGCTTCTAATAATAGAAGTTTCACTTCGGTTGAAGTGATAATTACCCTGAGATTGGATTAATGATATTGGTAGAAAGCAAGTGATTTTAATTATTTCCTTATTCTTATTTTAATTTCATGTTTTAGACGTGATCGATCATTCTATCAATGTAACTAATTACTCCACTTGACTGAAATTTGTCTCGATGATAAGAAGCGACGGATCACACTCGTGGATCTATGCCGTTCGACCAAAATACAAATGGGCAAAGAGAAGGCAAGGGATAAGTGGAAATGGAGGCCTTTTTTTTTAACATTTTAGCCATGTACATGTAAAGTACGTCAACCACTTCTCTCGCATGGTCCTTTCTATAACTTGGATTTCTATGGAAGTGTGCCATCTTTATGATGAGTCCCTGTCCTGTGAGCCATTTACTTACCCACACGATGGCCATGAGCGGAGTCGGCCACGTCAACACAGGGAAATCCTCATAGATCTCCATTCCTTTATTATTTAAAAATAAAGTACAATTTCTTTAGAAAAAACAAGTACATGTGAAACGTACATTCCCAACATCTTATCTCCCCCACATGCGTAAGTGTCATGTTTTTTCACTGGCATTTTAAAATTTCAGCCACTTCAAAAGTTTCAGATGACTAGGGATTTTAAAAATTCAAGTCCCTCTTTTTCTTTTTCTTTTTTTATTAAGTTTCTGAATGTTTGATTAAGTAAAAAGGAACATTTCAAAAATCCACTATATCTGAAGATTTCAAGATTCTACAGATAAGAATTTTATGAATTCCCGTATATAAACAAGTCAAGGAGATAAATAAAACATCCCTGTGTTTAGTCGCATCTCCTAATAAAATTTATGTATTGAAAATATCGGGTTAAGCTAATTAGAATCTTCACACCAAAAAAAATTATGCACTCCTTTTTTGCTAAAAAAGAACTGGTGCAATTCCTACGTGATGATTGTATTTTTTTAAGACCCATCAATCACTTTTATTTTTTTTTCATTCATATGGGCCTTATATTTATAATCCAAACCATTTACTTTATTTATTGAATTAATAAATCTCAAGATGTCGTGGCTGATTATCTTACATTTTCATCAATTCTAAGTAATTTCTAAAAAAGTTCCAACCTGGAGATTTGGTTTTTTGCACCTCGGTGGGCCCCAATTCATGACCCAAACCATTCAATATTATTGTGTTAAGAGACAATTTCAAAATAGTAGAAAACTTTTAGCTTTTTTTTTTTTTTAAGTATAAAAGTTTCCATATTTCTTTTAATCAAGTCCTCACCATAAATTAAAAAATAATAGAAATACTCTTCTTACAGCTTTCGAATTTACTTTTTAATAAATCATTTAAGAGAAACGATGTAGCGCGGCCCACTTTAGCTACCTTTATACTAGACAGTTTAAGAAAAGAAGGGTTTATATGGACTCCAAATGACTAGAAAACTAGCTAAATTAAATGGTCGTGATCATCTAATCACTTTGAAACTTAGGTCATATGAGAATCCGGAGAAAAGAACCCTAAGACCAGTCCTGGCATTCTCCTAGGTGACAAAACCATTAAAACAAGGTAGTCCACCATGAACATTTGATCAAATGAGGCCCATAAAGTGAATTATGGGACAGTTTTGGAGACGAAAGAATGTTAAAAAAGATATTAAAAAAACTTTTTATAAGGGTATTCTTGTCATTTTTAAGATTTTCTTATGGAGAAGGATTGATTGAAAGAAATATCAAATTTTTCGAAATATTCAAATCTCCATGTACTTTTTTTAAAATGAGCCAAAAGTTTTATACTTTTTTTTAATTCTCCCCTGTGTTAATGGTAAATATTAGAAAATATAGTTTCATGTCTTAATTCTTCATGGATTTTGAAAATTTTATAAAAACTATTTAAATTTTTTAAATAAATCTAAAATCACTGGATGTACTCCATTACCAATATGAAAATGGTAATTTTGATAAACATTATAATCTGATTCACATGTGTAATACTTGCATATGCAACATTTGTATATGTAAAATCTACATATATGCGTAAAAGGCAAACGGCTCTTTACAACAAGAAGGACAACAATTTTAATCTAAAAGGAGTGATGGTTTTAAATGTTAAAGACTCCGACACGTGGCAGAAGATCTTAATGTATTTCTAACTATTGCAAGTCCCCACAGAACTCTTGTGTCTGGATGTCGGTGTAATACACGATTTAGGTCTTCTATCTCCCTTATATTCACAGAACCGAGGAGTCATGTTTTCTACCCACTTCTCCCAAAAAAACCACAACGCATGTCCAGGGTATAGATAGCCCCCTCATTGTTGTGTGGCAAGCCCAACTTGGCAACTCTCAATGAAAAAAAAAGTGCACTTCATTTATTATCGAAGCTTGAGGCCTTGGATGAAAGGTTGGGACCATTGGCATGCATGATTCATTGACGGGACCCCTCTTTTTCTCCCTCTCTCCATAGTCCATACAGCCCAACATTATTCATCCAAGTGGGCTCCACATGATTCTTCATCCTGGTAGGCTTAGAAATCTTTTCCACTAAAACGCAAGAACAACCAAAAATTTCATTTTCTGGGTTTTGTGGAGTCTTTTCAGTAAGTTGCTTAAAAAGATTCTTGGTTTTTAATATGAGACACAGTTGATGGTGAAACTTATAGTATTCTGTAAGATTTTTTTTTTTTTTTTTATAAGAGAGAGAGAGAGAGAGAGAGAGAGGAGCTTCTGCTTTTCTTTTCTTTTTGTTGCAGTGGCCACAAACGCCACAAACGCCCAATCAGGACCTAAAACCTTTTTACACCTAGCTCTTTCTCTATAGATCCAAGGAGAGAGAAGAAAGCAAGCGGTGAGAGAATTCCTCCTCTTCCCTCAACAACTTCATTCCTTTCTTCTCTCTCTACCCACTCTTTCCTTGTTCAGGCTCCAAGGAAAAAGAAGAGAGATAGATTCTTTCCTCAATATTCTTTCTGTTTCTTCAGTTTTATCACTTGGGTTTATGTATTATGACCTTTTAAATTCTTTCCATCAGGGTTTTGGAAGGGGTTTTGCAAGGCTGCTTTTTCAGAGATATCAGCTGCAAGTCCTTGATTCCTTCAGTCCCCTACTGTAGCCTTGTGTAGCTATATCTCCAAGTAGCAAGATCCCTTTTTTTTTTTTGGCTCTCTTTCTTTAGATTTTCCTGCAAATTTTGGAAGGTGGGTCTTTTTCTAGATTCCTCAGTTGGTGTTGTGTGGTTCGTGTATAAAAAAGGGTATTCTGATTCTATGTGAATGCTCGGAGATTTGATTCTCATTTCTTCGTTGTAAAAAGTCCCCACATCTGCGTATTTCTTCTCTGAGCTTATCTCCTTTCCTTTCCTCCGGGTGAGAACTAAATCTGAAAGTAGTTAAATTAGAGTCAATCAAGAACTTCTGTGAGACCCCCTCGAATTGGTGAATTGCAATAGCCATGCTCTCTACTTCATATTCACAGTAGTAGTTTGGCTTTTGATCTTGAAATGATGAAGTGGGAGGTCCTCTCCCCTGCATCCTATGTGACCAACAACTCAAACTGGTTATTTGATCATGAGGGAAAGATGGCGAATTGGACCCAAGAAGAGAACAAGGAGTTTGAGAATGCCCTCGCCTTCTTTGACAAGGAAACCCCAGATCGATGGCAGAGAATAGCAGCCAGGATCCCAGGAAAGACTGTTGCCGATGTATACAGGCATTACAAGGATTTGGAAGACGATGTGAGCGTTATCGAAGCCGGGTTGATCCCAATTCCAGGTTACAGTGCTTCCTCTTTCACATTGGAATGGGTTAATAACCGTGATTTTGAAGGATTGAAATCGCCATATGCGGTGGGTGGAAAGAGATCAGCAGCTAGGCCTGATCAGGAAAGGAAGAAGGGAGTCCCTTGGACAGAAGAAGAACACAGGTAATCCAAAATCTCTTTAACCAACCAAAGATTATGTTTGTTGATTGCTTTGTTAGTAAACAAATTCGTCGATGCACCCCCACCCCAAGTCGCAGACAGTTTGAGACTGCTTAAGTGGAACAGATGATTAACCCTTTGGGTGTGAATTTGGTGTTATGTGGATTTTGAACATGACACTAGCATCTGTACTTTTTTTCTGTATAGAAGTTGAATGAATGAAAAAGAACAATTTATCCACTAAAAGTTTGATATCTTGTGTCATTAAAGTTTATTTAAGAGGTGCTAAAAGCTAGTAACATTTATTCTAACACTTGTTAATCTTGATCCGGGGGTTGAGCAGTTGGAAGCATAACATGGCTTTTATTGTCATTTGTCCTTAAAACCACCTAAAGTTTTTTTTTTTTTTTTTCTTTTTCTTTTTGCTATATTGAGTCAGTGGTACGGTAGATGTTGGATAGCTTACTCATCCGGGATCGATCCCTTGGCGGCCACGTGAGATGAGACACCTCTTTCCACTGGACTGTTTCTTGATTCTCACCTAAAGAATATGTTAGTTGCACATTTTTGTTCTTGATTCTCACCTAAAGAATATGTTAGCTTTTTTTTTTTTTTTTAATGGGAACTGATATTAGAAGAAAGAAGCAAGCAGTACAAGAGGGCTATACTGGCGAGCTAACAGCCAAGAAACACCATAACAGGACACAACACCAAAGGAGAGCTACAAACTACAAAAAAGACAAGAACAACAACAAAGAACTGAAACCAAACATAAAACAACAAAAGAGTCGTCCAGCTTCTATTGTTAGTTGCACACAAGGAAGCAGAAAATGCGATAGATCTAAAGAATATGTTAGTTGCACATTTTTGTTAGTAAAGAAAGTGTTTACTGCCATTTGATGCATGCCAATAGCAATCAGTTTGGATACTTAGGTTTAATGGAGGATTATCCAATTGGCTGTAAATTTGGTTGTGTGGTGTGTAATGTGGGCATGGCACTAGGCGGGTGCAGTTTTCCAAATAGCAGTTGATTTAATGAAAAGATAATTTTTTTTCACTGGAGTTTCGCTATCTTTTTCTGCATAAAAGTTTATTTAAGATGTGCTTGAAGCTATTAACATTTATTCATAACACATTATCCCTGCTAAACTTGATTCTGTGGGCAGAACAGGTGATAACATATAGCTTTTATGACCACCCAAAGAATAGGCTAGCTTCCTGTTTTGTGTGTGAATAGGCTATTTTCTGGCTTTTGATGCACCCCAAATTACAAATGGCTTGAACACTTAAAGCAGAATGGGTGAGTATCCATTTGGCTGTGAATTTGATGGTGTGGTCTGGAATGTGGACGTATACTAGGCGGGGTGCTGTTTTCCAAATTTAAGCGACCAGGAAAAGATTGCTATTTTGTCTCTATAAAAATGTTGATCAAATGTTCTAAAAGCCAATAACATTTATTTTGAACACATTTTTCTTGCAAATCTTGGGTTCACTGGTGTTAATCTTGGTCCCTGTTGTTAAGAGCATTTGAAACTTGAAAGTACAACATAATTCATTTTGTCATTTGTCAGTCATTTGTCAGTCAGATTTGAAAGCTCACTAAATGACATTTTCTGGAGTTCAGATTGTAAATCAGGGTGCATTTTGATGCACTTAATCCCAACCAATTTAATTATTTTGTTAAAACCAATGGTTATTCACTCTTCTCTTTATTTGTAGAGGCATTCAGATCAGAATCACATTAAGTAGGACCATCTTTCTGCCTTTATTGCACCAAACTGTCATCTGCATAGGTCGCTGATATTGATTTGAAACAAGAATATTTGAATTACATTATCCTACATAATGCTGTATATATGATTCTTATGCCACCACAAATGTATTGCAGGCTGGGTAACCATCCATTCTACCATAAGATTCAAATTGACTATGACTTGATTTACATCAAAATATACCATAAATTGCTAAGGTTTTTTTTTTTTTTTTTTTTTTTTCTTTCAAGATTGTAGTCTCTAGTCATGATTGCTCAATTAGTTGATGGCAATCATTTTGTTCTAAAATTTTACCAAAACATTCAAATTGATTACAACTTGAGATACATGAAATCGTGGCCTAAGTTGCTGAGTTTTTCAGGATTTAGTCTCTAGCTGTGATTTCTCATTAGTTGGTGACAATCATTTTGGTGGTGGTTAATGGCAGACTGTTTCTTATGGGTCTGAAAAAGTACGGTAAAGGGGACTGGAGAAATATCTCTCGTAATTTTGTAACCACAAGGACACCGACTCAAGTTGCTAGTCATGCTCAAAAGTATTTCATCAGGCAATGTTCGGGAGGCAAAGATAAGAGAAGATCGAGCATCCATGACATCACGACTGTCAATATCACGGACACAAGACCTCCTTCACCATCTCAATCGACAAATATCTCAGTGCAACCCGGTTCAGCCAGTGCGCGTAAAACATCGGACCACTTTTCAGTATTATATGATTCTAATCAATCGAATGAAGGAGCTATGGTTTTTAGCCCAACATCTTCTCATGCACATGGGAATATTTTCACAGCTCCTCCTTTTGGAATAACTTCATACGGAATGAAATTGCAAACACAAAATTTTCAGAGAAGCACTCTACATGAATCTCAGGTCTTCCAACTGCAATCATCACACCTTCATCCTCGTGGATAACCTGCAATTTCTTGAATTGATAACTGAAAAGTTTGAATAGCTATTCTGTTATGTGGTGGTGTTGTTTATGCTCTTGTCCTGGGTTTTATGTGAATATGTAGATGGGGCACGAAGTAGTTTAATGTAGTCTTTGGACTTTTGAGAGAGGGAGAACTGTGTTGTGCTTTGAATTTCAATTTCATTAAGAGGAATATTTTAGAATTTGGCTTTCATCATGTCAAAATGGTTGGTAAATTCATGTTGAAATTTAAGTTTTTCTTTGGATTGAAGATTCTTCTCTTTGCTCAAAGGGGATTATGCTTTATTAAGAGAATCATAAATGAACGAGTGTCATATGTTTATATTTACATATTTTAAGGTATAAAGCTTTTTATGCAAAGGCTGGTTCTTCTAAGCTAGACACTCATGAAGCAAGCATGCACTCTTTATTTCCAAATATCTTGGACCGCAACTCATGGACATTGAAGATAATTTTTTTGAGGTATGCATGGAGCACTGCTTTTGTATGTTCTTTCTTTTATGATTTTATCCACGTGGTGTTTATTAAGGGATGTAAAAGCTTGTTGGGCTTATTCTTAAGTTCTTTATATGAATTATGAAGTATCATAAGCTATGCAATTGGGGTCTGTCTTTTCTTAATTTGATATGTCAATTTTCATCTATGTATGCTCCATATCCTTTTGGACCACCTCCTTCTATGTGATAAGCTATTTAGGTTGGATATGGACTATTTTAAATCACAATCATTTGGAATGTTTAGGCTGACTAGAAGGTTATTTGCTCGTCCATGACATCTAGGGTGGTGAGTGTAATTGGAAGTCACATTAGTTGCATTTTTTTCCCAATCAACCGCACTCTAAATCAATATAAAAAAATAGTAAGTGGCATTGACTTGGATTGCCGATCTCTACCTTGGCATGATGGTTTAAACCTTTGGTTTAGATCATCAGGTCATAGGTTCGAGATGTGGCACCAACAAAGGTATTGACTTGGATTGGGGCGCAAAAGCAATAACAGTATCCCACCACATATGCTTCCCAAATTCATGCTACCCAACCACGTAGAAGTTTCTGTAGGCATGATCTCCATTTCAGAAACTTGTTTTTGGCTTCAACTTGTGCACAGGTGGCATCATACCCCACGAACTCAGGCGCAGATCAGCTTAAGGTTGTGGAATGTGAATCTGGTCACTATGGTCCATCCCAGAGTCAGGTTTCTTCTCTTTTCCGAGCAGATCAGCTTAAGTTTGTGGAATGTGAATCTGGTCACTATGGTCCATCCCAGAGTCAGGTTTCTTCTCTTTTCCGAGCCCATTTGTCATACTAAAGCTGTGAACAACAGTTAGAATCTGGATGAGAAGCCAAATCACTGGATGCCGTCGCAACTTGGCCAAGTCATGGAGCATTCTCTTAATTGCACCTATTATTGTCTCTGCTGGCTTACTGTTTTCTGTAAAACTTTTTACCTGCAATACAAGGTTTATACCTCCAACATGGCGTGGTTGACTAGCTTGACCACCAAATCATAGTCGGGGCTGAGTCTGCATTCCACTCATTCAGCATCTCATGCTTCAATCTACCTTTTCCCGATTACTTTTCTTCACAAGGAATGAATGCTCAAAAAGAGGAATATCCAATATCGGCATTATTAATAAATAGATTAAAGACAATGCATAGAACCATTAATGACCCATGTCAGATCACCTCTACTTTTTCTTTTTTTCTTTTTATGTTTCTTTTCTCATTGCTTTTTCTTGGTCTTAAAGATTTTTATTCTTTATCCTCTCTATTGACTCCAATGCACTTGTTAATGTTGATTATTCCATTGTCTTTGTCTCCTTTTTACCAGACTGCACTTTGGTTTCATGCTCCTACAACTAAACGAAGAAAGGTCATAGCTGGTCATGGTCCTAGTCACTCTATGGTAGCTCTTGGAATGGCTCATAATTTTGTATCATTGAACGGACTTTCATATTCTCTCTACAGGCCAATGTCCTGTCAGTTTTCCTCCAGCCCTTCCAAAACAGGAAGCTAATTGAGTGCCTCATTGTACTGAGTTGAATATTGCATTGTATCTGTGTGGGGTTATTCCCCAATGCGACCGACCTCAGGTCCCGGCCTCGACAAAGGCATGAGTGCCGACCTCAGCTATCGGCCAGGTGCTCCATTTCGGTACATGCCCCCCTTGGCTTCGGTCTCGGTACAAGCATGAGACCAGGAGTTCAGCCTTGGCCATGCTCCATCTCGGTCTCGGTCAGACTGCTGATCAAGATGACCATGGACAGCTGTCGTGCCACGGCAACAGGATAAGGGCACCGCCCAAATCCCTAACACGGCTACACCACCCATCCATCAGGGTATGGCCCGATGGGACAGAGTGGGCTACGATGGGACAGCCTCTCAAGTGCTTACCCCAAAGTCCACTCTCCTCCTCTATAAATACAGAAGCCTTCAACAGGTAAAAAAGAAGAGGGCTGTCCACATGCTGCTGGTACGCCGCCTCCTCCCACACTTCATCTCCTACCTCTGTTTAGTCTTGCACCTGCAACTAACAAAGGCATCGGAGAGCCCTGCGCTGCCCAAGCCAGGGTCCTCTGACCTTCTTCTTCCTCTCCTTTCAGGCTCGAGGCATCGGTTTTTCTATCATCTACAAGGAGCTCTAGCCTCCGTCCTCTTCCAGTGGGCCGCAAAATCAACCCCCCCCCCCCCCGGGTATGTGATTTTTTGTGCACTTACAATTGGCGCCGTCTGTGGGAATCAGATCAAAAAGCCATCTTTCCCAAACACCATGCCTCGAAGAGCCAGAGAGGGACGATTTCAGCAGCAGCTTCATCGACCCTAGCTCGGCATCGTCTTCCACGACACATGGAAGGTTGTCGACGATCCTGGGGATCCTGATCAAGCGGCTCATGGCGAAGCAGATGAAGAACGGGGAGGCACCCATCTCGGCGACGCCCGACGCCCTCCCAGGCGCGGCGACGCCCATCTCGGCGCGCGGCGCCCATCCCGGCGACGCCAGAAGTCGGCGACGCCCGAAGACCTTGACGCCCGACGCCCCTCCGTGGCGCGGCGACGCCCGACGTCCCTCTTAGCTCGGCGACGCCCGAAGTCCGCGACGCCATCTCGGCGCGCGCCCCTCGCTTCAGCGGCACGATCCTTAGCCGTCAGCTTCGATCGCACGATCCTCTACCGCCATTGGCGGCACGATCCTCTACTATCAGTTGTGATGGCATTATCCTTTGCCGCTGGGATACTTCATCATCAACCTCAGCTGCAATGCTACTCTCCAGCTCGGCAGAAGTAGACTCTCCAGCTCGGCAGCAGTGCATCGAGGCCACCAGCGTCGGTAACAGTACCAGCTGGGCGAGCATGACTCGATCCTCTCCAGCTCGGTAGCAGTGCCTTCTCCCGCTCTGCAGCAGTAGCATTCGCCCTTTCAGATAAAATCAAGCTCGGTGATGGCACCAGCTTCGAAAAATCCGGCTCGGTGATGCCACCAGCCTCAAGAAAACAATTACACTGGCCCCGGTAAAAGTACCAGCCAGTTACGTCCCGATTTCGGAAAAAATCAAGCTCGGTGATGGCACCAGCTTCCAAAAAAACAGGCTCGGTGATGCCACCAGCCTAGAGAAAAAGATTACACTGGCCCCGGTAAGAGTACCAGCCAGTTAAGTCCCAATGTCGGCATGCAGCATCTCGGTCCTGCACCAGATCGCTGCCCGACAGCTTACACTGGCTCCGGTAAAAGTACCAGCCAGTCGAGTCCCGAATTAAGCATACAGCATCTCGGTCCTGCACCAGATCGCTGCTCGAAAGATTACACTGGCCCCGGTAAGAGTACCAGTCAGTCTTCAGAATAATCAGGCTCGGTGACGCCACTAGCCTTGAACAAAAAACAACTCTCAAGCTCGGTACTTGCACCAGCTTTGATAGACTGTCCGGTTATTTAGCTTTCAACTTCCAAGAGGCAAGAGCGCTCTAAGAAGTTAAAAGCTGGGGGGCTTTGTGTGGGGGTATTCCCCAAGGCGACCGACCTCAGGTCCCGGCCTCGACAAAGGCATGAGTGCCGACCTCAGCTATCGGCCAGGTGCTCCATTTCGGTACATGCCCCCCTTGGCTTCGGTCTCGGTACAAGCATGAGACCAGGAGTTCAGCCTTGGCCATGCTCCATCTCGGTCTCGGTCAGACTGCTGATCAAGATGACCATGGACAGCTGTCGTGCCACGGCAACAGGATAAGGGCACCGCCCAAATCCCTGACACGGCTACACCACCCATCCATCAGGGTATGGCCCGATGGGACAGCCTCTCAAGTGCTTACCCCAAAGTCCACTCTTCTCCTCTATAAATACAGAAGCCTTCAACAGGTAAAAAAGAAGAGGGCTATCCACATGCTGCTGGTACGCCGCCTCCTCCCACACTTCATCTCCTACCTCTGTTTAGTCTTGCACCTGCAACTAACAAAGGCATCGGAGAGCCCTGCGCTGCCCAAGGCAGGGTCCTCTGACCTTCTTCTTCCTCTCCTTTCAGGCTCGAGGCATCGGTTTTTCTATCATCTACAAGGAGCTCTAGCCTCCGTCCTCTTCCAGTGGGCCGCAAAATCATCCCCCCCCCCCCGGGTATGTGATTTTTTGTGCACTTACAATATCCATGATGGAAATACTAATTTCTGAAAGGTCTGAATACGGCTTTTTTTCTTTTTGGAAAGACCAATTCTATTGCTTTTCTTTTTGCATTTTTAAACATATGGCTCCAAGAATTTTAATGTTGGTCTTTTTTTTTCCTTGTTGCATGACCAGATAGTGGGCCATCCCAGTTTCCGTGGCTGATGAATCGAGTTGGATTAATCTAACTTGTGCAACTTGGTTCCAAGGACATTCAAGGACATGTTTTCATAGAATCACCTTTCCAGCAGATACCAAAGTCACTCGAGAAGAAGAAAAGTGGAGAAAATCATACAGTTCCTTTATTCCTTGATGACAAGATGTCGGTATGTGGCTATAGCTCTGCCGGTTGGTTAATGGTTACGGACATGGTTTTGCGTGTGAAGAAAACATGAGTTTGTTTGGGTCCTTGATGTAGCAAAAATGATAACAATAATAAAAAGCAGGTGGCGTATGTATTGCACCTTGACCCAATGACCACCCTGATCTGATGGGCTCGTTTCAGGTGCTGTAGACAGGGACCCATCTTGATCAATTAACTGATTGGAAGCAAAAGTGAGCGACAGAGCGTGCTCTCTCTCTCTCTCTCTCTCACACACTTGTACACATGCTCACACGCAGTCATGGTTCAACTAATACACTCATGCTTTTAAAAAATGAAAATAAAAAAATTGGCTCTAGAGTGGCATGGTGGAAAGGAGTGACATACTTTTTTTATTCTGAGTGACCTAACCCATCAAGAACCATGCTGGGATTGGATGAATAAAGGACTGTTTGTCCATGTCTATATTAGCACGTATTATTCTCAACTGAGTTGTTTGTTCCACAGATGACAACCAGAAGAAACAAAATATTCAATTCCTAGTGCTGCTGTTGGTGAGTTTTGTTTGGTTCCTACTTCTGTTTTCTCCTTTGTTGTGTACTAGTACCATTGCTGTATTTCTGTAGATTGATGTTTCTGCTGCCTCTGCAACTATCATGAAAAATGGTGCCCTCTATATTTTGCTTGGGCCCCACCACCCATTGAGAAGAAAAAAAATTCAAGACAGCATGAGCAAAATGATCATTCATACAAACAAAAGAAGAAAAATTCAGAGGTAAATGACAAGACTACCCACTTTCTTTTTCAAAGAAGCACCCTTTTCTTGCAAGTTGCATAGGAAAAGCACTTTGGCCACTTTATTCTAGTTTTTGATCTGCCATTTAAGTGGATGAAGACCACATACATGGTGGCCTCACAGCTTTATACTTTTTTTCAGTCTCTTGTTTTTCCTCTTGTAAAAAATAAAAAAGTAATAATTATTCTGATTCCCTCTTCAAATTGCGTTTGAAACGGCCCATGCATCAGCAACATTTGTAAAGGAAGATCTAGTGGCTCGTTTCGATTCAAGCTTTATTTATACTCTTGAGAGGGCATCATCTTCAATTGGCCCTGGAGGTCTCATCTGATAGGAAGAACCTTGTCTGTAATGAATGTGAAGGGAAATTTCTCATCATAAAATCCAAATCCAATGGGGCAGATTTTTCCAAATTTTGAGCTAGTGCCAATTGGTGGGTGGTTGTTTTTTTTTCCTTTTTTCCGCACGTGTGCAGATGTTTCGTAGAATTCCACGTGTCTCCACGTAAATTAGTATTATTTAATTTGTTTATTTTGAAAACTAGGTGCATGTGTGTGTGGGAAGATTCTTGAATCCATACAAGAGCAAAGAAAAGCTATCCATTCCTTTTGGCTTCTCAATAGGATATCAGTATTCAACCTTATAATTAAAACTTAATTACCCTTCGATGAACTAAATTAGAAAACGAAGCATCACAAAGAAATTTTTTAACTCCTGTACTTGTATAAATCGAGATTTTTAAAGTTGACTTGCAAAGAACCCAAAGGCCAATTTTGAAGTTTCACAGGCACACGCACAAAAGCATGCACTTCATCATCAAAGTCTTATCCCAACTATGTTAGCGTCGGCTATACGAATTTTATTTCTCCATTCCAATCTATTTTGAGCCAAATTCTCAGATAATGCATGCACTTCTTCATATCCATTTTTATCACCCACATCCACGTCCTCTTGGGCCTACCCCTTCCCTTTGGTGGGCCAACAACCTTCATGGCAAAATTTTTACTTACCAATGCCCGTTATAAGTCTACCTTGGACTTGCCCAAACCATCTCAAACGGATTTCTCTAACTTTATCCCTTATTGTTGCTACCCCAAAATGCTCTTGAAAGCATTCATTTCTAATTTTACTACACATCTACCTCAATATTTTTATATCTAATTCATCCATTTTATGTATATAATGCTTCTTGATTGGCCAATATTCTGCTCCATAGGTTATAACTGGCTTAATCGTTGTCCTGTAAAATTCTTCCTTCAATCTAAAATTCGTCAGTCACAAAGAACTCCAGAATGAAGTCTCCACTTCAACCATTCCGCTTTATCATATATTCGACATCTTCATCAATCTCTCCATCATTACTAATTATAGAACCAAGGTAGCGGAAAGAATCACTTTGTGGCATCTCATGGTCTTCCATTCTAAACCATAAATTCCGTCTTTGTACGGCTTATTTTAAAGTCTTTGGATTCTAAAGCCTCTCGACATCTCTCGCGTTTTGCATTTACACCATCTCTTAAACCATCTACCACACAATATCATCTGCAAATAAAATGCACCAAGGTACCTCTTCTTGAATATGAGTAGTTAACTTATCCATAATCAGTGCAAAGAGATAAAGGCATAGGGCTAACTCCTGATACAAACCTATGGTCACTGGGAACTCTCATTTCTCTCTCCAAGTAGTTCCACACTCGTTACTGCTCCTTCGTATATGTCTTTAATAATTTTAATATAACCTCTTAGAACATTTATTTTATTTAAAATCCACCAAATTAAATCTCTAGGTACCCTGTCATAGGCATTTTCTAGATCGATGAAGACCATATGCAGATTTTTCACCTTTGCTCGATATTTTTCCTTTAATTGCCTAAATGAGAAGATAGCTTAAATCGTTGACCTCCCCTATATAAAACCAAATTGATTTCCAAATATCTTAGTCTTCTATATAAGTCTTTGCTCCATTACTCTCTCTTATAACTTCATAGTATGACTTATAAGTTTAATCTCACGATAGTTTGTATAGTTTTGTATATCTCCCTTGTTCATATATATATATATATATATATATATATATATAGAGAGAGAGAGAGAGAGAGACTACAACTCTTTTTCTCCATTCATCCGGCATTTTCTTTATCATTAATATCTTATTGAGAAGTACAGTTAGCCAAATTTCCCTAACTTCTCCTAAGCATTTCTAGGCCTCAATCGGGATATTATCTGGGCCTGTAGCATTTCAAGTCTTCATTTTTTTTTTAATGCCTTCATCACTTTTACTACCCTAATTATACAAAAAAGTATGTTTTACTACTGAAATATTATCTTTTGTTCTTATATCTCCTATATAGTATTCATTTAAAAGTATGTTAAAACATTCCATCCACCTTTCTTTGATATCATTGTCCTTTACTAAAACCTCTTGGTCATTGCTTTTTTATACATTTGACATGATCTAAGTCCGTACTTTTCATTTCTCTTATTCTTGCAAGCTTAAAAATATCATACTCTCATTCTCTTGTTCCCAACCTATTATATAGGTCATCATATGCTTTGCACTTTGCATCACTTACTACTTTCTTAACTTCTTCCTTTGCCTTCTTATACATCTCATAGTTTTTCATTTTCTTAATATCCTGTCAAACTTTGTTATCTCGTCTCTTCTCCCAAATAACTTTCTGAACCTCTACGCTCTATCACCAAGTCTCTTGATTATTATGTCTTTTCTCTTTCGACTCTTCAAGCACCTGTTTAGCAACATTTCAAATACAATTAGTCATTCGATTCCATATCGCTGTAGTTTCTCCTTCAAAAGCTCATTCTCCCTCATTTATCACTTTGTCCTTTGCTGCTCTTTGTCCTTTCAAATCCCTCCACCTTGTTTTAAGACACATTTTATTTACTATCCCTCTCTCTCTACTTCTAATGTAAATATCTAAAATTATTAGCTTATGTTGCGCGGTTAAACTATCTCCTAAGATAACCTTACAATCTTTAAAATCCAATCGGTCATGTTTTCTAATTATAAAAAAGTCTATCCGACTCCTACTAGTTAATTCCACTTTTATAAGTAATTAAATGCTCCTATGTCTTTTTGAAATAAGTGTTTGTTATTACAAGGTCAAATGCTAATGCAAAGTTCAAGATGGTGTCTCCTAACTCATTATTTTCTCCAAATCCCTGTCCTTCATGTACTTTCTCATAACCTCTATTATCCTTTCCTACATGCCCATTTAAGTCCCTTCCTAGGAAAATCCTTTCACTAGTTGGAATTTCTCGTAATAAACCATCCATCTCCTCCCAAAATTAGCTCTTGACGGTCACAATGAAAAATATTACCTAGCTGCAGATTACATACCCCAAAGTGCCAAGAAATGGGAGTGTAGTGTCCATCTGGCTCACCCTGCAGTCAATCTAAAACCCTTCACATCACTACCCACGCAGCTCATCATGCAAATTTGGCACCCATCCAAGGTTATTATCTTATGACGACCTTTTGAAATCCGGGACAGCCTCTCCCTCTCTCTAAGATTATCTAAATCAACCCCACATTGGTGGGATAATTGGTGAATGGTGAAAGTGATTATAGCAAATGACGATACTAGCGACTTGCACATACATAAGAAGTGATTATAATACAGTATAAACCGCCCGTCCATGGTTTGGTGCTTCGTGATTTGCAGAAATAATCACTGACTAGACTGGCTTTAGATAAAAACATGGTTAAACCACAGTTAATTATGTATTCTAAATAGAGCCAAAAATTTTCAATGGAGTCGGTGTATCATGGTTCGAAGTTCGGGTCAAATATCCCTCCATCAATTAGTGTGCACCCAGAACACCTACCTCAATACAGGGAGGGAAGGTACACCTTTATTTTGTTTTATTATTTATTTTGTAAGATTGCTTTTCAGAAATAACATCGATGGCATTTTGTTTTATTCGATCTGGTGGAGGATAGTGAAAAAATGGGTAATCAAGAAGGTTCAAAAAAGTTCGACAAATTTCATAATTTTTTCTTCTGATTCATGGGCATCCAGTCATTGTTCACTTACAGACAGGGAAATGGCAAAAGACAACTTTGATACAAGAAGTAGAACTACAGGAAGACTTTGATACTAACAGATGGACAGGATTACAGCAACGTATTTACACTTTCACAACCACCCACTCGAGGCAAAGCTGCATTCTAATAGAACAAAAAATACCTACAACCCTATGTAGATCACTTGTCAGTCTTGGAAACCCCCCCCTGCAACTCCATGCATGTTGGGTCATCTTCCCAGTTTTTTAAGTCTTCATTGCCATTTCTTCTGGAACTGCCCTCAGAGGCATCACCTTCGACTGATATTGCTGGCAGAGACATCAATCCCATGGAAGTGATGCCATTTGCTGCTGAACCAACATCCAGGATTCCACTATAGAGGCCTCGGCTTCCGACAACCAATGCACCCTGCTGCTTTCCCTGCTTAGCAAAGATGGAAATGGTGGAGCAAGACAAATCAGAACAATATCTTGTAAAAGAAATTAGACACCAAGCCAGAGTTGCTAGACCAAGGGGAAAAAATAAATAAAACAGACGATGACATGGCTGATTATACAGCTAGTATTGTTCCAGAACTGCAGCCAATGAATTAGGCAAGGACAAGCTTCTAATCAGGCACACCCCAAACTGCTATATAACCCAGTATAAACTTATGTGGACCTAACGTCCCTCATCGCTGGATTTGAGCAATTAATTTAGAATGTCAAGGATCCAACATTTAATTATTCATCATATTCTTCGCTCAAACACGGTTGTTAAGATTGTGAGAAAATGAAATTTGGGAAAGCTTAGAATCTGAAAGACGTAAGCTGTTCACAAATGTGCCTGCATGTAGGTTGTTGTATAGGGAATAATTATCTGGTTCGCCACCAAGTCACATTCGATTTCCAGTTCATATTTTGGTCTGATTTAGAGTTCATGTTCAACGAGTTAGATGAACTAATTAGTTGGAGTCCATGGTTTAAATCCATCGCTGGGACTGCATCTCAAATCCCAACCGCTCCAAATTATAACTCCCTTGTATCAACTCTGGATGAAATTTCAGGCCAACCACAGATGAGAGACCCCCATCAGATCACTAGAAACACGTGATTAAAATAAAAACCAAAGGAAGTGCAACTCGTGTCAAACAAGTGATCAATCTTCTAGCAAAAATCTCAAGGTGGGGCCAACTTCATTGAGTTAGGATGTGAACTACAGTTGATAGATGGGGCCACTGTTTTTAAGAGGCTTGGATTTTTAAGTGGACTCCATCGATGAATTTAATGGGATCAAACTTAGAGAATTTTATGAGAACAATTATTCTACAAACAAAATGCATCAAATATAGGAGTAAGGAGTAGTGTTAATGAAAAACAAAATCGAGTTGTAAATTGTGATAAGAATAAAAAAGAATCACAATTCATAAAATGCTATCGAAAAACAAAATTGGATTGTATTTTTATTATGATTATTTCACATGTAACCATAGAAATTTTAAAGAAAAAAAAATGGTCACCACCATAAAAGGCTAGCTTCCAGCTGTACCAATTGAACTGTTACAATGGACATTGTGACATGAAAATAACAAATTGATAGCACTACTAACGCAGAAGTCAAGTCAATGATTTGGGCATATTAACACACTCACAAAACATATACTCCTCTTTTTCGCACTCTTTTTTCTCCCTTTCCCCCAAAAATGTCCATGATATATTGAGATGTCACCATTATAATATATTAAAGCCAAGTGTTTTAAAGCTAATTTTGACCAGGAGTAATATCCCTTCTCTATCACTAACCCAAATTCTCCCCCTACTTCCACATGCAACCACTCTACTTCTTCCCACTTTTCACTCTTCTTTTTTTCGACTTCATTTCCATCCCAAGCCTCATGTACACTTACTCCAAGCCTCATGTACACTTACTCTATGTAAACTCCTCTTTCCTTTCCACCCAACTTCTCTTACTCCATTTCTACACCACAAACTCTTGGATTAAAAAAAGAAAAGACAAAAGAGGTACTCTCATAATCCTCTTTTCTGTTGTTTTCTGTCAGTGTTTGAGGATGATTCCATGTGATTTGAATTTATTTTTAACTGATCTTTATGTATGTTGCTAGAAATTTTATTGGTAAATATGCCCGTGCTTAGCATGGGTTATTGTGCTAGTATCAATTGGTCTAAGATACAAAATCACGAAGGTAATTACTATAATAGTAATAATCAATTTTAAATTCAAGTATTCCTTTTTAATGGTATTTTAAATTCAGATGTTCGGCAATCTTAAATATTCAAATGCTCTACTAGTACTGACATGAAAGCTTACACAAAGAATGAAAAACAAAGAAAAACTAGTTCCTGTGATGTGTAAATTAACAAAATAAAAATAATACCTCTGTGAAACCCCCCAACACATACAGACAAAACTCTCTTAGTTCTAATGCATAACCTCTTCTTTTTTTCTTTTTTGAATGTTAATAACCTCTTCTTTTTCTCCTATTGCATTATGATTTAGGGAGGAAAAATAAAAAAACACTTCCAAACATAATCAGAAGTTGAAAATTTAACAACGATATGAATCCCAATGGTGGGTAAAACCTAGACTTAAAAAAATGATCGAAACAAAATTCTTGTATTTTTCAATATCATATTAGATTTATTAATTACTTACATGAATGCAAGAGAGGCTCTTCTCTGTGGTGGCCAACGCAGCAGGCAGCATCTCCATCAATGTTGGATTGGTATGTGCTGAACCTATCAGCAGCCGTAGTGTCTCCCTCGCACTTTTCTCCATCACGGATTCAGCTTCTGGGATCAGTGGGTTTACAAGGTTCGGAAGAAGAGGTGCAATAGTGGTGGAAATAGTGGGGCCAGCACTCACAAGATAGCCTTGACCAGAGGAGCATACATCAATTACAGGGATGTGAACAATAGGATCAGACATGAATGGAGTGAATGTTGGGATTTGCTGTGAGCCTGGGACAGCAACAAAGGAAGACACAGGAATGGAGATGTTAGCTAATGGATCAGGAAAAAATGCTGGAAGATCCAACGAAGGAACATTAACAAGATTAAGAGGCGGACTCTGCAACGAGCTTGAGGATCTTGCTGCAGTTAATATAGATGAAAATGGTGGCAGAGACAGTGGCTCTGAAGATGCTGGAGGCAGATGAGGAGCCACTCTATATTGCAGGGTTGTTGGACAGGGGGGGCACCAGCAGTAGTATGGAGAGAAAAGGGAAGGGCTTGAGTTGGGAATTTTGGTAAGTGGGGCATGGAAAGACAATGGGCTGATGGATGATGGTGGGATAAATGGGAGTGTGTCAGGCAAGCTTAATGGCAGGAAATGG
The DNA here is from genome assembly GCA_028538565.1 of Umbellularia californica. Taxonomy (NCBI): domain Eukaryota; kingdom Viridiplantae; phylum Streptophyta; class Magnoliopsida; order Laurales; family Lauraceae; genus Umbellularia; species Umbellularia californica. The sequence goes on along the minus strand of JAPQWN010000004.1, from coordinate 85,925,268 downwards.
CTGCAGCCTTCAGAAAGCTTTTCATCTTCCGTTTGACCAGAAGACGTTTGAGTTGCACTGCCAGTGGAAGTCAAAGTCATAGATGCATTGTCAATTGCCGAGACATTGTTACATTGGCCATCTCCCCGACGCTTGAACTTCTCTCGGGCCCCACTTCTATTAAAGAGTGAGCTTCTTGAAAGGCCATCCTTAAATGTGTTCAATCTAGGACTAAGACTGCCTTGATAGAGTGCAGAATGTGATTTTGCAGGTTGACTTGCAGTGCCTCGGGGATGGGAAGGCTTCAAAGAAGGGAATGCAGATTGGGTTTTTGGCAGTATTTCTGGAGGGTCGGAGTGCACAGTGGCAGAAGAAACTATGGGAAACGATTGAATGGTACTTCCTGATCCCAGAAGATAAGCACGAAGGTGAGTTGCAAAGTGATCAAGTCGCAACTCAGAAATTCCCGTTAGCTGCGAAAGGGTCGGCTTCTTCCTAAGTAAATCTATCATCTGCCCAAGACACACAAATAAGCACCTTCAAAATAATAAAAAGAAAAGGGATTTTAATGATTTGAATTCTCAAACAAAAACACGATAGCTAACCCAGAAGGATGACAACTACCAGAGTGCACAATAATAATTCAAAAAAATTGAAAACAGTAAAATTTAAAAATACCTTAGTCAACAACTCAGCCCCAACAAGCCTCGACTTCTCAGAGCACCAAAAGTATGAAATTTGACCTCCAGGAAACCTCATTAGAAATGAACGACCAGAGCTATCGGCGGAAATGTATTCAATTGTCACTGTCAAGCTCTCAGAATCACTACCCAATACAAACAGCTTCTCAGTGCAGCAATCATCACCAATAAACGATATGCGCAGGTTAGATGAAGGCAAAAGTGTGAGGTTCAGGTTTCCCCTGTCAAAATGATAAAAGGAGACATAAATATAAATATATACATAGAGAGAGAGCAAGATAAATACGAGCATATAAATTCAAAATCCAGAGTAAGCTTTAAACAAACACTAAAGCCTTGGATATGGAGAAAAGATGGAGAAAGAAACTGTGCACGGCTCAAATTTGTATTGTCAGATATTGTCTCCAACTCTGGTTTCTCCACCTTTTCTCCCCATGCAAACAAAATTCCACACCATATCAAATTTGGAAGTTTCCTAAATATTGCTCTAACACCCATAAGTACTACGACCATGTTATAACCTGTTGAGGGGTTTCAAATTAAAGAGCATATCCTACAACAAAATGATGATTTAAACATGCAAATAATGATATGAAACAATGGGGGCATTATTATGTTATGGCATAACATCAGAAGATGACCATATTCATATAATACAAGTTTTCCAAGTACACTCAACATTAAAATGATGTTTTTGGCGTTGGAAAAAAAATTCAAAACAAAAGTTTATTCAACTGAACATGACAATTAGGGATTGTTTGGATACATGGAACGTCCATTTTGAAAGATGGTTTCAAATTCTATGGAAATATGGATGCATTTTAGTTCCATGAACAAAAAGGAGCAACTGTTTATGGCCACATTTGGGTCTGCCAAAAAAGACAACATGATTGATGCTTTTCCACAGAAATCATTATCTGTTTCAATTCAAGTAGGAGCGGAAAGTCACGAGATATCAATCCTGCCATCCATTTGTGGTGCATCCATGCATGAGTTGGCAAGTGATCATAGTTGACAATTCCATTCCAGCCCCCTTCTGTCTTGGCTGAATGGAATGTTCAGGCAGACTTTCTGCCATTATATAGTTCCACTGCAGAAGAGACGCAATGGCAAAACCAACTAAAGAATTTTTTTCTTCAAAATTGACATTTAAAAGGACATGAAAATTTTAAATTTGCATAATTCAACAGAAACTGCACTGTACAAATGGCCATTTTCCTACTCAAAACTTGGAGCCCATTTCCTTTTCCAAACACCTCTTACGGTTTCAGGATTTATAGTTTTCTTTAGTCAACTCTGTGTGTGTATAGTGAGAGAGAGGTGTCTGAAGGTAAAACAACCCATCTCATTGTCTTCAGAGGGTCAAATGACCCTTATTCCATGATATTAATTGCTTCTATGGGGTTATAAATGGCACCAGGGTGAAACAGACTGGAAACCACCCAGACAATTTTTTTTTATTGGTAAACCACCAAGACAATTAGAAGAGGGTATTCCATTATGACACTTCTCAGAAACAGAAGGTGCTCCAGGATTTCCTTTCTGAAGGTAAATGAATTAACAACTATGCAGATGATATTTAAACTTAAATTTCTCAACAGTAGACATTTTTGGCCTATTTGCTTTGAAGGACTTAAAAATCTTGGACTTCCCAAAAAACCTGCAGACCATTGAGCCTTCTATTTTTCTTTTTCCTGACTTCATCCAATTTCACAAAAAAAGATAATAAATTTTATCAACAAAAAAAGACCCACAAAATGTAAGGATACCCATCATTTCATTGTCCTTGAATCTTACAAAACCCCAAAGCATAATAATTGGTTCACAACAGAAACTCCAATGGAAACCGCGTGTGAAACTGTTTTCTAGGCTTTCTTAGAATAAGATGTTTTCTTCAATTTAGTTATGTTTATCAGCAACCTTGATTGCCATCTTTTAGGGGCTGATTTATCCACAGTGCTATTTTGAAGACTAGTTAAGGAACAAAACAAAAAAAGGTGCAAATCCACAATAGAACTCATTTTACTTCAAAAGGACAAAACAATTGACACAGATGTGTCAAACTCTACTTTAAAGATTTTTACAGTATCATCCCAATGTAAGCACCAAATTTAAAATTAAAAAAAAAAATACCAGCCTTCTTCAGAATGTAGATATTCATTATCCTGTGTAGTGTGGATAACCAAATGAATCTTCAATTTCACATTGGATATTTAGTATAAGTAACAGTATTAAGGGTTTGAGTTTGAAAAATCCAAGATTTTATGCAAGGATCTATATGAACTGAAGAGCTCTGGGTGCTCAATGCCACCAGTATCCATTTAAGAAAACATGAACAGGGAACTCCCACAACCCCAGCTCCCTACATGCCTGGTTGCTAAATTTATTCTAACAAGTAGATATATAAGAATTAAAGCAGTAAATTTCAGAAAAGTTGTCATGGAAGCAAACAGAAAATTCTGGGAAGAAAAAAATAAACAATATGGATACGGTGTGCTAATCACAAAGAAAACAAAAATTAAATAGGAAGGAAGCTATTTTAGAAAAGTCCATTTACAGCTGACATTGTCAGTGGGCAATTTTTATTCCAGTAGGATATATCACTTTTCAGTTAATAGAAGTTTAATCACGATATTTGCTAGAGCAACAATTTCCGAGTATTAGAAATAAACCAAAATCCCATAAGTAGTTCATACGCCCATCATACACTCTGTTCCCAATTGCAACAAAATGCACTTGTGCTTTATGTCATGGAAAGGCATTTGCAGATCATCCTTTATATGCAAAGGTGACCAGCTTTAGCCATAGGAACTCCTCTTTTGTTCAGGTCTATCCCTACTCTCTCTCCCGGATGTGAGCGAGCAAGATGCAGGCACCAGGCAATACCTGGCCCACATTAATGATTATTCATCACTATCAAGGGCTCGTCCCAAATAATATACAATAATGATTAAATTCTAAAATGAGTTAGGTGACTGACGACCCATTCATTCATATAGAATGCAGACCCCTCTATCATGGTTACATGAGCAGACAGTTGATGCACACTTTCTGCTTCAATAACATTTTTCTTAGGAATACAAACAACCAAAAAGACCAAATTAGCATTGAACAGGTAATGCAAACACTTTTCATTGCACAGTTATAAGAATTAAGAAGTGCAACAATAATTTATGACTGTGTTTCGATGTTATAGAAAGAGAGCAACATATACCATCCAACAATATCAAGCATCCTACATCTGAAATAAGATCCTTAACCTATTCATCAATTGTTTCTAAACAAAATTCTCAAAATCTACCCAAAGTTCAGTACTACAAAAGAAGTACAGTTGCACAGACAGGATACCAGGAAGCAAATTTGCACAATGCAGTGATTCCTTCCATTAGAATTGGCACTACAGAGACATTTTTTATGTACATGTAACATGGCTCAACCCACACCTTGTGGTTGCAACAATGAACGCCTTCCATCTGTGCTACTGGCATTTTTCATATCCACTAATATGCATATAGAATAAAAATTCATCTCAGGTATCATATGATGGTACACAGATAAAATTCATTTAACATGCAAAAGTGTACCTCAGGGCAATCTAAGTTTCATTCAAGACCAAACATCCACTCTTGGCTACCAAATTTACTAGAATTAGTAAGGTCGGCAACTTCAAGGAATAGTGGATGGGCAATAACAAAATAATCATTATATTACAAGGCCATGAAAGGAACTACCTTCTCTTCCTCTTATTTCAGAGATCATAACAGAACATCACACACGCCCACTTTACCTACAAATCAAAAGACAGCTTTATTTGGAGGGATGAACAATGTCACCACTAATAAGCTGAAATATAGAATCCTGCAGCTTCCGGTGAACATTAACAAATACAGGATACATTTTCCAGCTACACAATATCTGATAAAGTCAATACTGGTGGACACAGTTCAAATCAAATAAAGGCACTTTCTGCAGAAAAATAGTTTTCTGAAGTAAAGCAGCTATAGATGGTTAAGTTACAAACCCATAATACACATCAATAATTAAATTGGACAGTTAAAGAAAAAACAATTAAAAGTAAATTATTTGTGTGTGCGTGCCAAGTTAAATGATTCCCCTTTTTTTATGCAAAATAAATTAACTACTCCGCAGTTAAAACTTAAAACTCAAGCAAACATGATATTGCAACTCTGAATAACCCAGCAGCTAGCAGCCTAGCACATTATGAAATGTTTTTTTCAATCAAAAACCAATACAAAAATGCTGGTAGTTATAAATAAATAAAAATTACAAAAATGCTGGTAGAGTATAATGCTTAAAATGAACAAATGGCAATAGATACATTAAACGATGAACAATAACCATACATTAAACGATGAACAATAACCACATTAGAAAAGCTATATAAAGTAACATTTCGTTTATGGTAAATGGAAACATTACTTGTGGAAGGGTTTCAAGATTTCTGACAGGGCTAGACACACATCGAGTAGGAATTAAAATAGTGCTAGTAACATGTCAAGTTTCAATGAAGCTCAAGTGAAAAATGCATTTGAACTTGCAAATTCAATTGGTACATAATTCTCTGTATCGGTACTAATGATAAATTAAAAATACCATCCAATGAGGCCTAGAAATAATTAATGGATTCTATGAAACTGCTGTTGCCTTGTATAATTGTATTTCTATAATAGGGGCCTTAACACATCAAGCAAGATACTAAATACATCACCGGTTAAACAAATATTGTATACGAGGGGATGATTTTACTCTGAACATCTAAATGGGTTACGGTATTAATAACATGTGCTGGATTAGAATACTAATAACGTGTGCATGAATTTATGTGCGGGTCTTAACACAAAAATACGAGGCATAATGTAATCTTAAATGGCATATCTCATACAACTCATTAATGATTATTCTCAATTTCATATGAACTGTCTGCAGAGCCTTTAACATGCATTAGATACCAGAATGCCCGTAAATAGATTAAATAACTCCGAATAATGTGTTACCTCATGCATGTATGTTTTTCTATGATGGTCGCTTTTCTAAGTGCAACATTGTGTGAGGATTATGTTGGCCCCTCTAATGCGTCATTTTGTACCCTCAATTGAATGTCCCGCTACAATTAGCTCCTCTCACTATATCGTGACTTGGCATGTGCCAATTTCATAACCAGAAAAAAAAAAAAAAGGAAGGTTGGCATCAAATCGGAAGTTGGCTATAAAAATATATAATAATAATAATAATAAACCTCAGCAAACCAAATGTTGAGTCTGCTTCTGTATGAAAATAGCACAGGCCTGCCCGGCATTGCCATGAAAAGTATAGTGGATGAAGTTCATGGATGGCACTATATGCGAGATACAGCCCTAAAGCACGAGTATCTTCCTGATTTCTAAGAGATCTGACCAAAAGAACCCATCCAAAGTAGAAGTTTGCAACGCCCACATAGAGAAAATGAACTGCAATTTGATATTCCTAATTCATTTTATGAAAGTTGATCCTCCTTAACGGTAATTAAGTATCAAAATAAAATCTTAAGAATATCACTAGGCAAACTATAAAGCCAATGATTAAAATTGATACATGGGCACCCCAGAAAAAAGGCCCTTTAGAAAAAGGGGAAATAGAGGGGTACTCTTATCACAAGCCAAGTCAAGCCAAGAAAATGTTGATGTTTTTCTAAGACCTTACACCAAATCATGTGAAACTTTGGGGTCACCTTATTCATGGACCACCAAGGGAAAGAGAGGCTAATCTAGAGTGAAGCTGCTAGTCAATAGTAAATAGTAAGGTAACAGGTAGTAATTAAATAGCAAATGTCTGATTACACATGGTATAAAATAAAATAAAGTAAAACATCAGCATTGCAGTCAACTTGTGTAGTTGTGACTCCCCTAGTAATACATATTATGTACATAAAGATTTCAGATGTGTACAGATTTTAAAATAAACAGATTTCAGATGTGAACAGATTTTAAAATAACTTCAGAGATATAGACATGTGTACAAATGCATTTCTATGTGCAAGAATGTTTTCAGCAAAATAACTCGAATTACCTTGTATGCGTGGGGCATAAAAGATTTCCTTTCTTGATAACCTTTCCAACACGAATAGAAACAAGTGGAACGCACAAGCATCTAGCCAGCAAACCAACTTCTGCTGCCTCAAAATGCTGCCATGAATTACAAAGAAAAGATCAGGCATTCGTAGAATGTACATTTGTTTAATGGATGTTGGCTTGTAAGGAAAATTTCCCCTCCCGTAACAAGAAGCGATGGGCAGTTGTCTCCTTCCAAGCACGATATCCTCCTCGTATGCTCCACGCTGAATTATCACAATATTCACTGTATTTGATCATTTTAGAATGTCAAAGTACGAACTGTGGCAGTCTGTTGCCACCCCAAAGCATATGCCCGTGGAAACTTGCTGATTGAACAAGCAAGCCCATCAATCAACAAACTTCTCTTTGAAATCTACAATCACGGTAATTCTAAACAGCAGTTGGACTTGGACCCATCAAATATTTAAACTCCAATTGAACTAGCATGCCAATTCATCAAACACCCTTTCTGGCAAAAATATAGATATGCTTGTTTGTGTGCACACAAATATTTCTTCGGAGTCGTTCAGGTTTCATGTTTCCTTTATAATAATTGCTTCCTCAACATATGAATAACTATGTATTCTATTCTTAAAGGCGCAATAATAATGACATTAATTAACGATTACAAGAAAGCCCTGCAGTCTACAAATCAAAAGGGATAAATGAAAAAAAATATATACATATTTCATAACAAAACAAAAAGATAAGCTATAGGATAAGATACCTGACTTAGATGCGCGAGCAGCCGATCTTCAGCCGCACCGCTTGAGACGTTGAGTTTAAGCAGCGGCTTCAATCTCTCATCAGCACGGCAGGCGCCAACAACATGTAAATCCAAGGCTTGGAGCCACTGAAGAAAACCATCATCTCCACCGCTCTGATCAATCATCAGATCCCCATCCCTTTCATCTCTGAAAATATCCCTAAGCCGCTCGGCGAGACCAACCTCTCTCCTTGCGCTCCCTCCACCTCCGCCTCCGCCTCCGCCTTCTTCTGGAACATCAACCTGTACAGAAGATCCAACATGTGCCGCCTCGGAAACTTTTTCATCTGGGACTTGATGATTTTCCTCCTGATGAGAACCACCATCATCCGCAAGATCATCCTTCCTTGAGCAGACCATCGCTAATGATCAGAACCAAATCGAATCGAGATCCAGAAACTCTAGACTTGAAGAATTTAAGAAGAAACTGCCGCCTGATCCAGAAAACCTATAATCCCTGCAAACGAACGAACGAGGGTCCGCTTGGAAACCCTAAAAACTGCACCGAATCTTGTCGTGATTGGAATTTCCGAAATCCAAGTCGCAGGCAAACCAGGAAATCGAAGCGGCAATTTTTTAGATCGTATACACGAGACGAAAGGAATCGGAAAAAAGGTTGGTGATTGAATTATGTGATAACTTGCAAGGCGGAAATTCACCACTCCCACAAAATCCGCTGCAGCACAAATACTCAAAACCCAAAAAAAATATAAAAGGACTAAAAAGGGCTAGGCTACCGAAGAAGAACGATTTGAGCTATTTATTCATTCATTGGGATAAAAAGATCCGGATTCGAACCTCTATTATCAATTATAATTTTGTAACTAGTTTCGCGTCCGATCAGCCGGCACCTCCTATTGTATGCCACGTCAGCTACTCCTGTTGATGTCTACTCTTATAAAATTGTTGATTAAATGCCCCTATCGTGAGTAGTGTAAACGAGGCCGCTTTGTGTAGGGATGCATACCCGATTCTCTTAATATTTGGAGGTTTTGGTCCGTTAAAAATCGATCTTGACCCTTATTTAAGCCTGATGCATAAATGGGCCTGGTTCCTTTTTGGCTCAGCCGGTGAATTTGAAATCCTATATATTATCTTAATTTTTAAATATCTCTCCTAAATTATTTTTATTATTATTCTCTACTTAAACCCCTGACTAGGATCCAGGCCCGTCCCATAAATGGTTCTGGCTCCGGTGCCAAGAAATCGGTTCCATATTCGATTCCACCTTCTTCTTAAATGTTGGATCCAGACCAAAACTGACCTGTTAACAGCCCTAGCTTTGTTCATGTCAACAAGAGGTCGGCCTAGCACAGCTTAGGTCATATTCCAAATCAATTGGGCCGTGCTGCCCATGGACCGGCCCATGTGCCTCTCTTAATTTTTAAATTTTTTTTCATGTCTTCTATAAATTGAAAGAGATTTTATAAACTTTTAGAGTTCTCAACTTGAAGGAAAAAAAGTTGAAACTATTAAAATAAATGCACAAGTATTGATACTATTTTTTTTTTAATTTCAGTTATTTTATTTTTTTTTATATTACAAAATTAGACTTTTTGTAAAAAAATGTTGTATTGGGCCGTGCTGGACCATGTCTTGCCATGCCCAGTCACCCGGCCCAGCACAACCCATCCTTTGGGTCATGCCGTGTTGGGCCAGCCTAGTCAACGGGCCGTGCCGGCTCATAGTCTGGGTTTTTTCATGTTTGGTTGTGATGGGCTTGGACGGGCCAGCACAATTTACGATCCTAAGTGTAGGCCCATTTAAATCTCGCCCACGTTGTTCAGTCTGGGATGACCTTTTGAATTTGAAAGCAAAAGCGGATTATTTATTGATCTCTTTTTCCATCATACGCGGCGGGACCGGTTACAAACTTATTGTAATGGCGTTCAATGGGTTGTTCCTCACCTGGGTCCAATAATGTTTTGATGAGTTTTAGGATGAATTGGATTTATACCTCTTGACCCAAACCTGTACATTATTTTATTAATGACCCTAATTAGTTTATTAATTAATTAATATGTATAGAAATGTTAGAGATAATTATTTCTTCATAAAATGCTCAACGTGTCTTCCACGGAAAAGAAAAAGGAGAAAGGGAACATAACCCAAATCAAACTTGTCATAAACTTTGTTATGGGATGAGTTTGATAACGCATTTCATGGCTCCCACACTACCATGCAAGTATTCACACTATCGGGCTTGATTTTTTTACAAGGAAATTAATATAAAAAAATTTTATTAAGAAAAGCATGGGATAATGCATATAAGGTGGAAATGCATATAAGGTGGATATGTGGATAAAAGCATTAACGTTTCCCAATATTTAAAGTACTAGGGTGAACTATGTTTTGAATGAGTCCAGGGCCGCGGAAAGGGACTTGATTCTTGTCTTCCTTTGTTATTTTTAGTTAGAGGAAAAATTAGTTGTTATTGTATTTTTTTTTTAATTTTACCTTTATTTGCTGGATCACTTTTTATGGATGAAGGGTGAGTTATCTCCCTTTCTAAAATATTGACGCTGGTCCAAGCCTATTTTTAGAGTGCGTGAGTGCATTTGTGAATATATGTTTATAAAAATTTAAGTTTCATAGCTCTTATTCATTCAATAACACTAAACAAGTGGGTCATTGGGCATGTTTGTGTACTTGGTTTTTTTCCAAAGATCATAAAGTAGAAGCGACTTTTTTTTTTTTTTCGGCAAATCCATTTTTTGGTGTAATCAAAGCAATGCAGTTTTTTGTGAATCTATGAAGAAGTATTTCCAATGAGTGGGGCAGGGAAGGTGATTTTTTACGAAGAGAAAAAAGAGAGAGAGTAAGCCCATCGTTGAATATCCACATTGCTCATTGCTTGTATAAAATATATTTGAAGTCATGGTGAAACGAGCTCCGTTAAAGGATTATTGAACAGGTTAGGGCATGTTTGGCACTTTACTATAACAGCAAAAGTCAAGTAAAGCCTATATTTTATAAATAAGATATCACATCAAAAGTATTTTAATTCAAAATTTCCTCTTTTTAAAAAAAAAATAGTAAAAAAAGCAACCACCTAAATCCACTAAAAAACAAAAAAAAAAAAAAACTTCATGTTTTAATAAAAAAAAAAAAGTCAAAAAGATTTCATACCAAACAACTAAAAATAAAATACCATCGAAACTCATTTATATTTTATTCCCACTTGATTTGATGCTTTACTTTACTCCATTTTACTTTATTTTAAAGATAAAATTACCAAACAGGCCTAATGGTGAATGGTATAAGGCGAAGACATAAATAAGATGGTTGTATATATTATAACTTTTGTAAGTTACTATTAGTAAAAAAAAGAATTTTACCAAAAAAATAACTTTAAATGGCCACTGCACCAAACATGGAACTTTAGACAGCAGTGCACAAAAATGAAATTTGTACAGAAAAACTAACATTTTTCACATTTTTTTATCACATTTGACATTCATTTTCTATATTAAGGGTTGATCGCGACCCTCGCTATAACAAGTGAGGGTTGCATTCGACCCTGAGTAGCCTCTTCATTTTTTTCTTTCTTCATCGAGTGTTCGAGTTTTCGATTAAAGGAAAAGATAATTGGAAGATCTACAATTTAAAATTACTTTTTTGGTAAATTTCCCATAGAGGATCATTCCAGGAAAAAAAAAAAAAGGCTCTTGCAATCTCAAACCAAAATTTATAGCATGCTATGGTTTTGTGCAACATTATGTTAAACAGATTTTGCTAAAACTGAAGAATAGATTGTATGAGCAATTTAAAAGCTATGATCCATGCTCATTTGTGCTTTGGGCCAGAAAAATCATGCCTCTACAAGAAGATACCAATGGCATAAAATAAAAGATGCTACCAACAAGAAAACCAGAGATGGGAAAGATAACCGGGTAGAAACATTTCACATGATGCACAAGCAATCGACAATATTTATTAGGGACCGAACCTTTATTAAATTAACCTACCCACAAATAACATTTTTAGGGCCGATTAGTAATTTACTGGGTTAGATCTTTTAGTCATCTATTCCTTTAATCGAAAACTCGAACACTTGAAGAAAAAAAAAAGAAGATGAAGTGGCTATGCCTGTTTAGGGTCGAATGTGACCCTCACTTGTTATAACGAGGGTGGCAGTGGACCCTCAACACAGAAAATGAATATTAAATGCAACCACTAAAAAAAGTTGTGAAAAAAGTTACTTTTTCTGTACGAATTCCCCACGCACTACTCGCTAAAGCTCCCTTTCTGGTGTAGTGGCAACTTAAAGTTATTTTTTTTGGTAAAATCCTCTATAAAAAATAGATAGTATATAATAAAGTTTATAATAAGATTGATTTTCTACCTCATATTTTTCAACTAAGTTAAGTAAAAATCAAGAAAATATCACATCTGAATTAAATTTGCCGTCGCCTTTACTCCTCCAGTTGCTAAATAAAATGGCCCTAATCTTTTCGATTTCAAAATGGGCCAAGTCTAGAGAATCCGTATATTTTTATCGAAGATCCGCATTTACATAATATCCCGTCCAACATCGAGCTGACGCAAGAAATCCAATTGACGTGGCGCTTCCTCATTGGACATCTTTGGCGGTACAGCTAATGGTCGATCCATAAAAGCATGTCTCCTGCGCAACTCACCCTCGTTCATTGTCCTGGCTCTCGAGCTGATGATGTAATCTTTTCTGTTATTATCTGCCCTTGTCTTGACTCTCGAGCCGATGATTTAATCTTTTCTGTTATTATCTGACCTTTTATATATATATATATATATATAGGGATCTTACTAACAAGAGATATGGTGGGGCCCTTACATTTAAGTTGTTAAAATTGGATATAGATGTGAGGGTCCCACACAATCTCTCATTTAAGATGAAAGATAGGAGCTCATGCTTGTGGGACTCACCTTTGGAATGGACCAAACACATAACCCTCATAAATTACACATGTCCACCAACTTTTGGTCAAATCTAAATTTATTGGACCTGGATTGACTATGTATCGATTCAAATAAATTATTAATCATTAAAATTTTGGGCTTATACGAAAATGATAGAAATCACGATTATGGTTAAATTTTATTTATTTTTTTTTTCACAGAGAGGAGGATCTTAGAAAGTCCTTAAAATTTTCCATCTCCATCCCATGATGGTCCCCAGATGTGTCCCATCACATAATTGAGTTTGCCTAATCCTACCTTTTAAGTTCACGAGAGCTACCCTTGTATATATATATATAGGATCGAAAATATCTTGATGCACAGCCGTTTTCAACCGCGAAATCTCTATCCCGCCTTGCTCTCACACCGGCGGCATCACGAGCGGCCACGTAGCTGAAAAATCTCTATAAACTCCCAGCAAATATCTTTCCCCCATTTCTACTCCCGCGATCTCCTCCCTTCTTTCCATCTGAGAAAAAAAAAGGAGAGAGCGAAAGAGAAACCTCCCAAGTTTCTCGAGAGGTAAGCTTTACGTTTGTTCATTTGTTCTGTTGTGACAGTTCATGTGACGATATCTTCGAAAATCCCTCTCTTCTGGAGCCCTAGCTCGTCTTCTCGACCTCACTGCTGCTTTCGATCTTACAAATACTCTGCTTTTAAACCCTAGATAGATCGTAACTGTCCCGATAAAAGGAGACGGGGACTTATGCTATTTGTGTCGATTTGTGTTGTTGCCGTTCTGTTCAGATCCAGTGGATTTGCATGTGTGTGATTGAAACTTCATCTATTTATTTGTTTATTTTTTAAAACTTTAATGGAATTTATGCTGAAAGTACTCAATTCATAAGTAGATTAAAGTTATATGCAAGTTCTTGATGTGAATATTATGAGATTTTGCCAACTACAACACAAAGTTCCAAGAAGAATCCTGTTGCTTCATCAGTAATTTGAGATGTGTCATGAAGTATCAAACACAAGTCTGTGTTGGCAATGCCGATACACAATACGTTGCTCATTTGTAGAATCCATGTAAGATGACGTTTTGCTTCTAAGTTGTTTCTTTTATTTTCTTTTCCCTTAACTGATCTTATATTTTAAAGTCAACAATTAAGCATCTGAGTTCAAGTATCCTGCAATCTATGCAGATTCATTTTCATCTGGACTGTAGAGACTAGTGACATTTTTGTTTTGCAGTGCTCCTTTAGCTGGGCTGGTGAAAGATTAGTATACATTAGTAGATTTCTGAATTGCAAAAGTTGATGTCCAAATAAAATAAATTGGTTTGCACATCAATTTAAGATTTTTGAAAAACTGAATCGCCAGATGAGTACGAGTGAATGTGTTTTACCTGATTAAAGACCTGTTCTTGTTATTATTCTTTAAAATACTTTTCATATTTTCATGGTGAAGTTGTCTTACGGATTACTTTATCATCCTCTCAGATCCAGACCTTTTAGTTAACTACAGTGCACCTAATCGTGCAATTTCTACCCTTTACACTTTTGTTTGATTGCTCACTGGTTGCTCTTTCCAGAGATGGCATCCATACATGCTGGCTTGACTTCTGTTGCTTGTAAGAAGGGAAACACTCCTCCCAAGTTGCCCAATACTGCTTTCTTGCCTGGGTTTGAAGTGGTCGGGTATGTTTCAAATAAATCGGAGAAGGAAGTGTGCCACAGTTCCAAGAACTCTTTGCCTAGAGCCACCTTAACATTTGGTCCTAAAACTGCTGACTTGGAGAAAACCAACAAGAGAAAGCATACTGTGAACCCTGCGGCTCCTGACTTCCTTCCACTTCCATCCTTTGAAGAATGCTTCCCCAAGAGCACAAAGGAATGCAGGCATGTATTCAGTTTCATTTTTTTTTTTGGTCCATTATGTTTATTACGTTTCATGACGTGTATAATGCGCTGAAATTATTTACTTAAACTAGCACGAGCACAAGCACCCCCCCTATTCATTTTGATGTCTTTAATCTTTTAATCCTGCTTCTAGGGAAATTGTCCATGAGCAATCTGGTCACGTACTAAAGGTGCCATTTCGACGTGTTCATCTGGCTGGAGAGGAACAGTACTTCGACACATATGACACCAGTGGCCCTCAGAATATCAACCCACTTGTTGGTATGAGTTGGAACTTGTTGTCTCTGTCACCTATATGAGAAATTGATACACAATATATGTACATATATGAATCTTTTGGAAGATCTTGTCAAGAGAATTTTGATCTTCCTTCAGCATTTGCTTTCCGAATATTTGTTTGTAGCACATGATCTTACTGTAACCACGCATTTCCATAATCTCTATACCAGTTTGGCTGTTCTAAGTTTTGAAGTGGGGAATTGGTTACTGTTTTGAGACTGCCATTTTACAAAATGAATTTGCAGTCTTGCTGGCCGGGATAGTTTTTTGGATACACGTTTGTTTATTTTAAGGTTAGACTAATAAAAAAATATTTTAAATTTAGCATTGTAATTTTCATTTTAATTTAGGCTTTGCACATCTTTCTGTAGAAGCATCCTGTGTGTCTCAAAATGTTATCTAAAACTCTCTTATGATTTTTTATTCATAAATAACCTGTTACATTTATATTTTTGGCAGGCCTCCCCAAGATACGGAAGGACTGGGTTGACAGGAGGGAACAGTTGGGTGGTCCAAGATACACCCAGATGTTTTATGCCAAGCAGGGACTTATAACTGAAGAGATGTTGTTCTGTGCCACTCGCGAGAAGCTGGATCCAGAGTTCGTGCGGTCGGAGGTTGCACGTGGCCGGGCTATTATCCCTTCCAACAAGAAGCACTTGGAGTTGGAGCCAATGATTGTTGGAAGAAACTTCTTGGTCAAGGTTAATGCAAATATTGGAAACTCAGCCGTGGTGAGCTCCATTGAGGAAGAAGTGCATAAGCTTCAATGGGCAACCATGTGGGGTGCTGACACTATCATGGATCTCTCGACTGGCCGTCATATCCATGAGACCCGTGAATGGATCCTGCGTAACTCCGCTGTTCCAGTTGGGACGGTGCCTATCTACCAAGCACTTGAAAAAGTGAATGGAATAGCGGAGAATCTTAGCTGGGAGATTTTCAGAGACACACTGATTGAGCAAGCTGAACAAGGTGTGGATTACTTCACCATCCATGCTGGGGTATTGCTTCGCTACATCCCTTTAACGGCGAAGCGCATGACTGGTATTGTGTCCCGTGGTGGATCTATTCATGCAAAATGGTGTTTGACTTATCACAAGGAAAACTTTGCTTATGAGCATTGGGATGACATCCTCGACATCTGTAATCAATATGATGTGGCACTATCAATCGGTGATGGGCTGAGACCTGGGTCAATTTTTGATGCTAATGATTCTGCACAGTTTGCAGAGCTTTTGACGCAAGGGGAATTGACGCGTCGAGCATGGGAGAAGGATGTTCAGGTAGATGCATCATACATAAGTTGGTTTCTTTGCGGAACCGAACGGCCTTTTTTTTTTTTTAATCATTTTACTGTTAACCCATTTTTTTATTGTTCAGTTATTCACACTAGTGCTGCTAATTTTGATTCAGCTGCAAAATAATCATCTGTATCCGGCCTCACCATAAACTGCTGTGTATCACATATCTCCATTTTGGAGTTTGCTTCCTTCAAGTTCTACCACATTGGATCAAGTCCTCTGCACTTGATTTGGGGGATGGCTGAATATCAATGATAGTTGGGGATATATCACAAATCAAGTGGGGAGCTATCTATCCCATCTCTTCATTGTGGGGTTTGTTTTTCTTCAAGCTTAACCACTCCAGATCAAGTCCTTTCCACACGATCTGGGGCATGCCTTAATATCAATGATAGTGAGGCATGCCATCAATCAAGTGGGGAGATTCTAATCCAAGGTTTGCTTCATGATGTGTGGGTCCATGCAGTAAAAGTTTATTAGGGGTACATGGTCATTTATGGTGCATCTGGTCTGTGTGTGTGTGTGTTTTTGTGTGTGTGTGTGTGTGAGAGAGAGAGAGAGAGAGAGAGAGAGAGAGAGAGAGAGAGAGGATAAATGAAATTCTCACTGTATATTAATGAGATTATTTTCAGCAAGGTATTCTTTGTGCTTGATAATCAAGCTGTTATATTCCATCTTTCTATTCGTAAGTAATAAATTCTTTTTACCTACGAACGCACGGCAAATGAACTTTCTTGATTAACATCGAGGTTTATGTCTAATGATTAAAAAACACCACAGTTTAACATGAGATCCTTATGCTTTAGAATTTCTAATCTTCGTGAAGTCCTTCTTTGGAATCGGCTTTTCCTCTCTCTCTCTCTCTCTCTCTCTCTCTCTCTCTCCACACACACATTCACATTTAGCCTTTTTGTATCCTCAGCTTCATTATGTCGTTATTTAAAAAACTTGAACTGTATTTTGGTTATAGTAGTGATTTTCTGTTTGACAATCGGAATATGTCAAGTAAGTAAGACATTTTTGCTTTGATTACTACCATCTAGTCAATAACTTGGCATGGTTTGTTTTGTCTAGGTTATGAATGAAGGACCTGGACATATTCCGATGCATAAAATTCCCGAGAATATGGAAAAACAGCTAGAATGGTGCAACGAAGCGCCTTTCTATACACTTGGCCCGTTGACCACTGATATTGCTCCTGGATATGATCACATCACCTCAGCCATAGGTGCTGCTAATATTGGAGCACTTGGTACTGCACTGCTCTGTTATGTTACTCCTAAGGAACACCTTGGGCTGCCAAATCGGGATGATGTGAAGGCTGGAGTTATAGCATACAAGATTGCTGCTCATGCTGCTGATTTAGCGAAACGCCATCCTCATGCCCAAGCATGGGATGATGCACTGAGCAAAGCACGTTTTGAATTTCGATGGATGGACCAGTTTGCTTTGGCTCTGGATCCAATGACTGCAATGGCATTCCATGATGAGACCCTTCCATCAGATGGTGCAAAGGTGGCGCATTTTTGTTCCATGTGTGGCCCCAAGTTCTGTTCTATGAAAATAACAGAGGATGTGAGAAAATATGCTGAGGAACATGGGTATGGGAATGCTGAAGAAGCTGTTCAAAATGGGATGGATGCAATGAGTGCAGCGTTTTTGGCTGCAAAGAAAACCGTTAGTGGGGAACAACATGGTGAAGTTGGAGGAGAGATCTACTTGCCAGAGAGTAATGTCAAGGGCACATTGGAATGATGAAGGTCAGGGCTCCTGAATGCTGCTTTCTTGATATATTTTATCTTCTGCCTTGTTGCTATTTTTGCTTTTGTAATTGTCTCATTTGAAAATGCTATTCTCATGAATCTCATCTCATATTAACTCATCCCGATAAGGATGACAAATATGATTTCTAGAAATATCAATTTCTTAGTGCATCAAATTTTGAAGATGAGAAACTAAAACAGTATAACTATTATGGAAATTGGAAAAATATTTGTTTTTTTCAATCGGTTATAGCTCGCCTTTGTGCATGTCCATTAGGTGTGTCGAGGACCATCATTTAGTCTGAATTGTTTGAAACAAATATTTATTAGGTATTGTTAGACACTGATTTTTGCTAGGATGCTAGAAGACACTGCAACTACCACTTAGTTTGATTTTGACATTGTAAGCATCTGGCATAATTACCTTTTCTTTCTGCACTGAAAGGCATTTCAGTAGTCTTGAGACTTTTAAGGCATTTACCTAACTTCAGAAGACTAAAGAATTACACCCTAAGCAGAAAATAGACTGTTGGTGTATCTGATGTCAATTGCGTTGATGTTCTGGAAAAGCTCTAGGAGCATGAATAGCTGAAAAGAATATGTTGAAAATAACATTTAGAAATTGCAATTGTTTTTCTGTCATCACGCACACACACACGAAATCAATCTTTATTTTTTAGTTTATACTGATCCGAATGGATTGTGGACCGTTGGATTGACTGTCCATTTTTTTAAATATAAATTCATTGAACTTGTGGGCCATGGATGAAGGGGTTAGGATAATCTGATGGGATGAAATTTTGTACAGAGATAGGGCCAATCCGGTCTTTTAATCCCCGATAGTCCTATTGACTGGTGGGGCTACATGTGGGCCCTGCGACGAGATTTGCATGGCTGTGCAGGTGATTGGCCCTCTCTTAGGTTACCTAGATGCTTGCCTTATATGCAGGGGTCAGGGGATGGAAAGATCCCACCATGGAGTGAGGTTGGGCAAATAATATCCTCATCAAATCATTGTAACATTTTATGTAAGGGTTGATGCTCATTGGGATGTGCCAAACTTCAGAAGACTAAAGAACCACACCCTAAGCAGAAATTATGACATAGTATCCTTGTTGGTTACCTGTACACTTGCTAATCAGTCGGGGTCGGGGAATGGAAAAATCTCTTCATGGAGTAGGGTTGGGCAAAGTTATCCTCTTTTAATTATCCTAATTCCTAACATTTAATTTAAGGGCCTTAGAGACTTTTAACCCCTTTTTTTTTTTTTTTAATAGAGTTGTTTTTGACATTCAATCTGACAGTAAATATAGGTCAGATTCATGTCAAGTTGTTCTTTCTTCTTCTTCTTCTTCTTCTTTTTTTTTGGAGGGGGCAGATAGATAGTGATAGGTGGTGTGGGCCCCATTAAGTGTTACACGTAACCTTGCACACAGATGCGTGACGGCGAAAATTTCAACAATTTTATTTACTGATTATAGATTATACTAAAACAGTTAACAATACCTAGTATCTAGTATCTAGAAACAACAGAAACCACACAAAATGAAGTCTCGTGCTATAAGGGTGGATTGGATCAAGTCAGTCCTAATGCTTGCAGATGAATGAAGGGAGATGGGTTTCCAAGCAGTATTTTTTATGTATCCCTGCTTCTAATTGTTTGATACGTTGCTTGGAATTATATTGTGTGGACAGATGCACCGCTTTGGTTTCCTAGTTTGGCTGTAAATTGAGAATTTGCAATTACTTCCCTGTCAATGAAGGATCAACAATTTGTTGTTCTTTAGTTTGGTTGTTGATACTAGTGCATTTCTCTCTTTTAAATATGCCATTCATCTGACAGGAGCAACTTAATGAATTTGATTGTGCAGTTATGGTCTGATGCCTTGGGGAGATTTTCTGCTGCAGATTATCAGTAGTAGTGACATATAGTCTGGGTGAGTAATTTGCTCATTTGGTTAAATGACTTGGGCAGTTCTTGTTTTGTTGTTTGAATTAGCGACAATCAGTAATAAAATTTACTCTTATCCATTTCTCATTTATGTCAGATACTGTTATTGATATAAAACTGCACCGGGGGTGCCTGCATCTGCTGCAGCCCTGGCCATTAGGCCTGGATGCTAGTAGGGCCGGCTGAGAAAGTCCCTTTGAACCTGAACAGGGTAATGCCTGCGTAGGGAGTGTGCACTTTGTTTTTGTTTTTCTGTGCTTGCACAGGGGGCTGACCATGGTTCCTACAAGTTGATCCATGTGAGACGGGTCAGGCATCGGAGTCAGGCTAATCCGTCTATTAATTGGGAAGTAACTGAAACTGCTGTCTTTTTTTCCTTTTTTGTTTATTTGGAAGAAGACCGATATATTTTTGCTGAGGTTTCCGACGATGGGTAAATAGAATAATATTTCAAATGTGAAGTTCATGGGGGCCTGAGCCCTCTGCTTATGCATAGTTTGCTGGAGGTAGGACTCAGAATGTGCTGTGCCAATTTTCAGCAGTTTGGATCGCCAAATGGAACCCAGCGTTGATGTGGGCGTTGGTAGAATTTGATTCTTTGATCTTTTACCTAATTCTGTTGAATGAGGACAGAAGTTGTCTTTATTGGTTGACATAATGATGGGAATTTGATCAAAGGATTAGATTCTTCTAGTCTGGGAGATTGTGGTGCATTCTCCACCCATGATGGAACCATCAGATTAATAATTTGGATAAGCAGTGGTACCACATGAATGATTGGCTGGATCCTGGGCTTGTAACCTTGAATTCCTCTGTACTGGGAGCTGAATAACTTGAAAATGTTCTTGATGGAATTAAAGACTCTGGAAAGGAAAAATGTCGTCTCAGTCACATGCATTGTCGTCACTATTGATGCATTATCCATCTATCTCTAGTCAGCCTTGTGAGATACACTTTTCCATCCAACCTTATTGAAAGTCATGTCCTCTACAATCCACAATTTAATTTGTCTTTTCTCACTACTTCACTATAACCCTTTATTGCTCCCCATGTACAATACGTGAACATGTGCTTCCATACTTAGGTTGTTTCTGGTCTCCTATATATGTTCACAACCAACTAAAGCAACATCCTTAGATTATTTCTTCAAGTGGGGACCTCGTGTTGATTTTTTGCATATGATTTCGTTCCTAATTTTATCTTTGTAAATTTGTAAATTCCCTTTAGCATATGTATTTAGCTATACATTTTTTTTTGGTTGGATGACGTGGGGTTCCGTGAGGTCTTTTGACCCAACAGGGTTAATACCCCAGGGAGGGGGGGTATACCTGTTAGCATGCATGTTTAGCGTTTTGTCTTCTTTCGGGTGGCAAACATTTAGTTTTATGAAACGAAGTAAGGTCTAACTGCCATCTTGTAAAATGCCCTTGGGAAGAAGTGACATGCATCTAGGACGCGTAATGTATGAGGCATCCCGATGTCTCTGCAGTTGTGACTCCATTCATTATTTGCAGTACTAGGCTATTCCTTGCATTACTTTTTCGTTCATGTCTAGTGTTACATTGCAACTGTTGGAATTATCTGATTTATCCCTGAAAACAATCCCATTCTAGTTTTGATTTAGAAAACTGAATTGCAGTAGCCGTTGTCTGCTATCAACAAAAATATATTGGTCTCTCTTATGTTGAGGAAAAGAAAGAAGTAACTGGATGTTGTCATGTATTTCTGTATTTAAAGCTTAAACTGATAAGAACCCAGCACCAGGGGTGCTTGCCCTTCTGTCTCTCTGCTTCTGGAGTTCTGTTCATGCGGAAAGACAGGTGCAGGCTGAGAAAGTCCCTTTGAACCAGACCAGGATAATGCCTGCGTAGGGAGTGTGCTGCGTTGTTTTGTATTTTGTTTTTGTTTTTGTTTTTGGCAGCAAACCAAATCCCTGCCCCCTGCCCCCTCCTTTCCCAAAATTCCAATTGCAGCCTTGAGTACCACCTGCTCTTCACAGGCACGCACTTAGTGCACATGAAGGCGAGGGTTGGGCACGTTCGTCGAGAGCACAATCTTAAATAAGCATTGATAGTTGCTGGGTAAATATCATGCCCGCCTGCATTTGTTTCTACTTGGATGGCCTGCCTCATGCTATGTGCACAATTTTTTAGTCTTGAGTTTTGAATATCGAGTAGCTTTGGTGCCACTACATTGATGGGGAAAGGAAATCGTGAATATTACAAGTGGATGGCCACTGGTCGCTGGCGATTTCTAAGATGATCGGCTTCTGTTTTCTTGTACTATTTTGTTTTGGAAACCATCCTTGAATAATAATGTCCAGTGTTCTAAGATCGGTTTCATTTCTTTCTTCTTCTTTTTTTCAAGTTAATGCCTCGAATCAACTCTTCTGAGAGTGCCTATCCACTAAAAGGATCAATCTCAATGGTTAATCGATGTATCTGTGGCTCTTGTTGGCGCAAAATGTGGGCCCATGTGTTAACTACCGAGTGGTAGGACTCCGCCACTCAAGAAGTAAAGAGGTCTTGTGTTCGACACCTTTCATTGTTTTACCTAGTGCACGTGAATAGGAAAGTTTGTATGTGCTTTTAGGGATTAGTTTTTTGTTATCCAAAATTGAGTGGCCTTCATGCTCAGGGCTGGGTGCAGTGGATACCCTGAATAGTCAAAATAATACTTTTTTAGGTGTACGATATGGAACAGTTTCTGTAATGGTGCTCGAGGATACTATTGTGCATCAATAAATAATGCAGCAGCTTCAAGTGGACCTCACCCTTGGTCGCAGCTTATTAAAAAGATTGCATCTGTTCATATGGAGCAGACAGTGGGAATTTGACAGATTTGAAGGCTCCAGCCTTCAGGAGGTTGTGTTAGGAACTAGGGAGAGAGAGGCGTCTGGAAATTAGTTTGGTGTCCAAACGAATGACTTGCCATTTGGACGAAAGCGTGGGAGGGATTAGCATACTAACATTGATTAAAGCGAAACTGCTAGCTTAACATGTTAGTCGTTTATTTTATTTATGAACTTATTATTATTTTTATTACTATTACTATTATTATTGTTTGTCAACACACTCATGGGTGAGTGGTTAGTATCACACGTTTTTAAGGATCGAACTCTGGGTCTTTCCTCCAGACCGGTAACCTAACCTAGCAAAAACAAGGGGAAAAAGTTTAATTTTTTTATTCTTTTTTGGGTTTCTACAAAGCCGTTTGTTTTCTTTTTTTCTTCTTGTTTTTAGCTAAAAAGGCCTTTTGTTTTCAGTATATCATGCTTATTCTGTAAAGTTTGCTTGAGCAGTTAATACAGTCTGCCATTTGCAATTTAAAAAAAATAAAATAAAACAAAGTGCAACTGAAGTCGTTATAAAAAAAAAAGACTTCAGAGTTGTGCACAATCAAATTTCATGTATTTTTGTAAGAAGCGTCAATTCTTACCTAACCTAGCTATTTGGGGTTTGAACTTCGGTTACGTTATCTCTTTTTGCTTGTGTAAGTTCCTTTTACATTTACGTGGGTTTTTTTCCCGCTTGTGTGGTCCTTCCACTTGAGTGGACTAGTTTTCCTCGCATATGCAGATTTTATTTTAGAATCCAACCCCCTTGGCTACGGTATCGAAAAAAATTAATTTAATAATTGGTTCTCCCATTTGCCGTCTCGGGCTGTCACCCGGCCAAAGATAAAAAAAAGTCTCTCATTTGCAGTCCAAGTGGTGATCCAATAATTTGACATACGTCTTTCTACTACAAAACTACATCTGACTTTTTGGCTTGTCACTTAGCACGCATAGTAGTCATATTTCCGAGAGAGTAACCACTCTTTGCTACGAGATAATTATTTCTACAGGAGAAATGATTAGTTCTCCAATTATTTCAGTTTATAATCATTTCAGAGATAGAGAAAGTGGAGTTTGTTCTTAAATAATGTGGTGAATGTATTGGTTTTTTTAAGGGCTTGAGACCCAAGAAAAAGTCTCCACACATGGTAAAACAGTCTACTCAAGTGGGAAGAAAACCCCGCACAGGCAAAAAAAAAAAAAAAAAAAAAAAGCCCACCACAGTGGGAAAGGAGCCTCAGTTCTATACAACTCAGGTAGCCTTTCTTTTATGTTTTAAATGTTGCTGCTGTTTTTCTTACTTGATGGCGGGCCGGGCTGAGTCCACCACATCTCCTCAATTGTATGTCACATCGACAACGGCTTAGAAATGAGCCACCAATGAAATAGCAGGAACCTTTAACCAAAAAAACAGAAAAAAAGAATTAGGTGGAACGAAACCCAACCAACAACACGACCACAACTTTGACACGACCACAATTCACAGCTGAAGAAAGGAATAAAAGGGAGAGTAATGGTTCCTCTCTCTCTCTCTCTCTCTCTCTCTCTCGATCTCGATTTGATCTTGAACAATTGAACCCGATGACGAAGGCTCTCTCTCTCTCTCTCTCGATTTGATCTTGAACAATTGAACCCGATGACGAAGGTGAAGATCTCATCTTCCCTCTTGCCGGAAAATGATCACCAAGCTATCACCCTATTAGGTCAAATTCTACCTTTAAATACGGTTCATGCACATATACATCACCTTAAATCATTCACCCTCAACTCTTTAATATTCCTTCATTGGAACCCCAATTCAATTCCATGCAAACAATAAGCCCTATAAGTTCCATTTTCTAACTAGTAAACCAATGAAAGTCCAAAGTTTTGAAAATTTCCCATTAAAAGCTCCATCATTATTAACCCAGCAGCACTGTTTGTGTCAATGGTAAAATGTTATGGTCAAAGAGTACTATCAAAACTCAATATCCTCAAGACG
The DNA here is from genome assembly GCA_028538565.1 of Umbellularia californica. NCBI lineage: Eukaryota > Viridiplantae > Streptophyta > Magnoliopsida > Laurales > Lauraceae > Umbellularia > Umbellularia californica. Next base: position 85,900,798 of record JAPQWN010000004.1, on the reverse strand, counting down.
ATGAATATGCTGTTTTAAGAGATACCGATGGAGAAAAAAAAAAAAAACACTATTTTAAGAGAGATGCAGTAATGTCATTCCTCTCCATGACGAGACTTTTTGAGAGCATCGAATCCATCCGTGGAATATGGAAAATATATCAAATGAACACACACTGCGCGAGACGGACAGGTTTTCTTTAAGCAGAAACGGATTTAGGATTGGCACCACACAGGCAGCGAGTGTATGTTTAGAGAATCTTGGCAGCTTAGAAGAGTTACCAGCCCAGTGTCGTTCATTGACCCTCACAGCAATTGCAACTGAAATATGAAAAGGCAGCCAAACAAACAGTTTGACAAAATAAGTCAAAAAATTATAAAATTACTGAAACCAATCAATATATGGTACTAATATAGGAATGTGGTCCTCCCAACTCCCTCTTATTACCCTCTCACTCTCACCAATTTTTTTATAATCACTCAAGAGGGCCAGAGTTCTTTTCAGCTCACCATTTTGATTTTGAAGTAATTATATCTGTCTGAGATAACCAAGCACATAATGTTACTTCCACTTCATGCGTAAACCTTAAAAGAAGCAATCTTTGCAATCAGAAGCTTGCTTTGCCCTGCTTTAAGTTTGATAAATGCTTCTAATTATTATAGCAAAATCAGCATATATAAACGTCCTAAAGCCTTATCCCATCTGTTTTAAGAGACCAGTATATCAAACCGATGAATCACAAATAAGATCCAATGGATGACTCATGTGGATGACTAAAAGATCCTATTATATGCCCACAACTACTAACAATATTGCATTATATCCACTTGATAAGGCCTTAAAGATTGATTGTATCTTTTTATCACACACTCTCTAGCTCTCAAATGGTAAAACAGGTTTTAAGCTTTTGCGCATCATACTTGCTGTGGGTCTCTGACTTTATGAAAATCCACCCTAAGCAAGCCATTCCCAAGCCCAAAAAGATGTTGAGGAAATGCAAGACTGAAAAGAAGAAATACATGATAACCAGGCATGTATGGTGCATCTAAACTAAGCAACAAGCACAGTATGGAGGGTATCAGTGTTCAAAAGGTCAACCAATTACAAGGTTAATTTGATTCAATCAAGACTTAGGTTGGTCAAAAGGATAATTCAGGTTTTTCTTTTGTTTCGATGTGTAACCCTAGTGGTTATCTGGATTTCCTAAAGGGGGCATGAGAATGACTGACCTACCACAGGTTCAAACCCCTGTCCCTGCCTCTCAAGGAAGGTGTCTTCACTCTTTACCAATGTACTAATGCAAGAGGTATGGATAACTCAGTTTCAAGTTAAAAAGAAAGAGAAAGAAGGGGAAAGGAAGACAAATATTCATTGAAGCAACTTGCAATTAACAATGACAAGTTGTTTATGTCATTTGAACTTGATCAAAGGTATTTGATTATTTTAAAACTTTAGAGAGTCGGACAAATTTGCAACCAACAATACATGGAAAACGCTTCATTATCATTTTTATATTCTACAAACCATCTCAACAGTGCCAGTATCTTTCAATTGTGCATATGATTTTATATATTCAACTAAGAATTCAATGTTTACCCATACCACATTTGGTGTTAATCATGAAATAGCACGAGCAATCTTAACACAGTATTCTAGATAACATACTAAATTCATCTATTTCGCATTAGTAGACTGATCATCCGGTCATCTAGAGAAATAACTTTTCGACTACCACAAATGCCTTAAAAATGGGGAGTATAATTTAGCAAAAAAAAAAAAAAAAAAACAAGGACAATAATATCACAGAAAGTAACTGGGAAGAAAGCATGCTACATTGTACAAAGAAGAAGAAGAAAGAAGTCTTAGCAATTACAAAACCGCCCAGTGATGTAAGAAACTTGTATCCTGATCGCTTGAGAGGGTGCTGACTGTTGAAAGGCATTCATGATGTCAGCAATTTTGAAGGCAACAGTAGCATCATCATTCTGCTGTACCTGAAGTTTGATCTTCCTCATCCTCTGCAAATAGATGACCCATCAAGTTTACATCAATCGCTTATGGTGCATACAATACTCAGCACATTTCTATGCAACCCAAATGCAAAAAAAAAAAAAAAAAAAAAGGAGGGGGGACAAGATAAATCATTTACCTTCAAATTCTCCTTCTTCTTCATCTTCCTCGTCGTCCTCTTTTGGAGGGGCAGAAAGCCCATACATATCATTCAAATAATCAATGGAAGACTGAGAATAAACCAGTTTATCCGCATTCAATATATCAAACAGATTCAAGGTCCTCTGAGTCAGCATCCTAACCGTTCCGATATTCCTCCCTGACAACTTCACATTCTCCGCCACCTCTCCAGTAAACATAAACATGGACTTCTCCTTCGGATCGATCCTCCACCTCTTCAATGCCTCAATGAAATCCTTCGTCCTCGGCCTCTCGAACCGATCCTCGAAATCCTCCACCACGAAAGAGTTCACGGCCGCGCTCATGATCGCCGTCGAGATCGCCAGCCGCTTCTCCTTCTTATTAATCTTGATGCTCCAGTCGCGAGGCTTCGGGCCGAAGACGACACCGCCACCGGGCCGGAGCGGGGTCCGCTGTGAGCCGCGCCGTGCATGGCCGGTCTTCTTCTGGGGGTAGGGTTTCCTTCCGCCACCTCGGACTTCGCCGCGGGTGAGGGTGGAGGCGGTTCCTCGGCGTTTGTTCTGCAGATCCGTGAGGATAGCGCGGTGGACGACGGCGCGAGCCGTCTCCGGCCGGGCGGTTTTGAGGTTGAGGAAGGTCTCGCCGATCTGTTCGCCGGTGAAGGAGATGACGGGGAGGGTGGCGACCTTGCAGGAGATTGGGGTTGGGGTCTTGGGGTTTAGGGTTAGGGTTTTGAGAGGATATGTATGGAATTTCGAAGAAGAAGATGAGGCTGGTTTTGGTGAAGAGAAGAAAATGGAAGATGAGAAGAAGGAGATGGAGGCCATTTAGCTTTCTAGTTTCTTCCCCCTCCACCTCTATGCTCCTTTAAATCCTTATCCGTTTTTAACAATACTGAGAGAGTGAGAGAGTGGAGACTGGAGGGTAGACGACACAACAGAGGCCAATAAGAGCTAGATAAAGGGTCACGCACGCACGAGTCGCACGACACGAGGGCTAGGGCTACGGCTCAACTCGATGGACCAGATGTGGTCGTTGGGTGCAGCCGTGTGGGTAGATTGTCTCTCGTGACTCCTGTGTCAAACCCATGCCAGGTACTAAACAGCACGATTAAGCTTGGGCTTCGTTTTTCTAGCTCATATCAGATTCATTAGATAAGAATGTAAATGTGGCCCATTTGATGCCACTTTTAAAATCCTGATGACCTAAGAAGTTTCAAATAATTTTTTTGAGATTGTTAAATGAGGATTTAACCCGAAAAAATACTTAATGCAGACGTGTTACGCAATGAAACGCTTTAGCCATTGGTACACCAATTAGAGCAATTGGGCCCGATTTTCAATTTTTTTTTACCAATTTGTCACATCGTCAGCGCCGACCTTATTTACACTAAATAAGGTCGGCGATGACCCTGTCCGCGAACTCTATATAACCCGATTTCGTGCTTCATTCGTCCCACTTCACAAAAAACGCAGAGGCTGCCTTCCTTCAGTATCGTGTAGCTGCGAAACATGATGACAACTGTATTTTTCCACGTCCACGTTCAAACACAACACCCACTTGTCTGCAGTTGTAGGCACCAGATCCTTCACCTCCTCTTCCTTGCTTGCAAAGTCGATAAACGAATTGAAATAGTCACCATTGACATTGGAGACTGCATCATGTATGAGCTTGGCTGCGAAGTGCAGAGGTTCCTGCAAAAGGTCCTTCACCTTGGCTCGAGGGAATGCCCACAACACTAGATTTCCAAAGTACTCGTTTGGCACGGGAGGATTCAACCTCGCACGCCCATCCACAGAAATCCTCACGTGGGTCATCTTGGACTTGTTTAGGCCGCGAGCCTGCGTGATGGCTCTCCACAGATGGGCCACCAAGCACTCGAACATGCTGTATGGCGCATTTCAACCTACAGAAGCCGTGGCCTTGAGCTTGGTTAGGAACTCTGCGTTCAAAGTTCCTGTAATTTTAAGAGAGAACCCAAAAACCAATTTCAAAAACATTACTAGCCTCAACCAAAAAGTCCATTAGAAATGACATTATCCAAAGGAGAGAGCTTTCCTACTAGTCATTCGGGGCAGCTTTGATAGCTTGATCGAAATAGCTCTCTGCTCAACCAAAAAGTCCATTAGAAATGACATTATCCAAAGGAGAGAGCTTTCCTACTATTCATCCGGGGCAGCTTTGATAGCTTGATCGAAATAGCTCTCTGCCATCTCCGCATCTTTCTGCGTCTGCCATATCAAATCAGCATAGAGAGACAGAACATTCCCATCTCCTGGATTTGCCAAAACTGCACGACCACAATACTCTTCCGCTTTAGAAAGATCTCCTCGAACCTATTAGCCCATAAAAATAGCAGAAAGATTTAAGTTTTCTTCCAAGATAGGAGAGAAAAAAATAAATTTTTCTTCATAAACAGACAAGATTTAAATCCAAAGTAGTGATTTTTCACTTAAATGCAAACTGGATTGATGTCTTTCTGCCTACCTCTTTCAAGAAGATGGAATAATTCGAAAGAAGAAGCGTATTTCCAGGATCTGCCTCAATCATCTTTTGGTAATAAGCATCTGTGCTATTGTTTCCACAATTCAAATCCAAAAATTCAGACCCACCACCCCCATCTCCACCACCAGAGCCTCCTCCCCTTCTTCTTCCCCCACAAATCCCACCACCTCCACCAACAGAGCCAAACCCCTCATCCAAAAACAGAGACCTAGACGATTTTTCATTCATTTCTAAACCCATTAGGACAGAGCAACCTTCTGCATTCTCCATGGATTCATCCAAACCAAAACTCGAAAAAAGAAGCGAAGACGAAATCAACCCAATGACCCTTTCTTCTTCTTCTTCTTCTCCCTCATCCTCTTTGAAAAGTTACAACTTTTGGTAAAAAAAAAGAGAAACCTGCGTTAGTGATGACCTTATTTTATAAAAGGTTAGGTTATCGCCGACCCGTACTTGGAAATTTTGCCACAAGCCTATTTGAAAAGTTACAACTTTTGGTATAAAAAAAAAAAAGAAACATGCGTCGGTGATGACCTTATTTTACAAAAGGTAAGGTCATCGCCGACCCGTACTTGAAAAGGTAAGGTAAGGGCTATATAGAGTTCGCGGATAGGGTCATCGCCGACCTTATTCAGTGTAAATAAGGTTGGCGCCGACGATGTGACAAATTGGTAAAAAAAAATGAAAATCGGGCTCAATTGCTCTAATTGGTGCACCAATGGCTAAAGTGTTTCATTGTGTAACACGTCCGCATTAAGTGTTTTTTCCGGTTAAATCCTCTTGTTAAATTTTTTAAAATTCTAAATGCTCTATCAAGGGAAAAAAGAGAGAGAGATTTGGAATTCCAACTCCAAAGGATAGTTTTTTTTATAGAGGATTTTATGGAAAAATCCCCTCTAGCGGACATTGTACAAAATTGCCCATCTTAGGTCATGCAGCACAAATGGGGTCTGTCACACTCCTTTTTAGTTTTTTTTTTCCGCAAAAATGAGTGGAGCATGCTAGTGTTGCTCGTCTCTGAGGGGGCGTCGCTATCGTCGCTCCTCTTCTTTATGATTAACGAGGACACTTGGCGCCAGATTGATTGCAGAGGATCTGGGTTTCCTGATTTGAAGAAGGTTGCGAATGATGGAGGATTTAGACTTGAAGATCAGAGAAGATAGGAATGAAGGGCAGCTTCTTTTGGATCCCTGATTAGTGGGCCAGATTGATTGCAGATGATTTGGATTTCCTGATTTACAGAGGGCTGATTGAAGGATGGGGGATCCAGACTCTCGATCTTTGAGAGGAAGGGAAGACCGTCACCGCCGCTTCAATTGCCAAAGAAGGAAGTGTGGCCGGGCAGAACGCAGTCGTTCTATCGCCACCACCCATCGGCAGCCACCAGAGCGGAGACACTCCCATCTTTGTTTGCAGCACATCGACTGGAGAAGAAGAAGGAAGTACCAAGTAGATCGACTCGTGCTACGTGTCGACGTTTGATCTGGGGAGGAGAAGTGGAATGGGGTGAGGTTGGTGAGGTAGGTGGGGGTTCTGTTGTCGTTCCTGGTGGCGTGGTGGGGGTGGGGGGCAGCTGGTGCGACGGGACTTTGCAACACGACAAAGGATGCTCAACAGTCGATGATGTGAATGTTTTTATGTGATGATTATTTGTTAACGAGGATCTATGACACTCGTATCTAAGTTGTTAAATGATTTCATATGTTATGTTTCCACCATTACATGACAAGAACCCTATTGTGAGATTTTCTATGTGATTAACAAATGAGGGTTCGGCGGGGATGTGACAAATGGGGACGTCTTTCGTGATGCCTATGGAGGGTGGAGGAAGGGGAGATGGAGCTGGGGGAGGTGGTAGGGGCGATGCTTGAGGAGTCGATGCATTGCCTGTTTGAGAGAGATGAGGATGACAAGTTTGCAAGCGAACAAAGTCCCTTATTTGCTCTCTGCTCTCTTCCTCGACGAAATTCGAATCCTCTAAATTCGGTAGTGATGGCGGGAACACCTGATTCTGGATCTGGCAACGATGGAAGAGATGGCAATGGTTTTAAGACGGCAATAGAGGACTTGGACGAGGAAGAGATAGGAGATAGATCTGTAATGAAGAACAATTTGTTATTTTTTTGTATATAATTCTACATCAGCTGAGTCTTACATTTATACTACTATTCACATGAGTAATTGAATGTCAAGGCTGTAGCTTAACAGAAAGAGATAAGAATATAAGATTATTTGAATTATACGAGGTTTGGAAATCACAACAGATGTGGAACTGCCACTGACGTGTGTGTCATAGAACTTGGTCAATATGCCCCTTCAAGCTCAAGGGGAAAGCATCAATGTGGAGCTTGGACTTGAGATATTTAAACCTTACTGAAGAAAGGCCTTTGGTAAAGATATCAGCAACTTGATCAACACTTGCAACATAGCGGATATCCAAGTCACGTCGCAGCACATTTTCATGTACAAAGTGATAATCAACTTCTATATGCTTTGTGCGCGCGTGAAATACAGGATTGGAGGCAAGACTAAGAACACTGATGTTATCACACAAAAGAACGGGCGAGTGACGCAAAAATATACCCAAATCACGGAATAGAGAGCGGACCCAACATAATTCGGCAATTGTATGAGTTAAGGAGCGGTACTCAGCCTCTGTGCTGGATTGAGCCACAGTGGATTGTTTCTTAGCACTCTAAGAAATGAGATTAGGACCCATGTAGACACAATAACCACTTGTAGAGCGACGATCATCTAGATTGCCAGCCAATCGGCATCGGAAAAGGTTGTGAGTCGAAAAGAACCAACTTGAAAGTGAAGTCCATGAGTGATTGTACCTTTAAGATATCACAAATACGCTTTACCTCTTACCAATGACAATTGTGGGTGCATGCATAAACTGACAGACCTGATTGACAGCGAAAACGATTTTAGGTTTAGTGAAGGTGACATACTGAAGGGCACCAACAATGCTCCGATACATAGTTGGATCTGAAAATGGCTCTATCGAATTTGATAGTTTGGAGCCAGAGACAACCGGAGAGCTTAGTAGTTTAGCACCATCCATATGAGCACGCCGGATGTCACGTCCCCCGATTAGAGGAATAACCGGATGCGGGGAGTGAATTTTAGGACTAATTAAAAGTTTTGTCCTTTAGGCCCAAGGATCGTAGGTCCACTGTGAGGATATAATATTTCAAGCCTCAATCATAATTAAATTTGCGGAATTCATAAAATCTTAGGCACATGGAGTATCAACAATTGAATAATGAATTTCATTTAAAGTTAAAGTTGTTAGAAAGAATAAATAAAACTACACAAAGTATTAAATTATTACAATGGCCAACCCAATAATCAAGACCATTAAAACAATAGAAAGAAGTCAATAATATGAAAGGTCCAACGAGAACTAATAAAGAATGAATAAAATAAAAATGAAGTCCCCATAAATCTCTCTCGTGCCATGATCGATGACGCTACTCTACGTCATCGGCACGCCACTCCCGTTCCTCCTCAGCTGGTTGAAGATCATTTAGGATCTCCTCACCTGCCTGCTCCTCATAGTAGTCACCTGGGGTGTCTGCACACCAAGGAACATAGTCAACGACATGTTGAGCAATAGATAAGCAAAGTATAATCTGGCATGGCATGCATCTAGTATAGAATGATGATAAGTGTAATATCATGTGAATACAAGGAAAACAGAGTTAGGCATAAAGCATGAATAATAATAGCATGAAACAATGACAGAAATCCTAACATCATCTAGCAATAACCACTATTCAAACAATGCAATGCAAGAAACAAGAGGGAGACTCTGAGAATGTCCAAGCCACCTCCCGGGGTATCAGTAACAATCTAAACCAGACTACTGATACCAAAGTCCGACTCCAGTGGGATCTTAGCTCCCGGTCTTGGGAATAGCAACACGGTCCTAACCCGCTCCCAACTATTCAACGCAATGGACGCTGTCCAAAGCCGACTGCCCACCCCGATGTCCAAGTAACCTGCCCATCAATAAACCCCCAATCTACAGATGGCCATGATATGCAATAAAATAAAGTGGTGTTGACACGAGAATAGACCAAGACAAGCAAGTCTAGCTAGCTCAATGCACACGATATGATCATAGGGATTATCTCATTCAAAGACAATACAAGACAAGTCAAACACCTGATAATCCCTTCCATACTAGCAAGTTCTGTTTATCAATACATGATAGAAGGTTCCTACGATACACTCTAAGTCAAGTCCATATCCTAGTTCTACAAGAATTTATGTTTCATACTTAATTAGGTGTTTTATGCCAAGAGAGTATACAAGGAATAATATTAACGGATAGAATTCACAAGTCAAGGAGGAATTACAATCCAAACCTAGGCAAGTGGTGTCATCCCTATATTCCACATGTTCTAGCCGAGTATGTGTGGAAATTGGATCAACGATGCTTCTAGTGAAATTCTTTGGTGTACAATCATGTTAAGCATCTATTGGAACAATTCCATACGCATTCGATTAAGCCATGTGTAATACACGAATACCTAGACAACCCATCGAAGCACACCAAGCAACGTGTTACGATTTTAATCCCATTAGTGGTAAAGTGAGAGTAGGTTCATGGTTTCCAACATCTAAGGCCCAAACCTAAGTTATTAGTCTCTTTTCCAGTAAAACATGAGCTGAAATAATAATTTGAGTATTTACATCACTTCCCAACCTCTGATCATGATGAAATAGAACCATTGAATTCTACATCTCGAGAGCTTTCCAACAATATATTACATGTAGAAATCCAACGGGTGTATTAAAAGTTACGAGTCTCCGAAGTTTCCCTATGCTGTGAGAAAAATGCCATCCGATCGATCGGACTGTAATCACGGTTAGTAACAGTACCGATCGATCGGTCTGTAGGTCCGATCGATCGGCACTGCAACCTGAACCCCGAAAGTGGGTGAAAAATGGGTTTTCTTGCCCTTTTTCCTTCTGCCAATTCATGGCTTACCTGTATAAAATGAGCCACCATACTCCCTAATCATCACATTCATCATTTCCATCATCTCCAACAATTTAAAGACAACCTATAATTACCAATTACAATATTTTATTTAACCCAAAACCCTCAAAAACCCAATCTAGCCTATAATCTCAATCAATAACAAAAGGCTTGGAATTAAGGTAACCTAACAAGAGAACATAGCCAATTAATAAAGAAAATACACACATGATCCATTATACAACGCAAATCTACTTGCCTCAACCAAGAAGAAGATTGGAAATTAGAAAAAACTTGAGGAGAAACCTTCTACTGCGGAAACCACCGATCTAACCCGCTCAAAAGCAATCTAACACGCAAAGAAGAAGGAAGGGAAGGAAAAGATTAGGAACAACCTAAATCTAACCAAAAGAGAAGGTGATTGAAAAGATGAGGTTAAGAGAAACCTTACCAAACTAAGATTAATGGAAAGAGGAGATCGAAAGGATGAAAGTGAGCGGTCCGGATCTTGGAGATAATCTCTTCCTGAGGAAGTTCTGGGTTTGAGAAGATGAAGAGGAAGAAGAAGGGTTGCTGTAGCTTGTTCGTTGCGGAGATGAATAAAGAACAAGGGTTAATCCTTGCTTAAGAAGAAAGAGAGGGGGAAAAGACTAATTTGCCCTTAAGTGGGTCCGGTGAAGAAATTGACCATTTGAGGGGTTTGCAATCGTCGGATCGCGATGAGCCAAGAGACAAAAACAATCAGCGTGATGAGACCTTTCCAACAAACCCAAAAGTCACGGCAATTGGAATTTTGGGAAAAACACTCAATTTTTCCTAAATGGCAAACTACCCCTTTACTACGGTCAAACGCACTCTGAATCGCACGAAACTTTGCAAACACTAATCTAACATTAAAAGAAACTCGCTCATGATCTAAACCCACTTAAATACCTAAAATACAATTAATTATAATAATAGCTAAATAAATGGGTCAATGGGCCTACTATTGGTTCTAACCGACCCAATAAGGTCGCAGACCTTACACCGAAGAAGATCTGCGATATACTTCGCTTGACAAAGGTAAATAGCAGTAGGGGACCGTATGATCTCCACGCCTAAAAAATAATTTAAGGGTCCAAGATCTTTCATAGCAAATACTTGATTGAGGTCTCGAATAAGAGAATTAATGAAGGAAATATTATTTCCTGTAACAATCAAATCATCCACATAAATGAGCATGGGAATTACAGAACTTCTCGTGACCCGCATATATAATGAGGCATCCGCAGAGATGCCATGGAAGCCCAAACACAACAAATAATTTGTTAGACGAGTGAACCAAGCTCGGGTGGGCTTGTTTGAGGCCATAAAGAGCTTTTCTTAAGCAGCACACATGATTTGGGCGATTAGGATCAACAAAGCCTGGAGGTTGGGCCATGTAGACAATCTCATTTAAAACACCATGAAGATATGCATTTTCGACATCCATTTGATGAATTGGCCAATTAAGGCTCAGTGCAAGTGAAATCACAACTCTTATGGTAGTGGGCTTCACAACTAGGCTAAAGTTGTCCCCAAAATCTACACCCTCTTTTTGATGATAGCCTTTAGCTACAGGACGGGCTTTTAGATGCTCAAGAGTGCCATCAGCTTGCTGCTTGACCCGATAAACCCATCTGTAACCAACAATATGTTGTTGAGGATGAGGAGGAACAAGGATCCATGTGCCCTGCTTAATAAGTGCATCAATCTCTGTACACATGGCAACGCGCCACGCCGGGTCGCGATTTGCTTGTGAGAAACATGTCTATGCAATGGGCAATGATGAGGTGAGGAATGCCATAGGTAATGGATATGTTTGGTTGCTGTAAGGATCTTTGGTTTGAAAATGCCTGATTTGCTTCTAGTTTGCATGGGATGAGTTGGAACAATTGATGTAGCATTAGGACATGAAGGTTCGGTGGTTGATGTGGCACATGGAGTAATGGGGACAGCCACTTGATGATTGATGTGAGATGTGGCAGCTGGGGCAATGGAGCCACCTTGTGCAATGTGGCCAGGCGATATCAAGGCATGTGTGCTTGCAGATGGGTCATTTGGTGGGACTATGGCAGGTGTGTTTGAAAGATGGTTTAAGGGCACAATAATAGGAGTGAGAAAAGAAGGCTCAGTTGATGATTGTTGATTGGAGAGGGTCGGGCATTGTGAAGAGGTAGGTGTTGTTGGGCGTGACTTGGTGATCCATTGCAGGGGGAGTAAATCTGAGTAATCCGGTGTGTGTCTAACAAAAGGGTAAATGGATTCATTAAAAATTATATGCCGTGAAATGTATACGCGACCCGTGCTTGGATCAAGACAACGACAGTTGTGATGTCCCGGAGTCCCACATCAACTATAGAGAGGAAAGTGAATGGGGTTATATATATAGAGTTTACACCCTTACCTTGCATGAGGCCTTTTGATGGATTGAGGCTCATCAGAAGCAAAACCGTGAGGCACGTGGGCATGCATGGGTATAGGGTGGGGCGTTACAAATGGTATCAGAGCCGACTCTCGATTAGTTCGAGTGTGAGTCCCCTGCCATGGTCTGGTGCAAGTGGGCGGGCCAAGAGAGCTGGTAGGTTACAGGGGCTGGCAGGCTACTGCACAGGAACGTGCAGCCTTAAGGGGGGTGGAATGTGGAGTCCCACATCGACTATAGAGAGGACAGTGAATGAGGTTATATGTAGAGCTTACACCCTTACTTTGCATGAGGCCTTTTAATGGGTTGAGGCCCATCAGAAGCAAAACTGTGAAGCCCGTGGGCCAAAGCGGACAATATCATGCATGAGTATAGGGTGGGACGAAACTGTAACTTATGATAGATATAGGGACGAAGAAAAGGAAAACAAGCACAACCAAATGATTTAAGAAACCCATAATCAGGATCGATGCCAAATAATCGTTTTAATGGTGTGAGATGACCAATGACCTTGGAAGGCAACCGGTTGATTAGATAAATTGTTGTTCGAAATGATTCTACCCTCTTTTGAAGAGGCATATGAGAGTGAGCCATCAATGATAGTCCAGTCTCGACAATATGCCTATGCTTGCGTTCAGCTAGGCCATTCTGTTCAGGTGTGTATGGGCAGGACAAACGGTGAGATATACCATTGTCAACTAAGAACTGTTGAAATTTTTTACTGTTGTATTCACCACCCGCATCAGATTGAAGAATTTTAATTTTATGATCAACCATGTTTTCAACAAGAGTTTTAAAAGAAACAAACACATTATATAAATCAAACTTTTTAAACATAGGATGGAACCAAACCTAACGACTGTAATCATCAATGAACACTGCATGATATTTCAATCCACTTATTGATAAAATAGGAGCAGGTCCCCATATGTCCGAATGAATAAGTTCCAATGGCTTAGAGGCTGTAGAGGTAGATAGAGAAAATGGGAGCTTGGAGCTTTTTCCCATCTGACAAGCCATACAAAGAGATGAGAGCTGCTTAGAACCATCAACGGGTAGACTATGAGTTGAAAAAAGACGATGCATGATTTGCGGAGCTGGATGGCCAAGTCTATGATGCCAAGTATTTGAAGTAACACGAACACTAGCAAGAGCTGTGGGAGAAGAACCCTTATTTTGATGGAAAAGATTTAGATGGAGTGGTAATCAAGGAAGAACCTGAACAGTTGATAGCAAGACCAACACCATTACCTATGGCATTATGATCACCCCCTTCATATTCAGAGTGAAATGACAAATTAGACAAATCGGATGTCACATGATTAGTGGCACCTGTATCGGTATACCAAGTGCCCGATTGAGTACGAGCAGCAGCCATGGCGGCAAGTTTGGTAGGAGGTTGTCGGCCTTGATATGAGTGATCCATCCGATAAAAGCAATCTAGTGCATAATGGTTAACCTTGTTGCAAATCTGACATGGTGCACGCTGCTGAGATTGCATAGAGGATTTCTGCACATTGTTAGTATTTGAAGAAGGATATGTAGACCGGTTAAAATTATCCCTACCGCGACCTCGACCATGGCCATGAGACCGATTGTTGGACTGTCCACGAGGTGGCTGAAACGAATAAGACTTTGTAGCCACAAAGGCAGTAGTGGGTGGATGAACAGTTACATCATCTTGTTCTTGAGTGTTGACACCAAAAAAGTCAATATGTCTCTTCAACATCAAGAAACCTCCTGAAGCTGCATCTTGCTAAAAATAGGCAAGGCTACTTCAAGCATCAGATTTTGTCAGAATCAGACAGAAACTGAGAGATCCTTCAAGACAGCTAAAAGAGGGGTACACCTAAGGTTTCGGGCCATTCGGACAGCGTTTGACCTAACTTCACTGCTCCGACAGCTAAACAAACGCTCCCGGCGGCGACATCATCAAAGACACCAAAACTTTGATCAGAGCCTACGGATGACTCCAGAATGTCTCCAAAGGGCTCCATGCCAAATTTCAAGTCAAACCGACAACGCTTGACCCTCCATCAATGCTCGAGCAGCAAAATCAAGCCTCCCGGAGGCGGGAACCACCGAAGCCATCACTCATAAAAAAAAATACATGAGTGGCTTCAACATGCTTCCAAAAGGCTGCACGTCGAATTTCAGGTCATTCCGACAAAGTTTGACTAGGTTTCGATGCCCCGAGAGAAAATCAAGCCTACCGACGGCGGAGCAACCCGAGACCATGACATCCAAAACGGAGCCCATGGAACGTCTCAAAATGACTCCAATAGGCTCCTCATCGAATTTCAGGTCAATCGGACATCGTTTGACCACATATCAAAGCTCGGCATTTTCCCCGCAGCAAAATCAAGTGAAGCATCAATGGGACCCCAAACGGCTTCAAAACTCAAATAAAAGCCCATGGTTGGTCCTATCCATTGCTCAAGAAGCTTCACCTCAATTTCCAGGTCATTCCGACATCGTTTGACCCAGTTTCGACTCTTGACGGAAAATCGGCTACAAAGTCTTCGGCTTTCCCGAAAAATGGGAAACTCTGTACTCCGATTTCGTGCGGGTTCTCTTCAAGTTTTCTCCAAGAAAATGAAGTCAATAATTGAGGAAAAATGTCAAGAAAAATACAGAAGAAAAAAGGAACGAAAAAGATGCAAAATCGGCCAGAAACGGAGTCGGCGACCAAAGGGCAAAAAACCCTAATGTCGCTGGCGACCTTGCAAATCTGGGTCGCCGGATTTTGCACCAAAGCGTCCGTTTTTCGATGGTTTTCGCGTTTCGGGTGTTCCGGCCTCTGTGATTTTCGAAAAATCCAATGTTTGATGCTTGAAAACGACTGATCTTCGTCGACATCTCGGATCTGCCATCAAAAGCATGAAATCATCACCGATCGCCTCAAGATCGCCAACCGGCTGACCAAGAAAGTGCACTTTCTGTCCGACCGATCGTGAAATCGACAAGACAGATGTCACCGGCCCACCAACATCAACTAATGTCTGAAATTGCATCACAATCCGACATCAAACAATGTGTGGATCCACCTGTGATGATCGCAAGAAGAATTTCAAAAGGCGCAGCGCTGCCCGCGACTCTTCACATGCCTGGGCGACCATTTAATGACGTTAATTGACCCGTTTATGACAACTTAATGCGGTCATTAACTCATTATTTTGGACGGCCCAATCAGATTCAAGCATTTGGGAGTTACAAATCCAAGTAATCATGGCATTAAACCCATGAAACTCCCATCATCATGAAGCATAAAAGTTATTAAATGCCCACTACCTTCATCGGCCAATCACAAGCCTTGAAAAAGGAGTTGCAAAATCAACTTGTAACTCCTCATCAATTCTTTCATCATGGCCATCAATGCCAATAAACACCTCATGGCTACCAAAAGCCTATAAAAGGAGGTCCATTCCACTATTCCAAGAGAAAAAGGACGAAAATAGATCCCAAGTGCAAGCTCTGAAAATCCAGAAAATCCAAGAGAGAGACGAAATTCTGCTACTTTGCTCCCGGAAGCACCACAAGGTGATCAACGTCCCTTGGGGGGCCACCCCTCCAAGGTCTCCTCCTTCTCCAACATGGCCTAAACGCGGCTTTTCAGCCCCTTTACTTGGTTTTTCATTGGATATAGGACATCTTCTTGGTCATTGTCCTTTAAAAAACCGAGGTTAGGAGCCAAGCCAAAGAATCAAAGCATTACATGTTTTCATTTAAAGGACGATGGCGAAGCCCACACATGACTTGCGACCGTCGATCTCAACGTGTCCCCATAATCTCCTTAGAAGTTAGATCCATTTTCTCACTTTTCTATTGTAGTTTGTATTTATTAAAGAGACAAAAAGAAATCACAATTCTTGTCTTTCACATTTGATGAATTTTGTAAAATCGCCCTTCACGGCAAAATCGCCTTTTACGGCAAACAAACAAAACGCCTCCTACGGCATTCTAAAAAAACAAACTTGTCTCTTTTCTTAATATTAATGCAATTTGAAAAGTTAGAAAAAATGATTGATTTCCTTTCCACTTGTGAAGGTGAATCTCCGGATTATCACCATTCCAAATTCCAAGTAGAAAGTAAATCCGGCATATCCGTACAAAAAATGTTGATGCCCGAGATCTTCTCTTCTCCGCCGAGACCCAGGTCAGCCCCCGAGGTGCGGAGGGAGAGGACGGAAGATTCCCTTTTCGGATCCATCATTGAGATTCTAGTCTTACTTTCTGACTAAGCATAAGACTCTGGAGTTCTTCAATACTAGTTGAGTCACTATTAGATGTGACATGCATATAAAGATTATCATAAGATTTGGGAAGGCCACCAACGATGGCCAGAATGAGGTCTTCATCAGAAACTGGATATCTATTTGCCGCCAAATTGTCGGCTATAGATTTGGCACGATGGTCCCTTCCTTAGTGTTTGTAACTGCAAATGAAGTTATGCCTTTCGAGATCTTGAGTGAGTAGAGTATTGCAGCTCAAGAGACTTCCAAGTTTCAAACCCAGTTTTCAATCTAACAACTTGAGTCAAAGCATGTTCAATAAGAGTAGATTTAATCCACCTGACCAACATTTAATCTTGCTTTTGCTAAGACGTATATGCTGGATTTAATGTTTGCTGTGTCCCGGAAGTACCTTGAAGGTATTGGATGGGACAAGGGGGTAAAACCATCCATGTGGCCATAAAGATCATTGCAATGCAGAAGAGGTTCAAACTGGCTTTTCCATAGTAAAAAAATTATCTTTGTTAAGCTTAACACTTGCAAGATCTGTGATGTTTGTGAGTAGCAGTGAAGAAGCTTGATTCATAGTTGTTGTTGAGGGGGAACTAGCCATAGTTGATGGGATCGGGATCGTAGCACGCTCTGATACCAAGATAGATCGGTAATGAAACACAATTTGTTATTTTTTGTATATAATTCTAGTCTTACATTTATACTATTATTCACATGAGAAACTGAATGCCGAGGCTGTAGGTTAACAGAAAGAGATAAGAAGATGAGATTATTTGAATTATACGAGGGATGGAAATCACGGCAGATGTGGAACTGCCACTGACGTGTGTGTCATAGAGATTGGTCAACAATAGGGATCGACTAGGGTTGCCCCCATTAGAGATGAGTGAAGGATTCTTTAAAAACCAAAAATGGAGAGATAGACCGTTTTCGTGCCTCTCGAAGTATAAGGGACTTTTTCATACAACGGCCACCTGCGGAAAATTCTCTATAAAATTCTCTTTTTTAATGAGTTTATGAGATTTAAAAAAAAAAAAAACAGCCCAGAAACTACACTGCAGCCATTTTTTTTCGAAAATAGGGCTGGGGAGTTGGGATGAATGTCACCTTTCAATATTACATACATCCATATATGGAAAACTAAAAGACATAAAAACCCGACTCCTAATAAGGAGGTGACAAATTGTTTTGTACTTAAAAAGACGGATTTGGCTTTTAAAGAACACTAGTGTAGCCCTGCAAGCAAATATCTGACTAAGCTAACTTTTATTAAACCTGAATGGCTAGTGTTATTCACTTCTGTCACGAGTGAAAAGCCTACGTAATGCAATGATAACTAAAGGAAACAAAAGGATACAATATCACTAAAATGAGATTCCATTCTTTAGTCTTAATACTAAATATAATACTAAATAAACAACCACAACAATAAGAACAACCAAATACAGATTGTTGGGATAAGGTTTCAATGATGATGATCATGATGGATAATAACAGTAACAACAAAATACTATAAGGAAGATATTTATTAAGCATCACATTTGGAGTCCATCTCTTTCTATAACTGAGATATAAGCAAGATGATTAATACTAATATAACAGGAAAATATATATTGAGCATCACAATTGTTTGGTCTCTCTTTCTATGATTCACTTGTAAGCAGAAGAATGCAGGAAAGAAGTTGAAGAAAAGATAGGCATCATTTAGCCATGTTAGCAGCTAAGCAAACTTTGTGCCCATATAAGATATATAGATACAAATACTAATTTATCACATGAACACCAATATAACACAACAATCAGTAGCTTGACAAATTAATAGTATGAAGCAGATGACTCAAAAGACAATTTTGTCGGTAACACAATGACCACAAATCTAAAATTTTAAAATGAACCTACAGATCTAGCTCCAAAATTAAATTTTAAAATGAACCTATAAATCTAGCTGCAAAACTATCTAAAAGAGTGATCATCAATATAATCACTATCCAATCTCTATAGTAGTCCTGGTAAAATGCCATACCCTCACCAATGCTTCTCAAAACTGCTTAGGCTTCAGCTCGTTGGAGATCACCCAATTTCATGCCTACTTTAATCGTGCAATACGTGTTAATGTCCAAGCTAGGTGTTGAAATTTCAAATTTTAGTTGTTGCATTTGATCTCATACCTACTCCTTGAATTGTTCTTCCTTCTATTAATAGCTAGACAGAGTTGTCACCTCTACCTTCAAATTAATAAACATATCCATTAGAAAGGGGGAAAACATAGTGCTCAATTCTGTATAACTGACACTTCACCCTAAAAAATTCACAAACGGGAGGATCCTTGTGAATCAGGGGTGCAGATACTGTATTGCAAATGTATAGCAATGGTCCATCACAATTAATAACAACAACTCACAAAATACAAGAAATGCCACATGACATGTAAGAATTAGTAAAAAAGAAAAATTAATCATCTAATACCTCAAGTTAGTTATTTATCTTGATTTTAGTTTAGCTAGTTAACTCTGTTATTCTTACAGCACTATAGTAGAGAGTTTTTAATCAGAAATTTGTGGCTTGGGGTTATTTGAAACGTCTGCTCTTCTTTTTAAATCACATCAAGCTTTTAATCAAACATTTCATAGTCCATCTAAAATTATTTTAGAGAACAGGTTTTACATAGGATGGGGCCCAAAATTGTTAAAATAAACTTAAAAGAATGAAACCCTCATTAAAAAAATATTGTCATGTGCGGAAATTTGAGGAAACTGAGAATATCTACGAGTGAAAAGGAAGGAAAAGGGAAAAAAAAAAAAAAAACAATGATCTCATATACATACACATTTATGGGGCAACATTGGAAAAGAAAAGCTTGAAACAATAATAAATACCTTGAGAAGGAGAGCAATCATGAAGAGGGAGAGCAGCGTGTCAGAGATTCAAAGACAATCAAGTAATTCAATTAACTGTTGATAATGGAGCAATTGCAAGAAGCAACTTAGTACCAGTAGCGCCCCCCCCCCCCCATCATGAAATAATAATAATGATCCCAGTTCTACTTTCATTTAGCAAACTTTATGAAATAATAATAATGATCCCAGTTCTACTTTCATTTAGCAAACTTATCTGCATCTTTATTATCCTGGCCCAACGGATGGCAAAAAGATGCTTTTACATCCTTAGATAAATATCTAATCACATTGAGAGCATAGAAAATTCACCACCCTAGGTTGGTTTTCCTTATGCCTAAGCAATGCCATTTCTTATGTCACCAACACTGGACCATGTAGGGGCTTCTATGACTTTAAACCCTTTCTCATGCCCTAGCCTGCTGTTATATTTGAATTGCCAATTCTTAAGACAAACCAATCCAACCAAAAAAAAAAAAAGAGAAAGAAAACCTTGATTTTCCTTTAGAGCTACCATAAATTTGTTATGTATCCCTTAGATCTACAACTAATTAGTCACTCATAAGGACACCACCTGTACTTACTTATATCCTTCTTTGTTTTTAAGAATTGCACTTATCAAGAGAGATGCATATGAAATCCACAACAGAATTCGTCAATTGAAGCTAGGAGCCTAACTGGGTTTCTCCATTTTCTAAATACGACATTAAAGGCCAATTTGCATTGCCAAATGTGTTTGTATAAAGATAATCAGCAAATCGTACCAAATTTAGAAATGTAACTAAATTATTTAGATATTTAGAGTCAACTTGATCTGCTAGAGTATTAGAAACGAGTAGAAACCCAAAATCAACTTGGGCAACTTGATCTGTATGCAATCTCTAGATATTGCGTACAGATTACTGTGGAAATTATTATGGACGAATATGATTAAATCATACCTGTGAGATCTCTCTGATTTGATCTCGAACTTACAGCAACTCAAAAACCTCAAGGTCTTCTACTATATTCCTATATGCTCGAACTCCCACCAGGGATTGGGCCTCTTCTGCAAATTCTCTTTGCTCTCCCAAAACCGAGATTTCTTTCTTATTATTCTTGTATGTTAACCTAGAGAGCAGTAACGCATATTTATAGGTTACAATAGGGACCTTAAGAAGCAAATAAGGATAGGCTCCTTATGAAAACAGGAAACCCTAATTCGATCCAAATTAGAATCCTAATTCCATAAATTACAATTCAATCCACTAAAGAATTGTAATTGCACTCCAGTCCTTATTCTCAAAATTATATTTTGAGCTTCTTGTTATTAAATGCTTATTAATCTCCCCACATTAAGATTTCAGATATCCATCGATTAAATAATTACTAACAACTATATTTAATCGATATCTTTATAATTCCTTGAGTCCTTACACTGTAGGGTTTGACATAATCAAAACTTAAAAGCTTCCTCAAGGGGATATCATCAATCCCTATTACGGGACGTGGATTCCGTAATAAACTAATATCCACCATACACGTAGTGTAGTCATCCAATTCACTAAGATTGTTGCCTCATAAAAGATCACACTCCTTCGTAAATCAAAATACCAAATACCAAATGTATGTGTCTATTATTTATGTCAGGATTAAGAGTACAAGCACTCATAATAACCACTTGGATGTTTATCATCTTATATAGTCAATATAAAGACAATAAACCCAAAAACACGGTCATGTTCAATACACACATAGTATACTAGCATAATGAGTCGAAACTATACCATTTCCTGCAACCAAGACAAGCCTGCTGAAACATCATGCTACAATCATACCGATGGTGTATCCAAATCCATCTAGATTGTGAATTACATCTTATATTCTATAAGATCCAACAAATAAGTCTTTCGTATGCAAATAAAACTCTACACACCAACTTGTCTACTTTATAGAAAAAAGTACACTCACATGCATAATAATTAATAATGCAACCATCTACTCATACAAAATCTCAATTAGATGTAAAAACGAAATATACTAAAATTGAACCAGTCAAAGACAAATACATAAAAGTATGTTTTTAGTATAAATTCCCAATAATAAGTTCTATATTGAGTTCCCAATCAAACGAACAATATGCATAGTAGATGAGATGCAAAAAGGCCTCAAATCGCTAGAACTACGACGATTTAAGCATGCAAAGCACATTTCATATTTGCTTTCTTCTCCCAGCTAATTTGATAAGTCTCTTAAAAAAAAAAAAAACTATTGATTCTCCCAATTAATTTAGCTAAAGCAAATCCTCATCAAACAATGCTATTGATTCAGATTCCCGAAACAAATCTAACTTTCCTTCTGCTGAAGCTTAAGCTCAAGAACCATCATCACTTTGATATCCACGTCTCTGTTTTTTTTTTTAAAGGATTATTACAAATTTGATCAAAAACATCAAAACACTTGAGGAACTCACATTTCTCAGACTATCTAACCGATAACCTTCATGAAATCCATAGTAGAAGATGAAAACTCCATCTCTCTGTGTCCAAATCTGAATTCCAATAAAAAGAAAACATCTAAACAATCAAACATTGAATGATGAGGGAAAAAATACATATAAAATACTTTGTAGAAAAATAAATAAACATGAAGACATTAAGTTCCCAATATCCAATTAACGAATAAATACCTCTTGACTCAACCGTCAATGCTAAGTTGTTCCAAACAGGGGCGCCAGAGTTTGTGGTGAAAAAGGGTGAATTATAAGCACTCGTAAAGCAGTACCGCATCAACTGAGACGGGTTGAAAAGGCAAACTCAAAACATAAAAACGCTAATGATTAACAAGTTAAACAAAACATAAAAAGGAACTGGTCCTGGCACTGCATTCAATCGATCGCTCCCTTGGAAGGCCATAGTCCCCACCATTGATACTAAGCCATTAAAGGCCTTCCTTTGAACCCTGCAATCAGGTTGCCTTGCACTCAATTTTCTTAAAAACTTTATTTAAGGCCCATTCTCATGTTGGTAAACCAAGTGTAGCTGACTCATCATGCACTCGGATAGCTTGAGTTACTTGAAATTTATTGGGACAAAGAACACATATGTAACTTTCATTCTAGTTTATGGAATTGGTTTTGCTTTCACCCACTTCCAAATAATCACCATCATGCTGACATTCTCAACTCATCTGCATTAATCAGCAGTGGCTTCACCACTTGCACAATAAACATCTTACCAGATTAATTTTGCATAAGAGCATCATGAAAACATCAATTATCAACGTACAAATTTATAAGCAGCTGCAAATTTATAGAGTGAAAATAAACATCTTGGAAGTAGAAGGAAGAAAGAAAAATTATAGCAACATATACAGAGCCAACATTGCAAGATTTATCTAAATCTCGTGTTTAAATAGAATTACAGTTCACTAACATGATGGGTTCCATCCACGAATCAAAACATTATGAAACAAATATCTCCTGAGAAATTCGAGGGACTTGTCTGTCTCCCCCTGGCAATGGTCTTTCTTTGAATTATAGCTCACAAGATGGGTTCCAATCCCACATATAAGTAGACTACTACAATGGCATCAACATAGAAATGGATTTCAGTATAAAAACACGTCTCCAAAGCTGACAAACACTAACCCACTTCTCAAGAATGAAACTTTTACTAAATTTAAGTTCAACAGCCTCAATACTTGACACTAAAACAAGGGAAAATAAATAGGGCTTCCAGGATCGTAAAGAAAAGGAAATAAGGAAAACATACCTAGATGCATAGGTCTTGAAGTATTCCATTCCTCCCCTATACAAACACAAAAACAGTAATTTTAGAGGTTTCGATCAGATGGGTATTTCATATGACAAGGGGAAACAAGACATTTAAAAAGTTACAAATATTGAATTCCCAACCTATTGGGATAGAGAATCTGCTGGTCTGCTTGAGCATACCAAGAGCATGTTGGCCTGGAAGATGTGATCAATAAGCCGTCATCCCAATTTGACACCGGTCACTTTCTTTCCCAACCACAAAATTGTAATGATAAAAAAGGAGAAATTAGCAGGTTCTGTGATGCTATCTTGCTCGTTGGAATTTGGGTTCTTTTATAAATCGAAACTCCATAAACATCGCAACAAATCTTAATACATTGAATGCAACCAAAGCCCTAACTTTCAACAGAATGAAGAAAGGAAATCAAAAGATCTAAACAATGATATGACTAAGGACCATTCCACCAGTTACTTGCAATCTCTCCATTTTACAAACGAGGAAGAGTCGAGAATGTCGGAAGGAGAGTCGAGGGCGTGGAGGTGTCTAGCTTTTGTTGATCCAACTCCATCCATTTTGTTGCCGTCCACTTGGCATACGTCCAACTAAGTGGAGCCCACCATCGAGGGGTGTAGTGGCAAGCAGGACACTTTGCTCGCTTTTATAATAGGGGTATAGATATAGACATCCATTTTCAGACTTAACAAGTTCCATGTGTCAGCCCTTCAATGGTCCTCCAGGGCCTCTGCGATCCGGATTCTAAAAACCCTAATCCCTAGAAGAGGGAAAACATACAATCCGGTCTCAGCCTCTCACGCTCAAACGCTCGTACTGAAAAAGAAAAAGAAGAAGAAGAAGAAGAAGAAGTAGATGATGATGGCATCGTCCTCGACCTCACCAGACGAAGCCCTCTTCTCCATCGCTCTAATCTCTTTCTACATTTTCGCTCCCGTCACTTACCTCGCCCTCCAATTCCTCGTAGCCCCCTACGGCAAGCACTTCCGCTCCGGTTGGGGCCCATCGTTGGACCCCACAATCGCCTGGGCCATCATGGAATCCCCCACCCTCTTCATCACCCTCTCCATCTTCCCCTTGGGCTCCAACCGATCCAGCCCCCTCGCCCTCTGCCTCATCTCCTTCTACCTCCTCCACTACTTCCACCGCACGTGCCTTTACCCACTCTACCTCCTCAACAAGCCCTCCTCCTCCGTCCCTCTCTCCATCGCCTCCTTCGCCTTCCTCTTCAACCTCCTCAACGCCTACCTCCAGAGCCGTTGGATCTCCCACTACGCGGATCTCGACCTGATCTCGTGGGCCCGTGTTCTCGTGGGGTCCGTCGTCTTCTTCGCCGGCTTCGCTCTCAACGTGTGGTCCGATCGGGTGCTCGTAGGGCTCAAGAGGCAGGGAAAGGGCTACAGGGTGCCGCGTGGCGGGATGTTCGAGCTGGTGAGCTGTCCCAACTATCTCGGGGAGCTGATGGAGTGGCTGGGGTGGGCCATCATGACGTGGAGCTGGGTGGGCCTCGGCTTCTTCCTCAACACCTCGGCGAATCTGGTGCCGAGGGCGAGGTCGCATCGACGGTGGTACCTGGACAAGTTTCCAGAAGAGTACCCCAGATCGAGGAAGGCGATCATACCGTTGGTCTACTGATCATGATCAGATCAGATTCATCCGAGGACATCTAAAATGTGGGGGGTTTATTATAGTGTGGGGGAATTGGGGATGTAGATGTAGTTCGGAGTGGCTATTTGTGATGTTGTGTATTTGTGTTTTGAGCTGCGACTCAGGACTTGCCACTTGCCACTTGTTACTTGTGAGTAAATCACCAAATGAATAAACACGAATGATAATACTAAGGGCCCGTGTGGATGTTTACCTAATATAAAATGTTTACATATTTAAATATTATAAAAATAAAATAACATAAAATGGAACGATGTAATATTATTATATTTTTTATTGTTAGACAATTTTTAACTAATATTATATATTTTAAATTGAGTTGTTGGGAAGGTGCTACTATTAAAATAAATTACATTATTATAATAACTTCTTATTAAATACTTTAATTTATATGTAATTTACCATGCTTGAGTAAAACGAGTAGTGTGGTAGAGAAAAGTTCAAGTGTCGCGTTTTTTTATAAGTTATTTTTCTTTTATCGCGTAAAGAATGGCAAAGAGTAGTAAAGTATAGTTCAGGGTCGGTTCAAGACAATTTAAGGCCTAAAGCGACAATCCTAAATGAGGCATTTTCTATATTTATTTTTCTTGCTTTTTTACGAAGCAAAATTAATAATTAAGTTTTTATATTCAAGTTTTGCCAAAACCCTAGTCCTATCCTCAGAATCCACATGGAAATCTTGAGTTACAAAATCCAATTACCTATTTTGGCTCTGTCCCGCTTCAAATAAAAATCTTGAATCTACTGGTGGGGCTTAGAACATTTTCACCTTCGCACGATGCACATATGCACCATGAGTTAGGACATTTCAAGATGTACTTCAGAGGTGTGCTCCTACGTATTGGATGTTCCAGATACACGGTGCTCATATGCATTGTGGGCAAGTGAATATATTCCAACGGGGCTCATTGTTTATCTTAAATTTTAAGATATATTATTAGGGTTGAAATCCCAAGCTATGAATCCATTACAACCACACTATGGATCAAATCTAAATGGGCCCTTATTGAAATGGAATACACAAAAATAATGAGAAAGGCTTGGGAAGCAAGTTCATGACTAAATGTATGGTTGAGATTTGATATACATGGACTGCTAAAAATATAATGGTGTGCTAAAATCAACTGAACTCCTGGCAATAGAAATATAAGGGGCAGATTTGTAAATATAATATGCAATAAATGACACTTTAAGGTCACATGAAAATCTTATATATCTTTTGAAGTCAATAAAGTATTAATGAACAAAAAATTAAAATAGATTAAAAAGAAGAAGATATAAACAAGTACCACACGTACAATCGAATGCTTTGGTTAAATGCATGTTCTTTATTCATTTTTAAAACCTTACCAAAGTCGAAAAAAATTATTATGAGGTTTCGTTAACTACTAAATAACTTTTTTAGAAATAAAAGCGCTAAAAGAAAGAAGAAATGGAGAAATAAAAAGAATAAAAAGAATTATTAATATTAACTTATTTGTTGTAGTTATTTTCGCTTAGCCGAGTCATTTGACTCCCAAGTCAATACCATTCAACTGTAACCCTCTGTTTGGGAAGGGGGGAAAGAGGGGGGAAGGAAAAAAAGGAGGGGAAAGTAGAGGGAAAATCTTTTTTGGGGGTGTTTGGGAAGGGGGGGAGTAAAGTGGGGGGAAAATTTTTGTCTTCTTGTGGCAAAAATTTTGGCCCCAAAAATGGGGGGAAAATGAGGGAGGGGAAGGAAAATGTCATTTTTTGTCCTTTAGAAACTTTTATAAAAGTAATGGCAAAATGGTAATTTTTCATGTACTTCACAAACAAACAAAGCCCTACTTTTTCACTTTTCTTCCTTCTACTTTTTTACTTCCCAAACAAGAGGAGGTAAAATTAATTTTCCCTCCCCTCCCCTCCCCTTCATTTTCCTTTCCCTCAAATTTTCCCTCCCCTCCCCTCCCCCCTTCCCCAACACAGCATAAGTTTCCGGACTATGGATTGATGATGAGCTGCCAATACAAAATTGGGAATACACGTAGAGGGGGACTTCCTACTTGTGATGTATTCAATATCCCTGTTCTTAGAATATACTATGTAGCTAAGAAAATTTTTGTCATTTATACCATAAAAAAAGTATCATTGGTTTATTTAAACAAAATAGATGTTTTCTGTTATTGGAGGAGACTTGTTATACATACATCCCAAAATGATCAAACTTAAGATATGCATTTGAGGGGAGCGGATCCAACGCAAAATTATCACTTGAGACTTGGAAGAGGGCCTTAGAATTTCATATGGAGTTTGCAAGTGGACCCAAAAGTTTCATATGGGTTAGATAGATGGATTAACCATAGGGTTATTATTATTATTTTTTAATTTTTTTTTTTGGGTAAAGATGGATTAACCATAGGTGGGTCTTTTATATAGAGAGATGGGGTAGAGATGGATTAACCATAGGTGGGTCCTCAGAGAGACAGAGAGAGAGCGCCAAGACAAGGATGGGCGTTTTGGAGAAATTCCCATTGCATGATGGGCTGAGTCTGTCTGTGACAGAGCCCCCACAGACATACGACAGAGCCCCCACAGGCATACGACAGAGTGGGTGTGGTTGGAACCATGTCACGTCCTCTCCTTTTTCCAACCGAAAAATGTAAAAAAAATGGAAAAAGCAATGCAAAGGCAGTGGGGTGCGATTTCATGCTTTTTAGGCTGTCGTTTTGTTACTATTCCGCCAACCCCACTTCTCAAAAACCCATCGAAAGTCGACTAAAAAGCTCAAGAAAAGCATCAAACGGACCTCGGCCAAATCCCACTCAAGCAACCTCCTTTTGTTTCTTCCTCTGTTCGATCGATCGATCGATGGATTCTTCATCGAATCGTTTCTTCAACAGACAAAGAACCGTTCATCAGATCCTCGGCGGAGGCACCGGTAATGGAAGTCGGGATCTACAATGTCTTAATTCTTGTGGTTTTCTCTTCTTCTAAATGTTCTTCGATCGTTTAAATGGATGTTTCCTTAAAATCATGATCCACGTCTTACATTCTGCTCTTTTTTTACGATTCATTGGATAGGTTATATGAATCATGCTAGTTAGATTCCTGGTGAAGGAAAAACGTCGTCAACAAGTTGATTTATTATATCTTGACATCTATACAGGAATGCTGATTAGGTTCCTGGTTTAATATTTGAAGAAGATTGAAATGTTATTGATTTATGCTCAATTTACCTCAGTTCAATTTGCAGGATTCTTCAGTTGCTTATCTGACATTAGGGTTTTAGGTTGTTTTATGGTGTCGAGGAATTCCGAGCCTATTTTTTGAGATTATTGAGAAGAGATTCAATAGTTTATTTCACTTTTTTTTTTTTTTTTTTTTTTTGGCATTTCAGTATTTGATTTCTGAATTTGTTGGATTCATGGTGATTTATGGTTTTCCTTGTCGCTGCTTCTGATCTTTTATGGATATTTTAGGGGTCCCAAAACCCATCGGATGATCATGAAATGGGTTTTCACGTTGTAACGATTTTCTGAAAGTTACTTTTTTTTTTTTTTTTTTTTTTTTGTCATGGTTTTCTATTTGTTTGTATCTGTTTTTTCTTCATCTTGGGTTTATGGACTCTAGGTTTTATGGTGGTGCGGTGTAACAGTGGCAGATGTAATGCTGTGGAGACGGAAAAATGTAACACTAGGTATACTGTTTGTTACTCTGGCTGCTTGGGTGGTGTTTGAAAGATCTGGTTACACTCTGCTGTCACTTGTTGCAAATGTTCTCCTGCTTTTGATTGTCATCCTTTTCCTTTGGGCTAAAGCCGCAGCCATTCTCAATAGGTAATCCTTTTTTTTTTTCTCTCTTTTTCTAATCAATAGAGACCAGTATAAGACAGATTTCAGGATTTCTTTCAAATTATATGGTATTCTCTATAAATCTGTAGTGTGCGGTTTTTATAATCATCAGGATTTGTGCAGGGCTCCATGCCTCCACCTTCCATTACTGCTTTTTTCTAGGAATTTATTTTGATCATACCATTCCAACCATTTGATTAATCAGTGATGGCATGTACCCTCATTGTTGCAATCGACCTAGACTGCCCTTTCATTTATTGTCGATGATGAACTCACCTGGGCTCACCCATTCCACTCAAGAAGAAGTTTGATTGAGAGATGTTAGTAGTATCATTTTCAATCTATCATGTAGACCACTTCTTTAGTCATAGTAAGGTGGCAATTTGGTGCAGAATCATTTTTTCTATACATTTGATGCTAGTCGTATGTTTGTGTCCCCTAGGAAAGTTGCCAGTTTTTGGTTTTTGGTTTTTGGGTTTTTTTTTTTTTACAAGCTAGTAAAATCGTTGAATGGAAAACTATTTTTACAAGCTAGTATATCCTTGAATGGCAGACTAACATTTTAAATGGCCTTGAGTACAGGCCACCTCCACCCTTACCAAATATGAAACTCTCAGAAGAAGCGGTGAATGAAGCAGCAACATTTGTGCGTTTGCATGTGAATAGTTTACTCTCGATGTTCCATGATGTTGCCCTTGGGAAGAACTCTAAGCTTTTCTTCAAAGTAGCTGTCTGTCTATGGTTAATCACACTTGTTGGTGGCTGGACTGATTTCCTCACTCTAGGTTACACAAGTAAGTTTATGTTCTCATAATGTTTTACCTCACTATTATCATCATTGAAGCATTGTCCCATTTACTGGGGTGGAGTTAATTAATTCTATTGTTTCTTAAAATATTCAAAGCTCGCTGATCGGCTGAAAAAACTAGCCTAATCTACTCAATTTGGTCAGGGTGACTGTATCATGTTGATTCTAGAGCTCCTTTTGTTTTAACGGCTGGCTAAGTTGATGACTTGTTTGCACAAGTTTTTTGTGGTTTATCTTTTCCTATGTCAAATAGTATAGTTAACTTAATGACATTTCAATTCCACTGAATTCCAGTCAACATTCAGCCCTAGTATTATCTACATGGTTTTAGATATTGTCCTTAATCTAATAGCTAGGTGGAGAATGTGCATGGAATTGGTTTTGGCACAAAATGTTACGAACCATTACACTGCAGCTGCTTTACACCTTGTTCTAAGGAGATGTCTACATGACCCTCAAACAGTTCAGGAAATGTCAAATTTGAGTTTTACACTATATTTGCAATGATTATACCTTTTCCCCCTTTCTTTTGGTCTGCAGGAAAAAGTTATTAATCAAAGCAGCAAAATCAGGTTCAAGCTTTTTTGTTTTTAATAACCACGACTTAGGTTCAAGTCATTATCTCTACATAGGCCTATAATGTAAATGAGAGAAAAAAAAAAAGCCCCCCCCACCCCCACGCAGCGCGTTCTTTTTTTTTTTATATATAATATACGGCGTGGGTATCCATGTAGTATTTTCACCCGATAGGAGTAGGACTATTCCCCCCGGGGCATGCATGGCCCCTCAGCATGTGCACCAAGTAAGTCAGGTTTGGAATTCACTTTATCTTATGAACTAGAAATCAATCCTTCACCTTTACTCCATCTCTGATTAGAGAACTTCAAAAGATGGTAATTGTGTCTATGTCCCTCCCACACCCCCCCCCCACACCCCACACCCCCCCCCCCCCCCCCCCCCCCCCCCCCCGCGCTTTGCCAATAGAATAATAGATTCAACTTGATTTGCATTCCTATACACATGTTTGAAGACCATTGACATTGAAGCCATTAATTCCCAAATCTCCCTTGTATTTTCTCATTTATGCATTCAGTGAGATGGTGTCTCTTCTTTTGCAAATATGATGTCTCATCAAGCATATGCTCCCTTCATGGGATGACTCCATGGGCTCTGTGGTGATGATTCTAAAGGCCAGAAGGCCGAGAAGACTGTGTGAAGACTCCAACTCCTGACCCTCCATCGCTCTATCTGCACCATCTACATTAGCGTTGAACTGATTGGAACATGATACTTCCCATTTCACCTTGTTTTGTTTTCTCTTGTTCCCAGCCATCATGATGGTTTCCCAATTCATCATGAATGCTTCTCGCTTTCGTATGGTTGAAGACTTCAATCCACTTGTTTTTCTTTATGCTAGAGCATTATTCTTATACTGTTACAGGAATACAACTGACATGGGACTGTGGTCCTCCTGCCTTTTTTTGTTGTGTTTTGTTGTGTGAACTGTGGGCTTTGGCATATTTGTAGTGCTGTTGTTTTTTGGGTTTGTATCTTTCTATTACTGATTGTTTATTGGCCATAGCATGTCTCTCTTGTTGATTAATAGTAATACTGCTTACCTTCCTGTTTTGTCAAACTCAAACAACGACGGCCGTTATCTTTAGCCGTTATGTGTATGCATTATGTGTAGTCAAAACATCTTCCACATCAGTTACCAGTATCAGTTTCGGTGGCAACAGTTATGCCACCAATACTGTTCCTTAAATTGATGATTATGTGTTACTGTTTTCCAGCTTATTTTTTCTGAATATTGGAAACTAAACATAGTTTTCCTGAATTTTAAACAACTCTACTGTGAGGAATTATAGAGGTCCTGACATGAGCAAATTTTTTTGTTGTTTCCTGAGTTGCCCATTAGCTTACTTGTTGGGCCTTTTTTTTTATTTTTTATTATGGCTTTATCCATCCAGATCATCCATTTTATGATGAACCCTACAGGGACTGGGGATGCCACAAAATTATCTTAGATAAAAATATCCTAATCCTTTCTTTTTTCTTGACATTTGTTGTAATATTGAACTGAACACTGGTAAGCCATTTATCACAGGATTTGAGGATTCCATTTTAGAAGTGCGTGTGATCATATCCCAACCCAGACGTGGCCCTTTGTATTAACAGTTGGGATCACAAAATTGTTACATTTTGAGGAGTTGGAGACCCACAAGCATTTAGACTTGGTGGTCAGGACCACTGTTGCTTCCAAAATCACATGGACCGAGGATAGGGTGTTTGGATTGGATTTCAATTAGAGTCACTACTTGGTCCAAAATATGAAGGGTACGGACATGCACACAACACTTTGGAAAGTACAAAAGCAAGGCTGGTTTTTGTGGAATTATGTTCTTGGGGTTGGAACTTATTATGGCTGACATAAACTTTTGTCTTGCAGGCCTTGTCATTATTCTTACTGTTCCTGCATTTTATGAGAGATATGAAGATCACATTGACAAATATGCAATGTCATTGTGCAAGGAATTGCGGCAACTGTACATTAAATTAGATGCCAAGTGTTTCAGCAAGATCAGAAAATGGATCTTAGAGAAGAGAAAACTGAACTGACACTTGCTGTTTTGGTTGGTGTGGTGAATTAAAAAGGTGATTGGATTTGGTTATTTTTGCTTGTGGTGGATTCATTTTTGCCTTTTTGGTTTCCTTTTCCTATCATCTCACAGCCTGAAGGTTTTGGATAGAGGTTATCACAGCTGAAAGTGGGTCTTTTCTTCAATTTGTGATAAATGTATAAGATATGGGATTTTTTCCCCTTTTTGAATGGGATGAGAATGTTCAGATATTGTATTGAGTTTTTTTCAGTTTGATATAGAGGATGGTTTGATATAGAGCGTTACGAGAAGGCGTTTTCATGAGAATTGTGAGATGTGTGATTGTTCAGAACTTGAAATCTATGAAAATGTAAATGAGTTGTTGTGAATAAGATGCGATTCTAAGCATAAATATGTGCGAGCTATAATATATGTACATGTATATTTTGTTGTCGAATGTTTTCATCTAAAATGAGTAAATGACCTGAAAAGCCCCTAATAATTGAGATTTGTAAATTTGACTTCTATTTTTTTTTTTAAAGAAAAAAGAAGAAGAAAAACTGGAGACAAGAGCCTGGAGCCCAGTTTAAAGGTGCTCATTGTGGCAGCCCTGAGTTTGACGGTATAATTCATGTTACCGGTAAGATGCAAAAAAGGGTATGAGATGACCTGATATAAAGGCAATTAGTAATTAAATGTGCTATTTTTTGAAGCAGTTTCCTGGATGTTACATGTCCCAAACCTTGTTTCCGAACTATGATCCAGACCCTTATTTTTGAACCATGTTCTAGATAATCCCAATGGTAGCTTAGTTGGCTTAGGACCATGGTTTGCACCCGGAGGTTGTAGGTTCAAAATTGCACTAATACATTGGGGCTAAAGGGGAGTTTACCCAGCTTCCCTTTGGGCTTGAAGGGATTAGTTCGGCTTAAGGGTTGGGAAACCTCGATGGGGGGCGGGGAACCTTATGATCGAGACAAACAACACATACTCCGGCCCAGGGGCCTAGCAGTTTTGTCACTCAACTATAGATATCATAGAGTTCAAGTGCGTATAACTTAATTGCTGGGCCCTGTTTCTGGATGTACAGTACGTTGCGGGATA
The DNA here is from genome assembly GCA_028538565.1 of Umbellularia californica. Lineage (NCBI taxonomy): Eukaryota > Viridiplantae > Streptophyta > Magnoliopsida > Laurales > Lauraceae > Umbellularia > Umbellularia californica. The sequence goes on along the minus strand of JAPQWN010000004.1, from coordinate 85,867,830 downwards.
ATCATAATGAAAGACCCACATTTAAAAAACAATGAGATCACGTTGGTTCACTAATCAACTCTGGTTGGGCCACTTTTGAGAAAACAAATAGCCAAATACTGCAGTAACATGACTAACTCAAGACCTATACATCCTTCACCATGTACCTGAATAGGTACCACAGGCTGGAGCTCCTTTTCTGTTTTTTTACTTTTTCTAGTGAACAGTTATGAGTGCTCTATGTAAAAGCTCATAATGAAAGGGCTGCTAGCCAATGCTGGACATATTGCGCCGAAATGATATCAACCATAGATAATATCAAGATAATTTCAAATTGGCAGGTTTTATAAGGATAAGATGGGGAAAATATCATTGAAAACAAACCGACTTTTGAAATCAGATGAAAAAGTGAAGATGATAGAAACCCATACTGTTCTTAAACAATATTATATCATTCCGATGTTTTATTTTGTTTCTATTGGGATAACATTGCAACAGATTTAATCCTGACAGTAAATATTTCTATATAAACATTGGCTATATTTGTAACAGTTTCGCAAGCATCCCATTCTGAGATTTTCATTTGTTCAGTTATTGACATTGAGAGGCAAATTCAACATGAAAAGGCCAAAGATAGTTGATTTCAATCAGCAAAATCTTTTTTATGCATCCCTATCCGTAATGGCCAGGATTACGAATTCAAAATTATGCATAGATGCGTTACTTATTCCATGTCAAAAGATATAAGTATGGATTTTGTTTTGGTTGTCAATGCAGAATCGCCTGTCTTAAAAAAAATGACAGATTAAAGGTCAAACAAAGACATCTTAAAAATATTCTGCTGACCACCTTTTGAAATCTCGTGACTACTCATTGATCTCCCTTCTCTATCTTCCAAATTAACATAAACAAATCATGGATTCTCAGGCAAAAAATGATTCCGACTTTGCCTTTGGTCTTCTATTCCACTGCTTATTAGATTCAGCAGCATATTAACATTGACCATTTGCTGTATGGTTGATGCATACCCAACAGTTTAGTACAGGATAGCAGACTGGCCTTACAGAATTCCCTGATCTAAAACATAAATATTACCATAATATCTTACCAAACTACAAAGAGTAAGCAACTGATAACAAATGGATTTGCATGACTTGATGTCGTTTACACAGACAAGGGAAACAAAGAAAGAATTTGAGACAACCAGAAGCACTTGGTTGTCTGTAAATTGTAAAAGAGATGATCAGTAAAAGTGCTTGGTAGTTCATATTTCATTTCCCACATATGGAACAAAAGGCAATGGGATGAAAGCTAGTAAATCAAGGTCGAGAAACTTCCTTTTCTCTATCACAACTCTATTCGAAAATGTCAAGAACAAGAACAGGCCCTCCTAATGTGGAGATTATTCGTCTCACCTATGGTATAGAAATTCCCCAGCAGAGACTGTTATGAAGCAACACACCAGTCTTCACAAAGAGAAGGAATTTTGTTAACTCGTCCTTTCTTTAATGAAGAATTTCTTGGCCTGTTATAAAAATGAGAAAGAAACAAAGTGAATATGCGAAAGCAGAGCAAACCGAAATAAAAGGAATTTGAACAATATCTACTAATTTTGTCATCCACGGCATATTCTCCAATCCAAAAAGATTTCATGCTTTTTTTTTTCAGCAACGCCTCCCCCCCGCCCCCGGTTCTAATTGGAAGTGTGTGGAAATATACTATAATTAAGATGAGCAATACTAAAAAGAAAAAAAAAAAAGAAAAAAAAAAAAAAAAAAAAAAAAAAACAGTGGTAAGGTGAGTTTGTCTCTACCTGCTCCAAAGTCAGAAACATGATCACATTCCAAGATCCCAACCGTGCAAAATTGGGAATGAAACCTTTGTAGAAGGCAAAAGGTCCCTGCAACCACAAACCATCAGTTATAAACATTTAATAGGACTGGTGATACCATGATGCCAACTTTTAGTAAACATGTAAATAATAACCAAAAGAAGAGAAGAATCTAAAGAGGAAAAAAGAGGATGCTAAGTAATCTGTTAATATGGGTAAAATATTTGAAAAGGGCCAGAAGCAGAGTAGGTGCTCATTGTCGCAGCCACGAGGTTGAAGGTTTGAGTAATGTACCCATAAGATAAATATATGGGTGGAAGATTTTATAACTAGAAGATTCGATTTCCAATTCAGCATACAAATAGGATACATAATTTTCTGTAGATGCTGTGTACTGGTTTGTAATAAAAGTGTGTCTGCGCCTGAGAATAATTCGAACACAAACAGCATGCTCTCATGACCGGAAAAATCATTCCTTTCATTTTAATGTCTCGAGTCTTAGTGGACTGCATCTTTATTTTTATATTTATACTGTTGTTTATATTCTTTTTAATCAATGAAACCCTTCACTTACCCAAAAAAAAACTGCCAACAAAGACTGATCAGATTGCAATCATTTCGTTCTGCACCTAGCCCAGCAATCAGATGCGCTAGCAACAAAATTGGGTTGAAAGCAACTTGCATGTTAAGATTATGCCCAATACCATGAGCAACACATGGATAGAAATATTCCAGCCATAAACGTCTTCAAAGCTAGGAAAAAGAGGTCCATTAAAAGCTCGAAAAAAAAATCTCTCTCTCTCTCTCTCTCTCTCTCTCTCTCTCTCTCTCTCTCTCTCTCTCTCTCTCTTGGTTTTCAACTAGGAAGTATTCCAATTATTAAATTCTCTGGTGCTAAAAACAAATCAGGGAACAAAATAAATTTCAACTGTGAAAAAACTACTGCAGAGGTTTCAGTTTGTCAAGATATCACTAGTTCACTACTGGTGTCATGCTATCTCCAAAGGATGATGCGGGAAGACGAAAGAGAAATGAACATACATCATTTTTCAAAGTCTTGATGAAACAATCGAGTGTGTTTTTGTAAGTTGAATCTCCCATCATTCTTGACTTCACCTACAACAAAGCAGCCAAGTGCACATCATACATCTTCTAGGAAGAAAAATGATAAAACTATTGCTTGATAACCAAGTGCAACAGGTCTGATAGAATCATTTCCAATTACCCATACATTTTATACACATGTTGTAATCTAGAAAACAATGCAAATACAACATATTGTCCATCACATCTTAAATGAACTTGCAAGAAAAGCAAAAAATATATAATATATAAGATTTACTGACAGACTCTCAGTAAATTAATTAAAAACGTAATCTTAGGAGTCAGGGCGATAAATGGATCAGAATTGGAGCAGATTAGTTTGACCCTTTAATGAACTGATTATTGATCAAACCATAGCATTGGGCCTGTTTTCAGTTCAACAAACTCTGAGGCCCTGTCTGTTTGCATTAAAATACATATGAATTGAATACATAGCGTAGTTAAAAATGAAGATAGATGCTATTTGATGGTGGTTTTTGGAATTTCACTTTTGATCTTCATTTTTAACCACCCTTTGTATTCAATTATAATGTATTCTAATGCAAACAAACAGGCCCTAATTGTGGGTCCTAACTCCTAAATGATATGAGTTTGATGAGGTTGGTCAGCTCATCAATTTGAGCCAATCTCACTCCATCTTACCTTACCAAAATACACATTACATAATCAGGTCATGTCAGAATACAAGAAGATATATAGAAATCTCACCACATCCACAGGTGAACCAATGCAGACTGCAAAAAAGCCTGCCCCCAAACCAGACAAGAGATGGGTGACGACGTTATCTGTGAATCCTGGAATTTTCAGAACTGTCTGCATTGGGATGAACACATTAGATATAGAAATCAAAATAAAGGGAGCTAGGTGCAATTATTATATATCTATAATGTACCATATAAGCAAATGGCAGCTACAAGAAGAGGCCATTGATGAAATTCACAGTAAAAATTTTACCTGCTTGATCTGATCATAACTAGCTAGTTCGGCAGCATTTATAATGGCATTTCGTGCAACGTTAGGTCCAAGTCCAGTCCACAAAGCCCCAATTCCTTCCAAAATTTTTAGAATAATTTAATAAAATTGACCGAGTAAATAATTCAAAGTTGAAAACTATTTACTTGATGACTGACTTGTTTGACTATTGTTGAATATGCATTCAGTGATCCAGAATAGCGTCTTGGTACCCCAGGCGGTAGCTTTCCTTCCGCTTGGAGTCTAACTTTAACAAGATCAGTAGGATTAGCCACTGCGATTGCTAAAGCACCTGTTCGATGTTAAAATAGACAATCAATCAACATCTTATAGACCAAGTGGAATGGTGGCTAGAGTCTATTTTTGCACTACTATAGGGGAAAAACATTGAAGCAACCAAACGGCAAACAGCACTCACCAGTCGTAAGTGCAGCAAGTACTTTCTTGGATAAAGGAACATCCCCCACAAAATCAGGCCCAACATAAAATGATTTGACCTGCATCATTGGCCAAGGATGCATAAACAACAGAAATTAGAAACCCCCTCCCCAAACCAAAAAACAGGGAGCAAGCACACAAGAGAGAGAGAGAGAGAGAGAGAGAGAGAGAAGACCGGTTCATATAGCCCAATTCGTAGCCCTCCATACAGGCATTGACGATGTAATCCCGGCACAATGCCTTTCCAAAGTGCCGATAAACCTTCTTCCTTACCAATTGTAGCAACAGTGCCCAACATTCCCCTGTATTTTGGTAAAACCACTCCTTCCCCTGCAATTGCTTTCTTCTGTAGCTGAAGCCTAACTTTAGCAGTGTCCAAGGGAATAGTGCAAATCTGCGTGAAATCATTATTGCATAGCAACAATTGAGAAAGAGATGTGAGAATAAATCAAAATGATCTTAAAAATAGAATACCAAAAAAATCATCAAACACCGAGATCCCAAGCATGACCATCAGTTGTCAACATGCATTGAAACATAAACTATTTACTATATTCTCCAAAAACAGAACATACTTGTCCATTTTTACCTTTTCTAAATAACCAGTAAGAAGCAAACTAGACTGGTAAAGCACATTGTCCTGAAGTAAGAAAGTCCTTCATAGGAAAGGCATATATGACTGGCCATAACATTCAGAAGAGAGGTGTCATCCTCTCAAACTATTGAACCACCATCATCTTTTGAGGCTTAGCCAAATGTGTGGAAAGACTTGCTTGAAAGATTGGACAACCAACAGTGCCAGAAGAGAACATATGGAACCTGTATCTTTGCTATTGTATTCTCCCACCCATGAAATGTTTAGTCTCAACACATCTATGATACCAATGACAGACTAAGAAAACAATGAAGAATTATGATCATCGTGACAGAATCTTGGCACAATTCCATTTTAGTGTGCATAGGCATTTAAGTGGGTGGTGGTGATGGAAGGATGCTAAATGTAATTGCTTCTGCAGCTCCTTAGCCTTTGAGGACTTATTCTTCAAGCATATTCTCTCCATATAACACATACCACATATAAAAAATAGAAGAATCTCACTTATCTCTACAGAAACCCGTGTACATATCTTGAATACCCATTGCAATTCAATGTTAATATATGATGAGAAAACCACGAACTTCATCAACAAACAGCCTATGCCATTCGATGTCACTTAGGATATGCATCTCAAAAACAGCTCTGAACTTTGCAGCTAGCTTTTGAAAAGCAATTCAGAACAGAAATCCTTTTGAGTAGAACTCATAAGACAACCAGTAATGTAAAGCAGGAAAATACACAAAATATCACAAAGAAAAGAAACTCCTTATGGCAGTCCACATAAACAGTTCACTGAAAGTTCAATAACTTCTCAGTCAAAGGAAACATGACAAGAATTTAAAAAAAAAACAAAAAAAACAAAAAAACCAGACATTCAATTGCAAACACAATATTGCAAAAAAGATCAAAATAAAAAGGGAACAAAACCAAATGTGTGTATGAAGTATGAACCCAAAGCAGGAAAATCCACAAATTGCTTCACTAGATATGATGAGTTATAATCACTAGCACAGCTTCCATTACAAACTAAAAATTCCCAAAAAAAAAGAAAAGAAAATCAAATCAAACACAAAAAAATTGAGAATTATATGAAAAACGAAAAACATCTAACAGATGATGGATTATTATAAGAATTCACAACTGCTTTTAGATGCACGATAAATTTTAGATTGCAATAACTGATTTGATCCAAGTTTACATGGAGTAGATAATCAATCAAAGATATGGAAACAGAATACATTTTAAAACAGACGAACAAAATAAACAGAAATGCAAAAGCAATCAGTGACGATTAACATTTCTAAACTGAAAAACTAAAACTGCAACCATCATTCTCCACTCGGATTCAACTTGGTACCTGCAACCAACTCTACATCCAAACAAAACCCTAAACCATAAGCTAAAACTTCAAAAACAACAGCAAATCCAACAAAAAAAAAATAAAATAAAAATAAAATCAAGACCATCCAAACGCAACCTTGCAAAGATGAAGAAAAGAATAGATGATAAAAGAAGAGAGAGAAGGAGAAAGTAGAGAAGGGAAACGGAGGAAAAGAGAGAAACCTCAGCGAAACAAGCGGCAAAAGCGCTGCTGGCGAAAGTTCCAGCGAATGAGATCTGGGTCTTGGGAGGATTGTTGGAATGTGCCGCCATCGATTGGAAGCTTCGGATGAGTTGAGTGAAATCGAATGAATATGGGGAAAAAGAGGAAATAAAGAGAGAAAGATATCTTTCTTTCGGGGGAATGCAAATGGAAATTTCCACTGAGGAGAGTGGTTGCTCTGCAATTCCTATTCCCTGGCATTTATTCGTATTCGGAGTGGTGGCGGAAAATGTCTGCTTCCTAGAATGCCCCTCTGCATTGTCTTAAATTACATACTAAATGGAAACAAAACAAGAGAAGCAGCCACCGATAAAGGGACATGGATGATCGACAGGAGGAGAGAGATTCTGATGTAGATGAATTGAGTAGTAGTAGGCTGCAGGCCTAATGATCCTAACTATTACGTTTTTTTAATGTTTCAAACTTTAGTGATTTTATAATTAGACGTCTAATGGGGGGGCATGATCGTTGGATTAAAAAAATATATCAAATGGACACCGATGCCAATTCGAAGGAATAAGCAAGTCAAAGTGTGCCACTGCCACGTCACATCCTCGTGGGATCGCGATCGGATTGGTCATTGGTCTATAAGATCGGCCCCGGTCCTTCTTCTTCTTTGAAAGAATAAAAAAGGCCTTACACTTACACTATGTTTGCGGAGGGGGAAACTGAGAGGAACAAAAAAGAGAGAAAATTAGAGGAAAAGTGAAAATAAAGGGCTTTTGGAGAGGGAAAAGAAAAGTGGGGGAGAAAAATTTGAAGGTAAAATTTTACTCCCAAATGTTCCTTTCAAAAGTGGGGAAAGAGGGACACAAAAAGGAAATTTTCCCTCCCCTCCCCTTCAAACTAAACAAACAAGAAGAGGGCAAATTTCCCTCATATTCGAAGGAGGCAGATTTTTTTTTTTTTTTTTATACATCACTAGTCTTTACCCGTCCAAATTACATCACCCCCAAAAAGTTAAAAAACATAAACTAAACTGATAGGTTCATTTTCAAATAGTTTCCATCGCCTGCATTGTTATAGTAAACAAAATAGAATATAATAACTCTCCTCCTTAGACGGTAAGGGGCCTCTATGTTTTTGTATGGAAGTGAATTTCTAAAAGTTGATATAGGCCAGAGGAAATGATATATAAAGTGAAGATGTATACGAGAGGCGACCTTTCGAGAATTTGATTTTACCAAGGGCTCTTTTTTTCATATGAATTTAGGAACATTAATTGGTGGTCATTTTTTAATCACCACCTTTTCTTCTGATTTTAACTACTTTTAGAGAACATTTCTTAGAATTCCTAGACACTCAATTCCATGCAAACAAGCAAGCTCCAAGCATCCATTTTTCCTCTTTAGCTAAAGGGGGGCTGATTTACTAAAATAAAGTCTTAGAAAGTAAACATAAAAGAAACAAACGAGAATGAGAAAATAGAGAGAGATGGCAACAATCATCATATCGACCATCCACACTCTGTCCTTTCAGTTCTGCTTTATGGGGCCAACCACTTCAACGCCCCAGACCATGTCAAACATATACACTGCGTATACCTACCCAATCAAACTTAGATACAGAACGCCATGAAGTTTCAAACAAAACGAAAGCATAAATGCACAGCATATATATAACCCCCTAGCTAGACCACAGCGAATGCACTAGATGCACCTGTGAAATGGTGTATTGATCCAAACAAGCTTTTAGAAGCACCAAAATGACTTATCCGGTATACACCTGGAGCCGCTGTTTCAGGAATTCTCCACTCAATAGTAGCATGACTGTGAGGACTGAGTTTTGATGGCCTCGACCACTTAAAACGCAGACAAAAGTCGTCGTCATCATAAGCCGGAACCCAATTGCCTGAACTATCTAGCATTTCCACGAGAGCAAATGTACCTTGTGTCAGGAGGTCGTTTCTTGGGCAGGCAGACCAGAAAGTGACTGTTACCATCTTACCCTGTCCGTAAGTAGAATTTTCTGGAACATCAATGCTCATGTCACCAAATTTGATACCTATCGGTGTTGTGTCCACCACAACTGGTGGTAGTAAACTGATTTGCTTGTTAAGAAGATCTGGTGGCTGCAGGCCTGGTTTGATGTCTGGGCCACCAATGAGAGCTGTTGCAAGCTTCTTGAACTCCTGAATGTAGGCACTGAGTGTGTGTGGACCAAACAATGTTGAGGCACCCTGAGAGTTACCAGTAAGATGTCAAAAAACAGACTTTCTCTTTTCCCAAGTGTGCCTCTGTGTAAAAAGATGAGGGTCATTTGAATGCAAGTCCTGAATTGATGCATGTATTGGTTATTTAAGAGGGAGCTGTTCTGCTATGTATCAGTGGATTCAATGACAAAGGCCAGATTTCACAGGAATCCACTTTTCCACATGTCCCCAAGTAGTACTGCTTACTATTTTATGGATTGTTTGTTTGCATTACAATACATAGGAATTGAATACATGCGAGGTTAAAAATTAAGATCAAAAGTGATTTTTCAATAAATGAGCTTCATTTTTAACCACCTTATGCATTCAATTCCTATGTATTTTAATGCAAACAAACAAGGCCTTAGAATTGATCTGGGCAGAGCGCATGCTGTCCGCTGCAAAAGTGGTAACAACTAACAACCTCACCAAGCCCTTGCATTTGTACGTCCAGAATATCTGGTGTGAGGATGCTTGTAGCCAAAATTGCCTATCAGATAGTTCCATCTTCCATGTCAATGTTTGATGGTCCAAAAATTAAGTTGAGGTGGAAAAGGTAGAAAAATAGAAACTTTATGCGATGAGGTTCCTGTTTTACGCTGCCTATTGTAGTTTTAAATTAACTGAATGAGTATTTGAACCTTGCTCAGCAATGGGTTTTTAATCGAGGTGGGAAAGACTGAATTTAACGGCATGCACATTATATATATGCATCTATGCATATATGCATGCCTCTCAACTTGATTTTGAGATGAAATGCATATGACATAAATGACAGCGAGGAAGATTTTAACGGCGTACAAAAGACTTCTGTAAGCAATAAAATTGCAGGAATTTTATCTTTTCACGCTCAAGCAAAGCATACCAGGTTTCAAAGAATAAAAAATTCTTGTACTCATATAAATACGTCACCAAGCACACATACCTCGTATCTTTGGATCTGGTATTCCTCAAAGGTGGTCACATACTGAGAATACGAGTTTGTCAGCCCAGCAATGACAATATGAACATTGCTGTCGAACTCTCCATCGCCTCCACTGGTGAGTACTGTTTTCACAGCATCACGGAGACGTCTCCCAGCCATTGTAGTGAATTCTGTAAGGAACAGAACAAAATTCCCACAAGGCTTCTTATCTCAATGTATGCTAGTAGTGGTGGTGGTGGTAGCAGTAGTACTAGTAGAAGCAAAAATGCTCCTTTTGAAACAAAGAAGAAAACATAGGTTTGGAATTATGATCCATGACCTGATGATCTTTAACAGAGGCCATAGTCCATAAAAATGAGTTCCCTTTTCCTGTGTTACAGAATGTTGAATAGATGGTGCTATCACCACGAATGGAACAACTACCAAAATCTCCCAGGATGGAATGGCCTAACCCTTTGAACAGAATGCAATTGATGATAAAGAAAATACCACAATGACATTTATCATCACAGGAAAGCATGATGGTTAAGATCTTCCAGTATCAGTGATCATTGGGGCTAGGGTCCATTCACTCCATCCACAGAGAGTCCAATTGGATCAACAATCTAGATTGCAGAATCTAAACCTCACTTTTTATGGACTTGGTACCTGAGCGCACTGCATTTCTCAGGGATGACATGCTTCCCCAAAGATTTGAAGGGATACTAGACTTGGGTAACAAAGCAAAGGAGGGAAAGCTTCTGATTTATGCAAATGCTTCATGTATAGATGATAGCTAATTGAGAAATTGCAATAATCTCATGAAGCATAAAACCATAAATATTTTTTCTTTTTCTTCCTTTTTTCCCCCCTTTTTGGTATCTTTGTTCTCTCGAAGGATCAGAAAATCACAGCTTTAAACTAAAAGTTAAAGGAAACACCTCCAGGAACGCTGAGGATGACCAGTTGCCCCATACGGAGTATCTGAATTGGAAGTATTGAGGGCTGCAGAAAACATGATGCTCGTAAGTAAAACTGATCCTGCACACTTGCCAAAAGTAAAGAGACACTCAAAGTAGATACATATTGATTTTTTTTTTCCAATTGATATATAATACAGTTTACATTCCACAAAGGCGAGAAAATGAAGGTTTTCAAAATGTCAACAAATGAAGGTTTTACCTCTCACAATCCATGAGAGGTACCTCTTAGCAGAACATGAGCCATATATAGATAGATAGATGACATTTGCTCCTGTGCATCCCGTGTGCATAATTACCATGCAAGTTGCATATTATTGTTATTTAAGTAATCTAGAATTAAGGAAGATGGTTCATGATGCAGTTTGAATGTGAAGTTGGGCATGGCTTCTTTGTAGAACAAGACATAACCCAGAGAGTAGAAACAAAGGGCAACTTGTTACAAACATCTGTCATGCTCTTGCTCTACAACTGTTGCATGAGAAAAACCTGCAAGTCGGAAAAGATTACGGACCGACTTAAGGACAAATGATATACCTAGGGGTGCGCTCACCAATTTATAGTGTGCTTAATATACCATTTTTTATTGCATGGTAAGAAGCAACTCACCGCCCATGCATATGGCTCTTTCATTTCGCCAGTATCAAGTAAAATTGGTTTTGGACGTTGACAATCAATCTGCTCCTTATTTGGTGTCTTCAATACATCCCGCACCAATCTCCAGAAAGGATTACCCTGACAGAATCAGGTAAAAATTTAATTTCAACTAGATGCAAACTGCCATTTTACAAGGATCATAGAAGCCAAATAATGCTTTCATAAAAGTGTCAGTTACCTTGTCATCTCCTTGTGTGAAATCAAAAGCTCCAGGACCATCGGTGGTGCCGGCAGCAAAGGCAAATCCCATAGCAGCAGGGCACGTTTTGACCACCTCAGGACCTCCTTCACTTGAAGGAATTGAAACTTCAAGATTTGAGAAGTCTAAATAAGTATGACGATAATCAACCTTCCCATGTAATTGCTCAGATGCTTTATTGAACAGTTCCACAGCTTTTCTAAATTGTCTGTCTCCAATGATATGTGTGCTTTCAAATTCATCTGGGTAACTGGAAGACAAACCAAAAGTGACATTCTTAAATCACACACGTAAGCACCTACAAATTACATGATCTGCAACCAATGTGAGAATAGAAGAGTTACATGATCGGCACCCCAAAGATATACATAGAATTCTCCTACCCAGATTACAGATATAAGGGATCAATGGTCCACAGATCATCTACAAAAGAAAAGAAAAGAAGGAAAACTCTGGACATCTGCACGGTTGAAGTAATGAGCCCCACCATGGAAAGGCCATGCTCCAAAAATCGCCCGAAAATTGGAGATCCCAGCCATCCAATACTTGGCACTATTTCTAGAATGCGGGCTATTGTCCATTTTCGTTCTTAACCATCCATTTCCAAGCCATCTATTAGACAGTTACTATTGTCCCAGTGATCATATAGTAGAACCTGACAACGAACCCCATTTTAAGGATTGAATACTATACGTATCCTTGAGTACAGTTATCATAAAGTTACTTATCAGCATGCACTTTAGAAATGCAAGCAAGTACAGTGCTGTTACCCTGGGCCACGGCCATAACACAGCTCATTCTTTCCATTGCAAGTACTGTGGTTGAAATCACAAGGTAGTCCAGTGTCTATGCAGAAAGCACCACGCACATTCGGGCTAACATCTCCACAATTCGATTGACAAAATGCAGATATAAATCTTGGTCTGTCAACCTCACTGAGAGCACGCCTAACACGCTGAGTGGTACTAAGTGACCTTTTCACTGGCTTTCCACCAGTAGCCTGGAAGGAAGCCGCAAGCTCCATCAACTTTTTACCTGTACAACAATCAATTAGTGAGAAAATCTAGTGTTCCCTATATATCAGTGAGTCAACTATCACACACATGTTACTGAATTTTTTTTCCTATGTTGGGTAGGATGTCTGGCTGTTTCTTTGTATTCTTCGTTTTCCTGACTTCAATATAATTTTCAAGTTACCAATAAAATAAAATAAAAAACTATCATTCACGTGCCATGAGTTTACAAGATCTGAACCACTCACCCAGCCAAATTTACAGCAAGGAAAAAAAATATACCATAAGGTAAAAGAAAGGTATAAAAAAATTAAGGTAATATGTATATGTCTCAACAAGCCACCCATCTGACTGAAAACCACCATTGGATTTGAGAACTGAATTTATTAAATGGTAAATCCCCTCCCCTTCCTTCTTTTTCTGTCCTTCCCAACAAACACCCCCCCAATTTGAACGCTATCCTCCATTGTAACAGATGATGATAAAAATATGCACTTATCAAACTGTTTAAACTTCGTGGCCCAAAAATCAGGTGCAAGGATGTTCTGATTATAGTGATATTTGGCTAACTGTGATCCATATCATACCCTCCACTACCCCATGATTGGCATGTGGGCTGCACAAACTGTGGTTGATGATGGAACTTTTCAAAAGATGGGCCATGCCATTGATAGATGGTGGTTGATACATTCCTCCTTACAAAATAAATATGCAGGACATGGCCTTTGAATGTGAAGGTATTAACCACTTTGGCCCAACTGTCTCTCAAGCTAACGTTTTGGCTTGTGTTTATTATTTAGAAAATAATAATAACAATAACACAAAATGAAAAGAATAAACTATAGCAAATCCTTTGTGACCTACATTTTACGGCGCAATTAAACAGTCTGATCCATACACCATGAGTGCAAACCAAAAACTTCATCGTTGTCATCAAAGCCTTGTCCCAACTATGTTGCGTCAGCTACATGAATTCTATCTATCATGAGCTAAATCCTCAGGTAGGTTGCACTTCTTTAGATCTATCCTAACCACTTCCATCCATGTCCTCTTCAGCCCACCCCTTTTCCTTAAGGGTTCATCAACCTATATAGAAAAACTTTTCCTCACCAGCCCGTTGTTCGCCCATGTTGGACATGTCCAAAACCATCTCAAATGAGTTTCTCTTAATTTATCACCTATTGATGCTACCTCCAAGTGCTCCCGAATGTGCTCATTTCTGATTGTATCTTTCCTAGCTTTACCACACATCCATCTCAACATTCTAATTCGTAACTTGTTAAAAACATCAATAAAATAAAATGTGCTTTGCTAAAACAAAAACATTTTTAAGCACATTCTAATGAATTCAATGAAGAAGTGTGATTTTTATTTTATTTTACTTTATTTCTTTATAATATTATTTTTTTGGGAGGGGTTTGTTGTGCAAATACGCTAATCTTTTGAAATTTATGAAGTCACATGTTTATTTAGTTAAACAAGTTTCTTCTCTTAAAAAAAGAGAGTTTTTCCACCTCGACTAGTTACTATCGTAGATGGGTTATAGCTCAAAGACCACATTCTTTAGATAATTTCAACTGTCCAATTTCTTCCATTACACTCCACAAAGGGAAGAAAAACTGTCCAATTGAAAAAAAAAAAATTAAGAGAAGGCAAGTGGAAGTTTAGAATTGTATCCTAAATTCCTAATCATTCAATTCCTTCCCTGAAAAGTTACCTAATCAAATGGTTGGAATTTTTTTTTTAATTTATTTATCAGTTAAATGGTTAGAATTGTGAAGAGTGTGTTTTTAGGCTATCGCCCATTTAATGTAGAGACTGCCAAGTGATTTGCTTGGATTTACTAAAATTTGTCGTGTGCATGGAGAAAGATTAATAGGCAATGATATGGTAATTAATTTAAAAAATATGAGAAACACTGCAGTCACGCAGGATAAGATCTTCATCAGTAAAAAATGAAGCAAGAAACAGAAAGGCAGTGGAACAGTAAAAAAGGAAATTAACTATGTAACGTACGGTTTTCATGTGGATCGGGGATTATGCTTGACACTCGTCTTGGAAATCCATTCAATTTACTTGGGGCAGTACGTAATGCATCGGGGTACATGCTTTCGGATTCTTCAAGAAAACCAATCTGCTCAGACCAGTCCTCCATGAAGCGGGCAGCAGCTCCTTTGTTGTCACCACTTATCAATGAATTTGTACGACTCATAGAAGTTCCATGAGTTGCAAACCAGTTAAAACTACCAATAGGACCCCATTCCTCATCAACAAACTTCAAGAGGGTCATTTCTTTATCAACATTGTACTTATATTGAGACTTTTCCTGAGGAGGATTGTTGATATAAGCACTAGGACTACGGTTTACACCAGCATCTAGGAGATCACCTGTAAATGACAACTCAAATCTTCAATGGAATCGTAAAAATAATGGTGTTGAAAACAGGTGACATTTTCAACAAATCACAAGTCTACTTGGATACAGCTATGATAACGCAACAGAAAGCAGTAATCTCCAAGATGGAAAGAAGATAAATTTACATAATCACGTCAAAATGAGATTTACATAATTATGTTGAAATGAGAATACCAGCGGCTCGTTATCAGCCAAGATAAATGAACTGAGATAAGAGTCGAGCAAACAAAGAAACAACAAAAAGGCAAAACAAAACCGAATCATCGCTCACCTTTGTTTATAAAAATTGATCCAGGACGGAGATTTTCATGAGCTTCTATAATACTTTGCTCAATGCCATCAACAATTACATCAAATGACTGGCGCACAAACCCAAGAGATGTTACAATGTACACAATATGCTGAAGATAACCCCCTGGCCCTGCATGAGTGTGAATGCCACTAATAGCTACATTCTTTTCATTATACAGGTTTCCATACCTGCCAAAGGGACAACATGAGATTATCCAAAAATGAATGAATGAGGTTAATAATCGCGACATTATTTAAGAAAAAAGAAATTGCATCAGATATGAAGGATAAAGGTAAAATGAGACCGTAGTACAAATTAGGTTAAAGCATTGCATGTACTCTATATCAAAATGAAGTGTGGGGAAGTGAACAAGCAGCCAACATGATTCAACCTTCATATGATAGGATGGGGAAAAAAGAATTCTAGTGCTGAGAGACCTTATGCATAACTTTAGACATAAAATTTCCGCCAAGGTTATAAAAATCAGACTCGAGGCAACTCAGTCCGTTTACAACTGCGCCAGCATGGGGTGCAGCCGAATCCAACCAAAACCCTTGGACCAATAACCTGTAAAAAATGTAAAGAAACCAAAAAAAAAAATCTAAAAATGGAAAATGTAGTTCTGTGATTCTAGAATTTTAAGACTTGTTATATTTCATAAAAAAATAATTAAAAAGTGGTTTTGATCTTATACAATCAATGCAAAAGGCCCCTAAGAGTCTCCACAACCTTTTTCTAACAGAAAAACTAGAAGAAAAGTGTGTCTAGGGCCCAAAACTCATAGGACTCAGCCAACTAGATGACTCGGGTGTGAGTCAATTCAACACTTGACGATTTTTATGGTCATCCAAACTCGGTACAATTGACCAAGAGAAGACGTTGAAAATGCTTGATTATTGACATCTTAGACATGGAAGTTATATGTCTACCAGAAGAAAAATTGCAGTAGCTATAGCTATTTTTTTGAAGGTTAGGAAGTAGGCAAATCGTAGCCTTCTGATGAAATGTAGACTGATGTACAGAGGCATTTAGACATAAATGATGAATAAAAAAAGGGTGTTGAAAATTAAAACATGCTGAGATCAAAACTACCTTGCCTTCAACCTCTCAAGCACTTTGATTGTGACAATTTGTGAAGCCATGCATGCATCGAGATTTACAAATGCAACACGGTGCCCCTGAGGATCTGCCACAATAAATGTGCGAGCTCGCAGCCTAAAGTGAATTCCAGATGTAACCTGTTCAGTATTAGCATATCCCATCATATTGACATCTGCTGCAGGTCCTGTTATGTCATAGCTCCCCAGTCCAACCAAATAATCAGAGTCGGAGAGTGTTCCCTTGCAGCCATGTAGGAAGAAAACAAGGAAAAGGCAGAACCAGGTATTTGCACGTGGGCAATGAATGCCGTGGGCAAAGGGAAACAGGAATCCCATTATAACTAGCAAAGATCCAATAGGCTTCGTTTAATGGTCACCGTATGCATTCATCTGAGAGAAGAAAGAACTTGTGAACATATCCGTAGACGAAATAAACATTAACCTAAAAAATAAGATTGAAGACCCTAGCGACAATGAAATAAATCAGTGGAAATAACAAAATTTCCCCCCTAAAATGAATGGTTGAAATGCCTACTATATTAGAGACCAACCAAAGAGTTAATGCAAACATTCAGCCTTCTCAATACACAGTTTCCACAAAGTCCACCTTGGAAAATTCTCCATTTGGCACCATAGAACTAAAGGATACCATGTGAAATACATCCAGATCGACTTCAGTACTGATAGCCGGTTTGAATGCGCAGATTGTAATATGCATTGGTTCAATGATTCAGAGGTTCAAGCAGTTTATTTGATGGTTAATGCTCTGTGCATATAAAATCTCCCACATGAAAATTTAAAAAAAAAAAATCCAAACACTTATTAGATACGTGACCAACTCAGAGAAGGTTGTAAAACAAAATAGTGCATACATAATGTATGGATTAACTAAAAAGGAAACCTATGTTTGCGTGCCATGTGAGCTTCTAATCTAACGGATTTCCTGTGCATGGATTGTCGACAGTTACTTGTGGTTGTCAATTGTAAAAATGATTTTGATAGTGAATGCATTTGGAAAAGACAGTTTTCTCTCGCATTCCTAATTTTCTTTTTCTGTCTTTGAAACCCAATCCCCCCTTTTTTTTTCTCTCTCTCTCTCTTTACTTATCTAATACTTGTAGAATCAGAAAAAAAGAAAAAGGAAAGGAAGAAAGAAATCCTAAAAGGGCAAGTAGCCAAACACAATCCGAATACTAATCCGATCATCTAGAAATAAATTTAATTTAATCTGCAATCTGTGACTAACAAAGTGCCCGAACAGTCAGGTGATGTCTTTTCTTCACTTTGGGTCAAACATGACAAATCATATCCTAAGAAGAAGCCGTGGTTCATCAATAATATCAATTTGATCTCAAGTGTCGGGTAACTCCTAACATCATATCCAATTCCTGCAACTCCTCGGACGCTCTGATGATTATAAAAACACATACCACTCCACAAGAGCTTAACACTAGTCTAAGGGTACATCTAAACACGACTGGGAATTAATAACTACCGACATCATATTCATCTCCGGACTCTGAAAAGGGGGAAAAAGAGAGAAAGAGAACCTCGTCAATTTCCAATGCCCTAACCACAGACTTTGATATTTCAGTGTGAAAATAAATATTGAAGAACCTGCAGCTCTTGAGAGAAGAGACTTCAACTTCAAAGATGGATGGATGGCTGCATATTTTAGGAGGAAGTGATGGTGAGGAAGAATATTGAGTACGCGTCGTCTGCGTCTCTGGCCTTCTTCCACAAGCATGAAAAGTGTGGGTTGCACAATTGGAGTTGGAGACGTGGTGACTAACTGAATATAGCTGACAGTCAGAGGCGCACGACTGTTAGGTCACGACTTTTTAACACCCCCTCCATCAATTCATTGCGGGGATGACAATGCCTCGGCCGAGGACGCAGTGGAGTTGCGGTTGCGGATGCGGACGGACACTGGTTAAGACATGGCTCGCTGGACTCAGAGCGTGGGAGCCCTGGCAAGACACCGTGACCGGGTCGCGGCACGGTACTAAGATAATGGGTTCGATGTTGGTTTGTCTTTTGTCTGGGAGCAAAAATCTCTCGGGAGGGAATTGGATTATATGTTTAAAAAATTTCATACTCTCAATTGTATGAATATTTAAAATAGGCCAATGTTCCTGTGCAGACGCCTCCCACCATTTTTTCTCATGGTGAGAGAGGCAACTTGATGGGCGTGACACCCTTTCATTGGTGGACCACAAACTTAATGATTTTATTTAAAAAAAAAATCTTAATTTAACAGTCTAATTCATTTGAATCGGAGAAAACTCAATAGATCTGAAATAATTTCGGAGGAGGGTGTTTTTCATGTGTGCGTGTGATTTGGATTATAAGGTGGGCTCTACTAATACTATATTGCTTTCATCGTAATATGGTGAGAGGCACATGCATAAAAAATATTCTCTTTAACATAAAAATCTAAATGAGTCATAAAAAAAATGCTTAATAAATTTTTTATGGTCACGAGTTGCATATATATATATATATATATATATTTATGATGAGAGGCTTAGAAACCACTACTCATTGTAGTGAGTTTTTTTATTTAAAAAAGTGTACAGCACTTTCACACCTATGCAATGAATTTTCATATAAATATTACTTCATTTACACACTGATTTTTATGTCGCATGTCCAAAAAAGGAGTGAAAAAAGGCTGCATAAATGTTAAGCAAGCGTATCATTGCAGGTATAATCGGTGCAAACAAACAACCCACACAACATATTTTAGTTTTTGGTAAGAGAAGTCGGAAAAAAAAAATCATTCTTTCATCAAGTGCAAAATAAAAATATAATTTTCTTCAGAACGTATCATTTCTTTCTATTTTTCATCTCACCATTATTATCTTTTAACCAAATCGACCACTAAATCTTTTTTTTTATTAAAGAAAGAACCTACATATTGTGAATTAAAAAGAAGCTTTCACTATTCACTATCTGCAATTTTTTGTCCTTCTCTATTAAAAAGGTACAGGTTTAATTAGGTAAAGGTTGAAATGAACTTCTCAAGAATTGTAGTGTTTTTAGTGTACTGCTGCCGAGCTTGCAATAAAACTTAAGCTACATTTTGAACACTTCCAAACTTAATGGAAAATCTATCACCAATCAATCAAAAGAAAAATTCCAAGATAAATGAACTGTGTCAATTTCCAAGAGACCATTTAGAAGTCTATAAGGAAAAGGCCCAGGGCCACGATTGATTAAGGGGCATGCAATTCATGAGGAACTCCAATCAGTTCAGCCAGGTCCCACTTTAAGTAAAAAGGAATCCACTTGCTTCGAATCCTTCCTCTTTTTTTTTTCTTCTGTTTAGACTAGAATATTAGAAATAATACTGCCGATTCATTCACACTAATCAAGAACCAAACAACGAAAGCCCCATAACTTCCAAAAAATAAAACCAGGGAAGAACGAACAAAAAGCATTTTCAGGTAAAATCTATATACACATGTTCATTAAACCCTTGGAGTTCACTAGATATGGGCTACAAAAAAAAAAAGAAAAAACGTAACTATTGATTCTTTTATTGTATTTTATGTTAATTGGAAATGGAAATGTCTTACGACTTTATTTGGACACTCACGCAGCTTTACCGCTGCTAGGTTGGGCAGTAAATTTGCATTTTCAAGTTTTCCTCCGCTCTGAGAGGAGGAAAACTGGAAATTGAATGAAAGGTCTTACGACCTTATTTGGACACTCACGCAGCTTTACCGCTCCTTGCATGGGCGATAAAGTCGCATGTTCCAGTTTTCATCCGCTCTGAGAGGAGGAAAACCGGAAAACTCGCATTTTCTAGTTTTCCTCTGCTGTGAGAGGAGGAAAATCGGAAATTGCAGAAAAACACACTCTACCGCTTTACTGCTGCTGACATGGGCGGTAAACTCGCATTTTCCAGATTTCCTCCTCTCAGAACCGGAAATTGCAGGAAATCTCTTGTAACTTTATTTGGACACTCATGCAGCTTTACCTCTGTTGGCATTGGCGGTAAATTTACAATTTTTCCAGTTTTCCTCCACTTAGAGAGGAGGAAAACCCAAAATTGAAAATATACTGTGGATACATACGGCGGAAATATTGCAAACCAATTATTTAGCCTTTTTTTTTTCCTTCTTTTACTTGTTGGTGGGTCACGGGACGGGGCTTAGTTCACAAAATGATTATAGATGGACGTGTGAATAACAATCAGATGAAATAATATCAAATCACAATAATTAAACAAAACTTGTTCACACCTAGCTTGTTCTTTTGCTTCTCGCTCATTAAAAGATTATCCTCGGCAATCTTAGGCTCCAGGGTTAGTTAAAAACATGAGCAGAAAGAAAAAAAAAATCTAATATAGTTTGGTTAAATTACACATAACGAAGACACCATCAATAATGAACCAGGGTAGCCTGCTTGATGCAACCTACCAAACTTATTGGACCAACTTATATGATAAATGTAGTTTAGGGTAATTTCCAACAAGCTACTCAACCCATGAAATGATTAAAACCCAACCCCATCTTATTGTACTTCGACCCGCCACCCCCTAAAATGATATGTGATTTCTCGGTTTGGGTTGGCATTTTCAACGCAAGTTACAATAAGGTTTGGTTCGGGGATTTCATGGATTCCTTTTGTAAATAAGGTCTCAGCCTCTTTTCTCTAGCATCCATACAGCCTCCGATTTCTTGATTTTTTTTGAAAAAATAATTATTATTATGCTTTCGTCTTCATTGTTTGTTTGTTTGTTTGTTTTTAGCTTCCGTCCACCACCGGATCAATTATAATAAGGAATTAATTACCGTAACTCTTAATTCGGTCCAAAGTTTCACCATTTGAAATTCCCAAATGGCCAGACATGAATTTCAAAATTCTAATTATAAAAAACCCTAGATGACTCTTGCACGGTGTGAACTCTGAAGGATTCTTGGTCCCTTTCTTTAATTCATGAGTCCCCTCTTGCGGGGCTCGCTAGGGGGGTAAATGTAATGAGACAATTGGTTTGTATAATGGTATAAATGATTATACCAACCAAATTACACCATAATTTACATGGAACTTAAAATTTTACACCATATACAAATTACACCATAATTTACATAGAACTTAGATCCATAATGGGAGGAATGATCCTAAGCACAAATTTGTAGGGTGCATCACCATCCAACCAAGACTAAGCAAATAATGAGGCTTAACAGCCGCATGGTCTGTTTTTAATAGCGAACAGAGTACTATGTGCCCCCATAGTTGAATTTGCCCACATTTGAATCTTTAACTATATTATGTAACTTTAAATGACAAACTCCAGTGACATGAATATGTATATATAGACACACACACACACACACACACACACACACACACTGGTGTTCAAGACTTCTATATGAATACAAATGAAATTGGCCTCCTTCCTAGGCTTATTACTTATCAAAAGAATACCTAAGGTACATGAAAATTATTTGCATCTCACACAGCCAAGAGCCGACTATAGTGCTCAAAAGAAAGGGGATTAGAAACAGAAAAGCATAGCTCATCATTCTCTATTGTTGCATCTGCAATTGTTCTCACATCTTCATGAACATCTAAGTGGAAAAGTTGCATTACCATATAAAACAATCAGAAAAAAAAATAACTAGTTAAAAATTAATACAATAAAAAGACTAATCCATTGGTAGCTCAAAAGGGAGGCACCTCCCTCTCCATAGAAAAGCTTCGTCTTCTCGGTGAAGAATTTTGATTATAGAATACAAAATTCCAGTCCAACAAACACATCACATAGGACCTCATTTTAAATAGTTTCTTTATGCTTCAATAAAAAAATAACTCAACATTAGATTCTATATGTTGAATTAGTGTTTAAAATTAATATTATATTGAATTGGCCCATGCCTTCATCTCCAGCAAATTCATCAGGTGCAAAATAAAAGTATAATTTTCTTCAAAAGGCATCATTCCTTTCTATTTTTCATCTCACCACTATTATCTTTTAACCAAATCGACCACTAAATCTTTTGTGAATTAAAAAGAAGCTTTCACTATTCACTATCTGCAATTTTTTGTCCTTCTCTATTAAAAAGGTACAGGTTTAATTAGGTAAATGTTGAAATGAACTTCTCAAGAATTGTAGTGTTTTTAGTGTACTGCTGCCGAGCTTGCAATAAAACTTAAGCTACATTTTGAACACTTCCAAACTTAATGGAAAATCTATCACCAATCAATCGAAAGAAAAATTCCAAGATAAATGAACTGTGTCAATTTCCAAGAGACCATTTAGAAGTCTATAAGGAAAAGGCCCAGGGCCACGATTGATTAAGGGGCATGCAATTCATGAGGAACTCCAATCAGTTCAGCCAGGTCCCACTTTAAGTAAAAAGGAATCCACTTGCTTCGAATCCTTCCTCTTTTTTTTTTCTTCTGTTTAGACTAGAATATTAGAAATAATACTGCTGATTCATTCACACTAATCAAGAACCAAACAACGAAAGCCCCATAACTTCCAAAAAATAAAACCAGGGAAGAACGAACAAAAAGCATTTTCAGGTAAAATCTATATGCACAAGTTCATTAAACCCTTGGAGTTCACTAGATATGGGCTACAAAAAAAAAAAAAAAGAAAAGAAAAAACGTAACTATTGATTCTTTCATTATATTTTATGTTAATTGGAAATGGAAATGTCTTACGACTTTATTTGGACACTCACGCAGCTTTACCGCTGCTGGCTTGGGCAGTAAATTTGCATTTTCTAGTTTTCCTCCGCTCTGAGAGGAGGAAAACTGGAAATTGAATGAAAGGTCTTACGTCCTTATTTGGACACTCACGCAGCTTTACCGCTGCTTGCATGGGCGATAAAGTCGCATGTTCCAGTTTTCATCCGCTCTGAGAGGAGGAAAACCGGAAAACTCGCATTTTTCAGTTTTCCTCCGCTGTGAGAGGAGGAAAACCGGAAATTGCAGAAAAACACACTCTACCGCTTTACTGCTGCTGACATGGGCGGTAAACTCGCATTTTCCAGATTTCCTCCTCTCAGAACGGAAATTGCAGGAAATCTCTTGTAACTTTATTTGGACATTCATGCAGCTTTACCTCTGCTGGCATTGGCGGTAAATTTACAATTTTTCCGGTTTTCCTCCACTTAGAGAGGAGGAAAACCCAAAATTGAAAATATACTGCGGATACATACGGCGGAAATATTGCAAATCGATTATTTAGCCTTTTTTTTTCCTTCTTTTACTTGTTGGTGGGTCGCGGGACGGGGCTTAGTTCACAAAATGATTATAGATGGACGTGTGAATAACAATCAAATGAAATAATATCAAATCACAATAATCAAACAAAACTTGTTCACACCTAGCTTGTTCTTTTGCTTCTCGCTCATTAAAAGATTATCCTCGGCAATCTTAGGCTCCAGGGTTAGTTAAAAACATGAGCAGAAAGAAAAAAAAAATCTAATATAGTTTGGTTAAATTACACATAACTAAGACACCATCAATAATGAACCAGGGTAGCCTACTTGATGCAACCTACCAAACTTATTGGACCAACTTATATGATAAATGTAGTTTAGGGTAATTTCCAACAAGCTACTCAACCCATGAAATGATTAAAACCCAACCCCATCTTATTGTACTTCGACCCGCCACCCCCTAAAATGATATGTGATTTCTCAGTTTGGGTTGGCATTTTCAACGCAAGTTACAATAAGGTTTGGTTCGGGGATTTCAGGGATTCCTTTTGTAAATAAGGTCTCAACCTCTTTTCTCTAGCATCCATACAGCCTCCGATTTCTTGATTTTTTTTGAAAAAATAATTATTATTATGTTTTCGTCTTCATTGTTTGTTTGTTTTTAGCTTCCGTCCACCACCGGATCAATTATAATAAGGAATTAATTACCGTAACTCTTAATTCGGTCCAAAGTTTCACCATTTGAAATTCCCAAACGGCCAGACATGAATTTCAAAATTCTAATTATAAAAAACCCCAGATGACTCTTGCACGGTGTGAACTCTGAAGGATTCTTGGTCCCTTTCTTTAATTCATGAGTCCCCTCTTGCGGGGCTCGCTAGGGGGAAAAAATGTAATGAGACAATTGGTTTGTATAATGGTATAAATGATTATACCAACCAAATTACACCATAATTTACATGGAACTTAAAATTTTACACCATATACAAATTACACCATAATTTACATAGAACTTAGATCCATAATGGGAGGAATGATCCTAAGCACAAATTTGTAGGGTGCATCACCATCCAACCAAGACTAAGCAAATAATGAGGCTTAACAGCCGCATGGTCTGTTTTTAATAGCGAAAAGAGTACTATGTGCCCCCATAGTTGAATTTGCCCACAGTTGAATCTTTAACTATATTATGTAACTTTAAATGACAAACTCCAGTGACATGAATATGTATATATAGACACACACACACACACACACACACACACACACACACACACACACACACTGGTGTTCAAGACTTCTATATGAATACAAATGAAATTGGCCTCCTTCCTAGACTTATTACTTATCAAAAGAATACCTAAGGTACATGAAAATTATTTGCATCTCACACAGCCAAGAGCCGACTATAGTGCTCAAAAGAAAGGGGATTAGAAACAGAAAAGCATAGCTCATCATTCTCTATTGTTGCATCTACAATTGTTCTCACATCTTCATGAACATCTAAGTGGAAAAGTTGCATTACCATATAAAACAATCAGAAAAAAAAATAACTAGTTAAAAATTAATACAATAAAAAGACTAATCCATTGGTAGCTCAAAAGGGAGGCACCTCCCTCTCCATAGAAAAGCTTCGTCTTCTCGGTGAAGAATTTTGATTATAGAATACAAAATTCCAGTCCAACAAACACATCACATAGGACCTCATTTTAAATAGTTCTTTATGCTTCAATAAAAAAATAACTCAACGTTAGATTCTATATGTTGAATTAGTGTTTAAAATTAATATTATATCGAATTGGCCCATGCCTTCATCTCCAGCAAATTCATCAGGTGCAAAATAAAAGTATAATTTTCTTCAAAAGGCATCATTCCTTTCTATTTTTCATCTCACCACTATTATCTTTTAACCAAATCGACCACTAAATCTTTTGTGAATTAAAAAGAAGCTTTCACTATTCACTATCTACAATTTTTTGTCCTTCTCTATTAAAAAGGTACAGGTTTAATTAGGTAAATGTTGAAATGAACTTCTCAAGAATTGTAGTGTTTTTAGTGTACTGCTGTCAAGACTTGCAATAAAACTTAAACTGCATTTTAAACACTTCCAAACTTAATGGAAAATCTATCACCAATCAATAAAAAGAAAAATGCCAAGATAAATGAACTGCGTCAATTTCCAAGAGACCATTTAGAAGTCTATAAGGAAAAGGCCCAGAGCCACAATTGGTTAAGGGGCATGCAATTCATAGGGAAGTCCAATCAGTTCAACCAGGTCCCACTTTAAGTAAAAAGGAATCCACTTGCTTCAAATCCTTCCTTTTTTTTTTTTTTCTTCTGTTTAGACTAGAATATTAGAAATAATACCGTCGATTCATTCACATTAATCAAGAACCGAACAGCAAAAGCCCCATAACTTCCAAAAAATAGAACCAGGGAAGAATGACCAAAAGGCATTTTCAGGTAAAATCTAGATGCACAAGTTCATTAAACCCTTAGAGTTCACTAGATATGGGCTACAAAAAAAAAAAAAAAACCATAACTATTGATTCTTTCATTATATTTTATGTTAATTGGAAATGGAAAGGTCTTACGACTTTATTTGGACACTCACGCAGCTTTACCGCTGCTGGCCTGGGTAGTAAACTTGTATTTTCTAGTTTTCCTCCGCTCTAAGAGGAGGAAAACATGAAATTGAAGGAAAGGTCTTACAACGTGATTTGTACACTCTCGCAGCTTTACCGTTGCTTGCATTGGTTGTAAAGTCGCATGTTCCAATTTTCACCCACTCCGAGAGGAGGAAAACCGGAAAGTACAAACAAGCACACTCCACAGCTTTACCGCTGCTGCCATGGGTGGTAAACTCAGATTTTCCAGATTTCCTCCTCTCTGAGAGGAGGAAAACCGGAAATTGCAGTAAACCTCTTGTAACTTTATTTTGACACTCACGCAACTTTACCTCTGCTGGCATTGGTGGTAAACTTACAATTTTTCCGGTTTTCCTCCGCTCAGAGAGGAGGAAAACCCAAAATTGAAAATATACCGCGAATACATACGGCGGAAATATTGCAAACCGATTCTTTAGCCTTTTTTTCATCCTTCTTTTACTTGTTGGTGGGTCGCGGGACGGGGCTTATGTTCATTGTTTTTTTTTTTTTTTTTCCTTGTGTTTTTTATGAGGCACCATTTTTATGAGAAACACATAACTATAAACAACTAAGATTTCCCAACATCGCAAAAAAGAAATTATTTTTCTACAAGAGAGGGTTGGAACTTTGAAATACTTTTTCCCACAAAAGATTAAGGCAGAAAGAGAAAGGACTTTTGTAAATGTCATATGAGAAATGCTCTCCTATAAGCAATATTATTTGCAGTCTGCTTCTTGAAACCCATTTTGGTACACCTTTCATTAGTACAACCACCTTCATAGTATTATCCCCCATTATCTAATGTTAAGCTTAATTTTATTGTCACCATACCTTTTATGCATCATTGGATTGATGCAGAGGAAACTGCATATTTTTCATATGCAAACTGCTCATGGGCCCTACTTAGATGCCCATTAATGCGGGGTACGTAAATTAACATTCAATGCAAATACACATCTAGAAGGAAAAAATGAATGTAAATCTGGACCAATATCCCAAGGGAGGGACTCAGGGAACCCCTTTAATCCCATCATCACGTGATAAACTTACCCAAACACATGTGTATGGGTTTGTGAGTTTGCTTCGGGGAATAGTTTTGTTGGGTTATATAAACCATGGTAGCTTAGTTGGCCTAAGACTACAATTTCCATTCAAATGTTGTGAGTTCGAAACTGTACTACCACATTCTATAAGGGAGTCTACCCGGCTTCTTTTTAGGCCCGGAGGAATTAGTTTAGCCTAAAGGTTTGGGAACCTTCCGATAACAAAAAAAAAAAAAACTGTAAAAAAAAGGTCATATAAAGATTTTGAAAAATATTTTGAGATTATGGGTCCTTCGAATCCTTTTTTGACATTAGGTAAACATTACGAGCCTCTTTTGAAAATTTCACTGTAATTACTTTTTGTTAAACATCAACCAATCTTCAGGTTTACTTGCAAAAAATCCCAGGGCTACCCACCCATTCTCCCGCAACTTCCCTCACCATCACCGCTGGTTGCGTTACGCCTCATTTCCTGATTAATCGTATTCATTTTCTCTCTCTCCCTCTCTCATAAATTCTCCAAGATTATCACCTCAACCGTTCCCTTTTTGCAATTTTGAGGAAGTTGCAAGGTCGAGTTCCAAGGCAGTGGTTTCTTATTCGAATCGACCCCGAAAAATCTCCTCACTTCAGTTCCAAAGCAACAAGGTATGTATCATATCATTTTTCTCTATCCTCTTCACTCGAATTCGAATTCCCTCATAGATTTGAATAAAAACATCTTAACTAGTGTCTGATTTCACGGTTTAATACTCAAATATTACCCCTGGGCGAGCCCTAGATTCTTTTCTCTGGGTAAATCTCTGTTGAGGAAATAAATTACAAGTGGTGCCCTTTAAATCTTTTTTTTTTTTTTTTCTTGTGATTAATGTCAGAATCTTAGCTAGATCAGGGCTACAAGTTTCAACTATCTAATGATGTTACACGTGCACAAACACAGGAGATGGAAAAAAAATTAAAATAAAATAAGAGTGGCAAAACTAGGAAAGATAGAATAAAAATTGAGTGTATTTGGGAGTGCTGGATAGCATCATTATGTGATTAATGGAGAAAGACTTGTTTGAGATGATTTAGACTTGTCCAGGGCACCCCAACAACACAGCACCAGTGAGAAGAAGTTTCTCCATGCAGATTGATGGCCCCTCCAGGAAAAGGGGTAGGCCGAAGAGGATGTGAATGGAGTTAGCATGGATAGATTCGAAGAAGTATAACACATTTTAAGGATTTGGCCCAAGAGAGACTTGAATGGCAAAATAGAATTCATGTATGTATATCTGACCCTAACATAGCTGGGACAAGGCTTTAATGATGATGATATATTGCATGGCTGTTGTGCCACAACAGACTCTAATGCTAAATCTCCACTTGGGCCTAGACTGAAAACAGGGCTTTTTGGAGATGGTTTTTTTCCCTTCCCTATTCAGGGGCGGACCCATGTGTTATGATGATCTGGGGCAGTCGCCCCAGCTCATATCTGGTGGTAATCGACATGAAGTTGAACAATGCTCTGCACCATGCACGACATGTGCCCCATGTATGTGGGAAGATCGCCCCACATGTCCCTCCGACCAATGCAAAGTAACTCCCAAAAAGAAAAATGACTTAGTGTAATGATTACTTTTCACCGACACACATGAAATTTTGAAACTGTAAACTAGGAATGTAAACAAGTGTGCGTCACTGCAAAAAATCTCTATCTTCGACGAATGATGAATTAGGTGGGGAGAGAGAAAAGAAAGGTAAATCTGTTTCTTAAGAAAGTTGACAGCAACAAAGTGGTGGAATCTGCTGCAACCCAGAAATGTACAATCTTTTTTGTCATGTTCTTAGCCCACATTTTTTTATGGACGATCCAACCGTTACTATTGCTAATCACCCCTTGTTTTCTCATCTTAGAATTTAATTGCCGATCAGTACATCACCTGATCAGTAGTGGAAATGTCTGGTAAGTTGTAAATAGATGGCCTTTTGACGGAACACAAGCAACCGACACTATGCCACGTCTCCATTCCCTCGGCCTCTCTCCCAACCCATCTCTCTCAATGCCCAGCCCCATAACCCCATCATCACTGGCATCATCATCAAACCTGTCCACAAAACCCACCAGAATCACATTTCAAACCCTCCCACTCCCATACCAAAATCTCCCCCTCCAATTCAATTCATGGAGAAGATCCTCTACCTTGAGATCATGGGTGTGGATGGTGATTGCAACATAAACTTTTAGTGTCATGTGAGTGCGGCATAGAGGAGAGTATCTAAAAGTGTAATGACAATATATGAGTGTCCTGTGGTATGGCTTGTTTGGTCATGCCACTTTGTAATGCAACGTATATGTAAGGTGCCCTTTGTATAAATAGTGTTAATAAAAATTAAAGGGTTTATTTTATAAAAATTATTGTGAGTTGTGTTGAGTAGAGTCTTGCTCCATCTTAATTTTCCTATACTTCGATATATGTCATTTGAAAAGATTCTCTTCACTGATTGAGCTTCTGCAGACTAATTCCAATTTTCATTGCCCGTCATTGTCTGGCCCCACCCAAACGAAAACCCTGGGTCCATCACTGTCCCTATTCATGGTCACAAAATGTAGAGAGGATTAACAACGAACATTTATTTATTGTTAGGATTTTTTGATTTAAATTATAATGTTTTCATCACTTTGGTTGATCTATTAACAGTTGCTCTTGAAATCTGTTATTTTAGGTTGTGGGTATTTGACTATTATTTAAGGTCACATTGCATCTTAACCATATAGCTGTGCTCACTGCACTCAAAAACTCACATAGGATGGTTTATCTGGAAGTATCGAAACTCACATTTTGCAATACTTCATTATTGATGGGACACAATCCATCTGAATTTATGAAAAATATAAAATAAAGTCTCTGCATCTAAAAAGAAGCCAACTCTTATTTTTTATTTTTTGCTAAAGAGGGAATAAAAAGAAGCCAACTTAGTTGCTGAATTGTTAGCTCAATCCAGGGTGGACAGAGAAACATTGTTTATAGGGTCTTCATTATGGGGCTTGATTCTTTTACATTTTTGTTGATAATACTATATGCATGTATTTGAAAATGGTAATGGGTTTTAATTAAAAATGCTAATTACATGAGAGGAGCCACTAGAATAAAACAATAAAGAACTGGAATGATTCTTGAGGTGTCTAACCCTGACCACATTCCTTCCAGCACCCCAAAAATGAGACAGTCATGCCAAAGAACTTTTGATGTTACTGAGTTGGTGGATCGTTAGTAGCTTGAGGTAGGAGATGAAGCAGCAGCCCCTGGATGAAGGCGGCTTTGTTTTCCTTTTATACCATGTCCTATTGACAATGTTTCAGTACATGCCAATATGACACAACTCTCCTCCTTTCCCATAGTTCAGACTGGCACATGGAGTACCAAGCACCAACATTGAAACCGGTCAAAGTGCTCAATTTCTTCTACAGATTATCATTTTTTTTTTTAAACCGCACCAATGCTTTATGTGGATTTATATTTTACTTGGAGTAAACTTACAATGGGCAAGTGGACCATTAGCTTGACATGGCAAGTACCACATGTGGGGGCAAGTTTTGTCTACCGAAAGCATTCATAGATTTGGATCACTATGGGTGGATTATATGCTCAAAACTTCCTCTATAAGATTATCTTAATCTGCTGTGTTTTACTCTTTTTTGAGTGCATACTATTGGTGATAATTATCCATCAGCAAGCCTCTCTAACAGAGCTTGGATCATCAGGTAGGAGGCTGGCCAGATGATTGTCTTATATAGTAGTACAGGTGTTTCCACCTGTACCATTGCTGGTTAAACTGAAAATAGATCTTTTGGTTTGAACATCATAATCTCACGCTCAAGTTCTATTCTCAACAAGCTGTTGATGCACTGATATGGTGCATGGTGCATGGTTGAATGATGATATCATGACTGATTTGTGCAGGGATGGGTTTGTGGACATTGCTTGAAGGCTTTCTGCTTCTTGCAAATGCTCTGGCTATATTGAACGAGGATCGGTTCCTTGCACCAAGAGGGTGGAGCTTTTCAGAAGTCTCAGGTGGCAAGACAAAATCACTGAAAGGGCAGGTCATAGGCCTCATTTATGCGGTCCAATTCTTGAGAGTTCCCCTGATTGCTCTCAATACCCTCACCGTTGTTGTCAAGTTGGTGTCTGGTTGAAGTTTGGACAGGCAATGGATGGCTTTGTGCTATTATGAACATATTGGTTTTTGCGAATGACTGTTAAGACTCTGGTTCAGATTGGTTTCTATAGCTTTTGTGTTTTAATCGCAGCGCCTCCCCTTCCACCCCCCTTCACTTTCCAATGTTAATTTTAGAATGCACATGCAATTTCCAAGTCTCCTCTTGTTCAAAATGTAATAATATGCTTATAGAGAATTGAAAATTTGCGGACAGCTTGATACTAGAAAAATGACTGTTGAAGCAAAAGCATCTATAGCAAAGCAGGCCTAAACCAGTTTTTTTGTTATTGCCTTTTCCCCCACTCTCTTGGTTGGTCATTGCCGGCAGGAGCATGTTAAGGTGATCTGAAAAGCCTTTTCCCCCACTCTCTGTGGAGGAAATGCAAATTGGCACATTGTCTAGAAACTGTTGTGGTTTTAGTCTGGTTCAATTACCAACCTTTTTTTATGAAGTAAGATCATGCCAGAGCACTGAATTCAAATGGAAAGGAAAGCTGCACCTGCCACAAAACCTATCAAATTAGATGATTCTCTTGCATTATCTTCTGCAATTCATTGGACTCCAATTAGATCAAAATATAAACTGATTTCTCTCACAAACTTGCTCGTAAACAACCTTTATTAGATATCATTAACAGAGAAGTAACAACATTACAAACATTTCTAGCCTCTACTAGAGAGTCATGCCCATACAACTTTGGAACTAAACAGAGAGACTCTTTCATGACATGATCATTCAATGGGAATCATGATTTCATTAGTCCTGAAAGCAGGCAATGTCCAAGGAGGATTATACCTCCCCAGCAAGAATTGCCCAACTACCTTGTATCCATCTCTCTCCAAGCTCTTCTTCAACTTCTCCACCCTCTCTTCCACCACCTCATCCGTCGCGACCCCACTAAATCTCACCACCCCATATTTCCTCTCCCCCTCCTCTCTTATCACCACCCTTTCGTCCACGGGCAATGGCGCCTCTTCAACCCTCTTATACTTGTCTGGCAACACAAACTGCATGGTCACCAACATCTCCTTCTTACTGCCTGCTTCTGCAACACTTGCACCGGTGCTCTTAGTGATCACGGGTGCCGTCATGGCGATCTTTTCAGCAGTGGAGTCCAGTGACTGGGTTATGACTGGGGCCGTCATGGCGATCTTTTCGGGTTTCTTGTTCTGGGGTTGGCCGAGAGCACCTATATAATTGGCAAGGATGCTGAATCCTCCATCACGATTGCCGCGGAGCTGCGCTGGGTCGTAGGTAACTTGGGCAACAATGGAGGGGGAGTATTTACGGATCTCGTAGTCAGGAGAGGTGTGGAGAACTTGGTACTTCGGTGTTTCGACACCAATCTTGCCAAAGATAGTGCCCATTTTTTCTTAATTTTGGTCTAGTATTGGATTGAGTTACAGTTAGAAACTTAGAATGGGGCTTGGAGTTGTGTATATATATAGAAGAAGGAGGTCCAAAATGAACTGTGATGAGATTGCAGAAGAAAACTTTGTATTGGTTTCTTGGTGTGCAAGATTGGAGTGATTCTCAACGAGTGGCTGGAATTGTTTGTTAGATTGTGGAGTTCGTTACCCCCACGTACAAAATCAATTCAAGCAATTTCATGGTATCCTATAGCTCAATAGTGATTCTATTTAATGGGCGTGGATCGGGTTAGATTTAATAGTGACTCTACATTTTTAAATTAGAATATGAAAAAAAATTTTGTAGATTACATTTATCCTACAAAAACTGTCTATGCATTCTTACTAAACTAATTCACATACGAGAGAGGGCAAGTTACCCAACCGAAGCCCAAAAACAAACAAATCACGAACCCTAGCCTCTTTTTTGAGCCCGTCTAGGGGTTTTTACTAATGGGATTGAGTGAAGTAAAGATTATTTTGAATAAAGACTAAAATATAAGTGGGTTATGATGGTATTTTATTTTTAGTTGTTTGTAATTGAATATTTTCACTTTTTTGTATTGGGAAGTGGAGGTTTTTTTTTTGGCTTTTAGTAGATAAAAGGGCCTGCTTTCTGACTTTATATTTGAAAAATATGGCGAGGAATCTGAATTAAAGTATTTTTTATGTGACCCTACTTTTTTTTTAGAAATGTGGACTTTATTTTACTTGACTCTATTAGTAGAGTTGTCAAACAAGCCTAAAAACCCCTTACCCAACCTGACCCTAACAGGAACATGTGTGGGTCCACATTAAAACCTGACCCATTGCATCCTAAGTGGGCCCGCAAACTCTTCCTAAGTGGTCCACAATTTCACCAGCAGAGTATCAAGTTCCAAACTCTTTTTAGCTGATAATCCCTTCTCTGTCCCAGACATTTCTACTTATCAAGGCCGTTACATGGTGGGCCTCACCTATGATTAAGTTTATTGTAATTGTCACCATTGCTAGCTCAAAAAAAAAAAAAAAAAAATCTTCCAATCTATTTCTGAATGGCCCAATATTTATATCCTCAGTGAGTATAATGACTAATGAGTCGTCACTCTTCACACACAATCGTTTCAGCAGCTTGTGGAAGACATTTCATATACATTAATACACGATACATACATGTGAGTCGTTCTAAAATCACCGCTCCAAAATGTCTGCAATAAAAATTCAAAACCTCCCGCTTTTTTTTCCCTCTCTTCCTCTCCTCAATCACTATTTAATATTTATACGAGAAGTTGGCATTTTGAAGGCTCTCTAATCTCCATCCTTTTCATTTCTTCAATCTTTTGGGTCATAAAAGAGGAGAAGATCGATCAAAAGATGGGAAAGGGAAGCACAGCGAGAAAAGCAGAGGAAGTAGGGAAGGGAAAGGTGAGCCCTGTCCAAGTAGCCTTGATCGTGGAGCGATACCTCTCAGACAACAACTATTCAAACACTCTCTCCCTTTTCAGATCTGAAGCCTCCCTTCTCATCTTTCAAGCCAAGGGCAAGCAGGTTTCTCCTTTTCTTTCTTAATTTTTCCACTTGTCTTTGTTCTCCTTGCTATGTCGCTGAAATGTCACCTTTGGGCTTTGAAAAGTACTTGAGCATTTTGGAAACCACTTGTTTGGAAAACATTTGGAGAATTCATAATTTCCCCAGAAGAATTTATCTGGGGAGCCCCTTTTCGGCTGAAGCATGATGCTTAGGGTGTTTCCTACAACTGATTACCTTAATTAGTTGATTAGATGGTTACCTGAAAACAGATGCTCAAGCCAATGGTTGGCATTTGGGGAGACACAAACTACAGGACAGCTGTATGGCTGAGGTTTTTCTGTTCATTGATAATGGGGTCTTCTTTGATTGGGTTTCCACTGTTCTCATTCAAGTATGCTTTCGACACAGATGGTGTCCATCTGTCATTGATCCATGTTGTTCAACTGCTAATAGTTCTTTATCACCATTTTTCTGGAGATCCAATTATCAAACAGTCTAAGATCATCTGGTTGTGGCTCTGTTGGGGCATTGCCCAACAGAGACTGTGTCTCAAATTTGCACAGGAAGGGCCCATGGCCTTAGCCTTGTGGTGGGTGGACTTCTTTTCTTGAGATATGGGATCTTAACTGTGTCTTACACTGATGATATAGAGGATTTGGTTTTCTAATCAAGAGTTGTCTTTCTGTTTTTGATTTATCTTAGTGCATTTCATTTTCTAAAATATAGAGAACAGTCTTTCTAATTTTAATTCAATGAGGAATTTCCAAGACTAAAAGTGATTCTAATTTTACTGAACAAGGCAAGTGATGCTCTCTCAGAATTCTCCCCTGTTTTTAATTTATATGGATGGATAAATGTGTTTACTTCTAATTCATTGATGTAATCATACAGTTACCAAAGGGTTTATTAAGCTTGGATGCTATGTTGGATGAATACATATGTTTGAAGGGACAAAAGGTTATATTGGATCAAGAGAAGAGCAGGGTGGAGAAGCTGCTGCGGGGTATGCAGAATGTGATGCAGGCTTACAGTATGGGTGAAATAATTTCTCCTCCAATGGCGGCAACTATGACCCCAGCTCCTCATACTGGCCCAATAAGTGGACTGCCTGCCACGGGTATTTTCTAGTATCATTGTAGTTTATTGCTATAGCCGATAAGCATGTGGATTGTGTTGTGTTGAATCAGTCACATCCGCAGAAAATATCTATAAGCACTTTGTTATAGAAGAGGAAAAGTAATGAATTGGGTTTCTGCCATTCTCTAGATATTTATTGTTTTATCACTGCTATTTTTCTACAATATATGTTTACTCATAGTAATGTTCCTGATAGAAAGATGATGTACCTAGCCATGTTTATCAGGTTGTATGTTAAAACTAAGATCCCAATCTGCAATTTTCAGAGAATGTCCATTATTTCAATGAGTAGATTATGAAAAATCAAGATAAAGCTAATCTTGCATTAAGAGATAATAGAATAATGATTTTCTAAAGCGTGTTTTATGCAGTAGTTACTAATGTATTGCGGGTTACACAGTAACGTGGTCCTTGGATTGTTGAACATGCAAGTGGTAGTTTTTGGTAAATTTGTGGACATGACAATAAACAACATCAAGTGAACTTAGATATGAATATGATAAAGTGGATGAATGAGGTTAACATTTTATCATCTCAAGACGTGCAAAATGTTAGATTTAATGCAATCTATTACTCAATCACAGGATCAAACTGATTGGGTTGGATCTAAATAACACAAGGCCGAAAACTGAATAAACACGCATACCTGGATCTATGGCTATCAGCCTATGACGGGCCTGTGATGAAGAGGTACTTGCGTGGGTCTTACAACTCACTTCTACCAATTCTGGTGGGTAGCCAAGCAATCCAATCTTGAAGTGAAGCAAGTTACCCTAGACGTGTATATTTATAGGTTTCTCTCATAGCTCCCAGCATGAAACTTCTAATTTAAGTGGGACTCTTCCTCTAATTACCAACTTGAGTAGGAAGCAACCATTACTTTCCAATTCCATTAACTTTCTAAAGAAAGAACAAAAGAGAGGAGTCCTAATGTTAATGGCCGACCAAGGTGGGACCCACACATGGGCATGTGGTCAAGTGGACCGCACGGCCCACTAATTCTAACACAAAAGGTTTCCATACTGTCACTGTTTTCAGATCTTTCCGAATTAACAAAGACAATTTATGCATCCAATGAATATGTAGCTCTTTTATGATAAGTAGGCTCCATTTGCATTTTTAACACATCATCAGCCGTGGAAATGGTTTAACAATTGCCCAAAACTCTTTATGCAGTTTGCAGAGTTTTTGTATTTGGATTTGGTGTGTAAATCCATTTACAGGTTGCATCCTAAACTAAAGCACAATATATGAATTAATGCATGAAACTTAATTATAGTTTCAATGTGGATTGTTTCTTCACTCAAATTTTCTACATTCTTCAAATCATTATCTTGCATCGATATTTTGATAAATTTCAACAGATGTCCATGTCCAAGTTAGATAGATGAAAAGCACCTGTTTTCATGATCTGTCAACAGGGAATCCCAGTTACAACACCCCTACAGCTAGTTTGGCACCCATGCTTCCCTCGCCTGTTTTGGAGTCTATCAACTACTCAACTCCAATTGCTAACCTTCCATTTAATAACAAGAGAAAAGCTTCTAGGCTTGTATCTTATGGCTCACCAGCTGTAAAGAATTCTTGTATGCAGTTAACCGCCAACCCACCATTGACAACTGAAGGTAAAAGATCATGAATTTCTGTGACATGCATGTAGGGATGTATGACACTGCATATTCAGTCTAAGCTATTTGCTCAAACAATTTCTCACTTCGTTAATTCTTGCAGGTCCAGAGATACCCTCAAAAGCAACTAACACAATCACAAATTGTCAAACTGTTAGGCAGTTTTCTGCTTTTCAATCAACATCTAGTACTCGCACTGCTGTTCATGGATCATCTGTTGCAAAGAGCCTATTCAAACAGCCTCATCAATCTCAAACTCCTTGTCCCAAGACCCCTCCACTGGCACTCCCCTCTCAAAGTGACAAATCAGTTTCTCCTCTGGAAAGCTCTTCTTTAGTTCATTCTACTAACAGTAGTACCTCTCAAGAGAACACAGCCCGCTGTCATACTATTTCTTCTGAGACATTTGTCAGGAGCCCTTTTAAATGTACAAACTGCTATTCCACTGATGGGAGGCACAGTGTTCTGTGCTCACCCAAATCGAGTCAAAAGAGGCTGAACAAGAGAGAACACATAAAAGGCAGATTGGATTTCAATGATTTGAATATGCCTATGGGCTTAGAAAATGTGAATGTTTCCTCATTGAACACAGTTGATGAAATGTCTGAGATCTTTGACATTGATCTTTCTACTTTTGATGCTTTGGGCACAGATTTCTCCCTCTCTGAACTGTTAGACATTGATCTAGAGAGTGAAGAAACATGTCCTTCCTTTCAACAACCAGTTGATCCCTCCATTGATTTAAACACAGGGTACTTTGTTGTTTTATTTTCATTAGGTAGCCTATCGTCCACTTTCTCAATTTTCTTTTAAGTTGTGCTTCATCTGGTTGCTGCCTCTCGACACACCATTACCTCCACATTTTGGAGATCCAAATCATATGCATCTAGCTTTTTTGTGGATGGGAGTTTCTATAATGGATGGTCCTAGCCTCCTATTTTGCATTCATAAAATGCAGGCCATTCTTATGACGTTATAATTGTTCATTTCAACCTGCCAATTCGATAGCTAGGATCATCAGGTCGGGGGGCATTAACTCACGCCTGTCTGCTGATTGGCATGCCAGATGAAGTGATTCAGATTGCTGAAGGCTAGGCCCAGCCTCTGTGATTTTCAGTTTCATGTTCTTCCTTTTCTTCCTCACTTCTAAGTCTATATGGACCAATTACAGGTCCAAATATGAATTAGGAAATGGAGGTTCAGACTCAATTCAAGCTTCATCTGAGCCTTCTTCAAGTGCAAAAGCAGTTCTTTGTGAAAGGGACACTAACAGACAAGGTGATTAACTCATTCTTTCATCAAAATGTTGAATAATTGTAAGTCCTAACTATGTTCTAGAAGAACCTTTAATCTTTTTACCTGTTGGCTCCTTCTAACAGGCCCGGATTCTCCCACATTGGAGAAATCAATTACACAAAGCATCAAAATTGTTAGCCCTGGTAATTTCACTATCTTGAGGTTGATGTTTATCATATAGCAATCGTTTTCCAACATCTTGGTGGGGTGGATGGATATCTGTGCACGCTATCTGTGCCAATGTGCACTAAAAAAAAAAATTGAGGACAAAGAATATAAGCTGTGTTTTCTGTTGAGGCAAACACTTCAACTGCCATCACGTCTGCTGATGCTTTCAATTTCTAACCCACCTCAAATGTGAAAGGAATTGGATAGCCATCTATCACTGGTTGCAGATTTTGATACATCCAACCCTACACTTCATCTCCTATTTCCAATTTATGGACATGCTTGCTTGTTTAACTGTTGGACAATTACTGAAAACTTGATTTAAATGGAATGGCAGTGAAAAATAAGTGCAGCTCTTCATCAGAAAAAGAGAATTGACGGACAATAGAGTGACTCATTACTAACTGATGTTATCATTTGACGGGTTCATAGTGGTTTAGTCGTCCATACATGACCATAGATGTTGCTATTCAAAGTTCTCACAAATTTATTACTGTTTGGACATCATTCCAGTAGCACGACCATCTTATGTTGTTATTATTAATTTCCAAATTTCGCCTTTGTATCTAACAATTTGTAAGCTCAATGATGACATACTGTATTTGAAGATTGATGCTGATTGGTTCTATGCTTTTCATTTTATAGATGGAAACAGTAGAGCATTCGACCCAATGGTGCCACGATAAATGTGATTTGAAGTGTATTGCCCTGTGTTTTTTATGAACTTGAAGTCCCAACATGCAGCTTGCAGAATTGCATTTATTTTGTTAGTGCACAACTAATTATAGTTTCCACTTTCCATGTCCTTTTTTGGCTTCTGCCATTAATGGACCATGGAACCCTAGACTTGAACCTGTGCTCTATCGCTCCCTAACCAGTTGAGCTATAGCTGGTACAACTTGCACATGTATTGGTTCAAATGAGGCAGATATGATTTTTTAGGAGCTGGTGGATAAAATAAATGACTATACTTACCTTCCTCTACAACAAGGGCCTTAAATTTCTTTTTTCTTTTCTATGAAAAATGTCTCATTTATTTGGGTACACGTTCCTGTTATGGGCTATATTGTGGGTCC
Organism: Umbellularia californica; assembly: GCA_028538565.1. Lineage (NCBI taxonomy): Eukaryota > Viridiplantae > Streptophyta > Magnoliopsida > Laurales > Lauraceae > Umbellularia > Umbellularia californica. Next base: position 85,828,251 of record JAPQWN010000004.1, on the reverse strand, counting down.
CACCTTTTACAATGCTAACTGTTTGGTCACATCTCCACCTGTAAATAGGTGATATTTTGAGTATCACTTTGATGGGACTGATATTAGCCTTCGGAATGAATAATGCTGAGAGGCTTGATTCTTTCTGTTGTGTGATTTTGGAAAACTTGAGAAGGGTTGTAATTTGTTTGCATTTGGATAAAATGTATTTGTTGATATGAATGGAAATTGGGACGTGGAGTCATTTTGCAAAGGGGGAAAAAAATCTGTGAGAAGCTTTTCTGCTGCAAGCATGGCCTGAATATTAAAAATGAGGTTGAGGTTTTTGGTAATTTGATTCACTATTACGTGATTGTCCTATTCTCCTTTTTTATTTTTTTATTTTTGATAATCTCAACATAATTATTAACATTCAGGCCATAAGATCTGTCTACTATTCAAGCCCATTTACACTTGGAATATGGTCCCTTGTACTGAAGGTATGGTTTTTATTTTCATGAAAAGCACTTGAATGAATTCAGGTAGGGTGTCCATGTGACCTTTATCTCTATGATGCTTTATTATGCATTTTGCAACTGCATTCCTGTTTCATTTTTCACTTCACACTGGGCAGCGATGTACATGAAATTTCTTTTTATAATACAACAATTAAGACTGTAAAATTGATAAACAAAATTGTACCCCCAAACCAAAATTTGTGACGCCTTGTGTGAGCTTTTTATAAACTCGAATTACAAATGTATTTGGGAATTACATTGTTTTAATTTACCAAATTACATCTTTTGGCTATAAGAAACTTCACGCCAAGTACTTCTCCAACTTCTCCACTTCCTCCACGCTTCCAATGAAAAGAGGAACCCGCTGGTGAATCTACCATAGCGTAAAAATAAAAATAAAAATTAACATGTGCTTACAGAGGATGAAAAAAAAATTAAATCCCATTGATGAACTTCTATTCATATATTCAGTAGGAAAGCATAAATCATATGAAAAATCTGTGACTGAAACCTGCAAGTTTGTGCAAAGTGAGACTGAAATCAGTCAAGGGTACTTGGACATGCAAATATATAAATGTGTGTATGCGTGTGTGTGTGTGTGTATATATATATTCTTTTTATGTAGCTTTTACTGGTGAGGGCAGTTGGTCTTCTTATGTTCTGTCTAATTGAAACTCAGAATATTATAGCCATTCAAAAGAAAAAAAAACAGAGAGAGAATGCAGAGATTTCATTACTTTGAAGCAGTATAGCATAATCATTAAGTGATTGTAGCAATGCTAGCATTACTCATTAAAGTGAAAAATTAGCTGCTTATATGATATAAATCTCATACCTGCTCTGGTTGAATATCAAGTACTCTCTTGTGCCCATCAGAACCTTTCCCACCAGCTTGCTCCACTAGGTAGCTCATGGGTGCACACTCATACAGGAGTCTCAATTTCCCATTCTTGCTCTTCTTATCTCTTGGGTACCCATAAATGCCACCATAGAGCAAAGTTCGATGGAAATCACCCACCAAGCTGCCAATGTACCGGGCCGAGTATGGCTTGCCGGAGGGGCCAGGGTCCTTGAGATCATCCATGTACTTCCTCAGCTTCTCATCCCAGAGCAGATAGTTGCCTTCGTTGAATGAATATATCTTACCTGCCTTTGGTATTTTGATGTTCTCTTGGGTTAGCACAAACTCACCGTACATGGGATCGAGGGTGAATGAGAAGACACCTTTGCCAATTGAGAGGACAAAGATCACAGAGCTGGAGTACATGCAGTAGCCTGCGGCCAATAGGTTGCTACCAGGTTGGCAAACATTGACAACACACCTCTGTTCCATCTGGTCAAGCTGTGGCATTGCCATTTTGTCAATTGAGTTAGAAGATTGAGGATAACATAAAAAAGGAGCCATTCACATCCCTTAGAGCAGATTTTCTCATAGATGATGGATAGTTGACTGTTAGCAAGTGTATAATCCAAGCACCAAAAGTTGGTGCTTGAAAAAGCACTACTATCAAATAACAGAGCACTTCGCCTTCAATCTTGAGTCAAGCCAATGGACCAGGACCCAACAATCAGACAGACCTATTGAACGGTCCTAATGATATGGAAACGGACTTTACTGCAGACCAATGGCCATTAACATTGGTTGATCACCTGAAAGCAATATTTGGATGAGATATCCAATGGTTAAACTTCTAGGATTGTTTCAAGAGATTGCCCAGTGTTGGATGGTCCAACAAACTGACTCAATGTCAATGGTATGTAATGTGCACTGATACTGAATAGAGATCTAAAAGGTCTATTTTATATGCATGGTTATCACTCTGTGATCTCTCTATTAAATGACCAAAGCAATTGGCTTAAGCTCTTGTGTGGTAATAGACTTATTGGTTGAGAATTGAGATATTATGTCACTGTTGGGTGATTTCAACCATCAAGAAGAATTTTACCGTAGGATCATCGCCAATGTCTGCGAGGCACTCGTCGTTGGGGCTGTAAATTCCGAAGATGGACCCAGTGGACACTGCTGCATCAATGTTGGATGATCCATCGAGTGGGTCGAAAACCACAATATAGTTGCCAGAGTAACTCTCCTCCACTGCAACGGGCACATCCTCTTCTTCTGATGCAATGATACCTGTTCGTCCACTTGATCTAAGGCAATTAGAGAACACCTGCATGTGTAATTAATTGAATGAACATGACCATGACTATTTGTTGAACTGAATTGGTGAGACAGTGACTGTTAGCAACATTAAGACGAGAGTTTGAATTTGAAATAAGTGGGTTGAACTTTGAACAATTTGATTTGAATTTTACTCTCATTTCCTTTTTTTTGTATAACTCATAAGAAAGACTGAATTTCATGAGCTCAAGCCTTTCAGAGTTTCCACACTAACCTCATTGGAGACAACATCGAGCTTCTTCTGATCCTCACCTTGCACGTTAACTGCACCTTGAACACCAGTCATGTTGGAAATGCCTGCTCTTTGGACCAGAGATGCTATTTGTTTGCATGCCGTGGATATACTGGATAGGACAATGGTCAGCTCTGCATCGATATCTCCTGCTTGTTCTTGCTTCAATAGCCAGTTTGTTAGCGTTTGGATCTGGTAACCACTCTTCTTCTTGGTTTCTACTTCTGATGATGTATCAACTGCGGCACACCGGACACTACCTAGGCGCCTGCCACAGTAAAGAGCGGTCTTGTTATCATTGTTAAGAGGAGATGATGAGAGGGCCTTCTTAGACCCTGCTGTGACATCGATGATGTGTAAAGTTGATCGGCGGTGGATGGCCGAGCCGGTGCTGGGGAGGAGGAGATGTGAGGATGTTGGAATTGCAGTCACCATGGTTGTACTTTCCAAAGTTAGCTAAGATGTGCGTTCATATGTCTCTGGTTCTTTGCCTTCTCTTCCTCTCCTTCACAACACACACATACAAATGACACAGAGAGGCAGAGTGTGAGACTTGGGAAGCTTTGTTCTCCTATTTTTCATGTGTATGGGCTATGGGTGGCTATTGGGTAGTGGGGAGATTTGGGTTGAGCTTGTAAGGCTAGTAATGTTTTCAGTTTTTAGTGGGGCTCACTTATCCTTGTCCCTCTGTTCATTGACAAGTGAGTGATCCTGGTTGGTTGGTTCCTCCCCCCTCTTGAGGATTATTACTCTGGAGTTTGGACCTTTCAATACAAGCTGACGACACTAGTTCATAACTTATAATATAAGCATGCCCATCTACTACTTAAGGCACCAACTGATGCTGGTTATAAAGACCCTTCTGTTTAGATTTAAATCTACATTAACACGTTCTTGTATCTTGCATACTGTATCTTTCTTCTCCGCCTTGAAATTTGCAATTGGAAACTTTCCTAATTTCTAATTTCCCATATGGCTATGTGATTTATACGATGGATCTGGCTGTGGCTGGTTGATTCCTCAGTAGACTGAGGTGAAAGGGGTTAACAGGGATGGATCAAGTGTGGATATGTAAAAAGAGACCACAGTAGGCTTCCTAATACTTATGTGGGCAAATCCAACACTAAACTAGAAGACTTAGGGCTGTCCGGGTTGTCCTAGCCCAGCGCTCAATATATAAAGGGCCGGGCCGGGCCAAAACCCTCGGAGGTACCCTATCCTCGAGGGCTAGGGCAAGGCTCATGGCCTTAAAATAAGAAAAATGTTTTTTTTATTTTTTTATTTCTAAACATTCTTACCAAAATTTGAGTGTTTTTGAGCGTTATCTTGTCTAACATTAATTGCAAAGGAGCCATTAAGAAAATATCCGGAGAATATAAGTTGTCGCTAAAAGCTTTCTTTTATAGGATAAAGTCATATATGCTTCGGTGCCTTGGATTATAGACATGATTTTATTTATTTTGTCAAAGAAGGAAAATGGTTAAAGAAGATCTATTTCACACCTTTAATATGACTTTCATATGAACTTCCACGTATGAAATCATTCCAGCTGTGTCTCACTCACATGCCTTTATCATTTGGCATTATTTTTAATCAAACACTGATCTGACTATTACGCATTTTTGGATTTCAGTCACAAAAATAAATGCATTTAGAAAATACTATTAGTTTAGACTTTTAAGAATTGTGAGTTATATTATCTAATTAAAAGGATATTTGGATCACCCCATATCGTTAAAGTTCCATGTACATACAAACTACCTCTATTAATTTGTTGATATCTCAAGCAACTCTTTAGAGGAAAAAGCGTATCAATATTAATAGGAAAGAGTACGCCCCCTTTTTGCACAAACAAGGATTTATAAAAATAATATAAAAGGCCTAAATGAGAAGCAATAAAACTAAAAGGAAGGGCTTAGAAGCAACCGTGAAACACTTATTGATTATGTATTAAGTAAGTACATAACTTAAATAATTATATATATATATATATATATCAAGGGAGGTGCTCATGTGAGAGTATCTCTCATATATAAAATATAAAATAAATAAAAGTAGGAGTGCCAATGCTAGGACTGTCCAAGCCCGACCCTAGGGCTTTTGTTAGAAACAAAAGCCCTCATTTTAAGGGTTTTCTGAGGGCCGGGCCCTCTTATCTCAGGGCTCAATTGACAGGCGTACAAGAACTTCTTATTTGGGCTGGATTGGGCTAGGCTCCAGGCTGCCTATCACTTAATCTCAGTGTGGCCCAAATACTAAATAACCGGCCCAGATTGTAGGTCTAGGACTGCCCAAGTACCAATACCCAAGGCCTGAGCCTGACCCAAAGTAAGCTGGGCTAGAGTCTGTCCTGGCCCATGAGCATCCCTGGGCTCAGCCTGAGTCTTTCCGCAAGGAGGCCCATCACCTGCCATTAAAGGTAGCAAGAAGAAATTTTACCCAAAAAAAAACAAAGAGAGAGAGAGAGGGAGAGAGAAAAGAACTTTCTAAATCACAAAATCGGCCTCAAGTCAGACTCAGCACAACATCTCAAACACTTGCATTGGAATTAAGCGGTTTGTGACACTATGTCGTTGGATCTACTCCAAATTGCAATGTCTGATTGCTTTAGAAGGAAGTATAGCCATCCGTTAATGGAATGCAAAACTATTAAAAAACACCACAAAATCTTCGATTGATACTGGGCACTGGCACTGATTTTTGACTGTCGATCAAAATTACGTGTACAAGTTTGTGATGGATCCAGTTGCTTGCAATTAGAGGACTGGGATACATTTTTACGACGATGGAATCAATAAAAGGTGTGATGTAGCTTTGTTTTCGTGTGTTGGAAATAAAGGCAGATGTGGGTAATATATCCTTAACGTATATTGTGTGAAAGGCATCAATCATTATTCAGCCATGGTAGGCACAGCCCAGATCCTCTGAGGCTTTAGACTTTAAAAAAAAATCTTAAGCTAAAGGAATAGAACTCTGTATTGGGGCCTCATTATTGGAAATCCGAACAGATCAAAAGAAATGTCGTCCCAATTTATGATAGGCCTCCAAATTATTCTGATTCCACTATATGACCTACTTTTGATAAAGAAAAATGTGGTTAATGAATATGCGTAGGATTGTGTTATTCACGTTTTCGGTCAAATTGTCAATCTTCCGGTGTGATCAACTCTTATTGAAAGTATAACCCGAGGATATCCAATAGACTGGGATGTGAATCAATAGACAGGGTCCTTTGCGGAGTTCCACTCCTTCCAAGTTAGGATTTCGCCATCTTCAAGCCTCACGGGATCTGGATTAAATGATCAGTGATTGGAGCCGTGTAGTTGAATATCCTTCCCTTACTGCTGAGCCGAACCCATTGATTCATAAGCGCGGCCCACCCTCGTAACACGTGGGCAATCAAACAGTTGTTGATATACTTGACTTGGCTAATTGGAGTTTACCTTGTCGATGACTTTGGTTTCTGCAACACTTTGTTGCCAAAGTACATTTATCCTTACAGTTTTTCTTAAAATCTCAGTATTCAGGATGTAGCGTTTGATGGGATTATTGGTGCAGAATAGAAGAGGGGATTCTATATTGAGAAAGTCTACATGTCCCGATTGATGGCCCGATTGATGGACCGATATTATGTAAAAACATGGACTGAGAAGTTGAAAAGTTGAATGGATCGGTCCATCAATCGGGACATGTAGACTTTCTCTTGTATATTTGTTATCGTGAAACTTGGAAATTGAATTAATCAGAGTACCAGTGAGAAAAAAAAGAAGAGATTTCATAAAAAAAAAAAAATGGTGGAGACAGAGAGACAGGACCAATTATCACCGAGAAAAATATGGATTTATTGTCTGGATTTTTAAAAAGTTGGGCAGAATCTAATTTGTGTAAGATCACACAAACACAATCCAAGGTGTTTGCTGGACCTCTAATAAATGTAACGGGTTACACGCGTGAGACTTCCAAACATAGACATTTAAAACAGCGGGAACAACCATGACGCTTCCTTTCCGACTAAGATGGGCATAAAGGTCGTTGCTGCAAAAAACAAAGAGCTCTTTCTCTCTCTTGTATGCCATTACACTCATCTATATAAACCCATTGAATTGAAGCCCGACCTCGTTTTCTCCCAAAGCTCATTCCATTTCCCAATCCCCCACGAGCACAAGATCACACATTGCAACAAAACAGTGAGAAAGAGAGAGATAGATCCCCATGGCCTCTTCTCCCTTTCCCAAAGAAACCTTGACCCTCCTCTTTGCACTCACCCTCCTCGTCCATGCCACCTTTGGTACTCTCTCTTTTCCTTATGTTTTTTTTTTCTTTCGTTCTTCTTCGCCATCATTTGTCGTCTTCTTTTTTTTTTCTCATATTGTTTGATTGATCGATCATTTATTTACAAAAGGAGGAGAGAAAGAGAGAGAATTCTTTTCTTCTTTAGATGTAACTCTACCTCCTATATTCATAAACAACACACGTCCTTAACCAACTGCTCGGGATGAAAGATGTAGAATTATTTACATGGGTGTATGTGTTTATATGTACTTTATAGGCACGTTAATTTGCGAGAACTTGCCACAAGAGCTTTGCGCCTTCTCAATTTCGTCAAAGGGAAAGCGTTGTCTATTAGAAAACTATACCGGAAAAAATGGAAAGGTGGGGTACCAATGCCGGACGTCAGATGTGGATGTGGAGAGGATGTCGAACTATATCGAGAAGGAGGAGTGTGTGAAGGCATGTGGCGCGGATCGCAAAGCAGTGGGAATTTCCTCAGATTCCCTCATGGAGCCACAATTTACTGCCAAGCTCTGCTCCCCCAATTGTTTTCAAAATTGTCCAAACATCATTGATCTCTACTTCAATCTCGCTGCAGGAGAAGGTAATACCATTGAATACAACATCTATGCTTACTCTCGCTTAATTTCCCTTTGGACTTTTTTTTTCCCAGAAAGATCCCCGCTTATAAGGTACCCTATCTAATCTAATCTAATCTCTTATGTTTATATGTTTCTATGTTTTAATGGGATCAACCGTACCAAACTACGTACCTCCTCTCTTAATAGAGGACTTTAATATCTATCCATTATCAACTTATCTACAGCCCCTAATCAACATTTTTAGAGACTCTTTGATGAAGGTCCTAATTAAATTCTCTTTAACAAGATTTTCTTTCCAATTTCTTGCAATCAAATAGGCCCTTGATATTATTAAATGTGAGATTTGGTTGTTGTGGAATTGGAAAATGCAGGGGTCTTTCTGCCAGATCTCTGCGAGATTCAACGTTCAAATCCTCATCGTGCAATGGCGGAGCTTTTGAGCTCCGGGTTGGCGCTCGGTCCTGCTCCAAGTGACTCATCGTTCAGTAGGGTGGCTGCACCCCCGATTTCTATATGATTTGGGCATTTGGATTTCATTGTTCTTTTCCTTTAAGTGATTATAATGTACGTGAATGAATACATGACCGATGAATAATCAGTATAGTATAGAGACGGGGAATTTGGGTGATTACTTGTTTGGGCTTTGGTGAGCTTATATGTGATCACTATAGTATGCGTTGAAATTTTAAGAGTCGCGTAATTTCTCTCTCTCCACATGCATCAGTAAGCATGAATGTTATGCTTACTTGAAATGGTTGATATCTCTCCTCCGCTGCTCATTTAAACAAAAAGTCTATTTGGACAAACTCTATGGACAGAATTTGGGACAAACTGTACATGTGGCGCAACGTAATTGGGCTCTTTCAAAAGTTGAAATGCATTGTCCCAATCACGTTGCGCCACGTAGACAGTTTGTCCCAAATTCTGTCCGTGAGCTTGTCCATATAGACAAACTGTCATTTAAAAGCTTAATTAGAATCATCAATATATAAGAAATGTACAAATGAAAAGGGAAAGATTGTTTTTTCCTTTTTTTAATGGTAAGCGGTATTCATTCAAAAAGAGGCAAATATAGAACAAAGCAGGCTCATCCGGTAAAGATCCTCCAAAGGGCCATCCCCCATCAAACAATTAAAAGATATTAGCTAAAAGTATAAAAAAAACAGGTGGAAGGAAACAACTTTAAAATAGGCATTGAAAAGGGAAAGATTTCTAATAAGGAAAGGATATTATTGGAAAATCTATCTTAACCGTCCAATGATGGGCCCACAATAGATAGAGTGAATTAGACATCAAGTGAATAGCTTGGGACGATTTAAATTGGCTTGTAGAAATGGCTAGTGTAACTGGGCGTTTTCTACCTTTGCCAGGGTATGTGATCCATGGAGTTGATGTAAGATGATTACACGATCCACAATGTCGACCCCATAAATCACTCACTCACATCCAAAGACCTACAATATACACTTAAACATTTTTTTTTTTATTGACCATTGTTATAATGAGATCTTCTCCATTAATCCTATTACATATAGAACTGAAGAGTCCAGATCTTCCTTCCATTCTAGGAGAATTCAGGAACAATCGCCATTGACCCCCGGATCTAATGTATCTCATGTAGGATGCTCGTGGGCCAGGAAGGGCCAAGCCCAGTGAAATTGTTGAATTTGGAATCTTTTTAAGGCTTGTGAACTATACCTGGGCCTAATTTGTAGTCCCATTAAGTAGAAGGTATATGCAATTGACGCCTTACAGTTGTTATTGCACCGAGCAACGTGGTCATATGACCTCCTTTAATTCACCTACAACTAGTGGTGGAGATGGGACTTTCTTTCGGAGAGGGCGAGAGATGGCCAATGATGATAAAGAAATGAAAATCTCATAGTGGCCCCCTAAATTATATTGGAGTGAAATTTCTCAAAAGGGCATTTCTTTCTTGGCTTGCTAATGATTTCGAGGTCATTTGCACTTCAGACACAAGGAAAATAAAATAAAATGCAAAACTACATAAAATCACCACCAGATTTTCAGGAAGCCATTCAGTGGGCCCAACCATGAAAAGTCTAAATCAATGAGTATTCCATATCGGGTCTCACTCAAATAGCCCCTTGTGAGTGATAACCTTTATAATACTTAAATGAAATATTATAAAAAAATTAATACTTTGTATAGATATATCTGGTGTTGGGCCTAAGTTGTTTTAAAGTTAAGATTTTCATCTAAAGGGGTATTTTTTTTTTATGAGAGTTTGATTTTTCTTAAGTGTGGAATGTGTTTTTTTTTTTTTTTTTTTTTAATGGCCTAGTAATTCCTAAATGATTATGTATTCACGGCTTATTCCTATTTTTCTTAGCTGGACCTCACTCGAGACTGTCACAAATTTCTATCGGGAGCCTAAGAGGATCCCATCTATGGGATATGCCCTAGACTTACTCCACTAGAGTTATTTCATCATAAAATTGAGCCACATTAATTATATTAATAGTTATATGCTTAATCTTAAGGGGAGACTAGCTCCTAAAAACTTGAAAAGTCCCACTAGATGATGTTCATTTAGAACAATTCAGATTCTCAATAGAGTTTTCATTAGATGGGGCTTCACTTTGGAATTTCTTTTTCTTGATTCATGTTTGATGAGGGACAAATGCAGAAAATCCAGGGAGAGAATTAAGGGATAGATATGTTGAGTTCATTTTATCTTTTGGAGAGAAGAAAGTGATGAAGATGCCTCTAATCTTTGATAATTTCTCTCCTCTCAAATGAATAAAAAAAAATGATGAGCAAAAGTAGAAATATGCATAGCCTAAAAACCCTCTTGTATGAAAGGAAATGAGAGAGATTTGAGGAGGGGCAACTCGAACCCCATGGGCCCTCCATGCCTATAACCATCTTTTTTTTTTTTGGTTGGAGCCTATAACCATCTTTGCTTGTCATATGATAGCTCCTAATTTGCTTGAAAGCAGATGTGTGACTCGGTCCAATTAAGCCTCGATTTGAGTGGGTGAGTTCGGACCGAAGGCACTGAAATTAGACTTATGCATAGGAATGTCCATGTGAATGCAACGCATGAGAGGTGCTCTAATTTCAATATTTTGTTAGGTGTGTCACATGCCTCCGCTGGTAAGCGGAAGATCTTCTTCCTTTTCACATGTGATCTGAGGTGGTTTTGCAGGAAGAAACGCCCAAACAAACCACTATATGATTGCATTATGGCTGACAGATACAATGTTCAAAATTGTGTATTTGTCCACGGCACGACAATGATATATTTGTTTTTAATATGGGAAGAGATTGAACCTATTCACTCTCACACTTACGTCCATATTCCTATCCAATTGGGCTACAGTCTAATACAATGATATAGTGGTTTGTTTTAGCATTTTCTGAAATTTGAAAAAAGAGACTTATAAATCTTGATTGTTTTTAATTAAGACGTAAAGTTTCGGTCTTTTAGAAATAAATAAAATAATAAAATAGGGTATAAAGGTGGGGAGAATGGAGTTGTAATGCAGTTTGAACCCCTTTTTCTTTTGCTACATAATTTCGAACCCCTTTGAATGTAGATAAAAGTAGGAATAAAAAACTAAATTCTCATTAGGGCACGTTTGTGTAACCCATTTCCGCAGAAAACTTTCCGATTTTCCATGGAAATGCGGTCTTTAGAGTGTTTGGTGTAGAAGATGTCCGCGGAAATGTAATTCCAGCACGTTAGCCTTTTCCGCAGGAAGCTTGGAAATGCAGTTCCGATGGGGGGTATCGGACTTCTGATTCCGCAGAAAAATACCCCTCATATTTAACGCTCGTTTCCTCTTTCTTCCGCCAAATCACATGATAAAAAACCGGAACAGAAGTTCTGGCAAAAAAAACCCTATCTCCATGAACGATTTGAAGCCGTCTCCATCTTCTCCTCTCTTCCTCAATTTGATCTCAGAAGCCAATCTCTCTTCCTCTTCCCCCCCGCCCCCCCTCTCCCTCTCAATCCGCTTCATCTCCACCCTTCTCTCTCAATCCGCCTCCATCTCCACTTCTTTCTCTCTCAATCCATCCCTCTCTCAATACCTTCTCTGTCTCCATCTCCATTTCCATCTCTACCTTAACTTAAATATGAGCCCCGTTTTTATTATGTGATTTCCAAGTCCTAACAGTACAATCAAATAGTAATCCCAGCCTTAATCCTAAAATCAAATTCAAACCCTTACCCTAACCCAAGTCTAAGGATTGCCCAAGGTCTCCATCTCCATCGTCCCTGTTGGCAAGCAAGTTCTCTTGTTTGCAGAAAAAAAAAAAAAAGATTTTGTGATGGGTTCGTTCTCAAGTATGTCGTGGATTATGTTGAATTTGGTTTTTCTACTCTTTGGTGATCATTGTTGTGTTCCTATTCTTCTTGTTGACTATGTTGAATTTGATTATTCTTCCATTGTTGGATTCAATTTATGTTGAATTTGATTTTTCTATAATTATTGATATTTGCTCTCTGTAAAGTGAATTGGGTAGAATGGGTGAGACACCGTTGTACCAAATATGAAAATTTCCATTTCAACAGGGAAAATATTTTTGCACCGAACATAGATTGTCCCAAAAAGCCTTTTCTGTGGTATTCCTTTCACACGGATTCTTTTTCTGTGGCAATTTCTCCTTGCCACAAAAAGAATGTCTATACAAAATTTTCATGTTTTTGGTTACCACAAAAAGAATGCTATTTCAACAGGGAAAATATTTTTGCACCGAACATAGATTTTCCCAAAATTGCCATGCCACAAAAAGAATGTCTATACAAATGTGCCCTTAGTGAAACATATTTTCTCCTTTTGAATCTAATTTTAGGATAAGAGTTTTTTTCTTGACTTAGCTTTTGCAGTCGGTAAAATTAAAGATTTTATCAAAAGGAGCGGAGAAAATGGATTTCTCTCTATAGTAAAATTGTGTTTTCTATCAATCTAATTGTGGCTCAAGTGGTGATGCATCGCCCTATGCACACATATACAACGAGGTATTGATCTTTGGACAATCAAATAAGGACTTGGGAAGTATGTTCGCGGGTGTGTATATACTAGAGGAAAAGATCTTGATATTTTTTAAAAGAAGTTTAAAATGATCTTTCTCCATATCAGAAAACAAAGAAAAATCACTACTTTATAAAATTGCTTATCCTTCACTCTCATACTATCTCTATCTAGTGGGCATTCTCCACCTTTTCTTTTCTCTACATCCCAAAGACCACTAAAATAGGGACTAAACCCAGAAAGTTGATAACAAGAGTGGTGGTTATCTTTACATGTTCCAGCTATACGATTAGGTTTCTCATATGTTACAGAAACATATTTTGGAGCACAGATGCATAGGATCATTTCTCATTCAATCGTGGTGGTAATCTTTACATGTTCTAGCCCAGATGTTATTGAAACATATTAGCACAAACTAGAAAACCATATGCATAAAATCATCTCTCTCTCTCTCTCTCTCTCTCTCTCTCTCTCTCTCTCTCTCTCTCACAGACACATATTTAAATAGAGAAAACTGCTTACCTTTTGCATTCTCTACAATTCGAATCCTGAAGACGGCAATGGGCCAGTCATCATCAATATTATCATCGAAGCCTTATCCATCAATTTTGCAGTGGGCTTTGATACCCACAAAGCTTAAATGGCAATTGAGCAATGAAACTTGTGATTTATATAAAAAAACCTGAAGACAGAATGAGAAAGGAAATCATAGACAAACTTTTAATGAACAGCTACTTAAATGGGTAAGCACTAATGGAAACTATTATTCTCAGAAAAATTTCTCTCTCCTGAAGGAGAGGAGAATCTACAGAGACTTGTTGATTGTTGCAGTTATGGAGTATATCAACCGATGACTGGTGAGTGCTCACGATGGATCATAAGAGAGGTTCCACCACCCCATGCATATGTAGCTAGTAAAAGATCGAAAGCAACAAGAGGAGGGTTCCAAAGTGATCGCATGATCCAAAACACAAAAAATGGTATTCACTAGCGGATCAATGCGATCCCTTTGGATACTTCCTTAAGCCGCTGCAATGCCCAATTCCCGTCTCTCTCTCTCTCTCTCTCTCTCTCTCTCTCTCTCTCACCAGCCATTGGAAAAAAAATGAAGTTTTATATGATGGAAGAGGCCGGCCAGTTGTCTCTGGCTAGAGTTGATCTTCCACATGTGCCCTTGCTTCTTGAAAATATGACCAGGAAATAAGGTCCCTATGCATATGATTTTAAGAGGTTAGGATCATCAAATAAGGTCCCTGGAACATATGCGTTGATTAAGGGGTAAAGATCATCAAATGAGCAATGTCACCGTAGACCATGAGCCTCACCTAGATGTTTCAATCCCACAGGACCCATCCTCAGGTGGGTCTCATAAGGTGTGCAAGGGCTTCCCTGTGCGTGATACGAGGGGATTTACAAGTTAGCTGATTTTGGTGCCCAGGGGAGAGAGGAATCTTGATTTCTACCTTACCCATACGAAATCAAATCCGTTTTAAGCAAAAAATTGATTTATTTTTTCTTTTTTCGCAAATGAGTGGTTTTAAAATCACAATGGTGGCATGTTAAGCACTTCACAAGCTGGGACTAACACTGTTTGAAGCCATCTCTTAGTGGTATAGTGTTGGTGCCCATACACCTAACATGACCTACTCTAAATTCTTTCATAATACGAACACAACTTTAAGACTTATTTGTGCAAGGAGAGGACTGGGCACTCCATGGATTTCTATTTTCATGGGGGAGAGAAATCCTACATTTTTGCCCCTCCCATAAGAAATCGAGATCCTCTCTAATGAGGAAGATCGGCTCTCTCTTTTTCTTTCCTACAAGAAAAATGTGTCATACCAAACAATGAAACGGTAAGTCACTGGGAGAATCAAAACAATTTTCCTCTCTATTTTAGTATCCCTCTAGCCTACAAATGGTTCTTCTAATCTTTTCCTCATTCACTTTGTCTACATCTCATCCAAGTGGGTGACCCACTGATTACATGACCCCATGTTTTTGAATCAAGGGTGTTGAATTAATTGCTTTTGCTAAATATTGGTATATAAAAAGATACTGCATTTTAAGTTCACAGTCCAAATGAGCTGTCGATGAATCCGTGAAGGTCATGTTTAACTCCAAAATCATCATCAGAGTAGTAGCACTAATTCATGTTGTTGCATTTGTCATTAGTTGTTCATGAAGGCTTTTGCACTCATTTTCATATGAAAAAGCATGTATATGTTCAACGGTTATATATGCTTACGTTTGTTTGCACTCATTTATACATGAAAAATATAAACGAGATGTACCAATGGTATGTAAATGAGGATATTTATATATAGGGGGATCTTCAAGTGCATCTATCCCTCACTATTTTTGGTGAGGGCCATCCCATTTGGGGGTGTTTCAAGTACAAATACCCATCTTGTACTTGAAACACCCCCAAAAGGAGTGTCCCTCACCATTTTGAGGGATAGATGCATATGAATATTACACTTATATATAAAGATATATGCACGTTAAGCGTTATGAAACCACATGGCACAGGTCTTGGTTAGAGAAGGCGTTAGTGTAGGTTCCATCTCAAACAAGTTATGGTTTCTAATCTGTCACCACCGTCTCTCTTTTAATTTTTTTTATTTATTTGGACCCCTTTGAGCCCCAAAATCTTAATTTGAACCTTTAAGATTGTTTCTTGCTCCCTTAAAACCTCAAATGTTCGGTTTCATATATTAGAAATTCAGATATTTTGAAATATATATGAAGATCTAACTATTGTAATGCAAACTGATGGATATTTTCATGTGAAAACAGTGCTCCCAAATAAACATGGTATTGGTATTATAATATTTTAAAGAGGAGAGTTACATGGTGGAGCAGGTGTTGTAAGTTGATTGAATGGGCGTGGGGTGAATTGAGTCCACTCTTACCTTCCTAATTGATTGCGGAGGATGTGGACAACATCACGGGAGGAATAGATTGGAATGAGTCCTTATGCAGAAGGCAGTCAAATTTCCGACAGGATCAATCTATTTCTTGTGCCAAAGTCGAATTATTGAAGTTTGGTAAATAAGGGCAGCAGATACTGTCGGGATTGATTTGAGCTAAGGATTCATACTACCGTTGTTCCGTCCATCACGAGTGTGAAGTCTAACGACTTTGGTCGCTTCTTTTATGGACATAAACGTGTGCAATGTTTGTCATCGAAGTAGTTGAATCACAGGGCACTTTGATAGAAACTACCATATGGTGTCTTTGTTTTTTTTTTTTTTTTTCTTTTTTGTTTTGGGGTTTGGGGGGCTTTGAAATTATGAAATTCAATGTTTGAATTTTATTTTTTTTATTTTTTTGGAAAAATTCCTTGCCTTACTCATGCATTTTCTATTTAGAAAAAGTGTCCACAATTTTCATAGAAATGATCCTTTTAGAATGTAATTTTTGTTTGAAAACTTGCCTGTTTTACTTTTTTTTTTTTTTCAATAAAGTCTATTATGGGATAAATTGAGAGGGAAGATAAGATATTTCTTAACTAATCTAGTTAACTTAGTAGATTTAAAAACAAACCAGAGCCTTCCCAAAATTCCACCTAAACCAACATTCTCTTGCTCATTTTCCTCAAGAAAACTCTACTACTGCCTTCATTATCAAGTTTCATTTTGGGGTGGGGGGCGGCATGAAAGGACGCTTTGATGGATACCGTAGACCCCATTGCAAATTCAAAGTTGTTTGGCAAAAAATTTGTATGATTGGAGAGAATTAATAAGCAGTGGACCTGCTTGGGTTTGTGGATTTTGGGTTTCTAAGAACTATCTTAAGAATACGACCATCTAGACATTAAAAAAAATAGGATTTACTTTGGACATCGGAACCCCACTAGCGATAATCCAAACAATTCATAAATGAATTCATCACGTCCAACTAAACATCTTATATATCTTGGTCTCACCGTAAGAATGATTACAGTCATGTGTTCAATTGGATTGATATGCTAGAAGTACCTAGTAATATTTTCCATCACAGTACTCAACCCAATTATGCATAATCCCATGGAGAAATTCAGTTGAATATATATATATATATATATATATATATATATATATAAATTGTGATGTGAGACTTAAGGACCCATTTGACAATTTACTATTAAAGTAAAAGTAATGTAAAATATCAAATCAAAAGAGAATAAAATATAATGAGGTTCTAATAGTATTTTATCTTTAGTGGATTAGTAGATAATCTTTTTAGCTTTTTATATAAAAAGTTAGTATATTTTTTACTTTTTTTACAAAAAGGAATGAGAAAATCTTAAAGATATGTACTTTTAATCTAATCCTTTCTCTAGAAAAATAAAAGATTTATATTACTTTTACTAATTTAATAAATTGTCAAATGGGTCATTTGGGCTCACAAAAGTGGGCCCTGAATGAATTAATTCATATTTTAAGCTGGTGTGACCATAATTTGGCTGATGTGAATGGGATTTTGATGGATGCATGGTACCGAAATACGTAGGATTTCCAACAAAAAATTTGGTTGGCATGATACCACACACTTTTTCAAGTGGATGATGTGACATTGATTCAATGCATGGCACGGAATCATAGACGATTTTCCAAATAGACGGTGATGGGATCTTGGAAAGCTTTCCGAGATGTGTTCAATCATGTCGGTAGGGAAAGAAGATCCGCTCGATCGCCTGATTTGATGTGTGGTCACTAAACTCTAAATTCGCCTACACGTGGTCACAGCACTTGGGTCATGAAAAAGCAGGGATTCTAATCCAATTTCCCCAAGCAAGGTGTTAGTAAAGTAAAGGTAAGTTCAATGATAAAACAATTTTCTCTTTTATCAAATCTAGATTAAAAATAGTATGGAAAATTCAAGTGTTGCTACCAATTTTCTTTTTAGAGGATTTTATTGGAAAATACCCGGTACTTCTCCGTTGCACTTGACAGTGCATCGGAATACTTTCACCACGGAAGAATTCCTCCTGCCACTTTTTCTTCTTTTTTTATTATTTTTTTAGAACGACGATAGCGTCACTAAATTTCATAATTTAGTGACGCTATTGTCACTCTTCTTGTCTCCTTTTTCGTTTCTATCAGTTTCTGCAACTTAGTGAATGAAGAACTTATGGATTTTTTGATACACAGAGAACGAAAGACACGTTTTCAAGCCCCTGGTAGCGGCTTAACTTTTTTCTTCTCTCTTAGTCAAAGAGAAAGATAAGAGAGAATGAGGTATTTTGACACATGGAAAGTAATTTTGTCATTTCTTTCATCTGAAGTAAATAGGAAGAGTGGGACATGAGAGAATGAGGTCTTTTGTCTCTTTTTAAATTAACTTTGACACATGTAAAGCAATTTCGTCATTTCTTTCATCTAAAAGTAAATAGGAAGATAAATACATGAAGATTCAAGTAAGCTATTTTTATCACTTTTCTTTGGTGGACTTACATATATTATTGGGGCGGGCCTGGATATGGTTCTACTTCCGAAATTTAAAAGTTTTTGTCTACTTTTGAAACCCACATGAAATTCATGGATTCACTCCCAAAATCTATATAAAAATCAAAGGTTTGGCTCTAAAACCTAACTTAAAATTTGGATCCGCCCCATCCAAAGAAACATCTTGGGTCCGCCACTGGTTGCCATGAGTCCCACATGAAATGTTAGATAATGATGATGGTGGTGGTGGTGAGGAAGGAAGGGGAGAGAAAGGAATGGAAAACAAAAGGGTTTGAGGCTTAAATAAAAAGCCGAAGAGTGACGCTAGCGTCACTAAAAACAACACTGAGCGACGCTAGCATCACTCATTTCAAATTGGGAAAAAAAAACCAAACGGGGTCTGACGGACCCCGTTTGTGTAGTACTAGTTCCGAGGCACTATCAAGTGCAACGGACAAGTACCGGGTATTTTCCGGTAAAATCCTCTTCTTTTTATCATAAAGTAATTTTTTCCTAAATCGGTTCAACTTTTATTAATTAATTAATTAATTTTGACAACAAAGGGTGTTCTGGTCCTTTAGGCCAGACTAATCCTTACGAGTCCAGGAAGGCTGGATAAATTTCCATTGGCCCCAACATGATAGTGCAATTTTGAACTATTAATCTTCAAGGGCAAACCGTGGTCCTAAGCCAACTGAGTTACCCCTTATCTTAAATCTCTCTCAATTTTATGTAATAACATATTTTACTATTTTTATTTTATTTTATCTTGCCTTTACCAGAAGAGATGGGTGCCTGAACTCACCACAAAATTAGGACGCCCTTTCGATAGGGCCTATTTATGAAAGATTTAAATCACTTATAATGATCAGATGATTCTAGTCTTTAATTCTTCATTTTAAAGCATATTAACTATAATTGTGCAAGGATGTTTTGATAAAATCCCATACCGATTAGCATCAAAATAGTAACAATGTCCATTCAATATAGGCAAGTGTGTGGATTGAATTGATCCCAAGTAGGCTCTTTATAAGAAAATGAGAAAGGAGACGCAATTAAAAAGAGAGTACAGCACTCCAACTTTATGACTAGTGCAAGAAGGTTATTGGGGCCAAGGGATTTTCTACGGCTTGAGTTTGTTGACTATTTGCATTCCATACTAACAGAGAAATTGACAGCCAAACCCTATTCCTTTATTGTGAGTCACATGATAATATAATGACCAGCACCGTTTATTGCTTTCTCTATATGTGGTCGCCCTAAATTATGGTGGGTGTCACCACTGTAGTCATGCGTACTTAAGTTCAGGGGAATTTTCTAGCTTTCCTTTGGGTCCAGAGGGATTAGTCAGTCCAAATAGTTGAAAACCCTCCAATAGCATAAAAAAAAAAAAAAACTTTGTTGTTTTTAATATATTCTCCGCTTTCTGACCAAAAGAAAAAAAAAAAAAGAAAACCCTAAATTAAAAAAGAATAACTACACATTGGGGTTCACCTACTGCAATCCAGACAATTAAGAATACTTTTCTTTAGGTTATTTAAAATAGTAAATCTAACGGCAGAACAAACTCTAATTGGCATAAAATCTGAAGCAATCTAATACGTTGTTTATTGTAAATTGGCTTGGGTTTCAATAGTCCTATCCAACCATGGAGTTTCACATCTTTTTAACTTGGATTAGAGGATTTCTCTAAGTTAAAACCTGGAGGATTTTGCCCAACATTTCCTAAGAACGAGCCCTCCAGAATTTTTCTCAAATCAATTAAATTGCTTGCCGAATGGAACCGCTTTAGATTTTATGAAGCTGGCGGCTGGCCCTTTCTGGAAATGCCCTTGTCTTTATAGTTTATTCCTTTTGTAACCCTTTCATGCGTTTCAATCTTCCAAAAGCCCTTTCTCACACATACACTGATACACATACACATATATCTAAGGTTTTTCTACTTACTATATATACGGCAATTTCTCTTTTTCAAGACATTCTAAAGGCTTGTTTGGTATCTCTACTCTATTTTGTATATACCCATCAAAATAGAGCCATTAAAAAAAGAGCCATAAGATAAAGAGGTTAGAATAAAAAAAAGTGTTTGGTAATGCTAGGATCTATGTTAAATAGATTTTTTTATATCAATAATGATTGAAAAATTTTCACAAAATTTTCAAGATCCATAAGGTATCAAGCTTTGAACATTGACCACATAGCTTTGTTTAGCCTTCCAAAGAAATCTAATGATTTAGACCTTACGTTTGGAGCCCACATAATCTATGAAATGATGTCAAATGACTAAAGTTTTTTGCTCATATCTCGAGATTGGTGATGATCAATGACTGAAATTTGGTCTCATAGCCGGGCTTGATCTTAAGAACAATTTTAACGGTTCGGATCGTGATGTACTATCCCAAAAATAATAAAAAATGGAAAAGTGTTACTGCTCATGGACAAATCGAAAATGGAACTTGATATATCAATGGTTGATATTGTTTTACAAATATTTCAATATCTACAAGGTATCAAGCATTGAAAATTGACCACATAGTCATTTGCATCCTTCCAAAGATATCTAATGGTTCCGATCTTGTGTTTGGTGCCCACAGATTCTAGAAAATTGCATTAAATGGATCACATTTTTTCCCACAGATCTTGAGATTGGTGATGATCCAACGGTTGGAATTTGGAGTCATGGGTGTGTTTGATCTTGTGAAAATCTCCAACGGTTTGGAACTTGATTTACATTCTTAGATTTTTTGTAAAGAAAAATAAAAAAATTGGACTGGACGTTGTTTGTTAGGTCACATTTACTGTTCGCATGCCTCTTTTTTTTTCCCTCTACATTTTACATGCTTCCAATGGTGGACTAATGGAAAAATAGGCATTACCTTTATTTCTCTATACAATTTAAAAGGTGAAATACGCCGACAAATACCTTTATTTTCAAAATCTTTACCCGCTCTAGAGATTTAGTGAAATAGAGACAAGAAATAATGATGCCAAATAAAGGAGGACTATGCCTAAACATAGTCCAGAGAAAGATTCATATTCTGCCTAAACATAGTTTGCTTTTGGGTGATTTTCCACGTTAAGTGCCCTAGGCCTAGGGTCCCTATGCTGTTTCTAAGGACGACAACGTGATTGCGGCAGCCACTATTTGGCAATAGGTAATGGGTTTAATAACTTTAACCCAAGGGACCCGCCTGGATTTTGATTTTTAGCCTTATATAATTGGACCCAGCTTAGCCACCGATTTCACATCCCTCCACTGGAACAAGGGGTGTTCAACTGTTCATGCGCTGGGTTGGGCCAGGTTGGGGCCTACCTAGGCCTGGCCTGTTTTTAGAAAACAATTGGCCAGTATACAGCAGAAGCTCCAAATGGGCCGGGTCCCAATCATGTCAGTCCCATTTGGCGGGCTCAGGCACGGTGACTCAGCGAGGCCTTCTGTCAGGCTAAGAAAGTCACTGAACCACAAGCAATACTTATTTGACCAGGGTTCTCTGGGCTTTGAGTTTATCATTTTATCCAAGCCCCGAACAAAACTGACTGGGCCAGTGTCTAAGTACTAAAACTCAGGGACTGAACTGATCCAGACTGGACCGGGCCCTGTGCTAAACGCAATCCTGAACAGGTCCAGTCAGGCCTAAGTTCTGAAGCCCATGGCCTGGAACTGACTTGGCCCGGCCCCCAAGTGCCGAAAGTCGAGGCCTGATGGGGGCCCACACTTGGCACAGATAGCCACCTGGACCTGCCCAGAACAGACCCGCCCATAGTTGGCCAGTCCCTCCTAATTGCCAACACACTCATGGTTAAGTGGATTGGCACCTCAGTATCAATTCCTGGGTCTTAGGTTGTTGGTCTCACTCCTGGCCGGTAGGCAACCTAGTGGAAAAACACGAATGAAAAAAAAAAAAAAAAAAAACCCTGCGTTGGAGTAGTACTACTACTTTTTTTTTTTTTTCATTTCACTGTTTACCCGCCTCTTTCCACTCTATGGCCCCGATTGGATCAACGATTCTTAATGAGAAGATTGAACATCAGTAATAGTGCTGGTTCATTTCTAAAAGTGTCACTAGTCGCCTACCCCAATTTTCACATGGAAGAATTGAATGGATTGAAGTTATCCTGGGACCTTGGGTCATGGGTCTCATTCTTTGAATTTTAACATGCAGGACCCATAGTCTGGTGGTGTTGACCGTTTCTCTGATGGGGCCATGATAAATAACCATGCTACAGAAGCTCAGTATCTGTATTAAGGATATTTAGTAATCTTTATAGACATGCAAACATTAGCAAACCATATGGCTCTATCTGTTAATGGGGGATGGCTTCCAATATTTGATTGAAACAGTTTCCGAGTAAAGCAAATTCCCCACCCTCAGGGTGCAATAACTAAGCCGAAAATAACACCCCCGAGAAGATTGTGAGAGAGAGAGAGAGAGAATGGAGGAGGACTGAGATACAAAGATTGAAACAAAAGGCATAAGCTATACAACTCAGTTTCTGCTGTTTCGTTTAGCTTCCAAAGCAGTCCCCTCTTTAAGTGTTTCTCGAGCATCTTTTTCCATCCCGAGGCTGAGAAGGGCAGCAGCTTGAAGATAGAAGGCAGTCGGCCAGTCTGGGGACACAGTCTGGGCTTGCATTGCATCAGCAAGGGCTTCTTGTGGCTTATCGCTCATAAGGTAAGATAAACAGCGCCGAGCATAGACGGTCGGAGAGGCCATGGTGCCTCCTTCAATGAACTAAAAATGCATTAGACACAAGAAAAAGCAACAAAGTCAGTCATAGCGAATGTAACAGTAACACACTATGATTCATCAGTGTGTGCGCCCTACAAGTGCCAGACTTGCAATTTACACAAGATCTTTGGTGTTTGTCATATGATACCCAGAATGTGGTGTTTCCTAGATAATAACACAGTTCAATTTATTGGCCAGACTGTGTCCGAAAGATGGACAAATTGATTATACAACAGTCCAACACTCCTTTTATGTGCCTTTTCTGAAGAGATGGATGCATCCATATCCACTCTGGGGATTAGCGTGATGAATAATAACATGAAGCTCATCTTTTGTGAAGCTGGCACATGTGGAGTTCATAAAGACGCACAGATGGACGGCATCTGTTTGAACAATAAAATCAGCAGAACGTCTCATTGTATATTACATTGAAAGTAGTCCAGCTAGATGGATTAACCTTTGTGTAGCAATTAATTGCAGTTTCAAAGTCCTTCCCTCGAAAAGCAGCATCTCCTCTATTCTTATTGTTCAAGATCTCCTGTATTTGATTGGTCCACATTTGAAAAGAAAGCTGTGAGACAAACACCGAGTCAGTGCAATCTGATTACACAGGATGAAGAAATTCAATCAGCAAAAATATGCTATTTGTATGAATCAAATGCGACTTACGGAGAAGTGAACAATGATACTTTACGAATGCTCGTAGGATGGCGTTTACTCATATTCAATCATATTAGGTTTGTTACTCCCTAAAGTTAATTCAGTTTTACTAGTTTATCAATTTAAATCCGAAAGGAATGCAAGTGACAATATTTCCAATAAATTCAGGAATTTTCTGAGTTTCAAGATAGTACTTCGTTGGGAGAGTATGGTCCACAGAATTGATAATGTAGATAGAAACAATAGCCTGTAAAGGGTACAGGACTTTCAAAATAAGTTATTTGATGATAAAGGGTACAGATTTCTATAATTACAAGTTAAATTCCAGTTTGGAAAACTTTAGTGAAACTGATACAATCTCCGAGGTTCTCTGAGATTCAGTAGCCTGTGTTGGCTTGGATCCATCCACATGCACACGTGTGCCGGATTTTATTTTAATACATACAAATTATTTATTGCACCTTGACCTGATTAAAAGGAAACAATATAAGGATTTAAAGATTGTGGGATGATCGCTACAAGGTTATGGGTTCGACTCAGTTACCTATAAAAAAGAGCAGTAATGGGATAATCATGAACCAAACGTACTTTTAATGATTTATTACTACAAGATATATATATTTTTTTTAGCATGCCGCCTCTTGAAAAGAAAACGGGCAATCGGCTTACCACAAAACAGACAAATATTTAAATATTTATTACTAAAAGGCAATTGCACAGCATTGTTGATCACTGGACCTTGAAAAGAAAGGAAACTAGAAGAAGAAAAATGAAGATACTGCAGCATTACAAATGATTTTAGTTAAAAATTGTTGTCAACCTCATTGGCCACCCCCTCGTCATCTCTGTACCCAACGTTCTCCAATATTTCATGTATTGCAGTGAGATCCAATCTGGTGCAAGCCTCGTGCAAAGGACTTGACGAATTTATTGGCTCAGTTCCATGTGGGATACCCATTAAGACGTGTGACGGAACCTGCCATAAAATACATAATGAGACACTTGTTATTTCAGTGGAAGGAGCATTTTATAGTCACCTAACCGGAGCAGCAGAAGCAACATATGATGGTTTGGTTAACCATAGGATTATAGGAATGAAAATCTACCATAAAGACCAAAGGCTGAACCATGTAGCTATAAAATCGTTTTGTGCTTCTTTGCAGGCAAAAAACAGCATAAAAAACAGATCAGTTGTAGGGATAGGATTTTACCTCTGCTTCTTTCTGAAGAGAGGAAAGGGCAATCACCAGTGCCTTCCTATTGGGCCTATCGCGTGGTTCCTTTTGCAAACAATGAGTAGCCAATTTCACCAACTCAGTTCCGTCATCATTTGAGAAATGACCCTCTAAACAAGAATCCAGAAACATCTGAAAATTCTTGCCATTTATCAGGTCAAGTGCCTGCAACATAGACATGCCAATTTTTCAAGTTGAATGAATCTGGAGATTGGAAAGGTACCAATTTGTAACTAAAATGAGAGTAATAGTTCACATCAAATCCCAAGATGCTTTCTGCACTGCTTCCAACTTTGCTGCCTGGTTCCTTAGGCAATTCCAGGGAGCTGGGATGTTCCTGGCTGGGCCAGCTGGGCCAGTTCGTGGGCCTGATTTTTTTCCCATGATGGAACTCCGTTTCATTCTAATTTGTCTCCTTGATTGATAATAAAAAATTCCTTACCTTTCAGAAATAAAAATATCATGTAATCCTTCCAATTTCCATTTAATTTAAGCTAGCACATGGAATCAACTTGAAAGAAAATAAATTACAGATAAAAAAGAAAGGAAAAAATAAATGTTTTTATTTAAAATTCTGTTTAGGGTTAGATCAATGTTATTAAAGAAGAATGGATAAATGACAAAATATAACTCTAATGCTATATGTACTACTTTTTAAAGAATGGATAAATGTACCAGAGAAATATACTAGAAGGCTACAAAAACCACCTGAAACAAGGAAAACACCCACACAAACTCAATACATGCAAACTTGTCATATATTAAAAGTTATATGGGCAAACTTGTTCCAAAAAACAAACAAACAAACATTTGGTTGCTTTAAACATTCATGTAAGTTTGAAAAAGTTACCTTTCATTACTTTTTAAGAAAGAAGCAAAAGGACTTAAAGCCGATTCAATTAGATATTCACATAAGCTTTTCCAAAACCCAAAAAGTATACTTGCCAAATCGCACTTGGGTGAAGATGTTGGGTAGGGCACAGACTCGTATATTTAGAACTCGCAGACCATGTTAAGAAGCTGTTGTAACTTGTACAATTACCACATTCAATGAAATATTAGAACAGAGGAAAGCCTTACGTGGCTTGGGGGAATATGTTTGCCGCTAAGAAGGTCAAGCAACACAGTCCCAAAGCTGTACACAACACTTTCTGCAGTTACTCTTCCTGTGAACGACAAACAGGAAAAACAATTATAATATAATGTCTTGGTTTAAAAACACATTGCTTGCATATTATAAGGGCAATGAGAACCACATATGGCACAGTACATTGACTTCAAAAGTATTGAATGGGTAAAGATGATTTGTCATATTAAGCAGTCATTTTATAAACCTGAACAACAATGTTAAAACCACATGCTCTTATATGATAAAAGAAGAAAGAAATTTTAGCTAAAATAAAAGACTGAAACGGGGAAGCAATGATAACACATAGCTAGAGTGCAAGCCAAATCAACATCCGTCCTCCAGGGTGGTGTAATAATTTACCACCCTGGCAAACCCCTTAAATCTAAAAATAGAAAACTTCTGGTGCATGGATGCACAAGCGATCACGGGATCTGGTGTAATAAAATACAACCAGGCAATCACAAAATCTCTCCTTTTTTTAAAAAAAAATGGTACACAACCATTTTATGACCATCAAGCTAACTAATCATCATACGTGAAAGAGCCCATGTAGATGCACCAACAGTGTGGTTTGGTGGCATTTGGGGCTGCACGGGAAACAGAAACTGCATAATGCCGAATTCTGTTTCCTGCTTTCTCCACCCTAAATTATATCTGCCACCTTTATGGTAATTGCTGGAAGCAAATATCATTTGGCATAGAGTGTCCCATCCATTACTGGTTCTGAGGACACTGGAATGCTCCCTTAGCACCAAGATCAGCATGTGTGAATCATGGATTGAGTGAACTGGGACTAGTACATATACAACCTTACATCATGGTGACATCCCACAAATAAAGCTGAACTGCTCTGAGTGCATAACACCTGTTTAGAAGTGTCTGGGTAACATTTCTCTGAACAAAACTACATCAATTGTGAAGTTTATTTATACCTGTCTTCATGTACTCAGGAGGGGTGAAAGCTAAGTTTGTGCTGTAACTTTTCCCATCTCTACTATTCTTCATGAGACCAAAACATGAGAGCCTGGGATCACCATCCTGACAGACAGGCATGACAATCAGACGTAGTGAAACTATAAAAGGCAATAGAACCAACAAATTAGTACAGTGTTTACCTGGTTGAACAAAATCCTATAAGCATTAAGATCATGATAGAGTGCCCGCCCTTTACTGCCACAATAATCCAAAGCCTGTGCTAAGTAGAGTGCAACTCTCAACCTCATTGCCCATGTCATAGGTTGTGTCTCCCCTGAAAACAGAGAAGCATAGGATTTCAAGAAACAAAAGCAAAAGAGCAATGGTTGCTTCTAAAAGCATGATGATGACAGTCCCGGATTTTCATTTGCTACATTGTGCTCATTTTTGGAAACCACGTATGTTGTAAATTCTATTTGTTAAAAATTCTATGTATTCAATTCCTATGTATTCTTAATGCAAACAAGCAGGCCCCAATGACGCATATAGGTTTTCCACCAGCTGTGACTGGTTTCAAATTTATTCTACAAATCACTTAGGCTGGCATTCTCTTGAGATAAACTATGAGAGCTGTCCATGAGTGGTTATCCAGTCAGATCATGAGCAGTGGAAACACGTCCTAGATGTTAGTCCACTACTAGCGATTTCCCAAAGGACACTTTCCAGATTCGCATATAAAAAACATTGTGCCTACACAAAATTCTCAACAAACAGAATTTCTAATCCGTTTCAATTGACACCACCAGAGCCAACATTGATTTGTTGGGGCATCCAAATTCCAAACGCACCGTTGAAAGATGAGTAAGCTTACAAACAATAAGATCCCGCACTACAAACAATAAGACCATAAATGGCAAGCTTACAATGGAACAAGTGTTTAGCGAGTGTTTCATTAGGCATGAATTCCGCCACCAGCAATCTCTCATCGCCTTCGCAGCAACATCCGATCAGATTCACCAGCCTGTCACTTCGAAGCTGTCCAACAGATCTCGACTCTTCCTGCACTGCCCAAAACCCAGATCAGAAAACATAAAAATTCACAGAGCCCACATCACAAAAACAAGAAATTTAAAGAACCCAGATCAGAGAAGGCAAAAACAGAAGAACCCCACTTCAGGAATTCATCAATAATTAAAAGAGGGGAGGGGGAACAAACAACCAGGAATTGCCGCGAATCGGGCCACGCCGATCTGCTGAATCTTTTAACAGCAATCTTTCGGCCATCGTGGAGCATTCCTTTATAAACGACGTTGGGAGCTTTCTCTCCATGCTCGGACACGATATTATCAGTTGAGAATCCAGACGTAGCGACTTGAAGCTGCTCGTAGCTGTATTCTGAGAAAATGGGCCAGGAACCCTTGTCCTCTTTCCCACCATTCTCTGCTTATTAAACAACAAAACAACAACAACAACAACAACAACAAAGCAGGTCAGTTCATTTACTCTTCACTGCAAGCGAATTATGGAAAAGAGGAGGGAGATCTTGGCCGTTGAGTTGTGGAAGTGTGGTGGGTTATACCGCGATTGGAGGGACCGATGATGCTGGACCTCAGGTGGGATGCCCACCCGCATGGGCGTAGCAACCTGGAGCAGAACGATCCCATTCTCCAAAGCGAAACCAGAAGAGCACAAACACACACACAGAGATGGGATGATCACAGGCTTTTCGTGGAAAAGAAAGAAAGCGATTGTAGTGTTTGGATATATGTATTGGAATTTCTGGATCCGAGGTCTCTATACTTTCTTTTATTATTTTCTCTGTCTCTGTTACTTGCTTGCTTTCTTTCTTACTCTAGTCTTTTGAAATAAGAATTTCTTTATATTGAGAGAATTGACATTTCAATGCCCCTAAAATATTTAATTCCTAATTTTATAACTAAAATTCTGTAAATGTTACTACATTCGTTTGACTGTGATACACCTTTTTTTTTTTTTGTTACTTTGTTACCCTCAATCCTTTGATACCATGGGAGTTTAAAAACCTATAAATTCATGGGTTCCAAATGTCCAAAGAGTAGAAAAAAAAGTGTGCCAAAGTCAAACTACTCTATGACATTTAGAGACTTCTAATCGTGAAATTGAGAATTGAGTATTTAAGGAACTTTAAAAATGTAAAATTTCCTAGTATTAACAGGAGAAGGGCTCTTCCTTCTTCTTACCCTTTTTTGTTTTGAGTTTTTTCTTTCTTTTGCTTATTATTGTTTCACTTGTACAGTTGTCTGTTCATTTTATGGGGGGAAAGATGGATGGTGTGGGGCACCACATGAATTCCTTATCAAAACTGGGCAATGATGGTTTTAGGCCCATGGGCTCCTAATCTTAATAATTCAAAAGTTCAAAACAAGTGAAAATCCAGATCTGACCTGGTTTGTTTAAACGTTGGATGCAGGGCAGCAGTAGATAGTAGGTACTGCTACCATAAATATGACTTCAGAATTATGACTAACGAGTTGTGAGTTGTGACCCCCACACAATCGCGTTTGGTGTTGTTTCAGAAGGCCACCTCTCCACTATGAAAATGGCAGGTGGACCAGGTATTAGGACAGAAGAAATGAGGCCATGGAACCCACCGACTTTAATAATAATGCAACTTCGAACCTCCATGGGATATAATCAATGATGTGCAGTGCAGAACTGTACATTCTTCAGTAATTATGCATGAAAGCAAGACAAAGAGGCCCTACCCTCATTCCTCTCCTGTGCCTTTTTACTGGCAAATCACTTCGTAGTCGGTAGGCATTTAATTCCAACGTATCTATTCTTTTTTATCTTCCCTGCCTCTCTTGACAATATTACATCTTACTATGCACACCGCCTTGCACATGGGTTAATCAATCCGTCCTTCTTTTTAGTGGGCACATAACATAGAAAAAGGTTACTCAAACTACTCCCACCATTTATCATCCTGCAGAACAGCCACAGATGGCACAACCCCACATGCCCCCAGCCAAGTTGCTGTACAGTGTACACAGAACATCCTTTTCTGGTGGGCCCTACACCACATATTCACACCTCATCGGCCTCAGCATATGCTCAGATATTAATAGACAGCCCTCATGTCAGATGGTCCATTAATTATCAAACCACATCACAATCTTATCTGAACCGATATTCATACATACACTAAAGAAATAATACTTTAATAAAGGGGTATGTGCTTTGAGAGGTGGATTCTCCTCCTCATATTTTACAATAAAATAATTGTCAAAGTGTGCAACACAAGAACGCAAAGGGAGCTTGGATCATTTAAGACTCGGGTTCATGAGAAATTCGTGAGACTCTTTTGTGGAGCCCACTTACTAAAATTGAAACGACCTTCCTAAAATAATTATCACCATCTTTTTGTGGGCCAGATAGAAATTTCCTAAAATCCCATCTTCAGATTGATTACTATAAGGGAGAAAATAAATACCATTAAAAAACCCACTCACACTTGATGACGGCCATGCAGTGCTTCTGCCCCCACAAAACAAACAAACAAAAAAAAAAAGGAACTAATATGATGGAAGGGACCAACATAGGGAGCACTTGCTTTGACAGTTCAGATTTAAATGCGTGGGCTCCGCTCAGGAGCCTCACAAATTCCCCGTGAGCGCAGAACCTCCCAACTCATCCAGTTAATATATCAAAGGGAGGTTCTCGTGCCTGCCGTTAAGTTCCCTGCATAAGCCAGACAGACAAGAAACAGTCCCTGTTAGATCGGCCGTACGGAGAACAAGAGACCATGAAAGTACAGTGCTCCTCCAACCAAAGAAACTGCAGTACCTCTTTAAATGGAGTCCAGATCCCCACACATAGTGATAATACGACAGGATGAACCATTCAAAATGAATGACCTCCACTCCATCTGGTGACATATCCTCAAGAGTTCGCTTTAACCAGAATAGAACAGATAAAGAGTGAGTAATCTCATTATCATTTGTGCTTAATCTTACAGTGGTATTGACTCCTATTGAAGCAAGGATATATCTACGATTATCAATAGGTGGATCCCAAAGTGCAGTTCCACAGACATCCCACTCACATGAAGAGTGTGGGATCCAGACTCCCTTCGGATCACTGTAGATAGGCCCCCAGTTTTGTCTCACTCCATGTATCTGATTGCCCACCATTGATGATGGAACCTCGGCCCTTTCCAGAACTAGGTTCCGTTCTCGACCGTAAAATGGTTCGTCTCACTATGGAAACGAACGAAAATTGGACCCTTCAAAATTTGTCTATCGTCATTTAAGCAGAGCCATTATCTCTCTTAACCATCCAATTTGTAAGGCCCACTTTGAATCATTCACAGCTTCCTACCAATTACATTTCTGGGGCATTCCACATCCATGGAGCACATCAGAGAAATGGTGCGTATCATTGTAAAAACGGACAGCAGGGCAAACATACATAAACCCTGGAAAGGTGGTGTAAGAAAAAAAAAAATCCAGATGCTTTTCAAGTGCACGTGGATTGTGGCCCCTTCAGGAGCATCTTTCTTCTCAAGTATTTTTCATGTGACTTTACAAACTGCATGTGAAACTGGACCAGGACCTTAGCAACTCCGGAGACTATTGCATGATAGATGTGATGATGGTGTATGCTAAAAAGAAATGATCAAAACTTTAATAGATGAAATCCAAAATCCCATTCCTCATAAAATACAATTTGCAATGGAGCCAGCAATCAAATTGTAGGAAGGTTGCATGGGTTTGAGGTGTCGCATTAACATCTGCATCATCTAATGTTGGGAACCATTCATTCCAGTATCAGCATGAACAGTGTTTCCATCCTCTACAATCTTCCCATTGACTTGTGTCCTCTGTCTCTGAATCAACATTTGTGTATGTGTCAAAGCAAGAAATGCAGATAACAATTTGAAGTTAAAGATGAGAACTAAAACTCTTTTACAAATGAGAAACTGGGGTTAAGAAAATAACTTAAATCTTTCAGACCTAAACCCCCATCACATGCTCCACCAAGTAGAACATTAGCAATTCATCCATTGTACACAAAGCCTGCCACTCGAAGGGTGCAATCCATCCACATGGATGAAAGCATGGCCAAAAATTGATGCCAAATATTGTTATCTTTGCCACATGATTTCACCTATTGAATTTGGAATGCTAGAATTTATCTTAGCTGTCCATTTAATAGCAAACAACTGAATTCCTTCTGGTTCATGTACTGCACGCAATCCATATTATGTCCACAATTGGTTGTAGGTTTGGATCAGCAAGCATATATAAAACTTGTACAGAGGATGAGCTGCCACAAAAATTTTCTGATGGGGTGAACATATATATCTAGCCCATCATTTTGCTACCCGAACAGAAAACCTTAAGTACTCAGACAAACCGAAAAAAAGAAGGGCAGAAATGATACGTTGCTTAACCATTAAAACCCAAAAGTCAAACTAATCAATGACAAACTTGAACTTGACCTCCATAAAGTTCATATCAAATAATGAACTTTATTGATACAGTAAACATAAATTTCACGTACCCGGTCAATGGAATCCACAGAATTCCCATTAAGGAGCTTGTGATGCTCTTCATTTGACCTGATCTCTTTTTCTTTAGCGCTCAAGGGTAGCAATGGAGATTGGTTTCCAATAGTACGGTCAGATAGTTCTGCATAGAAAATACTTCGATTGAGAGAGAGAGAGAGAGAGAGAGAGAGAGAGAGAATAAAGACAAACCTGGCAATTTCTTATCAACAAAAAATACCACCAAATTCACGGTATACCTGATAATACACAGATGAGACAAGTTGGTCCCACTAATTTGAAACAATAGTAAAATACAAGCAACACTTGTTGAAGAAATTAAGAACAACGTCCTTTACCATGCAACTACAACATCAACAGTGTAATGCTTGCGTGATGCTATAATCAGAAGGCTGAGGATAACAACTATCAACCAAGCAAGCTGCTTGATACACCTACTCGCATATTAGAAGAAAACAGTCAACCAGAAATAAATAACAGATACCCATAACTAACTACCCATTAATGTTAAAGCAACAGTTATCAATGACATCCATGCTAGAATTTCATGCATATTCCTTTGGCCATTTGCAACAAAATGTGCATGCTTATAGATCAGAAAACCATGGAAGGGCACAGTAAACAATTTATTACAAAATAGGAACTGGATTGAATTAAGAGCAACTCCAGATATACCTTTTTGAGCCATATTTCTGATATGTCAGGACAAAAACAAGAGCAAATATCATGTGCGAAGAAAATATCAAGTCACCACAGCCATATATTACGCCCCGGGGAACTGGACATAGAAAACATGACAAAGAAATGTTAAAAAAATGACTTTCAAAGCCCTGGCAAGGATTATCTAAATTCGAGATCACAATTCTAGGAGAATCAGGATTTCATGTGCTTCGAAACAGCATTTTGTACCAAGTTCCCAATAAAGACCTGAGGTGGCATTGCCCAACGAAATCCTGATTCTTGGAAATTCAGGATTTTTGTGGTTAACTTACCTCTATGGGTGGGTCTATGAAACAAAACTCAGGAAAGAAAAGGAAAATGAAAACAAGAGATTCCTTACAGTTAATTAGGAGCACTTCTATCATATTATCAGGGCGAGGAAGTCTGGCTAGTTTAGACCCCTGGAAAGCACAGCAATGAGAGCAATAATTTTTAATTCCCTTGATAGAAGCACCATAATAAGAAAGAAGATTTTATTATAAAAATACATGACAGCTACCCAACTGAGAGGGTTTTGCCTCTGACGTATTACTGCAATAAGAAGTTACAACTGTAAATGTGTATTATGATATTGTACCTCACGACAGTGATAATTCGGACCAGGAAGCTGAGTGGAATAAAATGTTATAATTCGGAGAGTTTGTGAAGCCTGAAATAAACAAACCGAACATAGAAGGTTACAGACTTGATATGAACTTCCATAAGTCATCATAAATTTTTACTCCAATGCATCAATGGAGTCAATATACAAACACCATCGCATCCAGTAAGCCATGAATATATGCAAAAATGCCGAACATTGAAAGGAACTGATATCGGAGGAAATGATACAAACTTCCACTAGTCAAGATAATTTTTTTTACCTCCGATTATTTCATTGCATTCAGTAAGCTATGAATCAAAATGGAAGGATGAGAACATTGAAAAGAGATGCCGCATTGCCTATCAAAAAAAAAAAAACATGGCTTGTATGTCACATTTAAACTTACAACAAGAAATGCCAGAACCCTGCACCATAGCAGAACTGTGTAGAACTTTTTGCTTTGAAAAATGAATGGATGGAAGGTCCACTGCAACATAATATACACCATTATTAGGAAATATGAAGTAGGCGCTACTGGATGAGCGTAACTGTTTCATTCAACCTTAGGGAAAGGCCAATAATATATGGTCGTTTGACTTTGAAGAAAGAAAATGAAATATATGGTCCAACAAAAAAAAAAAACAATGAACAGCAAAATCATCACTTCTAATCAAATGGTTGGCAACATCCAATTAATTTGTTTTTTTATGAATGGATCATGGGTCTCGTACAAAAATTAGTATGATATAAATTTTCAGTTTCTTTTTCAATTAACTGAAAATATATAAAGGATAAAGAATCTACAACACTAAGTTGATGAGGTATATAATATGCAACAAAACTAAATGTGATTCCAACTATGGGTCTATGTCTCCTCCTAATCACACCCACATTAGCCAATTTGTCGGCCCCTAGATAGCTTCCCTGAGGACATGATGGAACACAACTCTTCTATCTTGTGATTAGGTTTTAATTTTATTGAGGGCATATATAAACAGGCAAGGCTCTCTCTCTCTCTCTCTCTCTCTCTCTCTCTCTCTCTCTCTCTCTCTCTCACAGATCCTCCATGCAATGGCATTCCTTAAATCAACTTTGCAAACAGGGCAGTGAAGTTTAGTTGGGTTGACCTGCTTGGGTTAAATCAACTTTGCAAACAGGGCATTCCTTAAATCAACTTTGCAAACAGGGCAGTGAAGTTTAGTTGGGTTGACCTGCTTGGGTTAGGGCTGGGACTTTGGGGTTGTCAGACCTGTTAATAAATGGGTTGGATATTGGTTGGACCTCAATCTACAAACCCTCCATCTGGACCAAACTGGACCCATTTGCCACCCATAATACTAATATTGTACTATGAATTGGACCTACAAACAATGAAAGCTGAAAAAACTATATTCAAGTAGAACATCAAATTGGTTAATTGAATTCAATGCTAGTGAACTAGAACCACAAACTGGGTGAATTGAGAAACAGAATGAATGAGCATGCATCTATGAATTGCTGAATTAGGACAGGTATCCGGTTTGAAATTATGAACTCAAATACAAATTACTCAAGCTGAAAGTAACTAACAAAATAGTATCTAGGGAACAGGTCAAAGGCCGGAACTTCTTAATCCTCCATGGAGGGATGCCTTACCACCATGCCAAGATTGGATCGACATTACTTAGTACAAGTTTGTTAGTACATCTTCAGTAAACTTCAAGGACACATTTGTGTGACATCTGTGGAAAGGCCGTTCTGCAGACTTCTGCTTTTCCGCAGAATCAACAACCTTTCCAGCCCTCTCTGTGTGGGAAATGGTTTTCTGCAGCATTAAGGAAACTCAGTTCACAACTTTTCCCCAAGGAAACTGCGCCGCACCAAAACCCAAAGAAGAGATGAGCATGGATAAGGTACACAAATGTGCCCTAAAAGTTCTCATTCTAGCTTCCAAAGAGAGTCGCTGACTATTAGCCAAGCTTCTTACTGGCTGTCACCTAGGGTTTGCATTTCAAGGGAAACACAGGTGGAAAGTTTTTATTTTATTGGTAACATGACTTGAAGTCTTGACAATCTCAAGTTGCAATAGTGAGCATCTTCCACCATGCCATGGGCACTGGTCAATACATGTGGAAATTAGTTCATAACTGGTTTAAGAAAAGTTCTACGTAGGAAAGTTTACAGCAAACTTAAAAGAAAAACGAGTTCACCTTCAACTGTTTTCTAATACCTAGCATAAGAAGATTATTCAGCCAATACACTAGACAAGTGCGATGTAGAATTAAAACCAGATCGATTAGAGTACCTGAAAACCTCTAATGGCATGTTTGTGTACATCCACAGAAAACTGGTTCCCACAGACCTTTTCCTTTTCGGCGGGGAAAAAATTGGAATTGCGGAAAAGCTTTCTGCAAAGGAAAAGCAGCTGTGTTTCTGCAGCTCCCTCCCAAACCAACCCCCCTCCCCCTCTCCTCAAAGAAAAAAAAAAAAACCCAACGCACTCCCTCCCCACCCCCCCCCCCCCCCCCAAAAAAGAAAAAAGAAAAAAAAACCCAACGCACTCCCTTTCTCCTCTCCTCCCACCCAAACCAAAGGAAAAGCTTTCTGTAGAACTGCAGAAAATTTAGCTCATTTTTTGTGCTTTTCCTCACGGGAAAGCAGCTGCACCAAACGAAGATTTTACTGTAATGCAAAAAAGTGTTTCCGCAATCCTCATTTTTCCGGTGGAAAACTGGCAACACAAACATGCCCTAAAATGTAAAAAGTTTTCTATCCTCTCACTCTGTTGATTCCTCCCTTATAGCCCTTGCCCCTTCTTACCCACCATTCAGTGGTATAGGAGGCAGACATCAGATGGTACCAATACCAAGATTCAAATGGTCTTGCATTCAATACATGCACTTCCATCCTCATGAGAAAAGATCCAAAACCAAATTTCAATTACTTAAGGTTTCTTAATTAAAACAGTAGACGACTCAAGTCATCAGTGCTTGTAGATTCACAATTCTCTTCATTAGTTAATCAAATAGGGGATGGGGATGGGTTGGGTTTGGTTCAGGTTGGAGTAAACACAAACGTGCCCTGAATCACACCT
Organism: Umbellularia californica; assembly: GCA_028538565.1. Lineage (NCBI taxonomy): Eukaryota > Viridiplantae > Streptophyta > Magnoliopsida > Laurales > Lauraceae > Umbellularia > Umbellularia californica. The sequence goes on along the minus strand of JAPQWN010000004.1, from coordinate 85,791,459 downwards.
TCCCCTCTTCGCATCCAACCCTTGACAGGTTCATAATATGTGATACCAACCCTACTCCATGATGGATCGGGTTTGAGATTAAGTATCTTCTAACTTTTATGTTTTGGTATTAAAATATGACATAAAGTTGTAAATATTTCCTGAACTATAGAAAGTGCTCTAAGTCAAGCTTCCAATCTCAGCACTCCCACTTTGTCAAATGTTAAGTTCCAATTACACTACCTAGGTTTTCTGTATCATATTCTATTAATGTATATATAAATTATACATAAAAGTAGCAGAGCAGGGCATCCAACACTTAAACTTTCACCGAACTTGAGTTAGGTCAAATTTTATAAACAAATACCCACTCCAAACCCAAACCAATACTAAACCCAGTGTTGGTGGGTCGATAAGTCACCCACTTAAACCAACCTTTTGCCACTCCAATTACTAAAGGAGTTCCCATCGATCCATGGATATATGTGATTGTATGTCAATTTTGAACTTTATATGGAAAGATATGAATATTGGGGGGGGGGGGGGGGGGGAGGGGAGATCTATTTATTTTACTATGAGCATGAAGACAACAATTATTTATAGATTTTTTTTTTTATTTTTTTTTAAAATGTAACATACCAAGAAAAAGGAGAAAAAGACAAAGGTGAATACACTCTCACTGATGTAAGCTCTGTCTTGTCCAAGTTCCTACAAAAAAAATGAGAGTGATATAACAATTAACACCAAACTGAATTGAAGGGAAAAGAGAGGGAAAAGAGGAGGGGGTGTGTTTTACAAAAATCAAACTTAAGCCAGGCAAAGGCATCACTGCCCAACCAACCAGATTCATGATACACAACATACACACCGGAAGGATAAAAAACCCAACATCCTGAAGTATTGGTCCTGGCCGATGTAAATAGTGGACTCCTCGAGCAGCTAATCCATGAATATACTGCAACCAGAGGAAGAATAAAATGAGCCTAAAAAACCTTGTCTAAGAAGATAGCATCAACACCACCATGTTGCAGTCATATGTTTACAACCCATATGAAGAAAATATATTGATCATCATGTGATGACAAATATGTTCATGAAAATAGTAGCACACTACTAAATGGTTCAACACCTTGATCCTTTATAATCTCCAGCTTGGTGGTACTGGGAGTAACTCATTGGTGTAAATGACATGAGTAATCTAGTAGCTAATTTGGGCGCTACTTTGGGAGTACCAATATATATACTCCCATGGAGTAGCTAGTTTTGCACTATACCAGTAGAAAAATCATAATTGAAAACTGTATTAGTAGCATGGTGAGCAGGAACTTCAAAATAGTGATACCAAAATTCAACTAGGAAACAGGCAACACCAACAAAGTGTGAGAAATGATTAAAAGCATTGGTTCAGATTTCAAAGTGTTAAGACTGTTGAGGATCCTCCAACAGAGATCGAGTGATAGTAAGCTGGTGGGAACTCATCTCCAGACCCCAAACATACTTGTACAAAATGGTAAACAATGTACCTTAGGATTCGCATATCTGAAGAAAGCACAAAATCAGTCAAAAAGAGAGGCCATATGCTAGGTTGAGATGGAATATATTAAGAACAAAACATTGCATAAATACACTCAAGAGTTCATAGTCAACAGAAATGCACTGTTCACTCTTCTCGTGGGTCTGTTGGTGCAGGATCATAACAAGTAATAACTAAGTGATACACCCCGAAAAGCTCCTCTTATCATGAAGAAGTGTCAAAAGACTTGTGAAAGAAATTCACTTGTCTAAATTGAAACAAATCCCAAAAGCCTGTCATTCATCAAAAACATCTTACACCTTCTGGTGAAACCAGCATATAACACCACACCTAAACAGTAGATAAGTCAATTTTTTTTGTGGACAGCAATTCCTTCCATATCAAACCCTGTTGCATATAAGCCCTAACTTTCCTTCATGGTCAGCATAGAAATGTAGGTGAAGTCTCCTGGTAGGGATTAGGGAACTCCTTAAGGCACCACCTGCTGATAAAGAAGATGGCAAACCCAGCCTCACATGAGCAGCCTAATGCTGCATTTTCTTTAGAATTGTTAGTGTGCTTCCTTCAAACCGAGCAGCATGGGTTTGAGCCTGTATTTCCATGAAACAATAACATTGGCCGCAGCTACAACAGAGCGAGACAACATGAGAGATTTGCATTCCAATGCCCAATATATTATATGAAATAAGCAAACTTCCTTCTTAAATTCTGTCATTGGCATCCACATCTTTCCTTATATGCATCTATTTGGAAAAAAATAACATCAGAATTTGATGGTAGAGGAATTTTATTAGATCAACGAATACATTTTTACAAAATTTATAATTACAAGAGGTATAAAAAGAGAGAGAGAGAGAGGGGAAAAGGAAGCTATAGTCTAACAGCATATAAATAAAATCTATCTGCCAAAACCCTAAACCTTCAGCATTTCCAATAGATATTTTCTTAGAGACGAGATTTCTTTACATTTAAACTCCTTTGTACGATGATAAGAATTCGAACAATGAATACAATAAGATGAACCAAACCTGGAAAATCAATCCGGCAAGCAGAAGCTTCCACTTATCTGCGAGAAGTGGCAATTCCACCGCCGTCTCCATCACAACTCTTCTCCATAGCTATTCACCAAAATCCAAACTCAAACTCAGACCAATCTAAAAAGGCAAAACATTTACAACGAAAAACAAGTACACGAGAAAGGCAGAGAAATGAAAACTGAAAGCAAGGAAAAGCGAGATGGAACCTTGGAGGCCTCACGAGCAATGTAAAGCGTCATTTCTACTGCCAGAAAGATCTGACTGAGAGATTCGGCATTCTTCGATCAGAATCCCAACCAAAATTCTTTCATCAAGATTCTTTGCAGAAACCACTCTCTCCTTTAGATCAAAATCCCTAATCGCCTCCAAACAGAAAAAAACAAAAATTCCAGCAGCATAAACCCTTCCAAAAACCGATATTCCTACCTATATCAGACCGCGAAACACAAATCAAGATCCGCGGTCTGATTCCAAACGACGATTTCCCACCCGATCGACTCGAAAAAAAAAAAAAAAAACCTCAAACCGATGAAATCGCGATCTGAATCAGTTTCCGTGTCGGAATCAAGATCTCCTGAAATCCGATTTTCCAACGTTTGAAATCGAGAAACCGCCACAGAAATACAAGCAAAAAAGGCGAACGAGGGGGGTCGAATATGGTGGTGGCGGTGTTGTTGTTGTTGGGTTTCTCTTTCGTCTCTCTTGTTGGTCCTGGGGAGAGCGCGAATTAGACACGGATCGTCAGACGGTTGAAAAAGGAGGAAAGAGCGTGGAAAAAAATAAAACTCCCAGACCCAGTCCCAGTCCCAGTCCCAGTCCCAGGAAAAATCTCAAAAGGGAAGGGAAGCGAGGCGAGCACATGAAAGAGAAAAAATAAAAATAAAAATAAAGGGTAAATTAGCCAAAAGTCCTTGAGCACGGTCTTCTAAGGCATTAAGGACAACTACTTTTTCTCTAATGTCTATAGTCCAGACAGCTGGAGATACTTTAGTGAGAGGTCCCTAATATGCCACGTCATGTATTTTCATGACTAATTTGCCCCATTCAATTGTGCCAGAAAACTCTTTCCTTCTTCTTCTCTCATTTTTCATTTTCCATTCCTTTCCATAGTTGCAGAATATCGTTACAGAGCACCTTCCGCCGCCACCATGACTTCTGATTCTCTCTCTTTCATTTCTTCAAATATAGACACAGTTTTACTTTTTCTTGCTCTTTCATCTGAAATCTCTTCCAAATCTCTCTTTCTCTCTACAACTGATTTGAAAGAGAGCATTTTACACTTTTTCTTGTTTCTCCCCTCTCTTTTCTCGATTGAATTGTGGTCATCAAGTGTTTTTGTTTTGGATTTCGATTTTTATTAGAATCTGATTTTCCGTATTCTAACTTTTGGTGTCGCCGAGCTCAGATAAATTTCCTAGAATCTCTGATAAACTGGACAGAAGCTCAGATAAATTTGTCGAAGTTCTGCCAGAAACTCAGATAAATTTATCTGAGTTTCTGGCAGAGCTCAGATAAATTTGCCAAATTTATCTGAGTTTTGGCAAATTTATCTGAGTTTCTGGCACAATTCAGATAAATTTATCTGAGTTTCTGGCAGAACTCAAACAAATTTATCTGAGTTTTGAAGAACTTTTCTGAGTTTCAAACAAATAGCTATGTAAAGTAGTGTCATCCGACGACCCACATCCATCTCTCGTTTCTTATTGCAGTGGTTGTGATTTATGATTCGCGTTTTCTTTCTCTACCAGCAGACAGAAGGAGAAGAAGGAGCAGGAGCAGGGAACTATGGGAGAAACCAAACATGTTCTGGTTGTTGTATTCACAAGGTATCCTGTGTCCTAATTTCAAGAAAGCCCAAGTCAGTCAATCTATAAGTGGTTTTAACATGTGAAAAGATGGTCCAGGACCACAGTCCACAGGCTACATATCTGATCATAACCATGGTTGAAACAGTGAGAAGACTGATAAATTTATCTGAGTTTTATCTGAGTTTTGAAAACTCAGATAAATTTGTTTGAGTTTTGCTTTTGCTGACATGTATAAGGGCGTTTTTGTCCTTTTCAGTTACAAGAGGACTGCTGTCAGTACGATGAAGTATTGTGGACCGCTTGCAATAAAAATCACAGTTGAGGGACCTCCGCCCAAATACCCCTAAAAATAAAGCTATATTCAATAATTTTTTGAATGATTAAATGAGTAAAAGGATCGGTACTGTACACCACCGTAGCACTAGCAGCGAGATATGTGCTCCTCTCTGGATACTGGGCCTACCTATACCTATTGTGGAGCCTCCATATAGCACCCCATTGAATATGTATGCATAAAATCACTATAATTATTTTTAATAACAAGAAAGTAAAGACAAGGAAAAACAAAGCGTCTAATTATGAGGAGGCATTTGCCAAAATTCATAGTCGACCGAAAAGTGACGTTGGCACCTTAGTATCACAATATGTTCTCGAAGCGATCTTCAAGCTTATATGTATTACTCTCAAAGTAATCCAAACTAGCCCCCCCCAAAAAAAAAGGATGGGTGATTTTTCTTATCAAAACATGAACATTATAAGGCAATTTAGGATTTAAGTTGAGCCTTTTACTTTTGTTTTTAATTTTAGTTGACAACCTATGGGGCCTGCTTGAAAATAGAAAAAAAAATCAGTTCTGTGTGGGCTGCTTCGACCGAAACCGATGTTGTATGTAATTCTTTGGTAATAACGCCAATCAGGGTCTTAACCCCCTTCTCTCCGACATAAGCAGCGTCTCAGCCTTTGTCAAGGTAGGATTGGTCCCGGTAGGAGTACCGACCATGTCCTACCGAACTCGGTCTCACGCTGGCATCCCAGTCCGATCTCGGGTATATCTGACCCCGGCCTCTTCTCCAGTTCGGCCCCTCTGCCGAGGTGAACACCGGGCTTCCAGTTCCCATTATGAGATGGGACGGGTACTTTGTAGGGAGTCCCTGTCAGGTAGGGCGGCCACCGGCCAAGGATAAGGGCTCGTTCTTATCAACAGATCACATCCACATTTATGTGAGGGATTTGAGGGGAGGTTTGATGGGACAAGTATCCTCACCTACCCCCACTAAAGATCCCAGGTGTGGGCTGATAGGACAAGTATCCTTACCTACCTCCACTATGGAACCTTCCATTCTCCTCTATATATGCCTGCATGAAGAGTCATGAACAGGTACATGCAAAATACAGTCCACACTGTTACTCTGCTGAAACATCTCTTCTCCTCCACTTCACCCTAGTTCAGTGACTGCACTAACTCAGGCGTCGGAGTGCCTTTGGCTGACAGCAGCCTCGGGCCCTGACTGCTGTTTTCTCTTCCCTTTCAGGTTTCAGATCAGCAGAGACACTTGTTCAAGCTAAACAACCTCTCTGTAAACCCTCATCATCAGTTAACCCCAAGTCCGTAATAATTAGGCACGCACAAGTTCATTGAGAAAAGTACCATTAGAGGATCCTGGATTGTGGCTAGCTGTCCAATTCTCATCTTTTCAAATTGGCCCATATTTGCATGATTTAAATTAAGAGCCTACAAGACTTAGGAGAGTGTAATAAGATTTAAGTATGTTCTAACTCAAAGAAAAATAGTTAGCTTGAGGTTATCATAAGAGTTGCAAGTTAAGTCAATCTATGCTGAGAAAGTTAAAAAATTTCCACAAATTTACAATCCTCTTGTGTGGTGAGACTAATGGGTCCACCTGTATATCACACCACCTGCATTGTGGTCTTTTATAAACATTTAATTTTGATTGTTTCAAAAGTTCCAATGATGTCTGTGAGGGAGAGAGGGAGAGAGGGAGGGGGGTATTGCATGATGAAGCAGTGCATCCATCAATCGATCAACACCCTTTGTGTGAACAGTAGCAGACCCACGGTTTTTGCTTGAAGGATGCAACCAAACAAGTAGTTGGATTTTGTATGTAAAATCATAAACTTTTATGTGAGTTTTGGGAGTAAATACAAAATTCTCATGTGTTTTTTTTTTTTTTTTTGTGGATCTAAAATTTTCATGCAGATTTTGAAAACAGACTCGAATTTATTTGTAAATGTGGGTATGCCCCATGAGGCAATATACTTGTCTACTAAGTTTTTTCTTGACAACAAATCGTGTTCTTCTTTTTTTTAATTAATTTCTCATCTTAAAATATTTTAGCTACATGCATTCTAGTAAAAATTTGTCTGTTTGTTTTTTAATGTGATCTCGTCTGTTTTTTGGGTCATTTGCTTCACTAATGACGGAATTACTTCCCTCATGCAACTTCTTCACATTATTGATTTAAATTAAAAACAAAATAATTTGTTTTAAAATTTATGAACTTGTGGGTCATAAGTCATGAGGTTAGAATGATCCAGGGTTAATATTTTATACACCCCTAGGGCTTGCTTGAGCTCTTTCTATCCCCCTCACTTGTGATTGGCATGGCCCATCTGAAGAATACTATCATCCTACAATCTCAAGTCGTGATGAGATGCAGCTTCTTTTTACCTGGTGATTGTATTTTAAATGAAACAAATATTCTTTCCCCGCTGGCTTCTCTAGTCTAAGTTATGAAAGTCAAAAGCAGGAATTCAAAACTCCATTAATACATCCTTCAAACAACTACTTATGAAGAGTGGAATCCAAGGTCCCCACAGTCCATTAGAAAGATGGAAGTTACATATAATTTCAATACAGTGGCAGCAAAGCGGCCAAGGTGAAATAGCCAGGTAAAAGTCATAAGTGTGGCACACTTTCTTACTGGCTATATCTAGAGCATTGAGAATACAAGCTTGCGCTCTCTAAGTAAGGTGTTTTGCGGATAGGGTAACATTTAGCCATGGATTATCCCTGTCCGGAAATTTTCCCACGATTTCTACATGTGATGGAGAATGACTGTTTTATAAATTTTTAAAGAATTTGTGTGATATTACACAAAAGTTTTCCTCTTGTTAGGTTAAAAAAAAGAATATAATCTTGTGGTATGTGCAATTTATAATTTTATACGATAATTCACAATCAAGTGCATGCATTTTAGTTCACAAAAACTGCCTGAGTACTTGGAAAATATCTCAAATTTCACCCCATGCAAGGTTATACATGGCTAAAGGTCATCATATGGGCAAAAACCCTTTTACTAATAAATTGCAACCTTTTCAAACCCGGATCCTTTCGAGGCTTTAGAGTATATATATGTTTAGTTGCATGCATTTGGGGATATTTTGGTTTAAATATTTAGAGAATTTCAAATGTTGTCCCCAAAATAGAATCTCAAAATGCTCAATACTGCATTCTAAAATTTAGAATTGTATTCGCCAAAAACTAACTTTTCACATGGTCAACTTAGTTGGTTATTACTTCTCAAACTCAATTAAACAAAAAAAATAAGTATGTCCAGAGTCTTTTGTGTTGATCTTTTAAAAATAAAACATCAATATAAAAAAGCATTATCTAAGTTCTTTATTTAAATCCAATTATAACAAACCATAAAAATACCTAAATCTTAAAGATATATAATCAAGTATAAATATCAATGAAATAGGCGGTGTATCTTTTGCCATAATTTTTCGACAAAGAAATTCCCATCAGAAATGCTCTCAACCAGAGATGCCCTTTCCTAAGAAAAATGACGAGTATAGGGCCTTGCTATTAAAATCCAAACACTCAAATCCAAAATTTACCACAATTGAAGTTGATCCTACCGTTGGATTAACCCGTGGATTAAAACATAATTTACACAACTTAATACATGTTTATTATCAATTTTTCATCAAATGCTCAATCCAATAATATTAGGACCAATTATGGTTGAAATAAAATTTAAAAATACCCCATCTATGGGTATACCAGGAGGGCGCTTATATGGAGTTATTGAGATTTCAATAGATGAATCCCACCACATAGTTCCACTCTTTTTATCTCACTGTCTCCTAAGTTAAAGCCTCACTAAACCCGAAGGATAGTTTAGTTGGCCTAGGATCATGGTTTGTACCCGGAGGTTGTGGATTCGAAATTGCACTACCACACTGGGGCTACAGGGGAATTTTACATGACTTTCTCTCATGGGCCCGTAGGGATTATTCTGGCCCAAAAGGCTGGGAACCCTGCGTTATCAAAAAAAAAAAAGTTGAAGCCTCACCGAATCCCGATTCGATTTCTGCATTTGAACACCGGGAGGTTGGGATATATTCTTGTTCCGTTGATATTATAAAAGAGAGGAATGCTATTACGTGCGACAGTGAGGCGAACAATAGAGGAGATGCTGTTGTATTGCTAGTTGATGCTCAGAGTCACAGGTCACACACCACATGTGCCAACGTAGAAGTCAAGAGGAATGGCCCCAACATGAAGTTGTCGTGATGCGAAAGTGTAGTGCGGGCCACAAATCTTCAGCACAAAAGGCTCGTTAAAGCGATGTAACGAAGAGTCTGTCGAGTATCGTCGTCGTCATCATCTCCTAATTGGAAAGACTGAGTCAAACCCGTTTATTATTCTGACAACCACTCCGCCTGTTTTGAATTTGATAAAAAGGAACAACAAACATTCTCAAAAACTACTTCTTTAAATTCAAATATAATAATATTCCACCAAATTAAATCTCACGCCGCTCAAATGATTTCAATGAGGACATGATCTAGTGGCATTTTTCTCTGCTGCTGCTGCTGTAGGCGAATTTAGATTTGATAAGCCAGCATTGCTTTATCACGAGTGGCCCACTGGGGATGGGGTTAATGTGCATAACTAACAACACCGCTGAAGGGAAAGAAGGGAGTGAATAAGTTAGAATACCTAGTCAGGTTACCGTAATATCAATCCAATCAAATAATTTTAGCCATTGATTTTACTTCCTCAGAATTTAATAGCTATGTATTACGAATATTTGTTGAGCTAAAATTGATATAGATCAAAGGGGGTACATATTGGTGAGAGAATAAATTAATTATTGATGGAATATATATGTATTTATATATATATATATATATATATATAAATGGGTTAGTTCTCCTAAGCTCAAGGTTAGGATAAGGTAAGATCAAGTGTGTGGACCCTAATGGGGACGGGGATGGGTGGAATTTCAAGGACTCCCTGAAATCCTCCTCTATGCAGAAAATTAGCCCCAACCGTGATTTCTATCATCTCCATATGGGCCCAAAAGTTTAATAGTCAATAGTCCATTCGGATTGATACATAGTCAATTCAACGGTTCAATAAATTTAGATCTAATCGAAAGTAGGTAGACGTGTGCAATTTAGGGGGGTTCATATGTTTGGATCTAAAGTGAACCCCACAAACATGAGCTTACAAAATCTTATCCTAAGCTTGAGCTTATGAGAGCCTTGCTCTCTCTCTATATAGCACAATGCTACACACAAACACCTAGGCTATTTTTAAGAAAAACACTCCTCCTAGTTTGGCGCACTGGGATGCATGATGATCATGAGAGTCCATTAAATGGAAAGATTTATGTAAGGCCTACCTATATACAAAATTTTAAATCCATAAAATCATTCTAACCTTTTGACCCATGTCCTTAAAATTTAATGGTTTAGAGACATCATTTTATCATGATTTCAATTTAACGATAAGGAAAAGCTGGATGAGTGTCAAACTTGGATTTATGATTATTCATGGGGGGTCAGGTGTGTGAAAAAGCTAGATTGACTAAACATAGGCCCCATGACCAAAAAAGAGAGGCGAAAAAAGAAGCATATTTAAGGTGGGTCGTCTTTTAGAATCTCTCATATATATATGGGAGGCGGTCCTGTAAGGGCCGTCCTTACGGTTTACGGTGTGGACCGCTTGTTGGGGCCCACTGTGAGACCCCACTGGTCATGGGACAAAGGGGGATTGAAAGATCCAAGTGGGGTCAACTTGTATATCAAATTTGAAGTCAATCTAATACCTCTAATCCCTTCATCCATGGCTCATAAGTTTAACAGCTTTATATCAAAAAAGAAAAATTGACCTTCAATTCAACGGTCAAGTTCATCCGAATCCATACAAATTCATGAGAGTTGGTGCTTATAAGGGGGTTATGAATGAGTGGTCACTTTGGATGGTTCGAGGGATACTTTCATAAATGAAGATTTTTAAGTACAAAAGGGGGATTTCAAGTACATAAGGTGAAGTACAAAAGAGAAATTCATGTGTAAAAAAGGAAAAGTGCCTTCACCCTATGGTGAGGAATAGATGCACAGGACCGCCTCCCATATATATATATATATATGCATGCAACTAAAAAGAGAGTAAGGAAGAAGGCCAACCTTGTCTACGGATGTTTGCACATAGACCCTTCTTGCGGACAACTTTGTGGGTAACACTTGGGGCCATGATCCATCCCACTAATCCCCACTCGTTGAATCAGCACAGGTCCAAATTGGACATTAATCCCAGTTCTACTCATTGTTAGATTGAAATCCAATAGAATGATGTTTTCTTAAATCATTAAATGTAGGGTTCCTCATCAATAATATATAACTCAATAACAAAGAAAAGACTGCCTTCGTTGCTAAGTTTCTGTATTGAGTAACAGCAGCTATACACTAGTGCACCTCGAAAGCAACTAAAATTAAAAATACATGTTTTTTATTTTTGTTTTGCATTTTTCATTTTATTCTTTGTCTTTCCAGAGGAAGAAAGGAGCAAAAATTGAGGTAAAGAAACATGCAGTAATTTGCCTGCATTTTTTTTCTTGTTATTCAGTAGATGCTTTTTTAGGATTAGTTTGTTTGATGAGAAAACTCGTGATAAAGAGAGAACTGCTATAATTTATCGTGCAATTTGTTAGTTTGCCGTTTGGTATAATAACTAAAATTCTCTAGTAAAAAGTAAAAAAATTTCTTTTGTAGAGGGAATCTTGATTTCTACCTATTTGGTAATTTACTTATCAAGTGAAGTGAAGAAATATATCAAGTACAATAAAAGAAGAGAGAATCAAATATAAAGACCAAAATTTTTGATTTCTACCATCTTACATGGGTTTGGAGAAGAGAGGAAGAAGGAAGAATATGAGAAGTTTATGTCTGCCCAAGGTCGACGGTGACCCTCACTTGTTATAGCAGGAGTTGCCGTCGACCCTCAATATATATAATGAAGGTTGATTGCGACCACAAAAAAAAAGAGAAAAAAAGTTGGTTTTTCTGTATGAAATCATTGTTTGGTGCAACTTTAGCTAAAGTGTCATGTTTGGTATACTGGTTACATAAAGTGACTTTTTTGGTAAAATCTTAAAAAAAGGGGTCTTTTTTAACCTGAGTTCTTAGAATAAAATGAAAAACCCACTCATGCACTAAATGACAAAAGACCTCTTCCTTTATTTTCTATTCATGTGACATTTCACTTCAACATTGTATAAAATTAAATTAGCCATTGAAAGGAGAGAGAGATTCCTCTCTTGCATAAGATGAAATCGTCTCTTTGCACATAGTTTTCACTGCTGGACTCTTTGATAAATTGTTTCTTGGATTTGTTTGAAAAAGAAGAAGTTGTTTTGATTCATTCAAAAGTGAACAGTACTCTCGTGGAAGTGGGACAAGGATGGAGAGAGAGAGAGAGAGAGAGAGAGAGTACAGTGTAGACACTAACTAGACTCGTCGTTCACTTCACGTCGGTCTGACTCTCCTCCTTATTTCTTCCTTCCCTTCCATTCCAAGGAGCCTTTTTTTAATAACCAGTGACATACTGACAGATGTTGCGCCCTCACATTGTTTGGTGATTCAATCAAAACCATTGGTCAGGACATCAATCAACGGTCCAGATTGATATCAACGTCAACGGTGGGTCATTTACTGACTAGCCTCTGCCTGCATGAGGTTTCCATAGAAGAAAATTGTTTGGGACTCATTTGGGCCCAATTGCAGGCCCTCGTTTTGGGGTGTGCCTGGATTCTGTATGCGTATGGTCAGTGGTGTGGGTCTCCCAGTCGCGACCCCCAACTTAGGTATGGTGACATGTAAACGCCATGTAGCCTGGACCTAAATCATGTAACCTAGACCTCGATTAGGTGCATGACCTAAATCGGGTACTGATCACGATAGGTAATTTTGGCTTCAGCTTCAAATTCAGAATGACCCAACCTAAAGCCAACCCATTTTCATTCCTACCCATTTGGCAATTGGCATCATAGAGATCCATCCACCGGTTAATTCTGTGGGCCTGATCGTGCATATATATAACTTCTGGTCTCGAGTAAGATGTACGCTAAAATCTCTGATCCATGGCTGGGCCGCCACAAGACCACAACCATGTGGTGGCCCATCCACCCAATAGTCCCACGTATCTAATCTTATATTCTTCATTCTCAACCCTTGACATTCTGTTGTTTTAACAATTGATGATGTTCTCATGATACCATATGAAACACAATATCAAAGTCCAAAAAAAAGGTGTCTTATGCTGTAACCGCAGTCCTAGATCGAACAATACCTTGGTGATGAACTTTTGTTTGTTTATTTAACTCTTTGTGCAGCCCATGACATGTGTCACATGTGAGGCCCATTAGGTTTAGACGCCCCATGTGGTGCACAGATAAGAGACAAGAATGGTGTGACGGATGCATGTGTTGCTAGGTAGATTTCATTATCATGATATGCATGAATAAGTAAAAGAATATTTATCATCCAAGCTAATTAATTCATAGAGAAATGCAGTCATTAGATGCCCAGTTCCAAAGAACCAATCAACAGACTCCCCACAGCATCATTATTATGTTATGGACAATTTAATTAGCCTGCCTAATATACATTAATCAAGCCGATCAAGTTATTGCATGAGACTGGAAAAGTAAACTTTTCAACAGTCTAAATTTGGAGTGTTCTGATTGGAACATTGACATTTTGGTCATGAAACATCCTCATACAATAGTTCAATTTGCCTCCAAAATGCTATGGGCATTTAGGCTTTTGTGGACAGAAAAAAAAAATATATATTCTTTTACATCTAGGACACCATTAAAACTAAACAGTATAGGCTTTCGATTCTCTTGAATTTTTATAATTGTTCTAATATACATATAAGACCAGATGAACAGATGTGTTGGCCGCTACATTGTTGGTCGAATCGCGGGTGTGACAGAGTGTTTAGGAACAATGGGCCCAGCACCTGATCAACAAGCTGGACTCATTCGTATCTACAGAAAATCAGGTGGATTCGGACATAGGGATGATCATGGGGTGGACTGGTCCATATTTCAATCATTTTGGGCTATATTTTTTAGGCTGGTGGACTCAAACATAGGTGTGGTTATGGGCTGGAGTGGCCCATATTGCAACAATGGATCTGGGCTAATATATTTAGGCCTGTGGTCTGGGTGGGACTAAATTTCTAGCATGATAAAGGAATGACGCTATGCAAAATATTCAGCATAACGGGCATTTAAATTTCGCGAATTGGCTGGGTCCAGGGCTTCAGGGCCATGAGTTGTATATGTACTGAATATTAGTCCCCGTTACTAAACTAGATAGCTTGGAGCTTCCACGAGACATGATGCATCAACACTGATAGTCAAAATAGGACCAGCGGCCTAACACACCCTTCAAGTGGACCTCAAACACTCCCATGTTTTTTTAACTCCCATATATTTCAATGCCAAGTCATAGGCCGCATTTGGCTTCAAAACAGTTATAATAGGCATGTTTATTTGTAGAAAGATCCTGCAAAACATATTGCAAGTGGGCATTTTCCGGGCTCATTTAAATGGATCACACTGGGCCAAAACTCACTTGGGTCTTATACCAATTGGTAATTGGTTAGCCCTGGGATTGGCCTCCAAATTGGCAGCAGTGAATCTAAAGACCCAGCGATTGATCCATATCCAATGCCAACAATTTAAATGTGAGATTCCCTACACAATATCTCATATAAGGTGAGTGATATCTCTCATAGGAGCATCTCCCACATATATCCTTATCTCTCGTGGTAAGGTGAGAGCATCTCTTATAAGAACATCTCTCACATATATCCTCATCACTCATAATAAGGTGAGAGATATCTCTTATAGGAGCATTTTCTATATATATATATCTATATATATATATATATATATTTGGTACGAATGTGCCAACACCAATCATCTATTGGTGATTTCAATATGATCTTTATGCAATGGATATGAGTAATTTTCAAAAACTTTATCTTCATTTTAGTGCAATGGTCCCAACTTTTTAAAAGTCTCACCAACTCAAATTCTGGTCTCCACTCCACCGAAGTTTGGCAAGCTTTTCTCTCTCAACATGGAAGTCTATTTATCTACACGTGTCTCCATGGAAACAATCCATCCACCTGGTTATGTGGAACCCATGAAATGAATTATTAATTATCTATCCACATATATGGATAATCATCTATATGAGACTCAACAGGTGAAGATCTCGTGAACCTTATCTTGCCTAAATAGTCCAGAATAATAAACCTACTTATCCAATCATGCATTTGTGCATCTACATGGGTACTAGAGACCCATCACATCCAACACATTAACTCCTAATGCATAAGACTAGTCTTTTTTCATTTTAACAATGCATCATCATTATCATCAAAGGCCCGTCCAAATTATGTTGGAGTCAATTATATAAATCCGGTTTCTCCATTTTGATCTATATATCATGAGTCAAGTCTTCAAATAAGTTGCACTTCTTTATGTTCAACTTTACTTTTTTCATCCACGTTCTCTTTGGCCTACCTCTTCCCTTTGATGGGCCATTAACCCACATTAAAAAACTTTCCTTAACTGTGTCGTTGCTAGCCTATATTGGACATGTCCAAACTATCTCAAAACAAGTTTTTGTTATTCATCACCTTTTGATAATATCGTTAGATTTTCCCCAAAGTGCTCCTGTTTATTCTACATTTTCTAGTTTTCCCACACATCAACCTCAATATTCTTATATACACTCATTTTGTACATATGTTGTTTAATAATTAGTCAATAATTTGCTCCATAGGTCATGGTTAGTCTAATTGTTGTCTTGTAAACTTCTTCCTTCAATCTTGTTGGTATGACACTCCAAAAGAAAGTCTTTACTTCAACCATTCCGCATTAATCCTATGTTCGACATCTTCCCCATCTCTCTAACTTTATATTAATCAATTTATAGATTATATATACTGTTAATGTAATCAAATTGAAATCATGCCCTGAAACTAGTTTTCCTACCTGTGAAGCTAGGTCTTTGAATTCAGGCTTTTCTATATGTTTAGGTCCAGCACATTAAGAGCCTAGACTTATTGATTTTTTTTTTTTTTTTTTTTTTGTATTTTGTTTTATCTACATTGGTTGAAACCGTTAGTTAGCGTGTCGTATTTCTAATGAGATGAAACCAATACTCATGTTAATCAGGTAATACTAACCTATCATCTAGACTCTGTAGTATTTTCATATTTTTAATAAAGATATGGGGTGCAACAAAGTTATGTTAGTTTATTTTATTTTTCTTTTAAGCTTTTGCATAATTTTGTGATTAATGCATTCTTTTTCTCTTTTGAAATTAAATGCAAGACGTGGGCTATGTCTTTTGAGGATATGATTATTAATGGGCGAATGAGTTTTGATGGCTCATTTAATAAATTTGATATATAGAATTTTAAGGATGCTTTTAATAGTAGTACATTTTATTAATTTTGCATTTGTTTTATACCCACTAATAACTCAAGGAAGCCCCAAATTATTTTCAATACATTACAGCATCATTAATCTTGTTGCTAATTTTATTACTTTATTTATCTTAAACATTTAGATATTAAATGCTAATTTGTTTTTAAGGACCAAGCTTAGCACGGGCTTATTTCACTAATAAAATAGTGAATGATGGGCTGTTTTGTCAAAACAGTTAAAATAGACTGGTTTATATGCATTAAAATCCTTCAAAAACAACAGCAAGTGAGCATTTTGTATGGGGCTTATTTAGTGGGTTGGACTGGGCGCAAGCTCACTTGCGGCCTGCACCAATTGGGTCACCCAAGAGTGTTCTCCAAATTGGTGGGGCCATACTTCAAAACGTGGGCCATGTGGAGTCCACAAAATGTACTAAATCATAGCAGCTTCCATGTTCTCTAATTGATTTCTTTCCTTTCTCTCCTAATTAGTACATCATAATATCTTTATATTAGGGAAGTATTGTGAAATGAGTTGGATGAGGATTTCAATGTTTTCTGGGAAATTCTAAAATTAAGAGACAATACCACATATTGTCTATTGTGCTTGTTGGGATCTCTCTCAGCAACTATCATTTTCCTTTCCATTGGATTGGCAGAACTCACAGAAGTTTTCCTTTGATTAAGAAGTGTTCGGCTCAGGTTAGTGCAGTATTTAAATTTTAAGTTGCCTTGTTTTTTTTTTTTTTTTTTTTTTTTTAAAGATTTCTGATCTTTTTTTTTTCTGAAATTTCTATATTTTGAATTTTGGGGTATCGCACGACAATCCGATTCATAAATGGCGACTGCATGAAAAAAAAAAAAAAAAATCCTACTTTGAGTCTTGGATCCATGTCATGTCCTAATGAATCCATGTGGGAAGGTCATGAGAAAATAGGGATCTGTCCCTATGCTCTCTTTCTGCATGAGAGGTTTCACGTTTTTTGTGAGTTGGGAGTGAGGGTTATCTCTCTACATAAGCAGTTTTCTCTGCCCACTTGAGGGGGTGTTTCCCTCAAGTGTGGCCCAATGCCTGACAAAATCATGCCGGTTTACCATCAAGTGTTCCACATGGCCCACTCAATGATCCAGCAACATGAGCCTTTTTTCTAATCTTAGCCCCACCTTGTTTGGGTCTCAAATCACATTTGCCTCAAAATCCACTTTGCAAATCAATGTGGCGTCCAGCACAGGTCACATGCATTGTGGAAGGTAGACTTGCCAGGCCAAAAGATAAGCGTGGTCCACAATAGTAATCTAAACCACCTTGTGGGACCCGCTCAAAGATCCGTTTGTGTTTAAAAATTTACCAATCATAGCCATATAAACATAAGTCCAATCCTTCATTTGACATGCACTCTTAACTCAAACTATATCATCACCACATCAAGCTCAAATTTCACAACAAGGGGTTAATGGGTTGGAACCCATATCTCACTGGGCTGCCATGGATAGATCCATGGATACGCCACTCTTTCCACTTGTGTGGGCTCTTCCTTCCACTTTATGAGCTTTCTTTTTCCACTTCCGCGGGCTGTAATAGGAGAAGCCGCGGGCTGTAATAGAAGAAGAAGAAAGTTGAAATTTAGGCCATATCCAATTAATAAAGGATCAATCTATCCAGTTATCCGACATAGACATTCCAGTGGGACCTACAAGCCGGGCCAACTGGATGCACTTGGAAGTTGAAATTTCTCTCTATAATAAATAAATAACCATGTCTTGTCTGAAGAAGTTGGGTGGTTGTGGTTGTGGGTAGCCGTCTTCTGTTTTTCTTACAAGCTTGCATGCATCACTGCGACAATCAAGCCGCATCCATCGCTGATCAATTAAAGTCAGCATCTTGTGATGGGGTCACCGCTTCTTGAAGGGAAAGATGTGGTTCAGCTGTAGAAAATGATACAAACATCAAGTAGACGTAAAGGGAATGAGAGAGAGAGAGAGAGAGAGAGAGAGTAAGATTGTGTAATAATAATAATTGAAAACAAGGCGTATGGAGGAAAAAAGATGAGATATAATATATGAATAATAGATAAGAGGAATGCTTTAGGTACTGATTTGTAGATCTGTATTTGTGGATCTCACTTCTCATCAACATGAATCCTTCCATATAAACATTATTGGTGACGGACCCAGACATTATTCTGGTTTAAGGATTTGCCCTCAAATGTAGTGGGGCCAAAATGCATTTTCTGCTCTAAGATACCATAATGTTACTAATGTTTGATTTATCTCAGGACGTGAATAGTCGTTGATTTCTGCAAATACCCAAGTGGAAAGGACTCATCCTCATCCTTGTAATGTCAAATGTGTTTTGGTAAAATGTTGTACCTCGAGAGTTCTATCCCCCAGTAGAATAATGGGGGTTAGGTGGAGGAATTGACAAAATAAAACCAACAACTATGTTGCTAGTTTTGATGAAAGAGAAATTATCATGGTTTTTAAATGGTACTAACTTAGCCTAAAATGATCTATTTGGGACCACTTCTGCTTGATTCAACTCACTCACATCACTAATCACTTTATATGTGGATACTGCCTCTAATTCACTCCAGTTGAGGTGATATATCATTGATACTATTGAATTCTTTTGTGTAGATTTTATTTTTATTTTTTTCGTTATTAAGAAGGATTGATCTGATGGTGTATCCCTCTCTTGTTAAAGTTAAATTTGAGCCCCTTTGCATGGGCCATGTGGTATGAGTAGCTTGGGCCAAAAAAGGCAACCCCGGATAGGTCAAACAACTTATGGATAGCATCATTGCTCATCAAATTTATCTAAATCTCATTTTCATTTCTCAACTCTTAAAAAGTACCTACCAAATGATCCTACTACAGGCAAATGCAATGCATGAATAACCACTCTCAAATGTATAATAATGAAGTAAACGTAGTCTATAAACAAGGTGGAACCAATCATACCCAACCATTACAGCTTAAATTAGAGTTGAAGAGTAGAACGTGCAAGACATGTTCCCAAACTTTCAAAACTCCCCCAATGCATCTCGCTCTTCCTAATGCAAAGCTTAGACTCTCCTACATATATTTAAATAAAAAAAATGCTGATGATTTTCATTTTGAACAACAGGTGAGACATGATCTGAGCCGTTGACTTGACAGGTCCCTTTTTTAGATGACCCACCCCAGAAAATGTAAGGTCAAGGATAAACAATCCAGGAGGCTTTTTTGTGCATGGACCATAAAATGAGGGCACATAAGAGAGATGTGCAAGTGATACCTAGAAGCATGATCTGAACAAATGAATATGATACCTCAATCATATGATCTGAAATTATTATTTCTGATGTTGTCAAGACATAAATACAAGTACGGTCTGCACACATAAATAGATACGTATGTATGAAAGCAAACGACAGAACAAGCAAGTTCACTTTAAATAAAGCTCAAAGTTCATTTAAGCTTTAAAAAAAGTGGGAGAGGCAAGAGAGCGTGCATACACGTTAACATGGGCCTCCTGAGTTGCACCAACCTCAGAGTTCTACACTTTTAGAACTACAAAGGGGGAGAGAGAGGGAGAGAGGAAGAAGAAGTTAGTCTCTTCAACAATACCAGCCTCTGCAATCTCACTCTCATGAGGAAGGTGTGCCCAAACTTCGACCGAGAAGATGGCTTGGACACTGTCCTCGAAGTCCCCGTTCCTGAAGAAATGTTCAAACCCAACAACAATGGAAGATGGCAGAACATGAAGACATGGATCCGACCTCAACCAGAAAGATCCTCCCTTCCACCCTCTGTCTTAGGCCGAAACACAGAGCTCCAGCTCTTGCTCGGCGTCATCGGTGCACCCCTAATCCCTCTACCCGTCCCTGCCAGCCACTCGCTCAATCGCGACATAAAAGACCACCCAATTGTAAGATTTTTCTTTCACTGTCCTTCTTGGGTATATGCTTAGATTTCTATGAATTTGAGTCCTTATTTTCACTGAATTACAGGAGTCGTCGATGGCCAAGTATATAGTGCAGCAGTACATAGCCTCCACTGGAGGGGATAATGCATTGAACTCAATAGATAGCATGTATGCAATGGGTAAGGTGAAGATGGTGGCATCAGAATTTTGCAGTGGTGATGCTAAAAGCATTAGCGGTAAGGCTAAGAGAACACGCCACCATGGCAGTGGTGACGGTGAAGATGGACATGTGGGTGGGTTCATATTGTGGCAAAAGCGGCCGGATCTGTGGAGCCTGGAGCTACTTGTGTCTGGGTGCAAGATCAGCGCTGGGAGCGACGGTAAGGTGGCATGGAGGCAGACCCCATGGCACCAATCACATGCTTCTAGAGGGCCTCCAAGGCCCCTTCGCCGCTCATTACAGGTATTTGCAAGCTCTTTCCTACCAAACAATATTGAGTGACCAGTGCTGATTCTCTGCCATACATTTTATTGTCTGTGTTAAATGGCTTGTTATGCATAACCCATATGTCTCATCCCCGAAAAAAGGAGGGTTGGTGTAATTAGTCTGCAAAAAACACTTGTCTGAGTCTTTTTTGAGTTCGATTTTCTACAATAAGGAAGTAACATTGTCAAGGAAATGGTTATAGCAGATGATGGGTCCTCAAATCCATAGTTAACTTTTAGGTGCCATTTCCATTTGCCATGGGGGGCAATTGAATTTATGATATGCTTATATACTAAATATAAATGTGCAGTTTATCAATGCAATTGAAATTGGTTGAAACAACCAATTGGTATAATGCTTGTTTAGATTTTTTTCATTCGAGTCACAGAATGACCAGATTTATGGTATTAGATCTTTTCTGTTCTCCTATTGATGCTGTTACTTGTGATTTACATATCTTCTTGGGTATATGTGCTCTTACTTTTACTCTTTTTTTTTTTTTTTCTTTCTGTGTCTGTGTGCAGGAGACATTTGTTTCCTTGCACTGATTTTCATGTTTAAAGATTACGAGCTCTTTTGCTTTTATAGCTGCACTTCTTTCGGAAGTAAAGATGGGAAAATTGCAGAGTTATTAAAATCAGCTTTGCTCTGGACTCCACTTGTGGGACCCACCTGAATGTATTCTAATTTCAATGGACCCTGCTTGATGGATGCCTACCTCGGGAAAATAAATAGATGGGGAAAGATTTTATGTGGAATGGGAATGGGGTAACAATAAAGAAAGAAACAAACATGTGAAAAAAAAATTGACCATAGGTTTACCTTCGAAGGAAATCAAAAGACACTTAATTACTTCAAAAACAGGGGAAAAAAATATGACCATAGGTTACCTTTGAAGGAAAACAAAAGACAACTTACTTTACAAACAGGTGGAGAAAAATATGACCATAGATTTACCTTTGAAGGAAAACAAGGACACTTATTGCTAGGTAGTTTTACTTTTTTTTTTGCCAAGAGTTTATCAGTAGCTTCAGAAACGACTCAACTGTTCATAAGTATGAATAAGTCTATTTGGAAGAAAAGATGAGTATCCTAAGTTGGAACCATAGGGAGTGTAATCTCTTGGGCGTAGTGTGGACTTTCATGGGTACTTAAATTACTCACTTATTGCCAATGGATTTTCATTTTCTTTTCCATCAAAAGGTCGAAATTATCTGGCTTCTGTGACATTTGAGAATCCCGGAATGGACCATGACCAGTAGGCACTGGCTACTGAACCATATGGACCTACCAAATGACAGTTACTGGTAACTGGTAACCTAACATAGTGATATTAACTGCAGGGAGGCCTTAAAAATCATCACCATGGTCATCATCTATGCCTCATCATACTGTAAGGGGTTGCCTTCATAAGTTCTACAAAAACATGAATCTTACAAACAACAGAAATAACAATATTTAGAATAATCATCATCATCGTCACCTTCTTCAGCTTCTTTGATCTAGTTTTATTTTTGCCTCTTTTCAACATGGATGTTTCTTATGCTTCTAATGAAAAAATGTTCCTTCTTTTCACAGGGTCTTGATCCAAGGTCTACAGCCAACTTATTTTCCAATGCAGTCTGCATGGGCGAAAAGGTGGTCAACAATGAGGATTGCTTCTTGCTCAAGCTAGAAGCAGAACCCTCAACACTGAGAGCAAGAAGCAGCAACAATGTAGAGATCATTCGGCACACGGTGTGGGGCTGTTTCAGTCAGAAAACAGGTTTACTTGTACAATTTGAGGACACCCATCTCCTGAGAATCAAGGCGTCTGGCAATGAGAGCATCTACTGGGAAACCACAATGGAGTCCTTGATTGAGGATTACAGACCTGTCGACGGCATTAATATTGCACATTCCGGCCGGACATCTGTCTCACTATTCAGGTTTGGTGACAGCTCTGAAACTCACACAAGGACGCGGATGGAGGAGACATGGATGATTGAAGAGATGGATTTTAACATATGGGGCTTGTCCATGGATTGCTTCTTGCCCCCCGGCGACCTGAAGAAAGAACAGGAAAGATGCAATGTCATGGCCAAGAACAAGCACCTTCCTCTTGTGCCTCAAGTGCCATTAAGAATTGCTACTTCTAAGGTGGTGGCAGTGAACATGGAAGATTCAGATTCAATAGACGACGAGGAACAAGGGCTGTAAAATGTAATGTACATATACCAATGTCACAAGTTGAACCTTTTGATAGCAGTAGTCTATTATATAGATTTATTGAGATGAGCATTATTTAGTTCTAGACTGATAAATACACGATCCATCTTCATCAAATGTACAAAGCCTTTAGATTTTTATAATCTGCTTGTTGCTTCAGAATTCAAATGAAAAAAGAGGAATGATCTCCATATACACTAGATTAGAGCTTCTTGAGTATGCACAGGGGCTATCTTGTGTACGTAATGATGGCTTTAGCCTGGGATCCATGATGGAAATCATTTAGAATGAAGAGAAATGATCCTATGATATGTCTGCATGGAGTTTCTCTGTGGGTAACCTCTGTCGACCCACATGGGGCCCACTCTTGCTTGACCCAATCTGTTCATATGACACGCCTCCATGATTATGTGCTCTGCCAACTTCAGTCAGAGAGGTACCTCTCTTCAACCGTCTTTCACTTTGCTTCTTGTTGCTTATGCGTTGAAGTGGCAGATATTATACCCTTCCAACTGGAGAAAGAGGCGGATCAGGTACATAGCTTGAAGGAGTTTCTCCAATAACTTTGGTGGGTGTCTTCATTCTACCATCTAGCAGGTTACAAACTTCAGATTGCTTGACAGGCTTTCCATTGTGAAGGATAGCTATACAAATGGAGAATACTTGCAGTAAAGATATGGATGCATTGAAATCAACCATGTACTGTCCTTCCTTGAAAGCTACCATGCTGAAGACATGCTTGTTTTCATGATCTCCACCCTGCAATTAAAACAAGCAGCAGTGGCCGATACTTTATGCCCATGACATTTGTTTGCGATATAGTAACTCATGATTAACGGGTACAATAAAAAAAAAGGGTCAATTAGTTGATCTAAGCCATAGTCCAAAACTCAAAAGACCTGACTGCAGTTCATTGGGAGACTGCCAAGCACTTTATTGTCCCTGCCTCACTCCTCCAATGAAGGCCCAAATTAAATCAAAACTGCTCACGAGCACTACCACCCCCATATTGGAAAGGGCCTATTTCTGCTACAATCATAGTGAGGTCTGTCTTGGAATGATTATATATGTAAAACATGCAATTATTTCCAGAAAAATTCAACTATGGAGTTCATTTTATGAAAGAAATAAGATAAAATAAATAATAATTTTGGAAGTCCCTATAAACAGAGCTGAGTGAACAAATAGTACTCATAAAAGCAGGCTCTTAAGAATAAATGGGACAAGTCTTTGAGAATGAACTATCAGTGATGATCATAATGAAAAGAAAAATGATTATCTGAATGTAAATATGCAATATGCCCATCCACTTGTAGCCCAGGTGGTGACTGGTGAGGCATTCCCCTTTCCCCAGATACAACTGAGGATCAATCCACTTAGGGGTAGCGTTGAGTGTGTGGGTGTGCATGTACATACCAGAGCAGAAAAAGAAGAAGAAGAGTAAATGTGTAATCTTCTAGATAACTAACTGTAAATCGATACTAGAGCCTGTGGCACATTGGAAGGTGCACAAAGCTCAAGTAATGTTACCAATCAAAAAAGAAAAGGAAAAATAGACAAGAAAAAGTAACCATGAAATCAAGCCCCATTCCACCCCATGAGAGGCCCACCTGAGACATCTACTTCAAGGAGAGGGTGGGATATGCAGGGGGACTTGAGTATAAGGTGGTGGACCAGACATCCTTCCAATATGGCAATCCTACCCTTTGATTTTGAAGCCTCGAAGCTTAATGGAAGTTAAGTGTAGGTTTTCTTTGCAATTTAATCAAGTGGCGAATAGTGGTGGCATTTATGCCAAACTAGGATGAGTGCCAATTCCAGGACAAAAGGAAAACAAGTTTCATTGTGTGTGGAGTTGATTGTGAGGTGACCCTCTTGATGGAGTAGAGAGAGGTCGGGTCAAGTAGACCTCAAGAATGCCCTAACCTCTAAACAAGCCAGAATTAGCCTCTTTGTACCAAGTAAATCAATTGGACTGAATCTATAGTGACTCAAACCAAAAGGAAGGATATGCTTCAAACCCAGCTGAGTTTTAATTTGACACAATAATGTTATAGATACCTGAATTGAAAGATCAAGGTGATGAGTGTTGTTTAAGCTGCAATGAGCTTTGCATGAGCTTTTGCTTGGCTTGTCCTGGTTGGCTAAAATTGTCAATGTGCAGCCAACATCCCAACCTCCGCAGTCACATGACCCGCCAAACTTCCATCGGTCAATCAAAGGGGAAGGAACTCTGTCAGCACCAGGCAATCCATGTAGACCACCTGGGAGTATGGCTACAATGTGTGGAAATCTCAGATTTTTTACACTTGACCCAATTTGTTGATTCTCTGCTCCATAGCAAGAATTTTCCTCAAGGGGAAAGCCTTTGTTCAATGCCACATCTGATTTTCCATAACCATAACCATTCTGGCCACTGCTATCTAGACAATCCATGGTTTCATTTGGGACCTCGACGACAATGGCTGCCAGCTCATAGTTAGGTGGTAAATCCAATGCTTCATCTGCAACTGATCTCTGTCCAGCATTGGTAAGAACAAACTCTCTCATAATAACATGGTCCTTAGATCCTCTGCTAGTTGGTTTTGGGCAACATGTAACCTTCATTCGGCCAACGATGTTAGACTGATATTCCTGCGTTTTCCTGTTACTCCCTTGATTTACCCTTCCCTCACTTGTCTGCTGGACAATGTGAACAGAGTAGAATGTGTAAATGCAGTTGAAATCATTCTTCCCAGGGATGTATACTCTTCTCATTGTCGCTGCGAGAATCTCAGTGTCATTGTATGTGAATGTAAATAAAGGCAGACCATTCTTGCAACCAATTTGCAGAAGTGCGTGCATTGATGACGCCGCAAGCTTGTCATCCTGAAGTGAACCGAGTTTATCAAGCGACAAACAACTCGATGAATTCTGCTTTCTTCTTACTGGCGGACTCATAAAAGAATTAGGACTGGCTTTAGATAAATTGTGTATCCCACGTATTGATGCAAGTACCACATGTGGTGGAGGCTTGCTGGTAGAATCAGTTTCATCTGCTTCATTGAAATGAAGGCGGTTTGAAACCTTGTGCTTCAATAGTGGGTCTAGAATCCTTCTCAATGAGCTTGCCTTACCTCTGCTACATGCATTTCGTTTATCTCTCTGCGTAATATCAAAACTTGCAGAAGCATAGTGTCTTGCAGAATCTTTACCCTTGGATGTAATGCTAGGTGTTTTGCCTGAATTTGGGATTGATTGACCTAACTTAGATGAAATTTCTATACCTTGCACATCAACAGGACTACCAATTTCCCTGGCTGAACATTCACCACCTAGAGAACTACAAGGAAGAGGACAAGAGTGTGGAACACGAGGAGATGAAAAAAGGAAGTCTTCTGAAAAGCTCTTCCGATTTACTTCCATGAGTCTATCAACATCAGACGCTCTGGATTGATCCTCTGAGGTTTCCATTTTCCCTTTTGCAGCAACTGTTAAATTTGAACACGAAGTTCCCAATCCTGGAGCTTGGTTTGTCCTATGCAAAAAGACCTTCGAATCTGATTCTTTACTCTTCTCAGATTTGAGTCTCAAATCAAGACGGTCTCTGCCAGTAAACTTATCTTTAATGGGAACAGTCCTTAAATGATTGAAAGCTACATCTGGTTTAGTGTGTTTTTCATCCAATACCTGAGAATGGCATTCATTAGATGAATTAAGATGAAAATTTGAAGGGTATTGCTTCGTCAGAGTGAGAGAACAAGTTTCATAGTCACTTCTACCAGATACTGTAGATGATCCAAAACTTGAGAAAGATGATGTGGAGAAATCACTACTAGATGGTGAATGCACTTCTGTTCTTCCAACTGTCTCTTTCTTCTGTTTAGAATTCCATCTTTCAAGATGACCCCAGTTGAGAACTCCAAAGTTTAAAGCCTTCACCTGGATGGCATCATTCTCTGCGTGCTGAAGATAACACGGTAGATTTGACATGTACTTGACAAGATCTGCAGCTTCCATCACCTTATTCTTATCGTGATGTATTTGGTGGCTCCCTGAAAATTTAAGTGGAGCCAAGTGACCATCATTTCTGTTCTTCAGAGCTCCACCATGCTTATCTGTGTATGCCTTATCAGTAGGCTTTAATGATTTGGCGGTTTGATGTCGTAAACTTGGCTTTGCTACTGCATTGTTACCCATGTGGGCACTTTCAGAGGCTCCTGTATTGGATGGCATTATCTGAGCACTGAAATGGCTGAATTGAGGTTTGTCCCCAGCCCCACCTTGCTAATAGAAGAAAAGGCAATTCTGAAATGCAAGCTTATGCTTCCTGTTCATTTGTATGCCCTGAATCATTTTTGAAAACAGCATGCCCCCTTCAATCAAGATAGAACACAGATGAAATAGACTTAATTCACCTGAACTCGGATATCTTCCTTCAAACATGATAAGAGCACATGTGAAACAAGCGAGGACAATCATGGTACCTCTGCAGAAAGAAAGGAGGAATGATATCCTTTTAGTTGCTAACACTCTTTTAACTCCTTATCTGATTAGCTCTTCAGATAAGATATGTGGAAAAGCGGCTTCTCCTGATAAACAACACAAACTTAGAAACGGAATAGCATCCAAAAGTCTGTCATTGCTACTTTAGTATACATCAGTTCAGTCAATACATTTGAGAAGCCAGGAATTCTTAGATGCTGCAGTCATACTTACTGCAGATGTACTCTTTCAATGCACAAGTAGTCTATGGTACATTCTTAGAAGCTATCTTCACACAATTAAGTAATTAAATACTTTGCCATAATAATACTATAGCATATTGATTTATTATGATGCGAAAGTTTGTTCTATCCAGTTCTGAAGGAAGAAATTCCAATATACATTTCATACAATATGAAAAAAAAAAAAAAAAAAGATTTGTCAAACATTTGGTCATGATCATACAGCTAATTTGGAACTTCGGAGATTACTTTCATAGGCAGCTTAAATTATGTTTCTACCATGCCAAAAAAAAAATCTTGCAAAATAAATTATGTTTCTTAATGTATGTTCAGTTGTAATGAAATCCATCGAGGCAGATAAGGTTCGGGTGCAACTGTGGGAGATTGGAAAACTCAAACCCTGTTATACTTCTGCATTAAGTTATTTCTCCCATCTAACAGGTGATTGTTTTCCTTGATGCAAAGCCAATGGGCTGATTATCCCGGTTGACAAATTTAAAAACTGATAAAATTTCTCTGATTATCAGTTTTTAAATTTGTCCATTTCTCTGATTATCCCGGTTGAAAATTTGTCCATTTCTCTTATACAAGAGGTTCCGGGTTCGAGTCCTGGGGAGGCCCCCTGGCTGACAGCAGCTGGGGACAAATGCATGATTAGGGCTAGGGGCCATGCGCCTTCGATCGCCTGAAGTGTATACAATAGGCCCGGGGCTCTGGGCCCCGCCTATCTCCCTGCGGGGGGTGTTCACCCCTTACACTATGAATTAATTTGGGTTTGCAGATCTGAGGATTTAGTTGTCATGCATTCTCCACCGGGATGTTTGATTCAAGTCAAAGAGGGAATAATGAAATAGAATGATGCAGTGGAAGTGATGATGAAAAAAGGGAAAGTAAAAGTGAAAGTGAATATTGAATTGAGTGTTGAAAGGAAAGCAGACAAATGACAAGATTAAGATAATATATTGATAAGAAGCCTTTTGCTATATGATACCACATTTTGCTCCCTGAGATTTGTGATCATTAGAAAATGTTAATGGGCTTTTTTTCTTTTTTCACTTCTAATCATCTCTGTTTTTGGACTGCCCAGAAAATGAGAATAAGAGCCAAAGACATCCTTTACCAATTCCGAACAACTGAAGTACCCCATACATTTTAACACCTTCAACCTACAAAAGGAGAATTTTGTTTGGGGTTGAGAAGTAGAACATATAGATTCCCTGAAAATGGGTTTCAAGTAACACACAATTCACATTTGAATTTACTGGAAAGTTGATTCACCATTATTCATTGTGATAAATCATTGTCCACCGGTTATCATGTAAATTATAGTTTTTGTTTTTCCTGAAAAAGTATTCTATCTACATTTGATTTGGTGCACTGATCTCAACATTTTTTCATCTCATGGGAAACAGAGTTACAATTACAAATCTAGAAATACGTAGATTTTTTTTTTCCATCGGTCTCGAAACATGTAGATGTCAAAAAAAAAGCCAATTTTTAACTTTGAAGCAAGCCTTAGACCAAAAAGATCGGAGTAAACTTGAGATCCAAGCCGTTAATTTGGTGGGCCCAACCACAAACGTGACCCATCTCTTACAAAACTCCAAGCCAGACTGACTATATTTCAGCCGTTGGATTTGAGCCGTGCGTCGGCCAGATGGCAGCTTTGCTTTCTCAACTGTCCCATCTCTCTCTCTCGCTCGCTCGCTCTCGGCAAATCCAAGGGATAGTCGTCTGACTGGATTTTTGTGATATAATCAGATCAACGGTTGGTCCGTCCTGATGAGCGGCTAAGATCATATAGATGTGTGACTTGCACACGCACCATGTGATTACTCAATCAATGATGCAAAATTCAGAAGAGAAGAGACGCTAAAATATTTGGAGATGTAAATTGTGAAATCCTCGGAAAGAGAGGGAAGAAAGGAAAACACAGCCATACATATTACATACCATATTGGGAATCGGAAGTGCAGACAGAGTTTGAAGTGTGAGAGAGGAAGTGAAGGGGAAGCGCTGCGAACAAATTCTCTCAAAGTGTGGAAAGCATTTTCTCCGAGCAGAGAGAAAGAGTGAGGGTGAAGTAGAGAATTCCGTTTCCAATCGAAAGGGTGAGATCGAGATTCGAGACGGTGAAATAGCGCGGGAGGTCATGTCAGAAAGTGAAAGGGCGCGTTGTGGGGCCCAATAGCCAGGATTCAATGAACAGTGGGTCCCTTCTACAGTCATCAATCAGCCGTACATTTTTGTAGCATCTGGATTTTGAGACCCATCTAGTCCTTGTCTTGACTGAGGATTAAGGATTGGCCGGAGTGACCACCACCGACAAAACCTAGTGATGGTGGCTGCCCATCCACCTTGCCGGTGCACAGACAGTCATTTCCATCCATACATAGATCCATCTAATATATATAACCAGATTTAGAATCTGAAAATCCGACATACATTAAAGGAGGACATTTCAGTGTGTTCCTCTCGATCTAAAATTATACGATTGAAACTTGACTTTTGTATGTGATTAATATCTATAGAAGGACAATGTGGCCCGCTAACTTGAATGCTGCATGGAGTTTAAACTCATCCATTCATATCCTTCAAAAAAAAAAAAATTCGATTTGATGATGGATTTATATTTTAGTGAATACTCATCAGTGTAACCATTGAAATAGCTTATACAATTCAAGATTATATATTATGGCAAGGCCAAATCCTATTCAAGTAAATTTAGACAATATACCACAAAGGAGGATAATATTTAATGTGAACGGTTTAAAGTTAATTAAATTAAATGTGAGTTTCACCTCTCACATGCAGAGAGAGAGTGGCAGCCAGAGGTTGATGACAATTATTATTGGTTCAATAAGGATATCTTGTGCAGGGTCCCCATGCACGTCATTTTAGATATGTGACAGTGACAGTGACCCACTTCCCTGCTTTCGGTGCAGTTGATCTTCTGGCAACCTTTATTAAAGTCTTTCCTTTAGTTAATGACGAGTACTACCACTCTATCACTTTTAATATCCTTGTTCATCGAATAAAATACCACTTTGAAGGAAAAGTAGCCCACAATGAGCCACCAGCTGAAAGAAAACAGTTTGCTCAGCCCACATGGTTGAAATGTCCATCCACAGAGAAATGGACAAATTTAAAAACTGATAAAATGTTGGAGGTTTGAGGCTAATGGCCCTCTCTTTTGATAGTTATATAATTGTCTTGTCAGATAGAGCTCGGTAACTTAGTTGCATGGGATCATCCTCTTTAAACACAGAGACTCGTGTGGTGAATTCATCAAGCTACGGTCAATGTTTACGGCAGACCTCTTCCCAATGACATATAAACTGTGAGTATCATGATATTGGAAAATTTTCAGTAGACTATGGAAATGCCGTACAGTGCATGGCCCCATTTGGAGGCATTACTATCATTGGGATAAACTGATAAGATAGATGGAAAGGCTTCTTTCGAGATAAGGGTTATGTTAAAAATAGCTCAATTTATCA
The DNA here is from genome assembly GCA_028538565.1 of Umbellularia californica. NCBI lineage: Eukaryota > Viridiplantae > Streptophyta > Magnoliopsida > Laurales > Lauraceae > Umbellularia > Umbellularia californica. The sequence goes on along the minus strand of JAPQWN010000004.1, from coordinate 85,760,523 downwards.
ACCTTAACTTTTAATGGTGATCTTGGAGCAATAGGTTTTTTTAGATTCAATCCAACATTTAATAAAGGTCAGCAGGCATAAATTTAAAAATGGTATCGAATCATGGGGAACAAGAATGTGAAAGTAGCTGCACTAATCCAGCCTGGGCCCAAGTGCGCCATAGGTTAGTGGGAGAAAACTCTCCGATGACATTTTTTACATGATAAGAAGCCAAGAAATATCGCCATTCTGATTTGATAGCAATAGAAAGTATGATAAATTGAATTGATCTTACCAATATCATGATATTTCTAGGAAATGCCTCATCAGAGTATTATCACAGAAAACTCAATTTATCATCAGTTTTATAAGATAGTTTTGGTTAAAGAATAATGTCAACCGAGAAACCCCACAAGTGCACTACTTACCAGCCTAGAGAACTACAAATGCTAACCTCTTTTTTTTTTTTTTTTTGGGGGGGGGGGGGGGGGTCGGGGGCGCTGGTTAATGAGTCTAATCCGACCCACCCAATCGTCCTTTCAACTACTATTTGATTTCAAGGCCGACAACTTTTCTATGGGTTGGACAGCAGAGAAAGCATTTGTGGGCATGATTGAAATGGCTTTTGATAATCCCCGTAGAGGATTAAATTATTGGTGGGATTGTTGAAAAGGTTCTTCATAATGCCCTGCCCTCTTGTATGTTGGTATTTCTCATCGTAATTCTCTACTCGACAGCGGCTGTTCTAAAATCAGTTCTTTGTTTAAATGATTGGAATTCATAAAACTAGTCTGGTGAAATTCACTGTCACTTTTGGCACATAAAACTCTCTAAATTCTAAATTTCCAAAACATTATATTGTATCTGAGCAATTGGGGAGTTTGTAAACCCACTGCGAGAATTCTTGCAAACAAACACACTATTATGTTTCCAATTGGATATGTTTCACATCAAGTAGTAGTAGACTGGAAGCCAATGCTGACCCTATGTGGTCTCACTTGCAAAAAGTTAAATTATGTTAAGACTTGTTTGTCATTAGGCTGGTCTAGGGCCTAAATTCTGAAATCTGCATCGTGTGTGGTCCATTTGATTGGTGTCATGTAGGGATGTAAATGGGCCGGTACGAGAAGGTGGAACGGAACAAGTTCCATATATATGAGACGGGTCCAGGTTTAGGTGAAGAATGATTTGAAAAACATTTAGCTTTTACGAGAAACTCTAAAAATTTGAGGTAATATGTTGGGTTCTAAGTCCAAGTGCAAGAACCAAGGTGGATCCGAACCCGTTTAGGTCATTGGCCAAAAAAAAAAAAAAAAGAGGTGATAGTTTGAGTCCATGTCCAACCTAACACACTTGAGTTGCAACTGAACTAGGAAGCCCATGAAGGGACACTTCTGATGAAATCTCCAATGATGTATCAATAAAAGAATGCCAATAGCACCGAAGTTTAAATGCAATGTTTACGGGGGAGACTTGAAAACAGGCACACCTACTCAGAAATCCATCTCCCAACTAATTGAGCTACAAGTGATTCTAAACGCACCCACCTAAAGTGCTGAACACACCCATCCTCCTCTATGAACAGTGATCTGGTCATAGAGGAGGGTGGGTGTGTTCAGGAAAAATTATGGGTGCATTTAGAATCACCCTTGAGCTACTACTTGAGACCTATTTTTACTCACCTAGTTACGCAAATTCTACTTTTTGAGGCCCATCCTCCACAATTAGTTATTTCCATCCACTCTACTGGAGAATTTCCTGCTATGAGCAGGTATTGATACTATAAGCAGCTCTTTTCACTCTATTATCCCGTAATCTTGACCACTTGAACATACATAGTGGACAATAAGATAAAAGCCCGGATCCTCTGAAGGGCCTGTTGCATCCATCCTCTCAATTGAAGTGCACAACTCACAATGGGATCCTCCTAGTGATAATCCGAACCCTTTTAAAGTTGAATGCAATCCCCTCCACTAATATATCCTGAAACTTTTCTTTAATAGGATTTGGTCTGGCAATAAGATTGAACACACTATCGATACTATAATTAATGCTTAAGATTGAGCACAATCTTATGCATTAATTATATTACCAATAGTGTGTTCAATAATCCTATCATAGGAAAATCTCAGCATATACTAGTGAAGGGAAATTTTAGCTGTTCAGATCATCCGCGAGTGGGCCACACTACGGGCATGTTTGTGTAACACTTTTTCGTGGAAAAGTGGACGATTTTCCGCGGAAAATCCATTTTTCCGAAGTTTGGTGCGGAACAATTCCGCGAAAATATTTTCCTGCATCGTCAGCATTTTCCTTGATAATTGTGGAAATGAGTTTCCTATGGGGGGTATGGGAAATGGATTTCCTCGGAAAACTTCTCCCTCTTTTCTTTACTCTTGTCCATTTCAACCCAAAAACCCTACAACTCTTTCATTTTTTTTCTTTATATAAATTATTATTTAATGTTGAATAAATAATATACATGTTATATTATTTTTCTTCAAAAAATTATATCACCAAATAAGAAATTTTGATTTTCTATAAGAAATCCATAGCTGCACCAAACAACATTAGCACCAATTCAATGAGGAAATTATTTTTGCACCAAACATGAATTTCTAAATTCTATGAAAATCCTTTTCCAAGATTTTCATTTCTATAAAATTTGCTGACGTAGCAAATTCCTCTTTCCGGAGAATGAGTGTGTACACAAACGTGCCCTACGAGTTTCTCGAAAAACAGGGGCCATATAGGAAAACTTTTTAAAAAGAATATATTCCATTCTGGAGTAGCGTGGATTCTTCCAGCAATAGAACCCTCCAGAACCCTCCAGATATCTTTTTATCCCAAATCCAATCCAATCCTTTCCCTCTTCCCTTATAAAATTCTCCACACCCTCAAACTCCTCCCTCAAACAAGCAACAAGCTGCAAACAAACGCAATCGATCTCCTGAAAATACCTCACAGAGAAGCCTCCAACATCTTCTGAGAAAAATGTCGCTGATTCCAAGCTGGTTCGGCCGTCAACCCCACAGCGTCTACGACCCCTTCTCTCTCGACGTAGGGGATCCGTTCGAGGACTTTTTCTTCCCCAGCTTCCGCCCCAGCAACTCCTCTGCGCTGTCACTGTCCGAGGCCTCCTCCTTCGCCCAGGCCCAGATCGACTGGAAGGAAACCCAATCTGCACACGTATTCAAAGCCGATCTGCCGGGGATGAAGAAGGAGGAGGTGAAGGTGGAAGTGGACGACGGAAAGGTGCTTCAGATCAGCGGAGAGAGGAGCCGAGAGAAGGAAGAGAAGAGTGATACATGGCATCGCGTGGAGAGGAGCAGCGGGAAGTTTATGAGAAGGTTCAGATTGCCCGAGAATGTGAAGGTGGAGCAGGTGAAGGCGGCTATGGAGAATGGGGTTTTGACTGTCACGGTCCCCAAGGCGGAAGAGAAGAAGAATAATTCCAAGTCCGTTGAAATCTTTGGTTAAGTTGAACTAGTTTTTTGCTGGGTCGTCTGTCTGTCTATGCTACTATTGTAATGTGTGCGTTTATGTCGTTGTTGGATTTCTAATCAATTATGCACTTAAGTAGTACTTAAATCTGTAATTAGGTTTTCCTCTGTTTTAGTGAATCTTGATGCTTTAACTCTCTATTTCATATCATTTGAAACTCATGTGGTGGCGGCAATTGTCTGAGACCTGGTATTGTCCCCCAAATGCATTATGAAATTATAATTAGAATGTCTCACGCCTCCTCCATTTTATTCTGATTCCAATTGTGTTTTGTAAATGATTGGATGATGTTAATTTTTCTGATGGTACTGCCGCTTGATTTCATTTCAATGGTGTTCTCAGATCAGAATTATGTTATTACTAGTACTATTTTTACTGACACTGCATCTATTGTATAAGATTTGAATTAACAACTGTATACCTCTCGGATCAGCATCCTTTTTTATTGAATAAAATTGTGCTTCAATCATTGTGACTGAAATAACAGAGTTTGCAGTTCTGTTATGAAGTGGGTTTCATTGTGATAATATAACTAGGCTTGCATTTCACAATTTATACCAAACTTTTCACGATTTTCAACATTAGATTAGTTTTATCATTGACTTTTTCAAGGATTGTTTTGTGTGTGACAATGGCCATGTCAAAACTATAATGGTCAAAGGTGGAGATGTGAAAATGAGTTCCACATTTTGTATCTTGTTCGAATCATTTAAATAGGTAAATGTGTGCAAATAAAGAACTCCTTAACATGGTATTATTTATCAAGTCCTTTTGTTTTGTTTAGTCATTCATTCACTTTCTCTTACTTCTCCTAATGGAATTAAAATCCTACAGCACAAAACCGAAGTTAGTCCAAACTTCTTTAGGGATTAAGATTAAAGGTTATTTAGTTTATCTAATTGCTTAATTCCAATGTGCCCCTGTACTAAGATTAGTCATTTAATCTCTGGCACCTGTATGACAATTGATGGCCATCTAAAGCTGATTGGTGATGTTGGAGATCGCCACTCCGCTGAAGTCAGAAGTCAGATCTTCCAATGGGTGTTGGAAATGGTTAATCATCTATTCCTGCCTGTGAGGTGGCTGTCCACGACGTTTGAATTTGAAATGACTTTATTAGGAGGTTGTTTGGTATTTGTCCGAACAATATAACAGATGCTTGGTGCAGCGGGTGCTTCATTGGTTCTAGGTGTCTCTTATGGTGAATGATTTTGTTAGTTATTTTGTGGTCTCCTCCCCCTCCTTTTAGACTTTTAAAGTTCAATGTGAATGGAGCTTCAAGGGGTAAGCCAGGACCGACAAGAATTAAAGATGTGTTGTGCAATTTGTAAGGGTGAGATGCTTCTTAGAGAAGGGCTTTTGTGTCTCAAAACGGGGTGGAATTGTTCAAGTTGTTTGCAAGGAGATCTTTGGAAATTTCAGTTTCATTTCAGTGAACTTAGAGTGCTATCGGCCACCCTAGATGTCTCTCAATAAGTAAGGGATTGAGATGTTGTCACCTTCGGTGGGTATAATTATGTAATTGGGCTAGAGGTTATACCTTCTCTCTGCCTTTTATCTCTTTCGATTTTTCAGCTTTGTTTCTGTTGCTTCTTTTAATGAAAGTTTTTGTCACCATAAAAAAAGAAAAAAAGTTTTCCCTCCAGTCATCACAAATTATAAACATGCGTTGTATATATATATGATTGATCTACAATGGTTTTACCTTTTTTGCGTAAACCTTATAAGTGAAGTGGTGAGACCAAATACTAGAGCTTTTAGTTTTTGGAATGATAGATAAAAGTGGCATCATCACCAAGTAACCAAATTCCTTGATTTTATTTACTAGATGTAATGGTTACATGCACACTCCACACATTCACTGAAATCAGAAATAAACACGCTAAAACAAACAGCCAAAACAAACAACCAAAACAAACAGTCAAAACAAACAACCAAACTCTTTATTGCACTCTTCTTCCCTCCCGTGGGAAACATCTTAGCCGGAGATCTCAATTGACTTCACTTCGGGCTTCTTCTCTTCCACTTTTGGAACCATGATGGTGAGAACACCGTTGTCCATTGAGGCCTTCACCTCCTCCACCTTTGCATTCTCAGGCAAACGGAACCGCCTCAAGAACTTGCCATGACTCCTTTCAATGCGGTGCCATTTGTCATTCTTTTCTTCATTCTCTTTCTTTTTTTCTCCACTTATTTGGAGGACCCTTCCCTCCTCCACTTCCACCTTCACCTCTTCCTTATTCACCCCCGGGAGATCTGCCTTGAAGACATGGCCTTCTGGGGTCTCCTTCCAATCAATTTTGGTTGTGGCAAATGCAGATGTTTCACCAGAGCTGAAGGGTTGTCCCCATATTTCCATCGGAAATGGATCGAAAACGCTTCGGCTGCCGAATAAACTGGGAATGAGGGACATGTTTGTGTTGTTTTGTTGCTAGAGATTCGAATATGAAAACAGCAAGATGTGATTGGATGGATGCAATGGATATTGTGTGTTGAATGTTATGGTTTGGGGAGGGACTCATTGCATTTATAGAGATGTAAAGCACATCATGAAGTTTCGGGGCTCTTCTTCTCTCACTGTATATTAATTAATCAAATATGCAACATTGATAGGCCCTCTTCTACAACCTTCTTTGCATTCTCTAGAGAGGACAGCTCAACCATATCCCCTTCTTTGCAATGGCCCACCCTTCTCTCTGCGACAGTGGGGTGGGCATAGACTCAGTTTATTGTTTAGAACGCTATTCGTATAGGGTTTTGATCACTATTCTATAACTCATTTTGATCCATTGAGTCAGTAAGTGGCCACCTAGGCCCTTCTCAATAGGCCATCCAGCTGGGTGTCAGATTAATGCTGTTTCCATTCCTCAGGATGTTGAATTTAGATCCATGTTTCTACAGCAAATTTTGAGAAACAGTTTCATTGGCTAATGACCGAGGGTACGAACGACCATTGATGCTAATTCTTAGCATGTCTTATCTAACAATTGCCATTGTTCCTTTTATTTGGTGGGCCAACGGCTTGATATATGACTATGGTGTGGCCCTTCCACAGATTTGGAATTTTAGATAGAATGGCTTACAATGTCCAGCTGAACCATACTCCTTGAGTTCAGATCCTACATGGCTTTTGACTTAGAAAAATCTTGAGTCCAAGGAATTGAATCTATAGTAAATCCAAGCCTCTCAAAATAAATATCCCACCACCTAGCAAAAAAGTAAAACAAAAAAAAACAAAAAACAAAAAAGAAAAAAAAAAAAAAAAAAGGTCTGACCAATGTATGAGATATCTCCAAATTTATCACAATAAAAGTTGGTCTCTCTATAAAATTGATCATTAGTGACAATGAATAATGCAAAACATTGTGTTAATGATATTTTTAATCAAACGGTTCATTGGCTTTGATTAATGGGCACAAGCAACTGCAGAGGCTAATTCTTAGCAGTTGTCTTGTCCACAATTGTCAATATTCCGTTATCTGGTGGGCCTGATATTTGCTTCTGATTTGGTTCTTTAATGGATTCAGACTTTATTCCGGATCCGAGAGTGTCTTCTAATAGGTAGGTTTGTGCCGCTATAAGATTAGATACTAGGATGTGTCCTTTTCATTTTCATTTAATACAAAGTACTTAACTTCCAAAAACTTTGATTTATTGGAAACTCTGTCATTTTGAGCAAATCTTCTTGTTGCATCATTATCACAAAAGATTTTAAGAGGTTTAGAAATTGTATCTATAATTTGTAAACCTGCGATAAAATTTCGCATCCATAATGCATGATATGTTGCTTCAAAACATGCCACATATTCGGCATCAAATGTGGATGGAGTCACTAGGGTATGTTTCGTACTTCTCCATGATACTGCCCCACTAGCTAAAACGAAAATACATCCTGAAGTCGACTTTCTTGTATCGAGGCATTCAACGAAATCTGAGTCTGAATAGTTGATCACTTCTAATTGATCGGACTTTTTGTATGAGAGCCTGTAATTCCTAATGCCATTAAGATATCGCAAGACTTTCTTAACTCCTATCCAATCATCATTTCTGGGTCACTTTGATATCTACTAAATATGCCAACTGCAAAACTGATATCAGGTCTAGTGCATGTTTGTGCATACATCAGACTCCCTACTGCAACAGCATAAGGACATTAGTCCATTTGACATCCTTCGATTTCATTTCTTGGACTTTGCTCTTTACTAAATTTGTCACAATTAATTATTAGTGAATCTTGGGGCCTAAATCTTTCCATACAGAATCTTTTAAGAATAGTTTTAATATAGGATTCCTGTGACAACCCAAGTAATCCTCGTGATCTATCCTGATATATCTCGTTTCCAATTACAAAGGTTGCTTCTCCCATGTCTTTTATATCAAAATTATTCTTAAGATATTCCTTGGTTTCATGAATTATACCAAGGTCATTACTAGCAAGCAAAATATCATCGACATACAGTATCAATATTATAAACTTACTCCTACTAACCTTGAGATAGATGCAATGGTCTAATGGATTTTCGGAAAAACCGAATGATGTGATAATGCTGTTAAATTTAAGATACCATTGCCTGGAAGCTTGTTTGAAACCATATATTGATTTCTTTAATTTACAAACTAATTTATTGGTATTCCCTTTTATGAATCCTTCTGGTTGTTCCATGTGTACCTTTTCTTCTAAATTTCTATTTAGGAATGCTGTCTTAACATCCATTTGATGTAGCTCTAAATTGAAATGAGCTACAAAAGCCATAATTATCCTAAATGAATTCTTTTTAGACACCGGAGAGTAAGTCTCATTGTAATCAACTCCGTCTCTTTGAGTAAAACCTTTGGCCACGAGCCGAGCCTTAAATCGTTCTACCTTTCCTTTCGAGTCCCTTTTGGTCTTAAAGACCCATTTATAGCCTACGGCCTTAGAGCCCTTGGGTAGTTCGATAATATCCCAAACCTCATTAGTGGCCATTGATTTTAACTCTTCTTTTATAGCATCCATCCATTTTTCAGAATTCACACTTTCTATGGCTTCTTTGAACGTTCTACAATCATCTTTTATCCTAATATTGGCTTCCTCTAAATATAGAACATAATCGTCCGAAATGGCAGGTCTTCTTATTCGAGTTGACCTCCTTAATTTCATTTAATTAGGAAGTGGATTATCATGGTGTTCTGGGAGTGGATCATTAATGGGCTGACCAATATTATGTTCAACTTGATCATTTTGTGGTTGTTGTATCTCTTGATGACCATTAATGATATCAAGTGGAACAAACCCATTTTGCGTATCCGGTAACTCAATATTTTTCCTGATTTCTTTATAAACTATATATCTTCCTTGAACACTCCTATTCTCATGATTCTCCAGAAATTTTGCATTTCCCGATTCTACAATCCTAGTCGTATGATTAGGACAATAAAACTTATACCCTTTAGACCTCTCAGGAAAACCAATAAAATAGCCACTAATAGTTTTAGGGTCTAACTTTCTTTCAAGTGGGTTATAAATTCTTATTTAAGATTGGCAACCCCAGACTCGAAAATGGTTTAGACTGAGTTTTCTTCCGGTCCACAGCTCAAATGATGTTTTTTACACCGCTTTACTAGGGACACAATTTAATATGTATATTATCATCTTAAGTGCTTCACCCAACATTGATTTTGGTAAAGTAGTATTACTTACCATACTCCTAACCATATCCATAGTATCATGTTTCTTCTCTCAGTAACACCATTCTGCCGAGGTGTTACAGGCATTGTGTATTGGGCCACAATACCCTCTTTTTCTAAAAATTTATCAAATGGGCCCCAATTACGATCTGATTCGGTGTACCTTCCATAATACTCACAACCTCTATTAGATCTCACTACTTTGATTTTTCTCTCTAATTGGTTTTCTACTTCTGCTTTAAATATCTTAAAGACATCTAGAGCATCAGATTTCTCTTTGATTAAATGAACATAACCAAATCACGAAAAAGCATCAATAAAGGTGATAAAGTATTGTTCACCTGTAAAACATGGTACATCAATTTTTCCACATATATTTGTATGGATTATTTCCAGGAGTTCAGAACGTTTTCTAGCACCTTTCTTGTTTGTGTTTGACTGTTTTTCCTTTATACAGTCTATACAAACACCATAATAATTGAAATCAAGATTAGATAATAATCCATCTTTCATTAATCTGAGCATTCTTTCGAGATATGCCCATGCCTTTTATGCCACAACATAGAGGAGTTCTCTTTAATTGCCACTCTCTTAGTGCCAATGCTCAGTTCACAACTAATGCGTGGTGTGTGCAATGATTGTTCATCCATAGAATTTAACAGTAATCTATACAATCCACCATATAAATAACCATTCCCAATTAAACATTCATTTATAGAAGTTCTCATATAGTTTTGTCCAAAAATAAATTCAAATCCTTCATGAACCAACTTTGAAATGGAAATTAAATTTCTAGAAATCTCAGGAACAAGGAAAACATTATGGAGGTCCAAAATAAATTTGATGTCCAGCACCAATCTGTAAGTGCCTACTGCTTCGACTCGTGATTCCTTTCAGTTCCCTATGGCAGTAGGCTTTTATCCATCATTTAGTTTCCGGCTTGAAAGTAATCTCTGCACACAATCAGTTACATAAATGGTTGCACCAATGTCAACCCACCAAGAACTTGGTGGAACATCAGTTAAATTGGTTTCATGACATACTAGAGATAAATTTGTACCTCTCTTTTCAAACCAATTTTCTCGCTTTAAGCAATCCTTTTTGAAGTGACCGTTCTTTACACAGAAGAAGCATTTCTTTTGTCCCAGTTTTTCCTTCTTTTTTGGTTTTGCAATTTGAACACTTGGCCTTTTCTTGTTCTTTTCCTCTTTGGACTTGTTATGAGAGACGAAGTTTACCATCAGTTGCCCCTCAGCCTTAAGTCTCCTCTCTTCTTGATCACATCTAGCAATTAATTTTGTTATGGTTCAAGGTGTTGGGCTTTGATTGTAGGCAATCTTAAATAGGCCAAAAGAGGAAGGGAGAGAGTCCAAAATGAATTGTATCAAGTACTTTTTTGATACACTCATATCCACTTGTTCCAATTTTAAAACAATATTTTGCATTGATAAAATATATTCTCTCACTCCCAGAGTCCTATCATATTTCATGCTTGATAGGCGGCTTATTAGTGATGCCCCTATAGCCTTGTCAGTTACCTTGAATTGCTCCTTTACAATATCTAAGAAATACTTTACATTTTTTGTTGTTCCAAGGGATCCCCTAATACCATTGCTTGCTAGCCAATGGTGGGGGGACTCTCCCGATGGTTAAATGTTGTTCCCATTACTTTCTATCACTGGTGGTATGAATGACATCACTGTACGTTTTCTGGTACGTGCTTGTAAGGTACCAGTGCTCGCAATACTCATATGGATTCATATTCCGCACTTTCATAGCAGCAGCAACATGGCAACATGGGAACCCAATCACGTTCCATTTGCGGCACGAGCATGACGTGCAATCTAGATTAACTACATCAACATACTCTGAAGATTGTACTTGATATTCATTCACTGCCGCTCTCCTTCCCTGCTCTCCTTCTCCCCTGCTTCCTCCTTTGTTCCGCCCTGCGCCTCCTTCTTCCTCCGCTCTCCTTCCCTTGGGCAACGCCCACCTGCTCTCCTCTCTTCTCTATCTCTTTCTCTCCTTCCTCCTTCCCTCTCCTCCCTCCTCGCCTGCACTCTTTCCACAGCCACTCTTTCTCTCTCCGCTGTCCCTCTCTCCGTTCCGCCCTTTCCATCTCCCTGCTCTCACTCTCCACTGCTGCTCTCTCCCTCTCCACTCCACCCTCTCTCCATCTCCCTGCTCTCCTTGTCCCTGCCACTGCGCCCTCTCCATCTCCCCACTCCTCTGCCTCCCTGCTCTCCCTCTCCCCTCTCTCTCTTCCCTCTCCTCACTCCACCCCAGCAACCTGCCAACCACTGTCGCTGCTGCCATCTCCTTCTCCTCCCTTCTCCTTCACCTTCTTCCTCTCCTTCCCATCTCTTTGCACTCTCTCCCTCTATCTCTCTCTTCCTTCTCCACCTGAAGCCATCTTCCTACACCCCTCTGTTGCGCCTAACCTCACTGCTACACCCCACTCCACTGCTGCATTACCTCACTGCTGCACCCCACTGCACTGCACCCACTATGCACCCAGACCTACCGAACCACCTTCTCACCGCATTTCACCCATGCCTCCTCCACACACACACCTCTTTCTCTTCTTTTCTTTTCTCCCCTTCTTCTTCCTCCCCTGCGCACCCACTGTTTCCTCCACTACATCAAAACTGCCGAATACCGACGCTGGGACGTTGGTTTTACCGACTTCATTAGATGGTCGTTTTTCCGTGACGTACTATTAATTTTCCCGACAGCCCTTAAAATTCGTTAATGCGGAAATGAAATAAGAAAAGTGACGCCCAATCTCATTACCACACCCCAAACCCTAAAATTGATCGCTTCCTTCTTTCCCCCTTCTCTTCCCTCTCTCTCCCCCCTCAGCCGGCGCCAACACTCGATCCCCCTCTTCCCACTCTCTCTCCCTCTCTTCCCCCCTCCCTCATCACAGGTGGATAATCAAGTGGAAAGGGCAGAGCAACCTGCCTTCCGACCAAACGGCGAGCATCTTCTCAGTGATCGGCATCTCCTTGTCTCTTTTCGTCTCTTTGGTATCTCCGCGTGTCGCCCATGGAATCTCTCTCACCCCTAAATCCCTCCCTCTCAAAACCTCTCCCCTTCGGTTAGATGATTGTCTCAGATTCCGTATTGTTAATGGGAAGAAGGCATTTGAACCGGGAGTAATCGACAAAAAGGTGTGTGGAATGCTAATATTCAAATATGGGTTCTTTTTGCTTACTTGTGTGGAAAGCTGCAATTCTTTTGGGTTTTTTTAGGGTAATTAACAGAAGCTGCCTTTCAAATTGGATATTGGGCATCAAATAGAATACTAGGTCTACTACTTTTACCCCCCTCGAATCACTATTAGAAGTGGCCTTTGGAAGGGGAGAAATGTGCACTATATGGGATGGTTCCTATTGCCTAGCTGCTGCCAAACTACTTAAACCAGATATGGGGAAGCCTGCTTGTGAATGTGACCATATCATTGAATGTATTGTACTAATTTGATAGATTCTTTTTTTTTTTTTTTTTTTTTTTTTGTGGTCTTTCCAAATCTATTTGACGAAGGCCCTCATATGTGGTAAGAAATTGACCCAATCTGGAGTGGGCGTTGGCTGAATCCTTTAAGGATTCAAAGACATAAAACAACATGGAAAATTTTAAGGGATATTTGTTCTTCTTCTTTCCTGACTTGGGCTTTTGAATGTTGCTTGTTTTTTTATTTTTTATTTTTATTTTGATTTGGAATTGGAATGTTGAGAGTTGGAATGGAGCTATGATTGGAGGGATTTTGTTTTGTAGCTTTGGTGATTGTACTTAGTTATATATGGTATTGGATGGATCATGGAGTTTTGATAGGTTTGGATTCTGATATGAGTCTTTCACAGATGAAGATTGGGAATGGAGCAAGTTGTTTTTTTTTTTTTTTTTTTTTTGTTTTTTTGGTTGAATTGGACCTTTTGTGTTACGAGGGTGGGTTCATTTATTGGTATTGGATCTATCTAGGTCTAAGCAAAAGCCATTATGATTTTGCAGGGATACTCGAGACAAACTGGTAATGAACTTTCTAAGACAATTAATCTTTATGTTTGAACAAGAATAGACCATCATACAACCAAAATTATCAACCATAGCATCTGATAATCATGACAATCCTTCAGCTTAGAAAATCAGCAAGTTAAATGACATAATTTTGAGAAACTTATATCAAAAGCATCAAGTTAGACAGGACCGGGCGACAACTTACACAGGGGCCTTCTTTAGTGACATTGTGAATGACGCATCTTCTTCAAGTAATGTGCCACCACAAGTCAGGGTAGAGCCCAGCGTCGTACTCACGAGTCGCAGATTTGAACAAGGTGGATGCCATCTTCTTGTAACAGCATCACTTAAATAAATATTCATCCTTTGTCAGCGAAAAAAAAAAAGATGTTGTGTAGCTTGATGTGAAAAGGAAGTTTGTAGTTCATCTTTTCATAGCATTATAGCATGACATGTGTTGCTCATGTTAGAATGTTGTTTGACCTGATATAATCTGTTATTCCCAGGCTGTTATTTTGGAATCTTGAGATCGAATTGGTGGCCGAGTTTACACCTACTAATCGTTGGTTTTCTTGTTGACATGGGTGCATCATGGTACACTTATTTGCTGGGACACAATTTATCATTCTGCAATCAATTTAGAAAAATGTATTTTCTCAAAGCATGTCTGAATAGATGTGTTGTATGTTGTCGATCGTTATTCAGGTTGCATGGGGTCTACAAAGAAAATTCCTTGGCACCATTAATCGAAAGACTGAGATTGCCACTTTACCGAACCTGTGGTGACAATTCTGTGATGTTTGACCATGACTTGGAGAGGTTGTTTTCAAATTCTTTATTTTAAGTACTAATTCATTGTTTGATTCTTTAATCTTTCAAGCTCTAAGTTCTATGATTTTCTCTAGTTAATGTTTAGACCATAAGTAATTAGAAAAGATCCCATTCTCTAGTTAAGTTCTTGAGAGGCGCTTGGATTTAAGGTTTATATGCTCTATTACTTGCATTGATATTAGAATTTGAGTTCCATTTAAACCTTAAGTTTTCTTGTAGGCAAGGACTTGCCTCTAACATATTGCAATGGTACCCATGTAGAATGGAAGGTTGGTTTGCTACAGATGCAGATACCATCTCTCTTAAATACTGGTATAAGGCAAGTACTTCTTTATTTATTTTTTCCCTGAAGTCTTTATTAACTCATGGAGTGATGATTGATTAATCACTCTTAATGTATAATTATTCATATTGGTTTTGGTACAACTCCTTTAATTTTTCTCCTATTTGTTTACGTGTACTTCTCTTACATATATTTTCCAACCATTATTTATCATCATCTCCCTTACGCATTAGTCACTGTGTTTTATGGGTTTGATGCTGACAATTTAAGTCATTGTGTTCAATTAGTCCTTAGTTTGGTTAGATTTGTTGTTATTGAATAGAGCTTGCTCACCGATTTTCATGTTATGGGGTTCTTCTTTGTTCTCAAAAGAGATGAGCAGGTTGTAGATTGAGGTTGATGGTGTTTTTTCTTATTTGAAATGTTGTGGTTTATGTCGTTAGGTTAACTCAATACTCTTTTCTTAAATAAGAAGTAATTCATATGGATGAGTATAATGGATTTGATGTTGCAAATTGTTTGATGTAGTACCTTTTTCTGTTTTTGCAGGTATTGAAACTACAACCGGTTGCAGCAAGTTGAACTTTGTTTATATAGGAATTTATGGAATGCTTTGTAATTTTGACTATTGTATGTAAAGGTGCATGTGACCTTTGTTTGGGCTTTGAATGCATGATTACTGTACATAACCTTTGTATGAGCCTGATAGGCCCGCATTATTTTATAAATGTAATTAAGATTTTAAATATTTGGAGTGGGGCCCATATTTTTATGAAAATCTTAGTGATTTTAATGCATTTGCAAGCTAAAATATATTGAAAAACCTGGGCATGCCCGGGTATTTCGATGTTTTTTTTAATTGTATAAAAGCAAAAAACGACTGCTCAAAACAGTCGTTTTTTGCCCACCCTTACACTGTCGTTATTTTATATTTTACCGACGGTTTTGCCACTCCAAAAACGGCCGTTTTTGAAAAAGGACTCCGTTTTTAACACGGTCGTTCCGACGGTTGTCTGTCGATTTCGTAGGAAAATGTCAGGTCTCGTCCCGAGTTAATCAAGATTAACTCTAGTTAATTGAAATTAGTGCTAGTTAACCATGTTTAACTAGTTTAATGGTAATTAATGACTAAGCTCGATGAGTTAGTCCCAAATGAATAGAATGAACGGATAATGAAAAGATTAAGTGGATTGGTTATGCTTAAGGCTAATTAACTGCGGTTAATTGAGCTAATGATGGTCAATGACCAAATAATATGGAATAAGCCTCAAATGAATGAATTGGGCTTAATGGAATGGTAAAGAATGGATTTGCATGGTTTAAATGGAGTTTTAGACTCAAACATAGAAATGAAGGACTTTTATGTAAATACGAAATTTCGCGTATTTCGTCGAATACGGAAACTCTTGATACCAACGCGTGTATCTCGACGAGTACGTCAACTTTCATAATAGGTTCGAAGTCGTTTGACGAGAATCTGGTCAAATGACCCTTCATTTGACTTAAATTGTAATTTAGTGAGATTCATGGGCTTGAATGCAATTTATTAGCTTATATAAGCTAAGAGAACCCTAATGAGATCATTATCTCATTGTTTTTAAAGCATTTCAAACCCTAGGCACCTTTCTTCTTGCTTTTTCTCTTCTTTCCTTCCAATCTTACTCAATCAAGAGGCAAACAAGGGATTTGTAAGTGTTTTCAAGGAGTTTTCATCCTTCACTTCATCTTCCCCAACTTTGTTTTCAAATTGTGAAAGTGTCAAGCTTGGAATCAAGGTTTTCTCTTGGAACTACAAGCTAAGGAAGGTTTATTCTCCATTCAACCTTCACAAAAGGCAAGTACTTATGCATTCTTATGATTTATAGTGTTTTAGAGATGTTGGAGTCTATTTGACTCAATTTCGGGAAGTTTTGCTTCAGAAAATCCGAAGTTCAGAACTGAACTTCTGAGCATGTGTCGGTTAGCCGACACCTGACCGACAAGCTAACCGACAGCTCTGGGAGTTGTCTCGGAGAGTTTCAGCTCTCTGGAATTCTGACCGACATTGTGTCGGTCAGCCTACATGGTAGTGTCGGTCGACCGACAGGTCAACCGACGGACTAACCGACAGATCTGAAATCTGTCTCAGTGAATTCCAGCTCTCTGGAATTCAAACCGACAATAGGTGGGTCAACCGACATGGTATCTTCGGTCAGCCGACACATGACCGAAGCCTGACCGACGAATGTATCAGGAAGTGGACTGAAGAATCCAGCTTCTGGAACTTGAACCGACAAAGTGTCGGTTAACCGATAGGTCAACCGACGTTGTATGGTCGGTCAGCCGACAGGCCAACCGACAGCTGAGATGAACTCAGAAAAGATTATGGAAATGAAGCCTAATTTGTACAGGCTATTCCATGCTGATGTCTAAGCCTACATAGGTGTTAGCGAAGGTCGTCTCAATGTACAAATCAAATACATAAAGTGATATTCATCAAAAATAACATGTACATTGGATAACTAACGCTTCACTCGTTTGTCTGGCTTAGAAGTATGAATAGAATTGATAAGAAATGAATAGAATCCATGAAGTGACACAGAGGTGAACTTCATTGACATAGTGAACGTCATTGACATAATGCACGAAATGACAGAATACATGAATTGAATTAATGAAATGAAATGAAATGAATAGTCACTAAAGGTGACAGTAACTTGAATGAATGAATAATTCCTGCTGCAGTAGATGTGAGGGGCGTTCCGGAGCCTCGTGGAATGCCAGTGCTCTCTGATCAAGACACTGGAAAATTTCCACCATTGTGAAAAGTCATGTAATGAAAAGTGAAACAATCTTGAAGCCTCGGCCATGAATGGTTTGCCCTTCCGCCTTGTGCTTAATTAATGTGACTAAATGAAAATTGAATAATCTTGAAGCCTAGGCCATGAATGGTTTGCCCTTCCGCCTTGTGCTTACACTGCTTCCGTTGGAAGACACGAAATGAACGAAATGAACGAAATGAACGAAATAAATGAAATGAAAGGATATGATTGACATAGTTATTTATTGTAGAACTGTTTAAGTTCTTACCTTATTGAATTCTTGTATAGAATTGTTAAAGAATTGTTAAATAACATGAAGAATCATGAAAATGCATGTATCTTGTTGAACCTTCGTGTTCACGTGTTATTGATGATATCACAGGCCCAGATGCCCGTGCCGGTCCTGCCGAGGCCGCGCCGCCTGCGGAGGAGGCCCGTCCGTTACCTCCAGGAGGTTTAGCGGAGTGGGCGTAGTCGGAGGGCGATTGTAAATGAATGTTTTTGTAATAGAGAATTTTGGGATTGTGATTAAATACCAACTGCATTGTATTTTAAGTGTGCAGTGTTGGTTTTATTGGGCTGTAAATTTGTATAATAGAACTTAACTTTTGTGTAAAGTTAATTGTAGTCAATGTATATATACATGTTTTCCGCACATTGTACATTGACAGGTATTGTGATTTGATATCCCTTGTGAGTCTTGTCTTAACTTCGGTTAATTCAGGATTTACGGGAGTAAGTATGGTTCCGCGACTCAGGGGTCCGTCCGAAGTAATCAGATCTCGGGCCCGGGTCGTGACAGAAAACGACGAATATTAGCCGTCGTTTTTCGGCAGTTCTGACGTAGTAATTCCTTTTCTTTCTTTCTTTCTTTCTTTATCCCTTCTTTTCCTTCTCTCCTTCCTGTCTTCCTCCCCACACACTTGCGGCCACACCCCACGCACTTCTCTTCCCCCTCCCACCACACCTTACACCACACCTGCCCCCACTACGCTGCACCTCTCTCTCTCTTCCCCCACTGCATTCTCCATTGCGGCTAGCACACACCCACCTGCACGTCCCCCATTTTCTTCTTTCTTTCTTCTCTTTTTCCTCTTCTCCATCTCCTTCTTTTTCCACCAGCACTTCCTTGAACCCACCTCCTTCTCTTTTATTCTCTTCCTCTTCCTCTCCATCTCCTTACCCCCACACACAATGCACCTGCTACACTCTACAGTCCTTTGCTTCCTTCTATCTTTTCATTTCCCTTCTTCTCCTCACTTCCTCACTCCCTCTCACCTTCCTCGCACCTGCACTGCACCCATTGTGCTTCCTCACCTACATATGCAACCCCACCTCCATCTCATTGCCACACTCGCACACTCCCTGCAACCCTCTTCGTCCAACCCATCTATTCATGAACTGGGCCCATAACCCACTTTCATTGGCCCATCTTTGAATTTACCTACCCAGACCACCTATTTAACCCAAGTCGACCCATTCACTAATCCAACCCGTGCATGCATAGCCCAGTTTCATTTTGCTATATATTTTGTGCAGTTAATTCTCTATTTACTGTGTGTTGCCTTTATTTATTTATTTTATGCATCTAACATGCCCACGCATCTAGTAAATCATCAATTTTATTGTTTATCTTCCTTAAATTATTCCTAGCTAGTATCAAACATGTCCATGCATTTAACATGCCCATGCATCATATAATTTATTTGCATTTTTATCTCGTATTTTTTTTTAGATAAAGTTTAAAATTGCATAATTCCCAAAAAAAAAAAAAAAAAAAAAAAAAAGAGAACAAAAACAGAAAAGAACAAAAAAATAGAATTCTAAGTATTAGATTAATTACAATAATTAGGTTAGGTTTAATAATTAATTTCATCTCCTCCTTCCCTCTCCTTAGGATTAAGGAATTTACTTAGGAAAGTACAAATTAGTTAGGTAGATTAATGAATAAAATTAGTAAATTCACATTCCTTCTCCTCCACCCCTTTCAGTAGGGTTCGAAAATTAGTTTAAGAGATTATAGACTTTATAAATAAAACCAAAAATAAAAATAATAATAATAAAAATCCAAAAGTCTAAAAACAAAGTAAAAAAACCCAAAAATATTAATAAACTGGAACTAAAAATTAAATAGTGGTTTAGGCTGACTAGGTCAGACCCCAGACCCAGATCTAGGTCTCCCCCTAACCAGGTTAAACTACTTTTAGTTTCTTTCATTATAATAACTTAGGTCCCACTCTCTCTGAGGGCCCCGTTAAGAGACCAGGAGAGCAGATGAGGGCGATCAGGGCCCTACGATAGGGTAGAGATCCATTTTGGGAAATGGATTAGTTAGATTAAATCTAAGTAGAAAATCCCCTAGTTAGGCCCTTCTAGCCCCAATTAATAAAATAAAATAAAATAACTATAAAAACAAGAAATTAACCCCAAAAATATTTTCTTCTCTTTTCCTCCACCTCCGGTGCCAAATATTCACTTGAACTCATAGATTAAAGGAATGAAGGCTGATTCCGAAAACCTGAATTAACGAGAATGACGAGAAGAGACGAGCGATTTCACACACCCCAATATAATTTTATTTGCTTTCGGCCCATCATCGGCCACCATCAATATCAGTTTATTTACTTCCGGCCCATTATTGGCCACCCTCAATCAACCCCGGCCCATCATCGGCAATTTTTACTTATTTCCGACTCATCATTGGCCATGCACTCTTTTCACTTGCGTATCGCACGCAAACCAATAGAAATCACAACTCGAAGTTCTGTTTGCTTCGTTCTTTCAATTCGAAGAATCCGCCTTTAAATCCTAAGTTGTCAAAGGACATTGAAGGGGATACCCGGGAACGGGGCTGATCCTCTTCTAAATATTTGGCACCTTCCCCCTATTTCCTTAGTTTATTCTCGTTTTATTTCATTTACCCCCTAGAATACTTAAATTTAATTTTAATTAGTCTGCATGGCCCTGAATGTTGATTTCCCCTACCTAGTTCACAATGACCCTATTTTGAGACCCGTTATTCGACCCCAATTAAGTGACAAGACAACCGTTGTATGTCGCCAGTGGCACATTAGACAAGAGAAGAACCCATCCCATTTTCTTCCGCTCTCTTTCGACTTTCGTCAAAGGACAGTGTTACGACCGTATCCGTAACTGGCGATCGTGATCTGTCGATTTTGAGGGTAGTCGGAATCCTCATTTCGATGTAATTTTCTAATATCTCATATAGTTGAATGGCGATTTCCCTCCCGTAGGGGATCAAAATTCACATCTGACAAAACTGTCTTCTTCAGTTCTGCTTGTAGTATCTTTTTTAACACCTGATTTAATTACTTCAACAACTGCTGAACTTCAATTCCCAACCACATTAGCTGCGGTAGCACCTATTAAACTGTGCACACTTTTGCTTCCGTGCACAAGAAGCATTTCTACATTGATTTCTTTGAACATGGACTCATTATAGTCTGTAAAATAAGACAATGTTGTTGGAAATTTTATATCGTGATCCTCCTGTATATCGATTGTGGGAAATTCTCTGAAAGGTGGAGGTGACGGTGGTAACTCGCCCTTTAACTTATTATCAAGCTTTCTAATGCTAGGAGCGTCTCGAATGATTTCGTTTCTTTCATCCTGTAAAGACCTGCAATATAGAGTTATGAAAAAAAATACTTTCGATCCAGTTTGAAAATGTTTAAATATAGTTTTAACTTCAAAACATACCTATTGCCACGGGTATGTTGGAAACTGTCTACATCGCATAGCCTTCTTGAAACGAATAATAATATCCCCTTTGCTTCGCTTCTTGACGATTTTAACAAACCATTGATATCATTGTCATCGTCGATATCTATCAACGAAGAATATTGCCATAGTGTAGAAGATACTTTAGAGTTATCTTATCGGAAGTTGTTGCCCAACTCGATGCTTCCAAAGCAATTTTGGACAGCTCCTCAAATGTAACATTGCTCGAGAGATATCTCATCTTCTGCCTTCCACCCTTGTACTGAGGACGATTGAGCTCGAATTCAGACTCACCGTCATAGTAAAAGATTATTAGGTGCTCAACGTATGACATGCTATTAAAATATTATAAAAAACATAAATTACTTGGACCATCCTTCTCACGCAATAATGCACGGGGTGTAGATTAAATTTGTAAACGTTTTCATCCTTATTAGAAACTAATTATGTATAAAGTACTTTGGATAGTACAAAACAGTAAATAGGGCCCATGTGTAACGTATACCATATTCAATGAAACCGACAATAAACAGCATACAGTGAAAGAGAACATGTATCCATGCATTGATTGATAGAATATGTATTATATGTTGTCAAGAGAAAGAGGATACTGATTTTTAGGGTTCCATCATGTGAAGAGAAAATTTTTCATTTTCCCCTTTCTTTAGACCCTATCAATAGCAAGAAGAGATTGATAGAAAATTAATGGTGACATCAACGGTGGAAAAACACAGTCATCATGTTTCGCAACTATACAATATTGAAGGAAGGTGGCTTCTGCGATTTTAGAGTAGTGGGATGAATGAAGCTCGAAATCGGATTTGTAGGGTTTGCGGACATGGTCATCGATCGCCGACCTTATTAAGTGTAAATAAGATCGACGCCAACGATGTGACATACTAGTAAAAAAATGAAAATTGGGTCCAATTGCTCTAATTGGTGCCTCAACGGCTAAAGTGTTTGGTTGCGTAACACGTGCGCATCAAGTGTTTTTTTCGATTAAATCCTCTTTTTTATATTGACGGATATGATGTAATGACTTGTTCCTTTAGCATTTAAAATTATTATATTTCTTTTGTTCAAATCATATAAAATGTCGTAAATAATAGTTTTTGAATTTTTTAGGATTTGAATCTTCCTCGCATTTGTAATCAATTCATTAAGGAATTCTAAATATAAGGACAACAACTTTGGGAGAACCTTGAACACAGGGTTTCTCTGAGTCAGCCTCTAGGTCATTACGCTCCCTTCAACACAAGGTTAAAAACCATCCCCATTTTTTTCTTTCAGTATATATCGTTTCTAACACCACGTCATCATAAATCACAACGCCAAGTGTTCTTCTCTCTCTTTCCCTTCCCCAGCTCCTCTGATATGTGATTTTGTAGGGAACCCGGAGCTATGGTGCCCAACTTGCAGCACTGCTCATTCTCCTAACAACCATCCTAAATAATTGTTTAACGTGACTCTACCAGACTCCCGCTACAAAACCATGACTCTCATTTAAAAGAAAAGATTTTAACTACTTCCTCAATATCAGGGCCAAACTCCTTTCATCCTCAATCTATGAACACCATCCTCTTCCCCTCTTCATCTCCTAAAAAGAAATTCTTCCAAAGATGAAGACTTAAGACAGACCTGTGGATATGGAAGGAGGTATGGGTGGTGGTAGTGGGGCAGATCATGATCATGGGATGATGATGGACGGTGGGTCCATGCCAGAGATGAAGATGAAGATGCACATGACTTTCTTCTGGGGGAAAGATGTGGAGATGCTCTTCTCCGGATGGCCCGGTCGCAACCTCGGTATGTACCTGTTAGCCCTCTTCTTCGTGTTCGCTCTGGCCGTTATGGTTGAGTGGTTATCCCACTCTCGCTTCTTCAAGCCGGGCTCGAACCGGGTCGCGTCAGGGCTCGTCCAGACCTTTCTCCACTCCGTCCGGATGTGCTTGGCTTATCTAGCCATGCTTGCTGTCATGTCTTTCAACGTTGGGGTTCTCATTGCTGCTGTTATGGGGCACGCAATCGGCTTCTTCATCTTTGGGAGTCGGGTTTTCGATTGGAATCATGCAGAGGTAGAGTCAAATGAGAATAACAGAACCTCTCTTCCTCCTATGCAATGTTAATTTCATAGTTTCATATATCCTTTTTCTTTTCTTGTCTCTCAACTTCTCCGGTTGTCTTACTGTTGCTTTTATTTTCGCCTTCCTGTTATCTGTTGTGAAAGTCTCGTATGTTCATCATGTATGTGTGGGGTTTATGAATTATTATCACAGTTAAATGTTATCTTTATGATGTTTTCGGGATATGGAGTAGATATATGGTTTCATAAATGTTGAATTTGTTTTCCTTTTTTCTTTTTCATTTCAATGATCTTCATCTTCATCTTGTTGAGGGAGAGAGCAAGTGGATCGTCCGATGTGCTTTTCGGATTTGCTAAATAGATGGATGGAGTGAGGGCAGAAGCCCTTGTTTTTGATGGGTTGATATGGTCATGTTGTCAGGTGATCGGGACCGTTCTTCAAGTGCTCTGCTCGTCCTCATGGATGGAAAATAATGAGTGCAAAAAAGCTGTTCAATCATTTGATGCTTTTAACTTGAATGAGTACAACTCCCCATGAGTACCCACCTGTTAAAAATTTAGTGGTACAAAAATTAAAGTCCTTTCGATTTATTGGGTGTCCCTAAAATTAATCATATTTTTTAATCAAAGTGTCAAATCTCAATCTGACTCTAAAATTAATCACATTTTTAATCAAATAGTCAATCTCTATTTTATTAGTTAGGGATTTCTCCTGAGTCAAAGCTTAGGAACATCCAGATTTCAATCCTCTCCGTCTAGGTTGATGCCCCCAAAGGGACTGAGAAGTGGAATGGATGTTGCCTTTCTCCGATGACTAGTACTGTGCATGCTTAGCACGTTTCATGAAAATGAATATACCATGTGTATTTGTAAAAGATAAGCCGTCTATCAATTTCTAGCTATTTTGTTCTATCATCTAAATAATTATAATCCCACACTGTGACTACATAACCATGGGTGGGTTAGGGGACACTCGGATTCCCAAAATAGTAGTAAAGTGGTTGAAAATAATCACGAAGTGAAAATTTTAAATATTGGATCTTATAATGATCCCTTATATATATAAATATATATATATATATATATGGGAGATGCTCTTATGAGATATCTCTCACCTTAAATGAGAGACTGGGCGGGAGACTGGGTGGAAGCCCTTACATCCATATCCAATGCCAACAACTTAAATGTAAGGGCTCATATATATAGAGGAGTGCTCCCCTACACTGCAGCTCCCCTTAATATCAGCTGATTTAGATGTAGGACCGACTGCACTGGTCACTTATGAGTATAGGCCCAGCTGATATTAAGGGGAGCTCCAGTGTAGGAGAGCACTCCTCATATATATATATATATATATATATATATATATATGAGAAGTGCTCCTATGAGAGATACTCTTACCAACTTTATGAGAGATGTGTGGGGGCCCTCACTTTCATATCCACTCTCACCAACTTAAATGTAAGGACTTCCAACTTAAATGTGAAGGCCCCCACCCATCTCTCACCAAGTTGGTGAGAGTGTCTCACATCTTAATACTTCCATATATATATATATATATATATATATATATATATATATATGACTAGTAAAATCTCAAAATAGAGCTTTTACAGGGACACTTTGGCTTTTCAAAATCTTTACATCCAACATGTTGGATGCTGAGATGCCATTGAAAGTTTTGGTGATTTGGCAATTATTTTTATTGTGGACTTTTAATTTTTATTTGTTTTTTTTTATGGAAAGCAAAGCCCGGTAAAAATCATGAGACAAGAGGATCCGGACTCCCACGTTTAGATTGGACTTGGCAGAATTGTCTGACAGGCCCAGCGAATACTTAGGCCTGCGGAATGAATCTGGGCTGGGCTTGGAGAAGCTGCAGCATAGTCCAAGCCCGGCCATTGATTAATACCCCTAACTAATATTTTAGGTGATGGGTGGGCGGCATTTATAAACTTACTAGTAATTGCCTGTGCCTGAAGGCACAACGCACCACGCTCTGAGCACAACTAAATCTAATTACTCTTCTTTTGACTACCTAACAACTAACATCGCCCATAATTTAACAAATTTAACTCAAATTTTCTATGTGGCCCATTGGATCAATCAGCTTCAAATCAAGCTCAGCCGGATTTTATTTTTTTAGGTAAAACATCCCAGCCAATTGGTCCCTTGTTTAACCACCATTGAATACCAAAAGTGGCCCACTACTATAAGCAGTCTAGTTTAATTGCATGCAAGCCACGTTTGCATCTGCTACCAAAACAATCCAAGTTAGCCCAGATTCCACAATCCGTGAAAAACAGCATATATATATGTGAAGGGGCAAACTGATAAGTTGTGGGCCCAAATTCCACACCGTTCAATCACTCAATTGCAATTATAGCCGTGTATTTAATCATATCTTTACTTGCAAGGAAGTTTTGAAAAGATAAAGGCACGTTTCGTAATTTCACAGAAAACCAAGGACACTCCCATATTCTTGGGAAAAGATAATGGCAGGTTTCGTAATTTCACAGAAAATCAATGGCACTTCGGTATCCTCTTGTCCTTAGTAAAAAGTTATTGCCCTTCTGTTTTCAAATAATTACAAAATTACCAAGCTCCTGAATCCCTTCTCAGCCCTTAGATTTATGTACATAAATCCAAGGGTCCAAAATGTCCAGGGATTCAAAAACTGCTCTCCCTTATTATATAGATATTTAGTCATTGAAAGTGTCGTATTAACCATTTATTAGCATAAGAAATGGGTGATTATGAAATATACCCTACAAAACAAGAAATAGCTCTTCCTGATTTCTCAAACAAAACAAACCAATCACCAATTTCATTTGGCAAAACCGCTTGCATTTTTCGTGGCCAGTAAACCCCACCAACGCGGGGTGATTCTAAATGCACCTACATAAAGTGCTGAACACACCCACCTCTCTCTGTGAACAGTGATTTTAAAATCACTGTTCACAGAGAGAGGTGGGTGTGTTCAGCAAGAATGGTGGGAGCATTTAGAATCACCCCACCAACGCGTCTTCGTATGTTCACTTTTCTAACAAAAAAAACAAACGCGTTTTTGACCGACAATTTGGTGGAGGTCAGTTCACATGGCTTCTTCCATGTGCTTGAAGTGGGCCACTATGGGCACATACAAACGTCTGTGGAAATCCAATTTGGCCGACTTTGTTCTTAGTCCACGCAAAAACAGAAAAAAAATGAAAGAAAAAATAGCCATTTTTGTATTTATTTTTCTTGATAAAAAGCGGCCGAATATTAAAAAAAAAAAAAAAAAAAACCGTGGTAAAAAAGTTGCCCCATTTTTCAGACCTTCTCCACAGGAAAGCTGCCGCACAAATGTTAGTGGGCTTACAAATTAAAAAAAAAAAACTCAGGATATATAATAAACACTAATAATTTAGTCTAACCGGACTCCAAGCCCAACGTCAATCCTAATTTAAATTTAAGTATGATTAGTGGGCAGATTGAAGAACTCAAGTCCCGTGACTTGGTCATTCGGACCAAACAAAACGTCCGCACTGTAATCCCGTCTTCGTCACGCTCTTATCAACTCAATTTTTCATTTCGTAGGGAATACGGTTGTTCCGGTTCAGTTCGAACAAGGATTTATTGTCCAAAAACTTTCCTGATTCCTCCACGTGGCCCAGACCCACCTTAGACATTTGAGTCTTCTTTTCCATAAAGACTTTTCCTTAATAGGACAATATCCCATTTCTTACATGACTAAATTACCAATGGGATTTCCAAATCCACCAACCGTGGTTCGGCACAAGAACAATCCTGGGCCTAATTCTGGTGCTGGTCCGGGTTGGGGTGTGGCCTAAAATCTGGGTTCGTTTAAGCCCGCTTGGATCTGCATTTGGGTTCAATTGGCCAGAGCCTGATTTCGGACCCACGGATGAACACTTTATTGCACCTGATTGTATTACGGATGACGGATCAACATTGATTTGGGCATGGACACCGTTGAGTCTGGAGATACTCTCAGGCTTTAATTCAAGAGAAATCCTCAGCTCAGCAAGTAAAACTCTACAACCTGGGTCCATAGATATTAGAAATCCAATCGGTTCACAAAGTAAAAGCCCGCTCCCACTTGATAGATGCCCTCAAATTTTGCTATAATAAGAGTTGACTTCATCATAAGATTAAAATTTAGCTTTTGATTAAAATTACAATCAATACAATCTCTCATTAATAATCATCCTTTCTATCAAATCGTCTATCATTTAATGGGACCAATTTCTGTTTGGACAAAATTTGAAAAACACATTTGAAGTCATGTATTTTGAACAGCTCTAATTTGATGCCTATTTCTTTCGAGCCGTGCTACATGGACCGATCCAGAGCCCGGGCTCTGGACCGATCCCATGCAGACTTTTCAAAAGTTTGAAAAGTCTGCATGGGCTCGGTCTAGATCCCGGGCTCTGGGATCACTTTTGAAAAGTGTGCATGGGATCGGTCCAGATCCCGGGCTCTGGGATCGGTCCACGTAGACTTTTTGATTTCTTTCACCATATCTCTCCGTATCGCCGAATGGAGATTTTTTATATTGGCAGATATGATGTAATGGCTTGTTACTTTAGCATTAAAAGATATTATATTTTTTTATTAAAATTATATAAAATATCATACATCATAGTTTTTGGGATCTTTTTAGGATTTGAATCTTCCTCGCATTTGTAATAAATGCATTCAGGAATTCTACATATAAGGACAGCAACTTTGGTAGAACCTTGAACGCAGGGTTTCTCTGGGTCAGAGCCTCAGGGGCATAACGGTCCCTTGAACACAAGGTTAAAAACAACACCACATCATCATAAATCACAACGCCAAGTGTTCTTCTCTATCTCTCCCTTCCCCAGCTCCTCTTGCCCTCTTCATCTCCTGAAAAGAAATTCTTCCAAAGTTAAAAGAAGACTTAAAAGACAGACCTGTGGATATGGAAAGAGGTATGGGTGGTGATGGTCGGGCAGATCACGATCATGGGATGATGGACGGTGGGATGTCCATGAAGATGCACATGACCTTCTTCTGGGGGAAAGATGTGGACGTGCTCTTCTCCGGATGGCCCGGTCGAAGCCTCGGTATGTACCTGTTAGCCCTCATCTTCGTCTTCGCTCTCGCCGTTATGGTCGAGTGGTTATCCCACTCTCGCCTCTTCAAGCCGGGCTCGAACCGGGTCGCGTCAGGGCTCGCCAAGACCTTTCTCCACGCCGTCCGGATGGGCTTGGCTTATCTTGTCATGCTTGCTGTCATGTCTTTCAATGTTGGGGTTCTCATTGCTGCTGTTATTGGGCACGCAATCGGCTTCTTCATCTTCGGCAGTCGGATTTTCAATCGGAATGATGCAGAGATAGAGTCCAATCAGAAGAACAGAACCTCCCTTCCTCCTACGAAATGTTAATTTCATATATCCTTTTTTTTTTTTCTCTCAACGACTCCTGTCTGTCTTGTATTGTCGTGTTGCTGCTTTTATTTTCCCTTTCTTCTGTGGTGGTTAGGTTAAGGTACCTGTTTTGTGAAAGTCTCATATGTTCATCATGTATGTCATGTGTGGGGTTTATGTATTATTGTAATAATTAAGTTCTATCTTTGTGATGTTTTGGGGTTATGGATAAGATATATGGTTTCATGAATGTTGATTCATTTGGGTTTTCTTAATTTGTTCTCTCTGTTTTTTCACTTCAATCATCCTCATCTTGTTGAGGGGGAGAGAAAGTGGATCGTCCGATTTGCTAAATTCATGGATGGAGTAGGGGGCAGAAGCCCTTGTTTTTGATGGGTTGATATGGTCATGTGGGCAGGTGATCGGGAAATCGGGGCCGGTCTTCAAGTGCTATGCCCGTCATCTTGGATGGAAGAATATTGAGTGCAAAAAAGTTGTTCAATCATTTGATCCTTTTAACTTGAATTAGTACAACTCCCCGTGGGTACCCCACCTGTTAAAAATTTAGTGGTACAAAGATAAAAGTCCCATTCAATTTATTGGGCGTCCCTACTAAAATTAATCATTTTTTTAATTAAACAGTCAAATCTCAATCTGACTCTAAAATTGATCACATTTTTAATCAAATAGTCAATCTCTATTTTATTAGTTAGGGATTTCTCCTGAGTCAAAGCTTCGGAACATCCAGATTTCAATCCTCTCTGTCTAGGTTGATGCCCCCCAAAAGGACTGAGGGGGTGGAATGGATGTTGCCTTTCTCCGATGACTTGTACTGTGCATGCTTAGCACGTTTCATGTTTCGTGAAAATACCATGCTTAGCCGTCTATCAATTTCCAGCTATTGTGTTCTATCATCTAAATAATTATAATCCCACACTGTGACTACATAACCGTGGGTGGGTTAGTGGACACTTTGATTCTCAAAATAGTAGTAAAGTAGTTGAAAATAATCACAAAGTGAAAATTACAAATATTGATCTTATAGTGACTCCTTTCCTTTTATATATATATATGACTAGTAAAATCTCAAAAATAGAGCTTTTATAGGGACACTTTGACTTTTCAAATTCTTTACATCCAACATGTTGGATGCTGAGATGCTATTGAAAGTTTTGGTGAGATGCTATTAAATTCTCCCCTATAGAAGTTCTTTAAAATATTCCAGAAGCCAAACACACCCCCAAGGATAGAAAACTGGTAAAAATTATGGTCATTAAATTGTACAATTGGGTTGAAACATGGAGCTGTTAAAAACAAACCACACCAGTTTTCTGTCCTTAGGGGAGTATATTGCAATTGTTAAATTTATGAAGCTGCAAATATTATTAATCAAATGGTGTGGTTGGTTTGGAAAAGCATGAAAATTGGAACATGGAAGGACTTGCAGAGGTGGTGCTTATTAGGATTCCACTCCTACAGCCAAAAAGGAAATTTATACTTCATCTTCTCTTACCTATGATTATTGAAATGAAAACTTAATCAACTTGTTTCCTGTTTTTTATATCTTTTTTTTGCTCAAAAAAAAAAAAAAAAAAAAAAAGAATGAAAGAGCTAAACTAAAATTTAAGGGTGGAAAAAATATAGTGTGGACTGTGAAGAAAAGCAGAGTCTCAACTCTCACCAACTCATCCATAACAAGATCATTCGGCATGACCCATAACGTCAGTCATGAACCGAGGCCTCATCTTAATTTTTTTAATAGTTATTGGCTATGAGCTTCTTCTAATTCTTAAATCTTTGGCAACTAGTGTGTTCTTTTACTAAGAGCCCAATTGACCAGTTCTTCTCTATTCTAATCAGTTTGGATTGAAGCCAATATCTCAACATATCAGAAAGGACTTTGGTCTCTTCACCAATTACAGTAGAATGGCAGGTAGCATTAAAGATTATGATGATGTTACAGCTCTAAGTCATCTCAGGACTTAAAGATTTAGGTCTGACTCAGATGAGATATTTCGACTTTGGAGTCTTAATACAGCGTGATGGAAGTAACCTGGAAACTTGCTTTTTGTGCTTCCCTACCAACTTAGGACCCGGTAAGCTGGTGTAAACAGCACGCCCGCTTTGAGGCCAGCCCAGTCCAGTTCGGCCCAGCACAGCCCACAGTGTAAGCAACGCACCGCTTTGCTTATGCCTGGGATGGGCCGTTCTGCCCACAGGCTAGCCCACATGCATCTTCTAAGTTTTTTATAAATTAAAAGAGACTTTATGAACTTTTAGGGTTCTCAACTTAAAATAATTTTGAAACTGACAAAATACATATACAAACATTGATGCTAAGTTACAAATGAACAATAAAATTTTAGTTATTTTCAATTTTATATTTTATTTAAATAAAATCAGAATTTCTTTTATATAAATATCGTGTAGGGCCGTGCCTTAGCCCAGGCATCTTGGCCTAGCATGACCCATCCTTTGGGTCGTGCCCGGCCGGCCCAGCCCTGTCAATGCAGTCAATGTGTCTTGCTGTCCCACGGCCCAGGTATTTTCGTACCGCGCTGTGCAGCCTAGTCCAATTTACACCCCTAGATAAGCATTCCAGTACAATGTTACTTTTGGAGAAAGATCAATTGGGACGATGAGGGCAACATGGAGATAAAATTTGCAACACCTGCACTTCTACCAGACATATGTAGAGTTTCTTGATCAATTATTAGTTAAAGTAAGACTCAAGTTGATTATTTTTTTATTTTTTAATTTAATATAATTTTTGTAGAATTAGAATTAAAGAGATTATTTTCTGTATTTGGCTCTATAACTGGTAGGGACGTAAGATTTAGGAGGATGTAGAACATTAGATAAGAGCACGATAATTATAGTGGGGACTCACTTCTAAAATGCATTATGCGAATAAGAAATTTTATGAGACATTGATTAGACCAAATTTGACTATTGGAGCAAAACGATGGCTAATAAAGACTTAAGTATATGTGAACAATCAGTGTTAGAGAATGTTGAGATGGATTTAGCTTAAACTATCAAAGATAAATACAAAAACAAATGAACATATTCAAGAGCATTTACGGGTGATTCAATAGATGATAAATTAAGAGAAACTTGTTTGCAATGATTTGGACATATCCAACACAAGCAAGCAAAGGCATTGATGATCAAGGAAAATCTTCTCTTTGCTGGTTGAAAGATCTTGAAGAAATATACGTAAGCAAAAGTGAACATTAATTCGAGTCGTAAGGACGAATTTGAAGAAGAGCAATCCATCCAAGAATTTGGCTCAAGATAAGTTGAAATGATGAAACGAAAGCTGTGAAGCTTATTCTAACATGGAACAAGGCTTTGATGATGATCATTTAATCCAACCCAAGGACTACAAAAAAGTGTATTGAGAAAAAAAGAAAAAAAATAGGGACTGCAGATCGATGGTTCCCCAGCCCCTCAGCTGCAGTACCCAAGAAAAAAAGAGTCCAAGCCCAGATGTCCTGGTCTACTTAAAAATGCTATTAAGGCTGAACTTGTTTTGCTCGGGCATAAATCTCAGACCTGGAGTGTGAAGCCCAGGTATAATTCTGGCCAGTTCTGCATAATACATATATACAACTCGGTCTTAGGATCCGATTTTGAACCAGGTCTCAGGCTTGGGCCTTGGGATTCACTAAAAATTCAGGCCAGGCTTGGTTTGGCCTAATACACAGATCCATCCACACTCACTTCTAACAATGAAACGGATAAAAACACGACATCAAGACTCTGATTATAGCCACCCAAAAAACAAGATACCTTGATTTTTACAAGAATATGATCCAGTTCCACCATAGCTTCCCGTGCTACTGTTTAGATAGACG
Organism: Umbellularia californica; assembly: GCA_028538565.1. NCBI lineage: Eukaryota > Viridiplantae > Streptophyta > Magnoliopsida > Laurales > Lauraceae > Umbellularia > Umbellularia californica. The sequence continues at coordinate 85,728,356 of JAPQWN010000004.1, read as the reverse complement.
TGGCAGTATTTGTAGGGTCCACTTTCATCAAGATCCAAGATTATATTTGCATTATGTGTTCTGTGGTACAGTAGTAGTTTAAGAAGCATATACTACTGATTAGTGTCAAATGATTTCGAACCACCTGAGTCTCCGATTTTGCTTGGAAAATCTTAATTGCAGGTTCTGCAGTCTCATTGAACCAGGAACTGAAGACTTTCAATCAACAGCTACCCCTCCAAACCCATTTTAATTGGGTCCCAGGAAGCTCCAGTGGGCCTTTCAACCGCTTCCAATTTAAAATACAATACAATACAAACCTCATGAAAGGGATCAATAAAACTCCAAACATGATCATATGGGAATCAATCAAACAAATTTTCTTTGGGAACACCCAAGGCTACAACTTGGGTGGGTTGCGACACATTGGCTCAACCCAAACCAGACTCTTGTTGGATGCAGATGAACACAAATCTCTACCTGTGTTTGAGCGAAGATCTGGATATACATACCCGACACAAAACTGACCTGACTTGTAGAGCATGCCCAACCCAAACACTGACCTGAATTGTAGAATTGGCTACCCAAGTGCTATTGGTGCGGTCATATTTAATTAGGTAGGTCTTTTTGGCTCTGGTAAATACTCTGGCACCCACTCACTGTCACATACATGCACTACCCCAGTCCCCGGCCAACATATCTGGGAATCCGTGCCTAGTGGAGCATCAGGTTCACCTACCCTATTTTTGTATACTTTCGACTGTCAAGATTTTAGAAAACAATGGGGCAAAGCTACAATCCAGCTGCCTTGCATCAAGTTATGATACAGCGCGTGGCATATGCACATTGGTGGGCTTGCCTTTAAGAAATTTAATCCGGTAATCATCTTTTACACAGATCTTGTTCTTTGCATATAAAACTTCAAAAAGTGTATTTTGTGAGGCCTGCTGTTAGATTGACCAGGTTGATTTTACACATGCGTTCATCTTCTCTCTTCATAAAAAAAGAGAGAAAAATTAGATAAAGTTGAATCATTGTTTTCAAGATATAGTTAATCCAACGGTGTGCATATTGCTGATTTGAATAATATTTTATATGTATGTACCACAGTCAGTGTTAGAACCAACGAACATATTGGATTTCTTAAATGTGAGCCTAGGGATGTCAAATGGGCTGGGCCGGGCAGAACCAGTCAACGGGCCGTGCTGGGCCTAGGTGGCTTGGGCCCGTTCGCTTAGCCCGCCCAAAAGTGGCTGTTTTTTTAGAAATTATCCATTTTACCCCCCTAAACAGCCATAAAACGGTCATATAGGGGGTCTTTTGTGTCCTTTTCAATTTACAAAGTCTATAATACTCTAACCCTCCTATTCTTTTTCTAAATTTATTAGTATTATTTATAAAACTCTAACCCTCGAATATTTCAAGCCCTTAATCTAATTTCCATATTCCCACATTAACTTCTTAGTAATCTAGATATTTGATTATATAAATTTGGATAATAATTCAAGCAGATCTAGGTTTTGAGAAATATAATCATAGAATTTGATATTGATCATTGTGGTTATCCAACTGGTATATAACAATCTTGGTAACTCGGACTTTTCTCCATATCTCATAAAGAAAATGATGTTTTTAGACAATGAATTACCTATCATAAAAAAAAAATTAACTTAATTGGTAAATATTTATCTGATAAAGACTTTTAAATAAACTTTATGCTTAGTTGCATGTGTAAAAGGCAATCATCCAAAGGGATGATGGTTCAAAATTGCTCATCAACTACACTGAAAGGTGTAAGTCAAACATGACATCTGTGTTTGGATGTATGGTAGATTGAATTAAAGGAATAGGAATTGACAAGAGAGAGATAATTAGGAGCCTTAAATAGACCTCTTTGGAATGGACACTCCAACATAGTTGGGTATTTGACAATTTTGCTAAAATGTTATAGTTTCCTAGAACTTTTGTTGATTGGGGCAAGAGGAAGTCGTGTAGTTGTTTGTTCTTTGGTGTATTTGTTTGATCTTTGTATCGAATGAAATTATCCTTTTAACAAAAAAAAAAAAAAAAACCTACACTGAAAGGTGATCCTTTGGATGAGTGGTTTTGATCTATGTCTCCCAACCTACACAAGTGGTGGCCAATTGATATGAAGTACCAAACACATACCAATGGAATCACATCACTAGACAAGTCTGAGCCTAGCCCATCCATACAGTCAGTAGGGTGCAAGCCCAATTAAACTTCTATTAATAAAAAAAATCAAAAGAAAAAAAATGAACAGGCCCGCCGAGACCATTGGCCTGGCACGGCCTAGCCCGCTCCAGCCCGGCCCATGGCGGGCCGTGCCAGCGGGGCGGGGCGAGGCTGGAGCGGGCCGTGCCGGCCCATTTGACATCCTTAGGTGAGCCCCAACATTGTGCATACTATGATGCAGCGCCGCTGCATTGTATCTTTGCCCCTAGTAAATATATGTGCTCTATATATTGTGTAGTGTACATATTATGTTAATATAAATGATACATGCATATATCATATATTTATACATTTAGGGGCCTCCTCTCCTCCGCGTGTTGAGTCCACTTAGAACCCCACCCGAGGACAGGAGCAGACTCTGGTATAGTAAACTTGGGGCTCCAAACCTGAAAGAGTTCAAGAATTATTATACATTTTTCTTTTACATTTGACCCTTTCCCAAATATCTTGTTTACATAGAGTCCCCCCAATGTTGAATTTCCTGGGTCCGCCCTTGCATGAGGATGGGCACCTACCAGCTTGTGTATAGTGACGAAGGCTCGAATGATTATTTAACCCCTTGATCAACAACTAACAAATTTTCACTATTGAAAACAAGTTGCACGGTCAATCTAATGGTCCAATCCGTTCTTATTGGAGTCCAGCCACAGGACATGTGACTATATGGGGTCCCTATTATGTGGTCTACTTAGATGGGCCAACAGTAGGCCCCATATATGTTTGCAGACGGGGTACCCCACTCCATGTGAGCTGAGGAGAGGTGCACCGGCCCTCAAGTAATACTCGGGAATTTATTTTGTTTACATGTCTATGGACCCCACCATCAAGAATGGGAGCATGTAATATTTTCAATTTAAACTGAAGGAGTAATAGTTAACTACGAGATTTATTACTCCATTGGTAAGAGGTGTTTGTTCTTACCTAGCCGCCCAAGATTTAAACTTGGACAGTCACCTTCCCTTACGTTACGGTTGTACTATCAAAGGATGTCCCACCTTACCCAAGGTCTACCCCCCTCATCAGAGCGCGTAGACCCGGCCCCCGAAGTTGAGATAATAATAATTAAGAAAAAGATTCAGACGGGAGGAGTGGAGGTCAAACCAGTAGAGCAGATGGTTCGGTTTGCGCGATCTTCTGATCTAACTCAGCTCAACCATGATGTAAAAGGCTGACAAAAGAAAAAAAAAAAATTTAATGTTTTAAAATAATCAATGATTGTTTCAACCTCTTCATCAGTCGATGTTTATCAATTTCGAGCAATAATATTTTACTAGCATACCGGACATTATCCAACTCGACCGGTGAGGACGGTGATGCCAAATGCATGTGCTAGACTTTCACATGACGTGCCCTACAAATTCATTGAACTTTGCCTTCCATGATGGTGTGAAATCTATACCGTATTTTATAAAAGAAAAGTCTCGATCCCTACTTTGTAGAGGAATAGAGGAAAAAAGTCTTGTTGCAAATCCGGGCCGCTAGTGCACCCAATCAAGGGTCCAGACCATCCATCGTACATATCTTCATGGGATAGGTGAGCTGCGAGCATTTAGTTTTCCTCTAGTTACATGTCTGTTGATCATGTAGATATGCACTAGTGTTTAATGGTTCGGTTAACCGTTTATGTGAGAGATCCGTTAACTGAGCCGTTAATTATGATTTTTTGTTTTAAAAGCCGTAATCGTATCTGAAAAAATCGTTATAAATCGAACCACGGTTAACCATTAAAAACCGTAACCGAATCATATCCGTATCCGTAAAAACTGTTAAAAATCGGTTTGTCAAGTTAAAAACCGTAAAAACCATGGAAAAAATCGTCTACTTAAAAGTTAAGAATTATAAACATATTTCATTTAAGCCCTTTATATATTTTTTTTAATTAGTCGGTTAATCGTTTGTCAGTTAACCAAACCGCACTTCACTGTTCGATTCGGTTAAGAACCGTGAGTCAAAAATGCTAAAAACCATAATCGAATTGTGAAGCACGGTTTTCCGATTTTAATAACTTTAACTATAACCGAACTGTGAAATACTGTTATTAACCGCGGTTCGGTTAGATGATTTTTCAATTTTCTTTTACACCCTTAATCAGCACTGTTGATTTTGCAATTCTTGGAAGATTCAGAATATGTTGATTATATAATATTTTCTATCCATGAGAGAAATAGCAGAGTCCAGATCCTCTGAGTGTACTAGGTGTCTCCATATACCGGACCTTATAATTTCCTCCTCCTTACCATCGACAATACAAGTATACATTTACATTGGATTCCATTCCTTCGAAACCAAGGCATGATATTCTCTTTCAGCAGGATCTTACTGTTTTTGAGATGGAGAAGAAAAAGAGAGAGAAAAGGACTACACGTTTTTTGGTAAAAGGAAAAGAACTGCACTCGTTCAAAACCATGGAGAGTGGCCATGGGTTCTGATTCACTCATCTTGATCCAAAATCGAAAGATGTGAGCCGCCACTAACCGAGTGCGTGAGTCCTGTAGAGACTGGTTGTAAAAGTGGAGGGGTCTCCGGGATCTCTAGATTGGTCTACTCAAACAATTAACCAATGTGTGCAGAAATAAACAATATGCAGCGGAAAATAAATCAACAAGCACACACCATAAGGACACCAATTTTAAGGTGGAAAACCCTAACCGGGTGAAAAACCACCGATCCAAACTGGATCAAATCAAGCACTATGAATCTCGCAATTACAAGAAACTCAGATCTCCTCCCTAGATATCCCCTACCCAAGGACTGAAGTTACCTTGTGTCGCTTCACGCTTCAACGACTTCACACCGTTGATTGCACCAGATCCAGACCAGCACTTGACTCCTCAAATCTTCTCTCAGGAAGATAATCTTCTACAAAGGATGCAGAAGAAGTGACTCTAGAGAACTTGGCAGCACAACTTCATAAAGCTCTAGACAAGAACTCTCTCAATGATAAACTCTAACTCAGCACTATGAGAGGTGAGGTCTCTCTTTGGAAAAGCCTTAGAACCCTTTAAATAGCCCTTGGTTCGTGCTTAAGGTTTCCTAAGATGTTTAGGACTAAAACAAGCAGTTTGAGCACAATCAGAATATCAAGTTTCCAATCTTGAACCACTGTCTGCGTCAGGTTCGCTCGAGCGATCTCTCGGTTCGCTCGAGCGAACAACCCACTGTTTCAGAACTGGGCAAGACAGAACACTGTTCGCTCGAGCCAATGAAATGGTCGCTCGAGCGAACCTTTCTCTGGATATGTACCGGAAATTCAGCTCTCTTTCTCCAGCAGACTTCTTCTAATTCCTTCAGGCTTTCTCCTTCTGAGTCCTTTAGATCTTCTAACTTCAGAGGTCTTTTCTAAATAAAACATTACAACTCAAAGACCCAGAGTTTTGTCCAACCCATGAATTTAGCCAACACACAAAATCCTAACAATCTCCCCCTTTGGCAATTCATGGACAAAACTCCCTAGGACAATACAATTTGATCTACCCATAATAAAACCAAAATACATACAAAAAAAGACTCAGCAATGTAGATCTGCATTGTCTCTGACTCAGTTTGATCTTCTCAGCTTGATCTTCTCGAACTCCCCCTTGATCAGTCATTCTCCCCCTTTTTGTCCATAATTTGACAAAGCTAAAAAATACCAGCAGCTTTCTTGTCAATTAGGATCTATAGCTCCCCCTCAATAGCAACTCCCCCTGAATGTATCTTCGTAGCAGAGCCGGGGTGGGAGCTTGGTCTCCTTGATCAGGGCTTTTTACATGTAGCCACCCACACGTGTGTAATTTGATCTTTCAGCAGAGTGTGAGCAAACTCCTTAGGCAAGTCTGATTTTCTAACCCAAATTGGAGTTGTCTTGGGTGGAGAAAAATTCTTCCGCCATTGCTTGGTCTTAGGTAGACGTTGCAACTTCTTGCAATGGGGACGAATGTGTCCTTTCAATCCACAATGATGACAAGTGGATGTGCGTGCAGCGCATGACACATTCTTTTTCTTTATACTACTCAACACATTATTTGTACGTGCAGTATGTGGAGTAGCATGTGCAACACTTGAAACAAAAACTGTTTTACCTTTAGCATTTGAAGTGGATGCACCATGATCATAACCAAGACCGCTTCTGTCAAAAGAAGGCTTCTGACTATACAAGATGTTTGTGAGGATCTTCGAACCAGTGTTCATCTTGTTTAGACATGCTTGCTTGACTTCTATCTCAGACAGAGTGATCTTCAATCTTCCTTGCAAGTCTTGATTTTCAGCTTTCATCTTTACTATCTCTTGCTTCATATTCACAATTTCTTTTTCAGCCTTCTCAAGTTTTTGACCCTCAGTAGTCAAATTTTCAGCCATACAATTTTTCTGACTTTCCAAACGCTGAATCTTTTCAAGCGCTTGCTCTAAATCATTCTTCAGTGCAGAATTTTCTTCTTGAACAACCTTGTACTTGATAGTGATCTTGTTACCATACTTGGTCATCTTGACACAATCAGCATAGGTAGCATGGTACAACTCTTCCCAATCTTTTTCTTGATCTGACAACTCATCTTCATTATCTTCATCAGTATCATTATCAAACACAGATTTAGCCATGAAAGCTAGAAACTTGCCATTCACATTGTCAGAAGGATCATCTTCGGGATCTTCTTTTTCTTCTTCAGAAGATTCTTCATCCCAAGTTGTGTTTAGAGCCTTTTGCTTTGTAGCCTTTTTCTTGTTGGCACACTCATTAGCATAGTGACCATAGCCTTGGCATTCAAAACACTTTGTTCTTTTTGCAGAATCCTTCTTCTCAAATTTGTAATTCTTTTTATTGGCTCTCTTTGTCTTCATGTATTTTTGATAATACTTCACAAACTCAGCCATATCATCTTCAGCTTCAGTTTCAGAATCAGACTCAATTTTCTTTACAGGCTTCTTTCTTGATTCTGATGTGGCTTTCAAGGCAATGCCCTTTTCTTTTGATTTGCCTTTATTTAACCGGTTTGCTTCGAATGTCTGAAGATTTCCAACCAGTTCATTCACCTTGAGGGTATCCAGATTCTTATTTTCTTCAATAGCATCAACTTTAGAATCGAATCTGGAAGGTAGAGACCTCAAAATTTTCTTGACAACCTTGTGTTCTGGTATTTCTTCCCCCAGAATGAACACAGAATTGACAATTTCATTCAGATTGGCATAAAATTGATCAAAGGTCTCATTCTCTTCCATCACGATGGTTTCAAAATCTCTATTCAGCATTTGCAATTTAGATTGCTTCACCGTGTCTGTACCCTCATAGACTGTCTGTAAGACGTCCCATGCTTCTTTTGCAGATTTGCAAGTAGAAATTCTTCTGAACTCATCAGCAGAGACTCCATTGTATATGCAATTCACAGCCTTGTTATTGCAATTGGATCTATACTTCTCATCCTTAGACCATTCAGCTTTAGGTTTAGGAACAATTTTTCCATCAACCACAGATGTTGGTCTAGAAAACCCATCTTCAACAATATCCCAGACATCATCATCAATGGATTTAAAGAACCCAATCATCCTTTGCTTCCAATAAGAATAATTAGAGCCATCAAACAAAGGAGGCTTGGAAGTTGATGTCCCTTCTCTATTGAGCACCATTCTAGAAATCTAGTAGGATCAGACACAATAAAATAGTGCAACCCGCTCTGATACCAATTGTAAAAGTGGAGGGGTCTCCGGGATCTCTAGATTGGTCTACTCAAACAATTAACCAATGTGTGCAGAAATAAACAATATGCAGCGGAAAATAAATCAACAAGCACACACCATAAGGACACCAATTTTAAGGTGGAAAACCCTAACCGGGTGAAAAACCACCGATCCAAACTGGATCAAATCAAGCACTATGAATCTCGCAATTACAAGAAACTCAGATCTCCTCCCTAGATATCCCCTACCCAAGGACTGAAGTTACCTTGTGTCGCTTCACGCTTCAACGACTTCACACCGTTGATTGCACCAGATCCAGACCAGCACTTGACTCCTCAAATCTTCTCTCAGGAAGATAATCTTCTACAAAGGATGCAGAAGAAGTGACTCTAGAGAACTTGGCAGCACAACTTCATAAAGCTCTAGAGAAGAACTCTCTCAATGATAAACTCTAACTCAGCACTATGAGAGGTGAGGTCTCTCTTTGGAAAAGCCTTAGAACCCTTTAAATAGCCCTTGGTTCGTGCTTAAGGTTTCCTAAGATGTTTAGGACTAAAACAAGCAGTTTGAGCACAATCAGAATATCAAGTTTCCAATCTTGAACCACTGTCTGCGTCAGGTTCGCTCGAGCGATCTCTCGGTTCGCTCGAGCGAACAACCCACTGTTTCAGAACTGGGCAAGACAGAACACTGTTCGCTCGAGCCAATGAAATGGTCGCTCGAGCGAACCTTTCTCTGGATATGTACCGGAAATTCAGCTCTCTTTCTCCAGCAGACTTCTTCTAATTCCTTCAGGCTTTCTCCTTCTGAGTCCTTTAGATCTTCTAACTTCAGAGGTCTTTTCTAAATAAAACATTACAACTCAAAGACCCAGAGTTTTGTCCAACCCATGAATTTAGCCAACACACAAAATCCTAACACTGGTGGTGTTGGATATTTGTGGTGAACCCATTATAGGATTTTGCATTTATAAGGTTATATTATATATTGAGAGCTTGGTTTTTTTCTCTCTATAAAATATCTGCTCCCTGTTAGGTGGTGTTGGATATTTGTGGTGGACCCACAATAGGATTTTGCATTTATGAGGTTTAATGGTTTTTTTTTCCCCTCTGTTTCTTGTTGTGATCCTTTCATGTATGTTATTATTCAGTTGTACTCTATGCATGCTTTATTATTCTGATCCAGTGTGCGTCAGGTACTATGTAGCAGCTGGAATCAAACCAAAACCCACTGAAACATCCACAGGGTCCCAGCCATGCACATGCATGTGAGATGTGAATACCAAGTCAATGTTAGTGTCACTTGATGAATCATATGAGATTGCTCTTGCCTTGTTGGACTATAAGGCGTGTGTGGTCCACAAGATTAGGACTCCAGAGTAAAGTGCCCAACTTGGACGAACAGTCCTATGAGGAGGTTTTTCATATTATTTGATAAATCTCTTTTAAGAGACATCTTCTGTATTAAGTAAACTCCTAATTTATAAGGATTCTTATTAGCTATATACAATGAGGATTTTTCCTAAGCCTATTAAAAAATGGGTAAATTAGCGATAGATCCCTGATTACTGGGCTATAAAGTCTCCAGTATAGAGCACAATTGTTTAATGCCTAAGGTCCCCTGCGCATGGGATTAATTTGGGCGGTGGTCCCTTGCGTGACACGTCATACTTTGTTATGACTGATCTGCCCTTATAGCTATTTGTATAGTTGTCATACAATCTTCTCCTTGTTTATAGCTCCAGCTCATCGTCGTCTTCTTCTTCTTCCTCTTCTTCTTGTTCTGACGTTGCTACTAAGTACAGATAAATTCATATAAATATAGAGATAACTTTATTTTAAAGTCAGATAACTTCATGCCAAAATTAGATAACATATACAAAAACTCAGATAAAATGACAGCAAACTCAGAAAAACAGCAAATTTATCTGAGTTTTCTGAAACTTATCTTAACCTCTCAGAAAACTCAGACAAATTTATCTGAGTTTTGAACAACCTTTCTGAGTTGTAAACAAGTTTATCTGAGTCTAGACCAAAGCAAATTTGTCCGGTCAGATAAATTAACAGCAAACTCAGAGAAAGATCAAATTTATCTGAGTTTTCTGAAAACTTATCTTAACCTCTTGCAAAACTCAGATAAATTTATCTGAGTTTTGAAGAACTTCTTTGAGTTGCGAATAAATTTATTTGAGTCTGGACGAACACAAATTTGAGTGAGCAGATAAAATAACAGCAAACTCAGAATTTATCTGAGTTTTCTGAAACTTATCTGAACCTCTCAGAAAACTCAGACAAATTTATCTGAGTTTTGAACAACCTTTCTGAGTTGTAAACAAATTTATCTGAGTCTAGACCAAAGCAAATTTGTCCGGTCAGATAAATTAACAGCAAACTCAGAGAAAGATCAAATTTATCTGAGTTTTCTGAAAACTTATCTTAACCTCTTGCAAAACTCAGATAAATTTATCTGAGTTTTGAAGAACTTCTTTGAGTTGCGAATAAATTTATCTGAGTCTGGACGAACACAAATTTGAGTGAGCAGATAAAATAACAGCAAACTCAAAATTTATCTGAGTTTTCTGAAACTTATCTTAACCTATCAGAAAACTCAGACAAATTTATCTGAGTTTTGAAGAACCTCTTTTTGTTGCGAACAAATTTATCTGAGTCTAGACCAAAGCAATTTTATCCAGGCAGATCAATTAACAGCAAACTCAGAGAAATATCAAATTTATCTGAGTTTTCTGAAAACTTATCTTAACATCTTGCAAAGCTCAGATAAATTTATCTGAGTTTTGAAGAACTTCTTTGAGTTGTAAAACAAATTTATCTGAGTCTGGACCGAGTTTGAAAGAAGTAAACTGATTTGAAGTCCTCTTTTATTTGATAGATTTGAAAGTGAGATAAAATGATTTAAAACTGAGAAAACCCTATCTGTTTCTTGATTGACCTTGTTATTACTTTGGTTGTATTGTCGATTGCTTTTTTCCTTTGGCTTGAGGTAAGTGAGGACTTTGTTCTAGCCATTGTCTACATAGATTTGTACATAAAGAATAGATAAAATCAGATAAGGACGAAAAGAAATTGGGCTTTTAGTTTTGTTCAGAAGAAGTTGTATTGTACATCTTCTTTTTAGGAATGGAAGAAGAAGAAGATGAGCGTTTTTGCCAACGTGTACAAGGGCCGACGTGTACAGGGGCATTTTGGTCTTTGTTGCTGTGTCATTTTCATGGGAGGACTGCCACCGTTACGGAAAGATGTCATGGACCTTAGCCTTTAAAACCAAATGACGAGGGACCTACGGCCAAAATCCCCTTAAAAAATCCCAAGTTGAGAAGGGAATGGTAAGAGAACTTTTTTATGGGGCCTAATTGTGGACCTCACTTGGGGATGGGATCAGGGGGATGGATATATATATATAAGACCACCTCAAGTATTAAATTTGACCACAAACTCATGCTCCTAACCATTCATCCATGATCTACAAGTTTAATTGCTTTATATTAAAAAAAAATATTAAACTCTCAATCCAACGGTTCAGTCCATTCGGGTGTGTACTGATCTTTAGGATTAGTAACTATTGGGGGATTCCCTATCGGTTGCTAGGTTTGGATGGATTATTAGTTGGGCCCCGCAAAAAATTTCTCATATAATAGTTTTCACTTGCATAGTTTCCTTTATATAAATATTTAATTTAGGGGTTATAGCTCCTCACATCACCCATATTTTGATTTCCACTATCATTCTGTAGAAAGGAAGTAGAAGAAGAGCTTAGGAAATCCCAATCAAAGGGAGCCACTCAACGGAAGGAATCTAAAAAAAATATTGTTTGTGGAATCAGGTGTGCGATTTATGCTTGTATTATTCAAATATGTACCGTAGATCAGTACCTCTAGTTAAATCCAAGACTCATTTAATCCATGAGGATGCTCATCAAACCATCCCAAAAGAAGGAAAAACAAACACAAACAAGAGAGGAGACTCATTAAGAGGAGAGTAGGGTGCAATGTAAGGAATGCCCAAAAAAGCATTGCATTTGAATCACTAAAAATGAGTAGTTATATTTCCTTTCGTCTATAACTGAATGCTGTTGTGGTTGTGGGCAGCATCATTAATCCTAAAGCAGACACATCTCCAAGTCCAACCCCCACTTAGAATAATATCAAGTGCAAAAGTTTTTTTTTCTTGTTTTGGTCAAAAAAAGTTCTTCAAAAATTAGAACCGCTGGTTGGAATATAGATTTTGAGATTAGCTTATTTCAAAGGGTCCTTCTCCTGCCTCGTGTCACAAAAATCTTGGCAGGTTTAAAAGGCAATGACAAACGGTAGGTGAAAGCATTCACAAGGACATGGAATGTGCAGTAAATGATAACTAAGGCTGTTGGTGGTTGGGGTAACCCTCAACCCAGATGCCTTACTATTCTTCAGTTCTAATGCGATTTAAGTAGCTCGGTCCATAAGGTCAAAGCATTCACAGAGGGATCTTTTTTTTTTTTTTATACAATGCACCCAATTTAAAGTCATCAAATGAACAGCTGAATCAAAAATACTTCCTTGCTTATCATCTAGTATGAGTTTAAATGAATGGCAAGTACTAGTGTTCAAATAATCATATCTTTGATAAATTACTAATTTATATGTTTTTTTATTATATTTGTTATATATATGGTGGGGTCAGTGAGCCTTGCAAATAAGTTCGTGCTATTTTCTTAAAAAGGATAAAAACTGCAGAGGACCCACCACAGCCTTCGTGGCATGGGGTCCGCATTTTGGAAGGAAAAAAATAAGAAGGAAATAATGATAAAAACTCACTTTTCATCAATGGACATATTAATGTAGGATCTTTAAAAAATTGAACTTTTTATATAGTGGTATCTCTTAAACTTGATTTTCATTGGTTAACAAAAGAAGATAAGAATATCACCGTGCTTTGACCATAATTCTTCATGGCTTACCCTTGACCTAGTCTAATGTCATCAAAGGGACAGGTGCATAGTTATTAATTTCATTTCGTTTTGGCCGAAATGGCCGAAAATCTTCTTTTGGGTCAAGTGGCCGAAACGAAATTTCGGTTTGAATTTCGGTCAATCTCGGCTGAAATTCAAGATTTCGGCCAATTTCGGTCGAAATTCGGAATTTCGGCCAAAATGTAACTTTTTGGCCGAAATGAAATTTTACATAATTATTTTTTTTTACTTTTTTTACACATATTTTGTATTTCTTATATTTTCACAAAATATAATTCCAGAAAACTACTATAATGGATTAAATCTATATTTATTATTTTTTCTATTTTTTTACTTATATATGTAAATATATTATGTTATATTTTCCCCGAAATGTAATTCCGAAAAGTTTCACCGAAATCCCAAATTGGCTGAAACTTTTCATTTTTCAGGCCAGAGCGAAATGAGGTCCGAAATGATATTAACAACTATGGACAGGTGAAATAAAAGCTCTTCCTGCTTATTATCAATTTCATAACTTTAGATAGATGGCTAGCTAGTAGTGTCTAAATAGTCATACCTTTGATAAATTACTAATCTATGAGCAAATGTTTATAATATGAGGATTTTGCCCACATGCTAACTTATCGGTAATCCAACCTGGTGATGAAAATTGAGATACTTTTCCATAGGTACTTGTGCAGTTTTTATGGATAAAAATGGCCTTAACCGTGCGATATTGCATAAAATATTAAAATGTACGATATTGTATAGATATATTCCTTTTTTAACCCAATAAAGGAAGAATTTTATTATCATATAAAGTAAATGTTACTGTACAAGCAAATCTTATTTCTTATATGGCGGGATCAATGAGCCTTGCAAACAAGCACATGTGATTTTTTTTTTTTAAATAAGCTGTAAAGGACAACCTACTGCAGAATTTGTCACATTAATCGACATTTAGGAAGTTAAAAAAATTAAAAAACAAAACAAAAAAACAAAAAGGAAAACCCCTTTCCGATAAAGGCATATATATTCTTCATTTCTTCAGGAATAATAGGGGTATAACTATTCAATGCTGATACACCTGAATATGCTATGAATGTTTTCAATCAACCATCACAATTGGAATGTCAACAAATATTAGGGCCTTCTTGATATTGCTAGATGTGGAGGAGCATGAGACAGGAGATAAAGGTTTTATGGGTTGATGAAGAAAACAATGATAAAATATTACCAGATGCACGATAACACGGCTCAAGGGTGCGATTGTCATGAAAAAAAAATTATTGTAAAGACTTTTATTATCATATAAAGTAAAGGTTACTATACAAGCAAATCTTATTTTTTATATGGCGGGATCAATGAGCCTTGCAAACAAGCTCATGTGATTTTTTTTTAAAAGCTGTAAAGGACAACCGATTGCAGAATTTGTCACATTAATCGACATTTAGGAAGTTAAAAAAAAAAAAAGGGAAAACCCCTTTCCGATAAAGGCATTGATATTCTTCGTTTCTTCAAGAATAATGGGGGTAAAACTATTCAATGCTGATACACCTGAATATGCTATGAATGTCTTCAATCAACCATCACAATTGGAATGTCGACAAATATTAGGGCCTTCTTGATATTGCTAGATGTGGAGGAGCATGAGACAGGAGATAAAGGTTTTATGGGTTGATGAAGAAAGCAAGAATAAAATATTACTAGATGCACAATAACACAGCTCAAGGGTACGATTGTCATGAAAAAAGATTAGCGTAAAGACTTTTATTATCATATAAAGTAAAGGTTACTATACAAGCAAATCTTATTTCTTATATGGCGTCATCAATGAGCCTTGCAAACAAGCTCATGTGATTTTTTTTTTAAAGCTATAATGGACACCTACTGCATAATTTGTCACATTAATCAACATTTAGGAAGTCAAAAACAAAAAACAAAAACAAACAGGAAAACCCCTTTCCTATAAAGGCATTGATATTCTTCATTTCTTCAGGAATAATAGGGGTAGAACTATTCAATGTTCATACACCTGAATATTCTATGAATGTTTTCAATCAACCATCACAATTGGAATGTCAACAAATATTAGGGCCTTCTTGATATTGCTAGACGTGGAGGAGCATGAGACAGGAGATAAAGGTTTTATGGGTTGATGAAGAAAGCAAGGATAAAATATTACCAGATGCACAGTAACACAGCTCAAGGGTATGATTGTCATAAAAAAATATTATTGTAAAGACTTTTATTATCACATAAAGTAAAGGTTACTGTACAAGCAAATCTTATTTCTTATATGGCGTGATCAATGAGCATTGCAAACAAGCTCATGTGATTTTTTTTTTTTAAAAGCTGTAAAGGACAACCTACTGCAGAATTTGTCACATTAATCGACATTTAGGAAGTTAAAAAAAAAAAAAAGGGAAAACCCCTTTCCGATAAGGGCATTGATATTCTTCATTTCTTCAGGAATAATGGGGGTAAAACTATTCAATGCTGATACACCTGAATATTCTAAGAATTTCTTTAATCAACCATCACAATTGGAATGTCAACAAATATTAGGGCCTTCTTGATATTGCTAGATGTGGAAGAGCATGAGACGGGAGATAAAGGTTTTATGGGTTGATGAAAAAAGCATGGATAAAATATTACCAGATGCACGATAACATAGCTCAAGGGTATGATTGTCATGAAAAAATATTATTGTAAAGACTTTTAGTATCACATAAAGTAAAGGTTACTGTACAAGCAAATCTTATTTCTTATATGGCGTGATCAATGAGCCTTGCAAACAAGCTCATGTGATTTTTTTTTTTAAAAGCTGTAAAGGACAACCTACTGCAGAATTTGTCACATTAATCGACATTTAGGAAGTTAAAAAAAAAAAAAAAAGGGAAAACCCCTTTCCGATAAAGGCATTGATATTCTTCATTTCTTCAAGAATAATGGGGGTAGAACTATTCAACACTAATACACCTGAATATACTATGAATGTCTTCAATCAACCATCACAATTGGAATGTCAACAAATATTAGGGCCTTCTTGATATTGCTAGATGTGGAGGAGCATGAGACAGGAGATAAAGGATTTATGGGTTGATGAAGAAAGCAAGGATAAAATATTACCAGATGCACGATAACACAGCTCAAGGGTACGATTGTCATGAAAAAAGATTATTGTAAAGACTTTTACTATCATATAAAGTAAAGGTTATTGTACAAGCAAATCTTATTTCTTATATGGCGGGATCAATGAGCCTTGCAAACAAGCTCATGTGATTTTTTTTTAAAGCTGTAAAGGTCAACCTACTGCAGAATTTGTCACATTAATCGACATTTAGGAAGTTAAAAAAACAAAAACAAAAACCGATAAAGGCATTGATATTCTTTATTTCTTCAGGAATAATGGGGGTAGGACTATTCAATTATGATACACCTGAGTATGCTATGAATGTCTTCAATCAACCATCACAATTGGAATGTCAACAAGTATTAGGGCCTTCTTGATATTGCCAGATGTGGAGGAGCATGAGACAGGAGATAAAGGTTTTATGGGTTGATGAAGAAAGCAAGGATAAAATATTACCAGATGCACGATAACACAGCTCAAGGGTACGATTGTCATGAAAAAAGATTATTGTAAAGACCTTTACTATCATATAAAGTAAAGGTTATTGTACAAGCAAATCTTATTTCTTATATGGCGGGATCAATGAGCCTTGCAAACAAGCTCATGTGATTTTTTTTCAAAGCTGTAAAGGTCAACCTACTGCAGAATTTGTCACATTAATCGACATTTAGGAAGTTAAAAAAACAAAAACCGATAAAGGCATTGATATTCTTTATTTCTTTAGGAATAATGGGGGTAGAACTATTCAATTATACTACACCTGAGTATGCTATGAATGTCTTCAATCAACCATCACAATTGGAATGTCAACAAGTATTAGGGCCTTCTTGATATTGCCAGATGTGGAGGAGCATGAAACAGGAGATAAAAGTTTTATGGGTTGATGAAGAAAGCAAGGATAAAATATTACTAGATGCATGATAACATAGCTCAAGGGTACGATTGTCATGAAAAAATATTATTGTATAGACATTATATGATATTCTTAATTTATTTTTTTGTTTTGTTTTTTTTTGTCATTAACCCGTGGAAATCAAATTTAAATGGTACTATTCCATAAAAATGCCAAAAGATTTTATTACGGCCTTTGGCTATACCTAAAAATATTGTAAACTCGGATAAATATGGACAATTTTGTCATTTTCCCTAGTGTGGAGAATGTGTGGAAAAATTTATCCACTTTCTTCATAAGGTGGTGTTATCTATTGCTAAAGTTTACCATGCTCGCAAAGCCCCAAAATCTCATCATGCACTTTGGTTTCTAACCAAGCTAAGGCTGAGTTCCAAACAATAAAAAGCGTGGGCCAAATGTCATAATCATGTTGCCCAGGTCATCAATTAGTCCAACACACAATTCCTCAAGGCATTGGCACATTTCATGAGTGTGGAGAATACTGAAACAACGAATCACCCCTTACACGCCATAATCATAAGTAAAACATATCAATAATCCCAACCACCACTACATTGGATTCAATGAGGATACAGCCTTTCCCTGAAAGGAAATTCTCAATATTTGGACACAAGCCATTGATTATAGATGGTAAAAATAAATGAGGATGTTTCTGAAATAACAATGCACACAAAACAGTATATCTAAATAGATTCTTAAAATAAAAGCAGAATTGAAACCGTAAAATAAGAGTAGAGTATATTTTTCTAGTGAGGCAAGATTGTTGAAAACCATGTCACAACAAAAAGTCTTCTTCACAAACTCAGAAGACAAGATCACAAGTCTTAAGTCTCTTTCATCCTCACATAAGTACACAAAGGGAAACTTCTTCTGGGAATAAAGTGATAGCCCCATGGTTGGGAGTTCCATTCTTACTCAACTGCATAGTGTTCAATCGCTGGGCACACTACCATCCTCCCCTGAAGATGAATTGTCACAAGTTTAAATTTGACACCCTTCCAACTATTCCTCGTCGTTGAATTAAAATCATAATAAAATAATGCCTCTAAAACCATTAAATTCTTGGATCATAGACCAAAGGTATAGGATTATCTTATAGAATCTAAATTTTAGATATAAGTACGTCATCATTTATAGATCTTCCCGTTCAATATACTTCCATGATCATCATAAACCTCCTAAAAAATGTCCAGGCGTTTCCTAGCGCTGCCCTATGTATATTCTTTGGCTCTTGGAAAATAACCACACATGACACACTGACACACTCTATCCAAGTCCCTTATCATCAATGCTAACTGTGGAGACTGGAGAGTGAGGTGCCTTGCCACACAAATGCATTATAGAAATGCAGGTTTACTTTCCACAATGATTAAAGATGGCTTCAAGCCTTTATATGCTGATGACAAGGAGTTTTTAGATTCTGTAATATTGAAATCTCACGCTATGAGTAATTCATCTGCTTCTCCATGGCGCCATGGCAAACTGTTTCAAACCCCTTATACAATGTGAATTCCATTCTTTTTCATATGTTATTTGGTTTTAAAATATTTAAAGTAAGATTTTGAAAGAGCAATACAAGCAAGTTAGAATCCCTTTCACAGATTTGAAATTCGACAGTACAATGATGAGATAGAGAGAGAAAGAGAGGGGTGTTTTGTAATAAAGTTGCCTCTTTTTTCCCACGCAATTTTTCGGGCGGGCTCACATGGAATACAAATTTCCTCAACCAAAGGCATTCAAAAATCAAAATCAGTTTGTTGATGTTTTCCTGTTTGAAGCCCGTGGGCTAGGGGCCATGGGCCATCCTCAGTCACAATAATTTTTCTGTACCTGTTTTAGATGCTTGGTCAGTGGGTGACTGACAACAAGGACCCAAAATACACTTACACATACTTTTCACCATGATCAGATCTACAATGGGTCCAACCCATAAAAAAGAAATGGCCTAATTAATGTGGCTGCAGCAGAGTGCTATGGGCCCTATTATTATTCCAAAGGAACCCCACGATAGCTTACTGTGCTCCAAATGTGCACCGACAAAAACAGAAAACCAGCTATCCCATTCCCACCCCTATCAACAGGTTGAAATTGTTCAAACAAAGATAAGAAAGAAATTAATAAATGAATAACATATATATATATAGACCTTCAGATCAGATTCACCTTCTTTTTAATGGTAATATGAAGTGAACCAACAATTGCAATAGTGGAGCATCTTCCTAACTTATAGCATGGGCTCATCAGAAGATCAAATCAACTTGCAATGTACTAAAAGAATCGATTCAACGGCAAATTATCTATTGTGAGATTAAGTCATATTTCACTACTCCAGCTTACAATTATTCTATTACCTTCAAGTTGTATTTGTTCAGGAGTGAAAAAAAAGGGTCAATCTCTATTTACTTCTCAAGCCATATAGGCATAAAGAGTTAATGATTGTTTTAAGGGAAAATTTCAAATATGGCCTTAAGTTTTTACCTTATTTCAAAAAAGGACACAAGTTTTGAAACTTTTCAAATTAGTCCTTAAGCTTTCCAGTAAATTATCAATTAAGGACATCCGGCCATTTAAAGGTATTTTCTGGTGACCTTTTCCATTAATATTTTGAAAATACCTAAATAAACCGTTCATTTAAAACCATGACATGGTTTCGACAGCCACTACATACAATCAATCGCTGTGGAAATACTGGGTGTCTTTGATCATCGTGAGAACACTGACGAGGAAAATGAGGAGAACATACAGGAAGTAAATGAGAGTTTTATTACAATAAAGGGTATTTTGGGTATTTAAAAAAAAAGGAAAAAAGTTGCTGAAAAATAACTTTAAATAGATGGATGTCCTTAATTGAAAACTTCCTAAAAAACTTAGGAACTAATTTGAAAAGTTTTGAAACTTGTGTCCTTTTTTTTAAAATAAGGCCGAAACTTAAAAACTTTTTTGAAATTCTCCCTTCTTTTAACCTTACCTATGTAGAATCTATTATAAGCAACCCACCAATTCCATCACTATTCACATGTTAATGGGTCTACTATTATTGGAGAGGGCCCACTTTTATTATTCTACTTGCGTAATCCCTCAGTATGTATATTATTCAGCTGAAAAAATCTGAAATTTACTTATAAACACTCACTTTCATACTGTTGAAGCATCATTATATCTGTTTTTGATAATTACATTATAATATTGTTTATATTCTAATGGCAATACGAATGAAATTACAACACAATTAATACATGAATTTCAATTTAATTTATTAGGCTAGTAATGATGAAATGATGTAACTAGAGCTAGCATCCATACAGGTAAAACATTGGTAAGAGGGCTCCGAGTGTTTTAGTAGTTCTGGTTTTTCTGGTTTTTGGTCATGTGGACGCGAGTGACCCATAAGTGCAACCATGTGTAGTAGGAGAATCTTCTGTGAGCAGGATATAAATCATATGAAAAGTTTTATCTATAGAAAAGTCACACTAATGACGCATTAGACGCAGGCCTAAGAATGAAAGGAACGAAGACGGAAGGGCCAGTTTGGTAACTCTACTAATATAGTCAAGTCAAGTAAAGTTGATTTTGAAGAAATAATAAAATATAAGTGGGCTATGATGGTATTTTGTTTTTAGTTGTTTGTTATGGAATCTTTTGACTTTTTTGTATGGAAAAGTAGAGTTTTTTTTGTATTTTAGTGGATAAAGGTAGTTGCTTTTTGACTTTTTGTATGAAAAAGATAGGGAAAGTTTTGAATAAAATGCATTTGATGTGACATCTTGTCTGGAAAATAGAGGTTTTACTTGACTTGTATTGTATTAATAAAGTGCCAAACGGGCCCGAAAGATTTCTTTCTTGACAAGGGGAGCCAAAAAATTCAGCCATTCAGCCCCATCAGAGAAGCTCATATACCTGAACTTAACAGGGAAATTCTATATGCACCCACACATTTTGCTGAATACACCCATATTTCATTGTGTACAGTGATTTTTTTTCTTAAGAGGTGGGTGTGCTCAGTAAAAAAACTGGGTGCATCTAAAATTTCCCGAAATTAACATCCTCATAGTTAAAACCCTTAAGTGATCTTAAACCTTAGATGTCTTTTGGGATTCAAACCGACGGTGCAGTTTTTGGGAGTCGGTTACAGGGAAAAGTGTTCTTTTTAAAGGTTGAAAAAAAAAAAAAAAAAAAAACAGAGAACCGTCAGATCATCCTAGCCCCTGTTTTAAGAGCCATATAGCCTAACAATCTTTTAGCCATACATTTCTGAGATTCAATCCAACAAAATAAATAAAGGGCTGATGAGATTGAAATTGAACCTAGCGTCAATTCATAGGAGAATAAGAGTGTGAGGGCCTGCACTAGGCCCACATAACTGCACTGCAAGACAGTGGCGCACGTATAGCATTACAGTTTAGTACCCATGTCTAATTCTCTCAAATGTTTTCCCGGTTGTCGCCCCTCACCAAATTCAAATTAAAGATATCAAGTCGGTTTCAAACCCACCTCGTCTGCCACCCATGACCCAACCAAGCACTTTAATGTACCTTTGCCAGCTGCACCGGCGGCCCCACCCATTTCTTCGTTTCCTCAGGCTTTTGGGGCCAAACCCAATTGGCCTGCTTTATTTTGACGCTAACAAAGGACCTATCTCCCAGTTGGGGAGGTGTGAATCCATTGCAATTATCCGTTACCATGTCCGAATCATAATTCAAAAGAATGAGGTGGGCCCACTTGTAACCAAACTCGAAAATAGGACTTAAAAATCAACAGATATGAAAGAACACTGACTGAGGACCGACATGACCACCTCGGGGAAATAGAGAGCCAGCTATAAATCACTCCTTCCCATTTCCAACAAATACAAATACAAAAAAAAAAAATCCAATTGCATTCCGCACCTTTTAAGGACTGAAAAAACACCACCACCACCGAAATCGATGAAATTAGACCGACAAACGCCTTCATCTTCTACTTCTACTACTTGCTCTTTTCTCTGTTCATTTCATTGGTCCAAGCAAAAACCAAAACAAGTACAGGTTCCACATTTCCTTTTATTTATTACATTGTTTCTGATGTACTCTTGCTCTTCTCTGGTGGGGCCCTTCACATGAAAAACAGAAAAAACCAGAACAGCCCCTTCCAAACTACAGATTGCCTTATTGCAAAAACGGCCCTCACTTAATTCAATCTTTCTTCTTCTACCCTAGTCACCTAAACAACTTCTACCAACAACAGAAGACCCAAAAAAAAAAAAAAAAAAAAGGAATCCACTACATAGTTCTTCTTTCATCTTTTTTCATCTTTCTTCCTTGAAAAGACCAAATACCAGCAAGGGGATGTAGTTAGTAGGTCCATTCCTGGGGGAGCCGGACTTCGGAGTTGGTTGCGGTTGATGGGTGGTGGGGTTGGATGCAGAGCAGCTGCTGAGAAAGAAGGACGCTGCTGTTGCTTCGAGGAGTCATAGAAGCCCCTGCACCAAACAGATTTTTCGTTTGATACTCGAACTTTTCATGGAAACCCATCTGATAAATTGGAAAAATAAAATCAAAACATGGGTATGGAAGTAATTGACATGATAATGAAAACCCACCGTGGAATCGACGTTGAGCAGAACCCATTTCATCTAGATTCAAATTCAAAGCTTGGACAACTCTCGCAGGAACAAGGACGGTCGAACAGGCTGCAAATGAAACAAAACAGAGTAGTTTCAAATCAATACGCATCCAGACACAAAAGATTCTTCTAGGTTCCCAAAAATCAAAGTAAAATAAAACAAGAATAAATCTCTTCCAGGCCTGAGTTTGTAGTGAGTAGCACAAGCATACATTGGAAGAGAAACAAATAGATATCAGAAAATCTTTTGAGTAAGACACAGCAAAGAGGGAGGAAGGAAACCTAATAACAAAAGTACTAACCTGGCTTCCTGCGATGTTCAGTAGAACTGCCAACCCCCCGAGGCAAGAAAACCCCAGTTCCCACAGACTCCCGCTTCGACCCAGAACCTTCCAGAAAAATCGCTCTCATCCCAGAACCGCCCTGCTGCTGCTGCTGGTGTGGAGGATTCGCACAAAAAGAAGGCGATGACCTACCACATCTTCCATGGCCAAATCCAGCAGCCCTTGATCTGTTCTGCAATTGCTGCCTCATAAACTGCTGCCTTTTCAACATCTGAAACTGAAGAAGAAGAAGAAAGCAGGTCCCTTAAAGCTTAGCTTTAATTTCACACCTCAAGGAGGTAATCTGTACAGAACCCAGATAAAAATATAACCTGATTATGCTGCAGTTGAAAATGGGCAAAAGAGTCATCAGAATAGTAACCAGAGTTGGGCGTTTTCATGTGAGTCGAAACAGGAACAGGAACCGGCTTTCTGGGCTGACCCAATTGCCCTTGGCCATGAGATTCCAACCCTCGCTCGTTTATCTTCATCCTCATAACCTGCCCTGCGGCAGCATAGAGCAAATCCCACGCATCGTCTTTTTGATCCATTGGAGTTGTTGGGGGAGAAGAAACCTGCGAAGGGCCATTCGAGCTCGCTCGGCTCGATCCGTTACTGCATCCTGACCAGCTCCCAACTTCACAAAGAGTCGATTGAGGCGACCCAGCTACTGCCTTCGTCGTCTTCAGGACAAACACAAACAGAGGAAATCAAACTCTCAAGAAAAAAAAAATGTAAAAATCAAGCCATTTTCAAACTAAAACAGCAAAAACAACAAAACCCACTCTGAATAACACCTACTGATAAAAACCCAGTAACGAAAAGGCCCCAAAATCCCATACCTTAGGGTTCTCGTTCCAGAATGCAGTAGAGAGCTTGTCCTCTCCGACAAGCAGGGATTGAGACATGTGGAGACTCAAACCAGCCATGGGATCCTCCTCGTCGCTCAGAGTCTCCGTCGATCCCATGGGCGAACTCAGTGTCGACTCGGACCAGTCAGATCCGTAAGGAAAGTTGTGTGGAAAGCAGACCGTACTCTCATTGTGAAACCTTGGCTCGCTTTCCTTCTCCATAAGAATATCATCAGTTAGGAACTCAGACGGCAGCCAAAACTCCCCATCTCCCAAATCTTCAGCCATCTCAAAACACAGAGTAAGAGGAAGAAGGAGGAGGAGGGAGAGAAATGGGAGGAAGGAGAGAGAGGAGGAAGACGAAGGTAACACAGAGAGTAAGGGGCAGAGAGGCGTTGGAATGTCCCGAGACATGTAGCTTTATTAGGTTTTTCAAAGGAAGAGGAGATTTTTGTAATGGAAAAGAGTGGTGCACGTCGGGAGCACCGGAGAAACCAACTTCATGGCACTTTTACGAGAGGGCAAATGGACACGTTTTTACCAAACCGCTCGACGTGTTAGTATCTACTATCTACCTATTGTGTAGCCCGCTTCCTTTTTCCTTCTTGTTTTTTAAACCTATTGTATGCCCCACTTCAGATGCTGCCTAGCTTCACGTTGAAGAGATCATAGCCGTTGAGCAGTCGTTTATTTGCACCTATTCTCCTATGCTCACTTTTGTATTCGTTCATCAACGCATCACACGTGTACACCAAGATGTTAAAATAGTAAGATGACATATGAAAAAAAAAAGCCTACCAGATTAATATAACGTTCCAATTTATTCTAGCCTTTGATTTAACTATCTATCTCAAAAGTTTTGAAAACTTCTTAAGTATAGTTTTCTTTACTCAATCCAAGGTGATTGAAGGTGCAATGAATTTATAATTAACCACTTGTGTGGGCTATATATTTCATTTCAATGAAAATTTTTATTACGCCAATAATTAGTTTCAAAACATCTAATTTAATGTCCATAATATTGGGTTTAAAATAATGAAGGTTTTTTTAATAAAATATTTACATGTCGCAATGGGAACCGTTAAATGTTTACTTATGTGAAAATGGTGATTTCAACCGTCTAGATTTTAGATATGTAAATTCGGCTAGAAGACAAATGGCATTAATGGGTTAGCTGATGATTTAATATACAATATTGGTTTTGAAACATAGGAAATCTGGTAATTGGACAGGGATGATTTGTTGGGAGGGAGCATGCATTAGAAAATGGAAGGAATCAACGAACAAGAGGGCGTGGGGGGAGTGGTGTTGGCTGATTTGGACTGTGGTAGCGAAGCAGTAGGCATTTGTCATTGTCTTAAATTAACCCGCCAAATGGTTGGACGTGTGAGGTTTCTCTTCCAACTTCTTCTCTTGCTACATCCCTTTAGGCCACTTTCAACCGAAAGAGATGTGCAAAGAAACACGATCCTGACATATGACCTGTGCCGAAATTAGGGTTGAGCTTGAAATTAGGGTTGAGCTTTGAATTCTGTACTACTACTTCTATATGAAATAAAATTATATATATATATATATATATATTATTTCTTTCTTTGATCCTACGTTGTCTTTTAAAATATCTTTCTTCAATGTGCCAAAAAGATGATCAACTTAATCCCTTGTGTCCTTATACGGCTACTCTCCTTATTGAAATTCATCTCAATTGATCACCGATCAATGGATTTAGCATAAAAGGCTTGTTGATACATAGCTGTCAAATTTAGTTTGATCACAGCTTTATTGCGCGCATCCTTTGCTACATTAAGATCTATCTTACTTTTTTTATCATCCATCAAATGAATGTTTTTATTTTTTTACCACCATCAAATGATCAGGACGATCCCACTATGATTTAAGTAAATTCACCATTGAATACGTAATTTTCAATTTAGCTACTGCTTATCTCGGTTTTATATGTATATATACTTACATATATGGAAATAGCACTTGGATGAATTTGTCAGCCTAGTATATTACATGGTGGTGATTAGTATGGTTTTTAACTACTACCAATAATCCGGTCTACCAGATCAAAAATAAAAACTTATTATCACTAATCGTCCCATCCTAAATAGCTTCTAGTCCTAACAAAAGCAATGAGATAGATAGGGATGTAAATGGCTACTAAATTCTCCGATTATTCAGAAGTTCTAACCCGTTAAAAATCGGGTCCGGGTCCTTATTTATGCCCCGATAAATAAATGGGTCTGAGTTTGGTTCCACTTTGATTCGAACCCATGGACCCGATGTGTTACCTCAATTCTCGAAAATCTCCCCTAAAATCCATATTTTTTAAATATCATTCTCTACCTAAACTTGGACCAGAATCCAGACCCATCACATATATGGTTCCGGTTCTGATTCCAGAGCCAATAAACCAATTTCGAAACGGTTCGGGGTCCGGTTCCGGTTCCAAGTCCACCATGGACCCGAGTCGGAACCGATCAGTTTACAACCCTAGTAGAGATAGACGTTTAACATGCGAACCATTAAATGTATTATGTACTGGCAAATTAATCTAGCCCCAAAAACGGAAAGTACTGGGAACTTACAATGAGCCTAGCTGCACGTTGGGGGATGTAAAAGAGTTAGCCGATCTATGTCCAGGGTGGACCAAATATCAAGTGGTCTCAAAACTGCAGAGTAGAACTCAGTTTTATTACAATCAAGCCCAAAATTAGGGTCATGCCTAGCTCTTTTAGATGGCTATTTATGTAAGAGTAACGCTACAAAACTCCCGCGAGTTTTTCAAAAAAAAAAAAAAACCCTCTTTTAGTCAATGAAAGCGTGACACATGTCATCAATAGTACACTTCTTCACTCTCTCTCCTAAATATTATCCTAAAACTATGGATATTTTATCAATTCTCTTAAATCATTGGCTAATAGATAGGGACAAAAACTCACGTATGTAACCACATTGATAAAGAATCACCATTTGATTATTTGAATAGCATTTCAACTTTAGGATCCAAAGCACAGGCAAGTTACCACCAGAAAAAGATTCTCTCCTTCCACTTTTTATTCTTTGATTATAAAATACTAGTAAAGTAAAAGTAGTGTCCTGCTTCTTGATTTCTTCCTACTCTTTCCACCAAATAAGGAATTTAGCACTTTACTCTTTTCACCGCTCCAAAATCCAAATGGTCTTCATGTGACTCATGTCCCACATCCTCAGGTGTGACCATAAAAGAAATGTCCATGGAAAGAGGGCCATCTGATGTCAAAAGGCTCATAAAGTCTAATATCAAAGCACGGTTGGATGTAAACATTGTGGTCACTATCTGATGACTGATTAAAGGCAATAGAGATGGGGCTATCAAGTTCGGCTCACATCAGTGTTGTGCGCGTGTAGGCGGAAACGTGAATTTAAAAGATCTAGCAGACAATCAATCACACAAGAACAAGCAATCACACGCAAGATAATTATGTGGTTCGGCAAACTTGCCTACATCCACGGAAAAGAAACTCGACTTTCCTTTGATTCAGTCTCTATACGATCAGTTGTGTTACATCACACGGGTTACACATTATATGAATATATAATGATGTCTTTCTTATCTCCCAAGAAACCCTATCTTAGTCAATAAAAAAGTCCTGAAACAATTACCATAATACCCATCACCCTGAACCAACTTGGTATAGACCCACTGGACCAACAATCAACCCAACTTACATTGGGTTTTATAGGACTTTTTGTGGACTTGGGGAACTGAGATTCACGCCAAACTCAAGCTCAATTTCAAGCGGTCTTTATTTTGGACAAGACCTAGATCCATGTGAGCTCAGCCAGAATCCGGCCCACTGTCAGCTCAAAATACAGAACTCAGCACAAATGCACAGAGGCAAGGAGATTGAATATGAATTTTCATATGCAATTCGGCACTAAATATTGACATTTAACCATTTTATTCAATTGGTTGTCATCCAAGGGCATTTCTGGCAAGTTTAACTTATTTGAAAAAAGACCTATTTGAGTAAGACCTTTTTTTTCCCTAAAGGAGGGTTCCCAACTCTTTGGGCTAGACTAATGCCTCCGAGCCCAAAGAGAAGCCAGATAAAACCCAAGTGGCCCTCAAGTGGTAGCACTGTTGGACTCAACTTTCGATTCCTGAAGATGAGGGACACTAAAGATCGCTATCAAGACCTCTAGCTCCGAAAGATAGAAAAACCGTGGTCCTTAACAATTCGGCCAACCCCTTGAAGTTAAATAAGACCCTTTTGAGAACAACTTGTTTGTATATTTGATGTAATTAAATAAATAAAAATTGTCACAATAGTGAAATTTACATGGACAAAAGTTATCCTCTTACAAAAGTAGATAAACACGTTGAAAAAAATAGTATTATTGACGAACTTTCTAATATTAGAAGTTTTCTGGGCAAACACGTTGAAAATACCAAAAAAACCCTAACTGTTTTAAACATTTCTGTATATTTGAAAAGTTATCTTTTACTATTTTTTTTTTTTTTCAGAAAGAGACAAAAAGTCTCAAACTAATTCAAATATACATCCACTTAATGCATCCAAACCATTTAAAACACTCCAAAATTCTGTTCCAATTAGTTTCAAGTGAACTAGGGCAAATAATTAGACTTGTCAAGGACACCTAATTGTTACTAGGTCACTTTATTTTCTTCCACCAAAAAGGTACCATTTCAGTGAAACTTGCTAGCTTGACTTGGCTAATTAGAGTCGCCAGGTGTTTTTTGAAACCTTGGTTTTGCAGACATTCATAGCCCAATTTATAATCAGATTTCAAGTCATACTTATGGTATCTGTAAGTTTTCAGATCTAAAATCATATTCATGCATATTTCGGCTTGAAGATTCAAATCCAGAATTATTACGATAGAGATATTTTCGTCTAACTGGATCTAGATTGTTTAGTTGACATTGAAACTGAATCCAACGCAGGTGATCCAATTCAAATGCAGAAACGAATTTGTCCTATTAAAAATTAGGTCCACATCCGTTTAAAAAAAATAAAAAAAATGTCCACATTTGTTACATCATGTTTACAACTGGACTAGACCCAGTTACAAGTTCCATGTGAGATAGGATGTAAAGTGAAATCACAAGAAGCAGTAAAATAAACTCACTCACATATGAAATAGTTCAACTTTTAGGGATCCTAGATAGACTTTTATGATCTTATAAGATCACACCACTTCTCACCATAAATGTTAACTTGTGCATTATGCACCTGTGCACAACTCATTCAAACAGACTTAGCCGTAAGGGTGTGTTTGGATGTATAGTGAATTAAAATATGGTGAGATGAAGCACCAAATCGAAAGAGAGAATAAAATATAAGAGGTTATGATGGTGTTTTGTGTTTAGTTATTTAGTATGGAATCTTTTTTACTTTTTATACAGTAAAGTGAAGTTTTTTTGTACTCTAGTGGAAAAATGAGATTTTTTTTTTTTACTTTTTTCATAAAATTGGGAGGAAATTTTAAAATCAAATTATGTAATTTTGATATGACCCCTTGTCATTTTTTATTTTTAATCCACATTGTATTAGGTGCTTTTAATCCCATCCAAATGTTGTAATTGGCATGCGGGAAAAGAAGGGCCGCAAATAATAGGTCTTGGGTTGATGTCTTTTATTCCGCATTAATCAGAATGGTAAATGAGCAATATATGGATCAAATTATGGATTTAGAGGTACTTTGAGAAAGCAAAATGTAACCCTTAAAAACTCCAAAGTGAAATTGAGATTTTCTTTTCTTGCTTCTTCTGTTTAATTTATATGTTTTCTCAACGTGGCTTGACCAGTTGATTGCAGGTTTCCGCTTCCTCACATGTATCATATCGCCATTTGGGTTCCTTAGTCCTTAAGGTGTGTTTGGATATGTGGTGAAGTGAGGTAATGTGAGGTAAAGTTTTCATTATCTAGACAAGAAAAGACAATAGGTCATATCAAAAGTACATAATTTCAAATTTCTCTCTATCTTTTTCAAAATAAGTAAAAAAAAAGCATCATTCTTTTTCCACTAAAAAACAAAAAAACTCAAATTTTCTATATAAAAAGTCAAAAAAATTTTATACTAAACAACTAAAAACAAAATACCATCATAATATCTTATATTTTATTCTCCCTTAATGTGATGCTTCACCTCACCTTCTTCAATTCACCTACATCCAATCAGGCCCTTAGTCCTTTAGTCCTTACATCATCAAGTTGTCCATTTCTCGTGCAAATGTGTCAAAGTTGCTTGTGATAGTAGTTTTCCGCAAGGGATGGAGGTTGTGGCCCACCTCTTGTTACATCACCAGCTGTTGATTTGATTCTTGTACGAGAGTCCTTGCACCACAACATGGTCACGCCAGCAAGTAGAGGACAAGACGCACCCTGTAGGAATTATCAAACATCAAAACCTCTTTTCATTTTTTTATAATAATAATAATTCTGTTTATATCCACCACTGTACTTTAAATAGCCTGATATTTAAATATTTTTACATTGATGTATATAAAAATGACAGTTCAATATCCTGCGGGCCTAAAACATTAGGCAAGGCGACACATGTGATATCGCACAATCCTCTAATATTACAAAGTAGGATGTTTGAGATATCACATCGTCATATGTTATTGTGCGAACAACTCTATAAAAACTGCTTAGATTTTTACAAGTTACGGGCTAATGTGCAATCTAAATGCAGATCAGCCGATAATATTCCTTTTTGCCTTTTGATGAAGTTATTAATAAATGCTCTTATCTGAATAATTTTTCTTCCTAGAGAACAGAAAAGAAATTATTTTTTTTAATCTATTCTCTTCCTCCCACTGGATGGTTCAAAAAAAAAAAGAAGGACCCAAATAGTACTTTTGATTGGTATTTCGTTTTGAGGCAAATGCAGTCGAATAGTCAGTTATTTGATTACAAGGAATTATCTAAATATGGTGATGTATTCTTAAATTGATATGCTCTTCCAATCAACGAAATAAGACGACATTGGATTCTTCCGAGAAACATGACTTTTAGCTGCTTCATATGCATCATATCACCGTTTAGTACCTTTTCAATGAGCATATTCATTACAAACTAAGGACATAAGTCAATGGTCCATGACATGATTGTGCCTCCATCAACAGCTCATAAATTTTGAAGGGGGCGAGCAGT
Source organism: Umbellularia californica (assembly GCA_028538565.1). Lineage (NCBI taxonomy): Eukaryota > Viridiplantae > Streptophyta > Magnoliopsida > Laurales > Lauraceae > Umbellularia > Umbellularia californica. The sequence goes on along the minus strand of JAPQWN010000004.1, from coordinate 85,697,526 downwards.
AGAGATGTCAAGTGCCCTCGGGCATCACTTTCTTATTGACCCAAATCCACTAAATTTTTATGCAGTATAATGTTTTACCGCTTCTAAAAAAGGTTATTTTTCTAGGCTTAACTGACTATACCTGATATAAAATGACTCTGAGGATTAACTAAAGATTAAAATCTTACTCGTTATTAATTTTATAGCATTGAATCAGACTACTCACAGTTAGAGTATCATAAATGGCTAATCTTATGAAGTCTTTTTATATTTGATGGAAATAATAAACCCCTCTTCAAAGGATAAACTCGTTGTGTTTCTAATTACTTTGCCATATACTAACATTAAAAAAAACAAAAGAAGAAAAAGAAATATTGCAATGTTTGCAGGAAGCACTCCCTACTCTTTATCTTCTCAAAATCCTACATGCAGCAGCATGGGCAGGGGCGGATTGATCCTTTTCAATATAAGAGGGTAATTGCGGATTGCCCATCAATGTTGATGATGGATCGAATAATAACTTAATTGGACAACTAAATGGAAACTTTGGTGGCTTACCATTGGGAAACTTAGACCAAGCAACTATCAATGAAGTTGGATTTTCATAAAAACTTAAATCTTAAAGTATGCAAGTTGATAGTCTCTAAAGTATAAAAAAAAAAAAAAAGAAGATGGACTAAGGATGGATATAAAGAACTACAATCTCTCGAGGATTTGGTACACATTAAATTGAAATGGCAAAGCAAAATTCATGTAACTGCATCCTCCTTTAGTAACATGGGATATCTTAAAAATATGATAAGAGCTTATTGTTATTGAATACCAATTATTATATATGAAGCGAATTGAATCTAATTGAGAAATGAGATTCAATTCCTTCAATTGATTTTGACTATTTTAATTTCTGTTGACCCCTCTTAATAATCCCTCCCCCATATCCCCCTTTCTCTTTTTTCTTAACCGTCCCCTTTCTCCTATCAAACACATGACAAAACCTTTTTACCCAAGGCAATTGTTTCCTCTTCCCCTCCCGCCTGTAATGTAAAGGTAATTGTTATCTCTATACTCTTACACATGAAATATGTACTACACAAATAGGGTCCGAATGGACTTACTACTGTACACCCCGATTGGATTTGTTTATCTACTAGAGTTAAACTTGAACCCAGTTCTTGCTTTGGGGAACTTAACGTTAGACCTAAATCTAAGGTTTTTTTTTTCCTTTGCAGCAACTTAGCCTGAATACAGGGCAACCAAATTCCAAGAGTCAAGGATCCACAATGGTGCTTACATGAGAGGACATTGTGATTTAAACCCAGTTACCCATCGCCCTGCGTGGTAACTATATGATTACCGGTAAATGGATGTGTTTTTTTTTTTTTTCTTTAAGAAAACTCAAATTTTTTTGTAGATGTGGAAAACATGTTGGAAATATTTCTTTGTTTCTTTATTTTTATTCTTGATAGAATTGGTATTTTTCATTTTCTCAGTGGATTTGTGATTGTCTTTGGGAGTCCTTTATCCGTCAATAAAAGAAAACTGCACATTTCTCACCAAATGAACCTTCTTATTTTAAAACAGAAATTAAATTGTTTCAAAGTGTTTCATCAAACATTGCTCGATAACTATAGTGAAATCATAATTAGGGTTCATTTCTATGTATGTGGTGAACATATGATTCTTTCTCCAGGCTTCTTTTTCTTTTGCATAAGTTGGATAATTGCCTTCATTTATATCCCAACCACTTCATATACAATTTCCAAGTTATTTTAATGGATGCGTATCTGTGCATGGATCTCATTATCAAATATTTACATATAGAGGAGAGTTGTTGCAGGTGACAATCAAAGTGTTCCTCAAACCTATAATTTTTTCAAATAGTTTAAACAATTGATTGGAAGAAGAGATTCTCTAGAAAAGTGACCGTGTCTTGTAGCTTTTGATGGAACTGATACAGGTATGCATACTTATTACTGTTTCCAATATATATTAGATATTTGAAAAAAAAAAAATCAAATCACATGTTTCTGGGTTCCCCTTTATGAGAAGTGTATCATTATTTAGACAAAGTGCTATTGTAATGCCTATAAAGTTAGGAAAAATAAAATTCTTCAATGAGAAGATCTGTTTCTAAGATCAATGTATAAGAGTTACTTCTTTGAGATGGAAGTAGAAAAAAAAAAATTGCATATTTCTTGCCAATATTTTGGTGAAATGCAATGGCCCAACACTTCAACCCTACTTTCTTTTTCTTATTCTTTTTTTCACACTAAAATATTCTTTGTTATTGCATGGTATCATAAATAAGAGTTTTTTGCCATCTTTTAAATATCTAATATTACCAAATTCTATAAGGATTGAGCATAGTTCCTATTATCAATGTTATTTGATAGATTTTTTTTATCAGTGATGGTGAAATTATGTGCAAACTGGGAATGGTTAGTTTCGTTAGTCTTTATCATCTTAGGACCCTGCTGTGGCTGGACCCGTACTGGGTCATTTTAACGGTAAAATTATATTAAAAGAAGAAGGTTCAAACAACAACAACGAAAAAAAAAAAAGGATAAATCTTAGGTTTACAAAAACCCAACAAATATTTTGAGTTTTGAATATCTTTCCCAAAATTCTTATGATATATTTAATTTTGTGATTTGCCCGTGCTAAAGATACAACTAATTTTTGGATGATTTTTTTATCATAGGTTTACAAACACGCAACAAATCTTTTCAGTTTTGAATTTCATTTCCAAAATTCTTATGATATATTTAATGTTGTTGTGATTTTCCCGTGCTAGAGATACAACTAATTTCTGAATAATTTTTTATCATAGGTTTACAAACACCCAACAAATTGTTTCAGTTTTGAATTTCTTTTCCAAAATTCTTATGATATGTTTAATCTTGTGCTTTGCCCGGGCTTAGCACGGGTACTTTTTGCTACTAGAAAAATATGCTAACCATAATTTTGAGATTATGCACCACCGATGCAAAAAGGCCGCCATCACCTGAGGCTCCGACACGGTCTCAAATTAGCATGTTTGTCTTCACTCGTCTTCCTAATGTGGTTTTAGTGATCTACTCTCATCAGCATACTTAGGAATAGATGCACATGGGCTGTTGTGTTGTAGCAACACACTCCAAGATTTATGAGAATTATTCATCTCATCTTAACCGGATCATGTCATATGAGATTTTTTTTTAAACCGGTAAAGGACCTGAACGACACAACTCACACATGTGAGGTGATTGGAATTCACACTTGAGAGAAGTGTCAAACAAAATTCACACATGCGAGTAGGGTTGCAAACGGAACGGTTTTGGGTAGAAACCATACTGGACCTAGACCCGTTTCTAAATAACGGTTCCAGTTTTGGATCCAGTTTTGACTCAAAACCTATTATGGTAGTTCCAAACCTGGTTCCGATAAAAATACCTAGATAGAGAACTGGATCTAGTTCAAAAATTTGTTCCAACTTCTATTCAATTTCTTCATTTTTTTTCTTAAAATAAGTATATCATTCAACTTATAACAATGCATCAAATCTACTACCTCTAGTATTATAAAAAAAAAAGGAGTCCAAAAAAGGTTCATTTTGAGGTATAGTTTGTAATATCAAACACTCATATGCCAGGTCCATGGGTCGGAACCTATATGAACCTGGAATTGGACCCGTTTATCAATCAGAACTTAAATTAGGTTTCGAACTAGACAAATCCGTGTTTTTTCGGGTTGGAACTTTTGAGCAATCGGAGAATCGGATATCCGTTTACAAACCTACATGCGAAGAGAATTAAAACACATAAACACAACTCACACATATGTGAGGCAATAAAAACTCACATATGCAAAGAGGGAGGAGGTAGGGCTCGAACCCAAGACCTCCCAATGAAAAGTAGGAGTCCTTTCCACTAAGTTAAGGAGCCGTTCTCACCATAAGAGAATTATTCATCTCATCTTAACCAGATCATGCCATCTTACCTTGCGCGCACATGGACTGGTTATCCAATGCGCCCGATGCACATATTGTGCACCTCTGGTGGCCCACATACCGGTCCATCCGAGTGAACCAAATAACTCCCCCCTTCTTTTGGGTTTGGTTAGACCTAGGTGAACTAGGCTATTAGATCGACTGCATACACCATTTGAATGGGTTGAACTTGTGGACCTCAAATGATAAGGTTAGAAAGATCGGTTAAGGTTGATTTTTTGCAAAGAGGAGGGACCTAGGCAGATCTTCAAATCCTTCATTTTCCATCCCAAGGTCAGCCAGCAAGTAGGCCCCACGACACACATTGATAAGAGATATATCTATATATATATATATATATATATGGGCAAGGTGTGCATGAAAAGCAGTAAGGCCCACGTCCTAACCGACTTTGGGTTAGGACGTAGGGGATTTAAAGATCTAGTTGGGGCCCTACTACGTACAAAATATCAACTCCATCCGATCATTCTAACCCTATTATCCGGGCCCACAAGCTTAGTCAATTTGGATGGGTGTTTAGTCAATCCACCGGTCGAGGCCATTTGGGTGGATGCAAGCCCGGGTCGTGTACAGTATGGGAGTGTGGAGGGTTTGGTCCATTTGGATGGTGTTGAGGTTAAGGTCAACGTCTACCCTCGCTCCTAAGCGGTCATAACTGTGATTGAGCCATCACCCTACCATAAAACTATTGTTGTACCGTTTTCTATCACCAATTGATTTTGGAATAAGTGATATCTCAATGGAGTATAAGATCTTATAAATGATATCAAAACTTGATAGGCTGGGTGTTCGAGCCGTCAAGCAGTTGCACTGTACACGGTATGTGCATGAGATAATTTTCATATATTTACTGACCGTGAGCTATATGAGAGAGAGAGAGAGAGAGAGAGAGAGAGAGAGAGAGGATGTGGCATTAATTTACGGGAAAGCAGAGGCATCAAAGGTTGTTGTCTGGCCCTTTTTTTTTTTCAAAAGAAACTACCTCGGATTGGTTCATCTTGAGGTTGACCATGTGCCTCCCACCACATAGCCTTTGACTTAAAAACGATGCTTGATAAAATTAAATACCTTATATGGGTTCATAAACTTTAATTAGGACTAAACTACATTAATTGTTTCATCATTTGGTGGTAATGTTTGTTCAAATGGGAGAGGGAGACTTACAACGTGGAAGCAACGTTGTTGAGATGCTTTTCTCTGGTGCGAAGCTCTTTTTAGTTGGTTGGCTTGGAAAAGGATGTCGTCACGTCACAAATTTTTTTTAGTACAACTACATGTTCAACTTCCATTCGTGTTTGTAGCCTCTATCTAATCCTTGCTTTGTATGTGGCCACATAAATGAGAAAAAGAAGCTGCGGTTTATTAAAAATGATACCATTCTACCCTTATTTAAGGATCATGATGCCAGATAGATTTAACTTGTGTGCACTAAATCAAGTGGCATGTATCTCTGAATTGATTGTGTGTGAAATTTATAGCTACGCTTCCAACAATAATGAACCTAGCAATTCATATCATGCTTGCAGTTCATGGACTGAGCTAATATGAGGGCACATTCGGTAATTAAATTGTCGGAGAAAGAAGTTTTCACCTTCTACAAAGAGGTATGAAAAACAAGCATTTGACAATTATAAATTTTGTGATAGTTTTTTTCATCTGAGATCCTCTTTTTTTAGGGTTCTTAGGTCTGATCAATCCCCAGAGAACATGAAAATCTCCGGTGGAATGGTGAAGGATACAAAAATCTTCAGATTTGCATAATCCTTGTCTGTTACAGATGTGACCCATCAAGGAAATTATGTTCCATGGGCAATTGATAAATGCTCAAGGCTGTGGATTCTTCATCATTACCCAATGTTGACTTGTGTTCATCGAAGTAAATGTAACTTTACATATATCCATACAAAAGTGCCATGATGAAAGGCATTTTCTTTTTGGGGTAAATGCCATGATGAAAGACATTGATACTGTGCCAGGGAGGGCAATGTCACTCTCGATCTGTCGTCTAGAGCAGCTCCTCCGGCTTTTTTCGATTGCATATAAATTCCTATCGTGGAGTCGACGTTGATTTTGGTAGTGAAATATATGCACACTTTTTTATGTAAATCCGTTGCTCCTCATTCATTAAAGACCTTGAAGCTTTTTGAGTTTTTTTGTTAGTTTGTGATGAGGAGACATTAAGCCAATGACCCATTTCTCTTCATCCTTGCATGTAGGTTACCTCAGATTTCAATTGGACAATGACCTGTTTTAATTTTCTTCATCCTTGCATGTAGGTTACCTCAGAATTCCACAAAACAAAGATTGTAATAAATATATGGGTTATCTTGGAATTCAACAAAACTAGGACAACAATAAATGCATATAAGACCATGAGAAACTCAAGACGGCCGAGTAAGCCCCCACCCAAGTAGGCCACTAGCATGACTGTCAGGGGTATAACAGTTTGATTAGCCGTTCTTTTTGAAAAAATCGTTAATCAAATTGTATTTTACGGTTTTTGGTTTTAAAAAACCGTAACTATAATTGAACTGTACAAACCATTAAAAACCGAACTGCAATATATTTTTTGGTTTTTAAAAACCGTAGCCATAATCGAATTGTAAAAACCGAATCTTGGTTAACCGCGGTTAACAGTTTGGTTACGGTTAATTATCACTTCAAAAAATTTATGAAATTTTCTTTTTTACCAATAAAACTTACTATGGAAAAAAAAGAAACTATAATTGGAGAATGGCATAATATGTTACTTTTCAAAAAAAAAAAAGAAAAAGTAATTTTCATTTAAACCTTTAGATTTTATTCTTATTAGCGAAACGATTCGATTCAGTTAATAACTGCAAGTCAAGATAAAAACCGTAACCGAACCGTGAATCACAATTTCAATAACCGTAACTGAACCGTGAAACACGGTTATTAACCGCGGTTCGGTTAGTCGGTTTCTCAGTTTTATTTTACACCCCTAATGATGGTTCAGCCAAATGATAGAAAATACTTATTGATATGGGTTCCATCTGGCCCATTTAGGATTCCACGTGGCCCATCTATATCTCATCCAGTCATCAGTTCAGGCCCATTAAAGCTTTTTATATATATAAAAAAAAAAAACATCCGGGTACAACCTGGTTTGTTGCTGGGGAAGACCATTCAGTTCGGAATCCAGCCGATGGGCCTCAATTTTCTGCTTGATTCTGACCAAGAATGAGATGGGCTTGAAGCAATCGGCGGGTCATCTCAGCCTAGTGCATTCTTAATAACAGGGATAATTCTTGGTGATCTTGGATGATCTTATCCCTTCAATGGATGCTATGTAAAAACCAATTTCCTGGATTCATTCATTTTTATAATTTTCCATTTCCTTTCACTGCCATATAATGATCATATTGATACAGAGTAAGTGTGATTTGCGAAATACAGTCTGCACTGGGCCCGTTTTCGGACTACTGCTACTGACTGTTTGGCTTCTAAAGCCTACCTTGAATGGTTAGAAGGCCTCTAATCCAAGGTCAGGTCCAGAGGAACCATACTGTTGGCATTTTTGGAGCAGCCAAAACCCATACTGAAGCAAATTAATCTGTTCAGTCATCATACCTATAACATAATCATTCACGTTAATATTAGTAAGGGCTCTCAAGTCCGATATGGTAGTTCATTCGAAGTTCGTAGGGGCCCAATTGGAGATAGGCCTGAGTATTTAGGCGGTGAGATGGAATTAGACCTTGAATTCCAGACACTCAGAATAATATTGGAATTGTACTTTGAAACTCTGGGCCCCCTGGGCTGGGTTGGGATGGGGTTTAGCTGGCCGCAGTGACTAATCCTTGTTAAAACAGGCTCGACATGGAAATCCTAACTTGATTTCCAAGTCTAATGTCTGCCCCATGCATGGTAATGTTGGCCAATACTCTGATGGCACTGGCAGGATCCATTGCCGACTTTAGCTTGTGCCATTTTCATTTATGTCGAGGCTTCACAAGGTCTGATATCTGAGTTTGATACTTCGGCCTAAGCCTAGCTCGATGCCAGTTCAATCTACTTGAGCATCATTTCCTACTAAACTCGTTCTGCCTATAAACCCCTCCCCTGATGGGCCACAGCTGATTCCCAGCCCATTTGTGGTGGAGTGCCTTAGTTCTGACCCAGGCTCAATTCATCAAACCCAGTACCCCAAGTTCAAGCCAAATTATATGTTTCTTGCATTTGTTTGTTACACTTCTTCATATCTATTTTTGTACTACCTCCATCCATATCATCTTTTGCCTACCTATTTTCCCTCGGTGGGCCATCAACCTTCATGACCAAACTTTCTTTTACCGGCCTATATTGGACATGCCCAAACCCTCTCAAACATGTATCACTAATTTTATCCCCTATTGTCGCTATCTCTAAATGCTCTCAAAGGCGCTTATTTCTAATTCTATCATTCCTGATTTTACCACACATCTACCTCAATATTCTCATCTTTGTTGCATCCATTTTGTGCATATGTTAGTTCTTGACCGGCCATCATTTTGCTTTGTAAGTCATAGCTGGTCTAATCATTGTCCTGTGAAATTTTCACTCCAATCTTATTAGCATTCGTCAATCACAAAGCACCTGATCAGAAGCACTCCACTTCAACCATCCTTATAACTCATTAAACTTTATGGCCTAAAGTAAGATGTTCTTATTGATAATGATATTTAATTGACTATGGCACGTATCGATATCTATTGTCAATATGAGTTCGGATCGTCTAATTCTCTTAAGTACTCAAGAGTTGAAGGAGTGGAACCTCACAGTGGAGCCCACCGTTTAAAATTTAAGCAGCTTGAAATGAATGTACTCATCTTGTGTTTAGGATGCCCCCGAATTTTACTTCTTCCGAAGTTGAAAACATAGTGAAATTTGCCATAATGTAAAAGTCATAAGGGCAAAAGTGTCATAAAAATAAAAGCAAAATAGTAAAATAGTCATATAGTAAAAGTAGTATAGAAACATATAAAAATATGGTAAAAGTTGTATACGAAAATTTGTTAAAAGAATGTTTAATTCCTTTAGACTTTTGGAAAGATATCTTTAAATGGGAGTTTAAACTACTTAAAACATATATCTAAATTAATCTTAAGTCAAATAGATTTTAAAAAATGAAAATGAAAAATAAAAAGTCGAAATAGATAAAAAAAAGATTGAAAGTGCAAACATAAAAACATATTTTTTACGGCATTGGGGATCCAAACTCATGGATTCTGCTCACAAGAAATGCACTCATGTGAGCATGTATGTAGTCTAGCTCCGTGGGGTCCACTTGGGGCTACCTTTGCTTAGTACAAGCCCTCTCACACTTCTATCCCTCCATTATCCGGCACTAAAGCCAGTTCCTCCTCTCATCAACCTTTATCCACCGTTGAATTGAATCTAAAAACATTATGCTTAAAAGACTATTAAACTTTTAAATGAGGGCTAGAATGTCTTTATAAGGGCTTTTTTTTTGTTGATCTTCGACTTATTTGTCAACTTTACTAGTAAAGCAAAGTAAGATGAAGGGTCGAAACAAGGGATAATAAAAGAAGATGAGTCGAAGCAAAAGGTGATGGCCTTTTGACATTTAGTGAAATGAAAATATACTTTTTTTTTTACTTTTGTTTTAAAAAGAGGTTTTTCCCTCTAACTTACCTTTAAAGGTGACTTTTCCCTCATCCTCTAGCTCCAAAGCTTAATTGTTTCCCTACAACTACAATTACACCATTTAAGTATTAAAATACCCATAGCATGGGCAATGGCATAAGAAGAGTACATTCTTTTACATCGGTTTGGAATTTTGGTCAATGAAACTATACAAACTTGTATTATTGCATTTCTATGCTGAAAATACATCATTGGAAATGGGTTTGGATGAAAAAATATAGCGTTGTTATGCAATTGAGAAGTGGTGGTTTAATAGATATTTTTTATATTCTTTCAGATCTTAAGAAATGTTTGTATGTGTACAAAATAAAATATTTTTAGATTTAAATTATAGAAAAATAAAATACTACAAAATAAAATATTTAAATATTATAATATTGCAATATTGTTGTTGTTTGGCAGCTTTTAAAACATTCAATAAATTTTGAACTAAGGTGTTTGGTGGCAGTTACCCTATATTATATTATGCTATAAATTCAGTATTGACCTTAATTTTCAAACCAAAGAAATTGTCAATAACTTTATGACATTGTTTTGATATTTTCTTTAAATGACAAGACGACGAAAGCATTTTCTATGAACTCAACCTAGTAAAATAAAAAATTTCCTATTATATTTTCAAGATAGGGAATTCTATTCATGCAAATTAACAAACATGTCATAAAATTTCAATATAAGAAAATTAATAGCAAATGATTCCTTTGAACTTATAGGAATTTAATTTCATGTGAACAAATAACTAGATCCTATCTTTTCTGATGAAATGGTTTCCTTTAAATTTTTAGAAACTCAGATGTATACTAATAGATCAGCCAACTTATATTTTTAACAATGATGAATTTATTTCTTTAAATCCTTGAAAATTAAATCCCATGCAAATAAATAAACCCTATTATATGTTCATATAAGGAATTAGTAATAAAGTGGTTCCTTATAATTCTTAAGAATTATTTTCATGCAATCAAATCGGCCCTAAGCAAGTTGGGAAACTAAAATCTCACTAGTCTTTTATCCTTAATGTGTTTTTTGGCATGAGGACAAAAAAACTGTACATTTTCAGATCATGAGAAAAAAAAAATTTTGATAAAAAAGAAATGGAGAAATAATTAATTTCTCTTATTCGATGCCCACCTATCATTGTTTAAAATTGACCATATGAACAACCACTCCCAATATATTCATTGTATCAAATTGGACTTTAATATGTAAAGGTGCATTGTATACAAAGAGGTAGGCTACACAAGTTGCAATGATCGCGTGTTTGGAAAAGGAAAAGGAAAAGAGAAGTCATACAAAGAGTAGAAAAAATAAAAAAAAAAAAGAGTTTTGACTGTTGTCATTTCTGCTAGCATGGCGAAAGTCCAGGAAAGATTAGAGTTTTTGGATAGGGTGATGCCATATCTAAAGGTAAGATATAGGGAAAAGTCTTTTGAAAAAAGAAAATGACTTTCTGTCAATTAATTATATGAAAAATTAAAAATTTAAACTTTATCTTAAGGTAGAGGTGCTTTTTTTACTTTTTTTATTTTTTAATACGGTGCCTTTTGATTTGCCTCATTTTCTTGTATCTGACTCTTGAAATGGCCCTTTTAACCTTACTTCACTAGTAAAGTGAATTTACAAAGTAGAATTTTATAAAGCGGTTTGATAATTGAGGGCGGATCGATTAAAATGGATTTTGATGGTACTTAGATGCGACAAGCATGCACGAATTCAGAGGCTCACATGGGAAAGTGAAGTGCATGTCGACCCTTGTCGCTGTTCAACCATGTGCTTGGCAAGGAATACGGTGCTTATATCTTGACACGGCAGGCAGGACCTTTTTTTAATCCCAGCGTAGTGGGGTTGGGCCCAAGCCCTTTGGCGATACGGTCCTCGTGTAAGGGGAGTATAAACGTATGATGAGGTGGGATCCATATCCCTGTTTGGTCTCAACAGGGCACTCAGGAAGGAAATTTTTTTTTTTTTTTCTTTGTAGAGATGTGATTTTTTTTAAAGAGATGGGATGTGACATTCAACCCCACGTGACACCCCCTGATTGGTCCAAATAGGGCTTCCCGGTTTGGACCAATAAGGGATCCGTTTCCGATAAGGTGGGAAATTCTCTATCTAGAGAAGTTGACATTTGGGGAGGGAGGTTGACATTAAGATTTGATTTTCTTATTGGAGTTTTTAGCTAAAACTTTGGATATTAAAATTTTTTTAGACATGATTTGACATCTTTATTTTCTGCATTTGAAATGTCGTATTTTTTTAATTAAAATTTTAAATTTTAACCACCCAAAAGATTTTTTGAAATTTAAAATTTTACTTTTATATCATTAGTTGAAATTTCAAATCCTCTATTAAAAAGAGGAATGGGGAATTCCACCTCCTCGGTACATCCAAGGAGTCTTGATTGGGTGAGGTTTTGAGGGGCAGTAATCATGAGTGGATTTACTAAGGTTCGCAATATCAAAGTTGGTGAATATGTTTAATTTAAGCAAGCCCGGTACTTGTCAACACCGCGTAACAAAATTTGATTGAGCAAAAGTAGGCTGTTGGACTCAGAGCGTAAACTTGAGCTGCAATGATCAGATTCAAATTTGGCTCAGCCACAAAACATGGCGTATTACTGATTGACGGTCTGGATTTTACCAGGAAGCCCCGTCACGTGTTCTAGAAAAGGTCGACCGGTAGATAGGGCTGTTTATAACTTTATATATTTTAAAAACCAACCGGCGGCATCCGGTTTCCTTTTTATATGACTCTGCTCTAGTGCCCTGCGTTCTCCCAATTTCAAACCTCTGTGGAAGAACACACACTGCAATCCTGCAAACAAACAAGTCGAAGGAGAAGGAGAAGGAGAAGAGGAGTGATTGGAGATTGGAGATTGGAGATTGTGATAAAATGGCGGGAGATCGAAGAATAGGCGTGGCCGTTGATTTCTCGAAGAGCAGCAAGATCGCTCTCAAGTGGGCCATCGATAACCTCCTCGACAAGGGCGACACCCTCGTCCTCCTCCACGTCAAACCCGACAAAGGCGACGAGACCAAGAACCAACTCTGGTTAACATCAGGATCGCGTAACTTTACTTCTACTATTTCTACTTTACTTTTGCTATATCTTCTTCTTCTTCTTGTCTTGTATTCTTAGCCGTTGGATATGTGGTTGCAGCTCTGATACCGTTAGCGGAGTTTCGACAGCAGGAGGTCATGAAGCAGTATGATATGGAGATGGACATGGAGGTCTTGGATTTGTTGGACACTGCTTCCAGGCAGAATCAGGTTGGATTTTGTCCTTTTTTTTTTACATGTTTGGATTTGGGTCAATGGGATTTTATCTGGGGTTTTATGGTTTTATTTGTTCCATGTATTGGTTGGTAGGTGACTATTGTAGCAAAGCTGTTTTGGGGAGATGCGAGGGAGAAACTATGCGGAGCAGTTGAAGATTTGAAGCTGGATTCAATGGTGATGGGAAGCAGAGGACTTGGGCAGATCCAAAGGTATATTAGATGATTAGATAACACACAAATATACCTTTTTTGGGGTGTTTGGATTTTGCTTGCTGGAGGAGGAGTTTTGTTCTTGAAAGGGAGAAAACTAAACCCTAAACCCAAAACCCCTGAAGCCTAAAAGTTAGTACAAGTGTGGCAAAGTTGTGAAGTAAATCAGGTTAAGGGTTCAAACTGGTTTTCTAAAAGGATTTGGGGTGTCGGCCTCGAGCTCACCTCATATGAGGTGATCCTTTCTCATTTAGTGCAATAAGAGAGTAGATTTCTAACTTTTTTTTTCTTGGCAAAATTACTCCAAGTTGACGATATTGTCAACTGAGTTGATGTAATTGTCAACATCTGTTGCGAAAAACTATTTTGGTTCATATTCTTCCACCAAGTGATTGAAGAAGCTGATGACCCTCTCCTCTAAACCCTATTTTTCAAATGCAAAGCCCTTCACCTTTCTCTTCCTTTCACTAATCTTGCTCCAACCCCTTTGTCAAAACCTATTTCTTTCATTCTACTCTTTTTCCTCAAAACCCTATTTTCCCCTTTCAAGCAACTCTCTTCGACTCATCTCATTTTGGGTTTTTGATCTAAGATTCCAAAATGGCTTACAGCAAGTGATTGGATCGAAAGACTTTATGGACTAGTAAAAGGCCATGTTTGGGAACTTGAAACATGGAAACTACTTGCTTGGCCATGGCATTCTCTTCAATACCCATTTCTATTTAACTCTACAAAAAAACTTTCCACTCTATTTAACTCGACAAAAAACCTTCCATCTCTATTTAACTCTACCAAAAATTTCATATTGGCTGCTTTTAGATCTTGATCTCATTCTTTTATTCATTCATTAAACTGAATTAGTTTTTAGCCTTCTTCGTTGCTCAAATCTTGGTGTCCATTGATATGATGGTCGGACTCTTTGGAAAAAAGTTGAAAATTTGATATAGGTGAAGGTGATTACTTTATAGATATCTTTTTTAAGAACTTCATATTCAAGCTCTAATTGGAGTTGTTGGATTGAGAATTCAGGATGAGATGGATTTAAGAGAGTTGTAGGAGAGAAAAATCGAATAAGATGAATTGTAGGTTGACATTATCGTCAACTGAATTGATGATATCGTCAACTAGGGTAATTTTGTCCATAAAAATGTACTGACACCTCTATATAGTCATTTTATAGGTTGAATTGATGATATCGTCAACTAGGGTAATTTTGTCCATAAAAATGTACTGACAACTCTATATAGTCATTTTATAGGTTTTCTTCATAAAGTCATTTAATTAAAATTTAAGCTTAATTTAAGCTCTCTTGATTTGGCTCCTAATCTTATTCCATTACACCCCTCATGCAAACAAACATACCCTTACCTTGTAGCTCAAGTTTGATGAGGCATAGCCTGCATTTGAGCTATGCCTCGTAAACCCCAGATGAAGTGTGCACTTCAATCATGCACCACATCAAGGACATACATCTGTTGACACATGTCACACATCTTATTGTTAAGAAATATGAAGTTTAAATTTGTAATTTTAAGAATACTTTTTCGTTTTGATGTTTTTCAAGATTGTAACTGTAAGTCCAAGCCTGGATAAAGGAGGGCTGCCCCCAGCAATGAATTATGAGACACCAAAAACATTCTGTGATCATTATAGGGCATTCTCTGCCATTATTTGGCCCAGAACAGATTGGAATAGTGAATCAGAATTCTTGCAGCTGACCCAGCGTACTTAGGAGAAAGCTTTGATGATGACAAAAATGATTATTTTTTTAAGATTGGCAACCAATGTAGTTTATAGGGAGAAGCTCCATACTGCAGGTCTTGGATTTAGGCCTTGGCCCAGGCCGTTTGATGAAAGGTAAGGTTTGGAATAGTTCTGTTGGGTGTCCCCTATTTGATAAAAGCCAAGAAACATGACGGGATAATAGCCTGTCTTTTGCTGATACTGGGTTAGGCTAAACTGAGCAAAAGGGCTGTTATGAATCATCACCCTCGATATCATCATGAGCTTTATCTCATCAATTTGGGGTAATCTTGTGAGTTCTATTTCTCCTCTAAACCTTACTGCAGTGTTGCACAACCATGGACCTAAAGTCAACATTGTCATCTTAAGCTTCATATTGTTGTTCTTTCAGCTTAGTGTATTGTTTTCGAGAAACAAATTATGTTCTAATATTGAATCTTTCCATGTATAGTTCACATAAACTCTCTCTCTCTCTCTCTCTCTCTCTCTCTCTCTCTCTCTCTCTCTCAATGGGAGCATTTGATCGGCAACGTCAACATGATATTGATCAATATCATCTTAGCCTCATCCCATCAGCATGTGTGATGAACTTAACTAAGATCATTTAATAAGAAAATATATTACGAACACACATAATACAGACTAGTGAATGTAATAGAAGTAAGTCATGGGTTGCATTTTTCACAAAGTTTCTGTCTTGCCTTCCTATCACCGCTTCATCCAGTTTCCTATTTGCTTCCGTTGCGTACAAGCAAATGATAATACCATCATATCTTATATCTCTCCCTAATTATAAAAAAAAAAAAAGAAGCGAAGACCATCCTCCCTGTATCCTTTTTCATTTTTTTGTCCACACAATTACATTCATTTTGCTGCCTTATATGATACATTGAGTTGGATGATCCCCTGTTTGACATCTCAATACTTACGTAATCACTGAGCTTTATTCTTCATTTGATATTTTGATTAAATAGACTGAATCGGGCCTTAAAAAAACATTAACCATTCCCTTTCATCATGAAGAATTCCACCAATTTTGGCCTGATCATATTTCCTCTTGCTGCACTATCCACAGTAAACTATAATCTGTGTTTATAACCTGCTTAGCTTTTTCTGCCATTCTGCTTGTTCCCATGAGCCTGACCTGCTTGCTTTCATAATGTTGAAAATTGTTGAGCTATCAGCTATCTCTTGAGATTTCTAATCCTGTATCTGCACGCTTAAACCTTCTTCTAGCACCATAGATTCTGCAGGTTCTACTGACATGCATGAAGTGGTGTCTGCACTTAATTACAGAACTTTCCTTTCTTGGACGACTTTCCTTTTAAACGGCCACTGTATCTGTCAATTTGCTTGACCTTTTTGTTATGCTCTGGTGGCTGCCATCATTTTGCTTGGTGATATGTTTCCGAGCCCTCTCAATTTTCTTTTACAATTTGCTGCTGAATGGGCTGTAGCTGCTAGAAGGAGTTAATTTCTATAATTTCTATGATGTCCCGATGCGACACGAACATGGCAGGGACACAGATTTATAGATATAAAGTGAAGTATCAGATATGATGACACGATATATTGCCCATTTTGAACTATCTGTACATCATAGGTTAATTTAGATTGTTCACATGTCCCAGACACGGTCAGCCACGCATCATTAGCTAGAGTCCCTTACAAACTATTTAGATCAAGGGCTTGAGTAAGACAAGAAGAATACATGGGTTTCATCCATCATGAGCAGTTAGAACAAGATTATCCCAGATGCAGGAGGCAGATAGACACCCAAAGAACAAATGCAATTGATCACTAGAAAATATCCCACTGTATACACCCATGGTTGGAAGCCCCATGTACCGATAAGATTAAATCACCTAATCCTATTTAATCAAGGATTAGTGACAAAGTAAACGGAAGAGTAAGATCTTTTCCTTTTCAAACACTATTATTTACAGCATGAAAGCCCCATGTCCAGCATTGGGTTCTTATAGAGAAAGCCTTGGATTTCAGCCTTCACTCACAGTGAGATTAAGCCTGTGTCTTAAATGTCGGGGATGAGCTTTTGTTTTTAATATAAATGAAAAGTGCTGGGAATGGAATTGTGATTAATCTGCGTAGAAGATATTTTCATGTGTGTCTTAATGTTAGTAGTAGCTATAAGAGTAATTTATTAAACTGATCACTTTCTTGGTTATTTTGCTTTTGTGCTTCCATAGTTGAACCTCATGCCTATGGTAGAAGTATACAAATTACTGGCTGTTTATATAATGTAACCTTTTCTTTCATCGCTTTTCACATTTTTCTGTAACATTCCAATAGAATCTCATGATCACTGCAAGCCCTGTGTTTATACTTCGGCCATATAACTGCAATTCTCTAAATATCTATTAATATTTCTGCATCTTCACAGGATCTTGTTGGGGAGTGTCACAAACTATGTTCTGTTGACTGCATCTTGCCCTGTGACCATCGTCAAGGATCCTAGCGTCAAGCACTAAGACTTGAGCAAGACTGGCTCACCTTAAATCTTTTCAAAGGACATAACGATATTAATAGCTTTGTGATTGTCAATGCTCATTGCCTCGTTGTCGTTTATCACTTCTGGCTTACTGTAGGAGGCTATTATAATTAATAAGTGAGGCAGTTGAGCGGTTTGTTGTTGTATTGGATAAACATTACTAGTAGGACCCATTGCAGACTTTCCTTTCATTCACATAAAAAGATATTCCTGGGGTCATTTGTCTTTTATGCATGGGATATGAAAATGGATTTTACATATGTAAAGGATTTATATGTAATATTTTCATATGGAAATCTTATGTCTATAAAATATATTACCATATTTGTCAAAATCATCTTTTTCACCTGTGTAAATGAGTGCATTATATAAGTTTGTGTTTTTCACAATGCTCTTAAAATCTTTGAAGATTTATGATATGAAACTATACATTTTGATGCTTATCATTAGTATTATAATATTGAATGGTTCGCATCATGGATTGGCGGCCTGTGTTAGTGTAGAAAATCAAATCTATAGGTTGGGAGTTTTCGGATATATTACAAATTTGTTGAAATGTATGGAGATTTAAGCTAATAATGAAATTAAATGTCCTAGGGTTTCTTAGCCCCATAAATAAAATGAATGGCTCCTATTACCAATTAGGTGTTCGCGAAAGTGAAAAATAACAATGTGATTGAATGGGTTTGGACCCACAACCTTCTTCATAACTTGTACCACCTGCTCTCCTCATGTACATGTGCTGCCATTTACCATCTCCCGTTTATAAATGAGAGGCCGAAAATTATCTGGTTTACACCATTGTTAAACCTCATTTACATAGGTGAGTGCAAACAATTGACCTCATGGTCAAGTTGTTTGGGAAAGAGGCATCCGGAGATGTGGTTTTCTTATCCATAAGATTTGTCATTAATGATTAAACAAAGGAGAGATGTCTGTTTGCTGTAGCTCAGTTGGTCTGGGTCCATGGG
This sequence comes from Umbellularia californica, assembly GCA_028538565.1. Taxonomy (NCBI): domain Eukaryota; kingdom Viridiplantae; phylum Streptophyta; class Magnoliopsida; order Laurales; family Lauraceae; genus Umbellularia; species Umbellularia californica. The sequence continues at coordinate 85,679,185 of JAPQWN010000004.1, read as the reverse complement.
ACATGGATGCGTTAGTTAGAATCCATCCCCCAAAGGATTAAAAAAAAGAAGAGTTAGTACGTACTAGATCCTATCCTGTAAGAAGAAATTAAGACTGGATGAGTACCGCACTGAATTTTATTCATATTTGTTGCATAAGGGCCCATAATTTTTTTATATTTTTATATTTATTATTAGAGAATTTTACCTAAAAAAGGACCTTACATGGCCACTAACCAGAAGAGGTACCAATAGTATATATTGCACGGAGACCACTTCCGTTTTTTTTATTAATGATTGGAACGTGCGACGATGTCGTCGCACATTTAACCCATAAAACTCCCCTGAAACCCCACTTCCCCATTTTCTCCTTTTCCTTGGCTGTTTCGTCTCCTCCTTCCTCAAAAGACATTTAAGGTGGTCCTAAAAGTTGTTTTCCAACCTATTGGATTGCAGTATCAAGTTTTCCAGCGGTTTAAACTCCACTTCCCCATTTCCCCCTTTTTCCTCCATTACCTTTTCCTTTTCCCCTGGTGGATTTGTCTCTACTTTCTTCAAAAGTTAGTCAAGGTGGTCCCAAAGGTCGTTTTCCAACCTTTTGGATTGTAGCATCAAGCTTTCCAGCGGTTTATCAAGCGATTGTAAATTATATATTTTGCCCTATATTGAGAGCCTTTGGTTGGGGTGATTAATTCGCTATTTCTGCTCCCGTAGTGGCTCTTTGAGCAGCGGCCCTGCTGCTTCTTTTTCTTCCTTTTTGTCTTGTGCAATTTTGTAGTTGAAAGGCCCTGCTTTGCCTTTCTCGTTGCTGTTGGTGCTCTTAGTTCCACTGTTATGGGTTTTTCTGGATGACAGGTGTTGTGGAGTTCTTTCTTAAAAATGTCAGTTGGTTGTATTACTTGTGTAGCTGCTCCTATTCTCTGTTCCTTTTGGTTTGAGCTGTTTTGTTTTGTAGCGCTCTCTTTCTAGTCAAAGTATTGTGAGCAGTTTAGCTTTTTTTTGCCATTGTTTGGGCTTGCTTTTTTATATCCAAAGCCATTGTATTTTTTTTTCTTTTTGTCATATGGCCTTCTTCCCTTCATATGTTATGGAAATTTATGGCAAGATAGAAGCTTGTAATTCCTCTTGATCTTGTAGTGCGTTCGCACATCAAAATCATACAAACTTCAATTTTTTTCGATTGCAACGGTCAGTGACGACGTCGTTGCTTCACAGAAGCTAGTGCAAAAAAATTATGTGTGACTGTACAACGACGTCGTTGCTTAACATAAACTAGTGGAAAAAAATGTGTGTAACTATACAACGACGTCGTCACTTGTTGAAAAAGGGCAAGAAAGATAAAAAATCTGGCGGGAATACCACTTTCATGCCATATACGCTATTGGTACCTCTTATGGTAAGTGGCTATCTAAGGTCCTTTTTTAGGTAAAATTCTCTTATTATTATTATTATTATTCTGCATATGCTGTGGTACTATTACTGTTGTAATGGATTGTTTGTATCACATTCTTCCAGTGCTCAGCCTCGAGAACTGGATGCAAAGTAGAGAAGATTAGGTTCGGTGAGTCTGATGTTAGGCTTCAGTGTAGGTAGGTGGTAGAACAATACCATCAGCATTGACTGACCAAGGTGAGCAAACAATTCAGCAGAAGATGATGGGTTATAATGTGGCTGGGTTGAGATAATGAGTGCTTTTGGTGATCTTGGGATGGGGATTTAGATGACTCATGGCTATCATGAGTTGTGTTTTATTTTGTATCAAAACATTACTGGAGACTGTAGCATCATTGAAGAGGGAGGCTTTTTATAGGGTTTTTTAGTGAAAGAAGAGGGATTCTAAAGAAGAAAGAAGGGGCAGTAAGAAAACATAGTATGTAATAGTACACAAATCACTGCTTGTAAAATGTCAATTGCATATAAAATTAAAGAGTTTTCCATTTGCAGATCCGAACATAAGAGAGTAGGTGAAACAAAAAAATCATTCCAACTACTCCCTTCCACTTTTCTCAAATAAACATGCAGATGAACTTCCACCTGTTACACAGAGAAAGGATAGTGCCGCAATAAGGAAAACTAGACTTGCTTTGTGTCAAGTGCTGCCTCCAATAAGGCTAAGTGGGTTTTGAGTAGGCACCTGGTTTTTTTGTGCTAAAAAACTCTATTGATTGTGAGTGGCCAAAAAATGAACCTCTGATAGTCGCTCAGCTCTTGCAATATAAATCCTGGCAATGGTTTGTGCAAGGCAGAGCAGAAATCTAAGTCTCAATGAAGTACCTTTGCCTCTTTGGGTTGGTTGTGGTGGTGATGTGTGGAGCTGGTGGAGGATTTCAAAGGGTTGATGGAGCTGGGGAATGTGGGAGTGTTCCTGTAGAAAGGGAGGCGTTTAAGCTGGCTCCTTGTGCACCAGCAGCACAAGACGAGAAGGCCGCTGTTTCCGATAAGTGCTGCCTTCAGGTGAAGAGCATTGGCCAGAACCCCAGCTGCCTCTGTGCAGTTATGCTTTCCAATGCAGCCAAGAGTGCTGGAATCAAGCCAGAGATTGCCATTACAATTCCAAAGCGTTGCAACCTCGCAGACCGCCCAGTGGGTCTCAAGTGTGGAGGTGAGGCTAGTGTAGCTCACCGGTTTTACTTAGCATCTTACTTTATTTCATGTGCTAATTGTACTCGTAATGCCTGTTTTGCAGCTTATACTTTGCCTTGAATGAAGATCGTAGGACTATGTTTGTGATGGCTGTGGTTGTGCTGGTGGTCTGGACTAATAAAAGCTGCTAGTAGTTGCAGCTAGCTGGTGTGTATGCTTGTATATGGATATCTAAGTAACAATGTTCTGTCATGTGTGTAATGAGAATTAGAAGCTATTAAACTTGTCTCAGATGATTGCAACCTTGTATGCCTCTTTCATCCTCCAAATGTCTTGCATGCAATCTGCTTGCTTGCTTAGCTAGTTGGGCATGGTGTAAAGTGACTGTGGGTGCCATGATGTTAGAAAAAAAAAAGTCCCTTATGGCACACCTTATAGATTGGTTCGATTGGGATGCACCAATGAAACCTTGGCTATTGGGCTCCATGGCTGGATTGGGATGGGGTTGCACGGGCACAGTGACGACTCTTTGTTAAAATAGGTCTGACATTGAAAACTCAGTCCATTTTCTGTTGGGCCTTTTGTTTTTGCCTAACTTTACTTACAGGTCTAATATCTACCCCATGGTATGCTACGTCGGGCCAGTAATTTGAGGGGACTCGCATTACCCATTGCCTACTTTAGCTTGTGCCCTTTCTGTCCAGGCTTTGCAAGGCCTGATGTATAAGGTTATTTACTTAAGCCCAAGCCCGGCTCGATACCCCTTCAATCTACTTGGGCATCATATGATTCATATCCTATTAACATTGGGCTAGCTCAATGCCTCTTCAAGCCTGGCTCAAGTCACTGGCATGGCAGGTCTGGAAGTTGATTTTCGGAATTCTAGCATAATGGAGAATACAAATAATATACAAATATAACCTGCCATCAGAAGCAGAAATCCCCAGCACTTGGTAATTCTTATTGGAATCAACTCAAAACGAGCAGGCCCAAATGCAGTAAACCATTAAAGATGGTTCAACCGTTGGTTTTGTAACAATTGGTTCTTAGAGCCGAAAAAGATGCGTTAGCACGTACGTTTGACCTCCTACATAAGAACGACTCTCAATTTTTATTTATTTATTTGTTGGGACGGCCTAGGCCTAGCAAAGGGCAAGTGCTCTGGTTCAATCGATCAGTCTGTTGCTGGAAAGGAATATAAATGCAAAAATCAAATTAACAGGATGATATTGATCTTTGATTCATGGTGGACCAATTTCTTTTGTTAATGATACATTCTTACATCTTGGCAACAACTGTGACCATATCCATTGATTACTAGGTATTTATGTAAATGGGTAGTCACACCACACATCAATTGGACTACTTCAAATGAGTTGCATTTTTGTCTCAACTCGGGGGCTTCGTAGACACTCAACCTGGCCAATTATCCTCAAGTAAAAGACTGGTCAGTGGATTGGCAAGCCCCATGTCACCCGGCCGTCCAGGATTCCAATATGTCATTTTTCCCACATTTATGGGCTTCTTCTCGCATGTGTGGACTCTCCTTCCCACTGTCCTTTCTCTTTTCATGTGTGTGGGGCTCTCAAGATCTTAGCCTCTCTACTTGGGGTACCAAAATTAAAAAATAAACTTCAAGGAAAATATTTACTTTTTTCATTAATTCGTGAAAACCCACTCTATAAATTTGCCCCTCCCCCCAATAATATAAGAATCCTGATTTATATGAGGGAGGATATAATTTATTACCGAATGTGACTTAAAAAATTCTCAACTATACAAATCCTTGCTTGCTGAGAAAAGCCCTATTCCATTCCAGGCCAATGAGAGAGAGAGAGAGATCCTCTCATATGTGGATTCCTCACTGATTAGGAGAAGTGACCAAATGTGTCTACTCTATGCCAATTGTCAGCTATCGACTTTTGTTATTTTACTTCCTGGAAGTGAAAACGGCTCTTCTCGGAATAAAAGGCCACCACAGCAGACTCGTCCACATGTGTTGCCACATGAGTCTCCGCATGGGTCGCACACGTCAGTTGAGTTGAAAGCAATCGTGTCGTGTTAACGAATTCAGATTAGGGTTAATGAATTTGAGTTAAAATCACTTCAACCCGTACCCAACTCGTTAACTTAATGGGTCAAGAAATTTAACCCGAACACAACCCGTTAATTTAATGGGTTACCCGATCCAACCCGTTAACCCATTTAATAATTAAGTCATTTCTAAATTTTAAAAGAAAATTTATACAAAAATAGAAGGAGAAAAATATATAAGCTACATGAAACTGTAAGTGAGGATCTCGAGTGGATCCCACCTAAAAACCCACTATAAAACAATAAATTTCAATTTCTTCTTTATGAATATAAATTAATTTATTTACATTTAGGGAGTAAACAAATCTTAACGGGTTAAACGGGTTGTTAACGGGTTATTGGTTTAATTCGTACACGACTCGTTAACTTAACGTGTTAACGACCTGAACCTATTAAGAGCCAACTCAAATCTGTTAATATCGTGTGGGTTCGTGTCTTGTTAACGGGTCGTGTAACATTTTGACAGCCCTAGTTGAAAGTCGTAAAGCAGTTGCAGTTGAAAACTCCGCTATTAACTGGATTGAAATGTAGGGATTGGCTTGAGGGATGGGCTTGGGTACAACCATCATGGATGTATATCGAATAGATGTTTATCACGTCTTTGTTAAAATTCCCAATTAGGGATGGCAACGGGGCGGATCGGGTACGGAATTGGGGTTCTCTGCCCCCGCCCCAAACTTGCCCCGCCCTTCGGGGTAATTGATATGCCCCGTCCCCGCCCCGCCATACCCCGATTGCCCTGCGGGTACCCCGCCCCGCCCCTCAAATGTAAAAATTTTAAATGTGTAAGACTTGGGATTCGAATTTGTGTGGAGGAGAAACTAGAGGTTTGCCTTACCACTAGACCAAACTTCATTTCTTGTAATGTTTTACCTTATTTAAAATATATTAATATATTCAAGATTGTTACACACATATACATATATATATGCACACACACACACATACATATACATATATATACACACATATACACATACACATACACATACATATACATATATATATATATATATATATATATATATATAAAAACTTATTTAATGGCGGGGTGGGACACGGGGCGGGGCAACGGGGCGGGGTGGGGAAAAGAGCAAACCCATCCCCGCCCCGCCCCGCCTCCGGGGCACAGTTTTATTCCCCGTCCCCACCCCACCTAAGGATCGGGGCGGGGAAAACCTGCGCGGGGTGGGGCAGGCAAGCCGGGGCGGGGCGGGGCAGGGCAAAATTGCCACCCCTATTCCCAATGGCATTAACATCCGATGAAACGTTTTTTGATGATGATAAATGCACTTTCTTTTCAATTTTACCCTTTCAGCTAAAGAAACATTTGACCTGTCTTATTTTATGATGAAAAAAAATAAAGGCAAAACGTTAGTAACATTGGTCTCTATAAACATGGGCCACACCTCAACATTTTTCCTACATAAAAATATAAAAGTGAGACCCACCTCCCTCATGCTTTATAAAAGCTCCCCCTCGTTTCTCACCTCTATAAGTGGGACCCGGCTTTAAATTAATTATTTATATATGTAATTAAAAAATTTTAAAATAAATAAAACAACTAAGAAATTGAATCACATTAAATGTTATGGCTCTTATGACTGGTACAACTCCTTAGTATTTGGCCGGTCAGCGCTAGTAGGGTGCACCCCCTTGGTCAATGCATTCTGGCATCATCTTTAAGAATGTTGTCTTAATCAAATAGTGAGGTTTTAGTGTTTGGAGTGCCAAGAGACCTCCCTTATTCAATATGAATTCTTAGATATTAGATGGCGATGCGAAGGTCTAACAAGAAATATGCACATGTTGCAATTTTGTGTATTAGAGTTGAATGAAAGAAATGCTGACGTTTCAGTCTCATCTTATGGCATCGTATACTATGGTTTGAATCATTATATACCAAGTTTGAAACCTAGTCTAAGGAGGTTGTCTTCATTATATACTGAGGTTTCACTGTTTTGTTAGCGAAGAGACTTCCTGTATGCAATAAAAAAGTTCTTGCTATTAGATCGCAATGCTCTGGTCTTACCAAAAAAGTTCAAGGTTAATAAAAAGAAGTTCTAAAGGGTTACAGTCTCATATTATGGCAATGTACACTATGGTTTGATTCACTATCTATCGAGATTGAATCCCAGTTTGAGAAGGTTGTCTTCATTATATACCGGGGTTTCACTGTTTTGTTAGCCAAGAAGCGTGCTTTTAGGTTTCCATTATCAATCGATCAACATACGGGCATTAACAATTAATCAATCACGACTAATCAACACCTAGTACCAGCACCCAGTTTCTTTTTCTTGAATTTAATGTTGACACTCACAAAGAGGTCAGCTTCCCATCACATTCAGCTAATAAAATTTATTAAAATTACAGTATCTCCATCTCAAGTGAGCTTGGGCTGTGGCTAGTTGATATACATAATTCTTTTAACACTGATATTTGAACGACATCAACAAAAGAAGCATACACAACAAAAAAATAAAAAATAAAGTATAAAGACCACCAAAGTGTTGAGTGACTGAAGTTCTCAAAACCCAACATATAACATCAAAATTTACTGGCTTCCTGTTCTGTGAGGCTCTCTAGTCACGACGACCTTTAGCTTTTGCGAAGAACCAAGCAAACCTCAAAGAAGAAAATGAAGAAGAAGAAGAAGAATAAGGAGCTTAGAAATTGGAAGAGAAGGAAGAGAAGACCGATCTGTGAGAGAAGAAATGAGAGGTGAGATTAATGCTTGGAGGAGATGCTATTAATTGATTGGATTTTCTTTAATGCAATATCTCTTTCTTTGGTACTTTAATCTTGTAGATTTGAATGCTAAGTTATATAACGATGCTTGAATGAATGTATTGTTAGATCTCAAAGAATCTATGTCATAGAGATACGTTATGCCAATCTAAACTCACATTCCTTATTTGTTGACTCTGTGAAGGTTTGCAACCAGAACGAGTCTTTTTAGTATTGACAGTGAAACCCTAAAACCTATACATTACCAAAATACAAGATTAGGGCTTCATCGTAACTTTAAGATAAAGAGTTAGAGCCTACAAATCTTCTCCCAAGATGTGAATGATTCTAAAAGGAGATTGGTATCATATTTATAGATTTTGGCCTAAAAAATCTTGTCAAAACGCTTCAAAATACGGAGGAGGCGGTGTCCACCCGGTCCGGGTGTCCGGACGCCAGGAGGCCGTAGCCTCGAAGGTAATTTTGGGGTCTGTGCGTTCGGACACCCGGAGGCAGTTTGCTCTGGTTCATTGCATTTTGGCTCCATTTTCTCCAATTTTAGCTCAGAAGTTCTTCTCTTCACCTAAAATACTTGTAAACATTAAAATAACATAAGTAAGGACCTATACTATCATTCCAACGTGTAACAAAGTCATCATTGAGGGCAAAAAATACATATTTTAGGCTATCATCAAAGACGATATAAGTTTTACTTCATTTGTAGAAGGAAGGGAAGATCAATCTAGGGCTTGGTTTCTCTTTTGAACTCATTTTCCCCCAATTTGTAAGAAGCACCCCTTGCATTGGTTTTATTCATTTCAACAACAGGCCAGCACTGAGTTGGCGTCCTATCCAGGTGTCGCCCCTTCATTTGTCCAAATAGAGATCCCTGTTTAGACGAAGCAGGAGATCTAGACTCCAAAATTGAGCGGTTGTCCCTGACATGCAGTTTCCCACTTGATAAAAACATTTTTGGTTGAACATATAGTCACATTATTCATGCCTTGCCCAGCTGAGATCACATAATATATGCCTTTCTTTATGCAGAGAGACTAGAGAGTTCACAAAAATTCTCTCTTTGCATAGAAACTTAGCATGAAAGGTAAGGAATGATAATAATATATTTATAAACACCCCTATTTTATTGGATAATCCTTATCGACTTTGTCGAATTTTTTTCACCGCAGGCCATGCTTAAATTATTTGTATCTACTGCTCATTTGAAATCTGAAGAGCAAATTGTTAATGATGACACCTATAAGGTGGTTGGATGGTCTTATTAAAATGAATATTGGTAAGAAATTAGCAAAAGAATCCGTGCAATGCATGGGACAATAATAAAGGATTACATGCCGTAGTTTTTTTTTTTTTTTTTTTTTTTTTAATGTTAGGTGGAGTTCTCACAGATCCCATGGTTCTTACACTATAGTCATTCAAATAAAACTGATCATTGGATCGAAATCATCATAAAAACACACCCTTTAAAACCTTTAAAATTCAGGGTCATGGATCAAGAAATTAGAATAATTTGATGAAAATGAGATTTTACGCGTAGGTTTGACTCTTACGGTGTGTTTGGGAAGGGTGGAAAATGGGGGGAGGAAAAAAATAGGGAAAAATGGACGGAAAATTTTTTTGGAGGGTGTTTGGGAAGGAGGGGAGGAAAATGTGGTGGGGGGGGGGGGGGGGGTGAGAAATTTTTGTCATTTACGTTGTGTTTGGGAAGGGAGGAGGAGAGGGGAGGGGAGGGAAAATGAGGGGGAAGAGAGGAAAAATTAATTTTCCATCCTCTTGTTTGGGAAGTGAAAAAGTAGGGGAAGGGAAGGGAAAAAGTATAATTTTGTTTGTCTGTGAGATAGAGAGGAAAAGACCATTGTACCCTTACTTTTGAAAAAATTATAATTGGACTTCAAGGGGCAATTGTGTACTTTCCCCAACTTTCCCCTCTCCTCCCCTTATTTTTGTGGGGAAAATTTTTGTCACTAAAAGACAAAAATCCCCCCCCCCCCCCCCCCCCCTCCATTTTCCCCCTCCCAAACACACTCCCCTTTTCCCTCCCCCCCATTTTCCCTCCATTTTTTTCCTTCCCCCATTTTCCTACTTTCCCAAACACACTGTTAGTGTCAAAAAATGAGGGCTAAAGAGGGGGAAAGTTAGAAAAGTACAAGATTGCCCTTTTTTGTCCAATTGAAATTTTTTTAAAAGTAAGGGTAAGATGGTCTTTGTCTCTCTACCTTACAAATAAATAAAATTATACTTTTTCACTTCCCTTTCCCTACTTTTTCACTTCCCAAACAAGAGGAGGGAAAATTAATTTTCCCTCCCCTCCCAAACACAGTGTTAAAGAACTTTCAATCCCCCACCTTCTCTTTCAACGGAAGCACCAAGTAAACCCCACAAGGTGATTAGGGGAGCTACCAAGAGAAAGAAAGGGGCACATAAGAGAAGAATTAAAAAGGGTAACAAATTAGATTTATTTATTTTCAAAAAGTAATTCATCTGAAAAACAATATAAATAATTAAAGTGGTACAATAAAAGTATAACAGAAAGCTAAAAAAAAAGGCCAAAATATAAAAAAGAGGGATAAGAATGAAAATTATAAACTGCTTGAGAACTGAAAAACTAATCAAACGGGCAACTTTGTACATTAAGGAATATTGCATATTAAATAAAAAATAAATATAAACCGAATAAGACTTATAAATATAAACTAAATAAATAAATAAATGACCCATAAGGAGGTAGATGGTACCAATTAATGACTTAGATTAATTTTCCGAATTAGGAAAAGGGGACGCGACACAAATGAGTGTCGGCTACAACTACAAACCAACTTTCTTTTAAAGAGAATGAATCCTATTGGGATCAAACTTCAAAGTCAGCTCTTTTCAATTGAATTCATGTAAGATGCCAATGTCTTGCACGTGGATGGGCGGCCATACCCAACAATAATATCATTTCCTTCAAGTCTGTGGACTTTAACATAGAGTCATTGCAAGGTTTCTATAAAACAAATTTACAACTATGCACGTGGTGTCACAACTTTAGCATCAAAATTACAGACCACATATTGAATGCTGGTAAAATGATTAAGAAATTATATAAATCTTGTACACAAACTCACATGTTCATTCGGTTTTGAGGTAGGCAAGTGAATGCAAGAAACCTGGTTCAAATTTTTAGTTTTTGAGTATTTTGCTCAAGGCCCCATTACGTGCTTAACCTTGTTGCATTATGCAAAGGTTTACCCCCTCCTACGCATCCCTACCATGTAAATTGCATGCTTGTGGAGCCCACCTAGGGCCACAAGAATTGTAGAGAAGGTGAGGGGCTGAAAGATCTAGATGGGATCTATTTGCAAAATCTAAAGTCTGTTAGACTATTCTAATTCCTTGATTCAAAGGATTTTAGAAGGATCTATTTATTTCAAAATTTCAATCCAATAATTATGAGTAAAAGATGAATGAGTATTGCCAAATTTGGGTCATTAGATGCCTCAAGTGGGTGGCGCAAGGAAGTCCACACAGTGAATCTCCATGTGGATGTCAAGGCGGAAACTTTAATATTTTTACTCTTTATTTTATGCATGACTGGCATTTTATTTTTTTTAATTTTTTGGCATGGAATTGAATATAGATGTAGCGTCAAATGGGCTCTAATAAAGCACTGTTCAATTTTCCCAAGAAATAAATAAATAATTATTTGGACAATTGCTCAATTGATTGGCAACTCCGATTGTCACCTGGCCGTTTAAGGATTGACTCCAGGATATGCCACTCTTCCCACTTGCCTAAACAGCTGTAAAAAAAAAAAAAAAAAACATTTACCCTATGATAAAAGACAATTAAAATGGTTACTTCTCTCTGTTCCAACCGATTTGATATTTTCTTTAGAGTTAGTAAAAAAGCATGCACTTCACAGATACTTTGTTTTTAAAATTCACTTTGAATGAAACTTCATATTAATTTTGGGCAATTGATTATTAAGATCTTTCACAAAAAATCTTAAATTTCATGCAATCGATAAAGTATTGGGATTTAAAAAGTGAAAATTGTGATCATCTGATCCACAATAATTTTCAACAACGTCCGGATAAACCTTTCTAGATTGTTTTAACACTTGTCCGTGTCATGGATATGAGTGGGCACTTTTGGCAGGTAACTTCCGGGCATCATCGTATCCATTCATATGAAAAATAGCTGTCATTTTGATGACATAATGGCGATATTCTCGACTAAGAAAGGGCATGTGTCACGATTTACATCGGCTGCTGACAAAAGATGAGAGAGACGAGCGAGCAACGTTGGGCAACCTATAGTATTACAACTTACAAGTTACAACCATCCATCGTTTATATCGCTTTTTCTCAATCAAAATTCAAACCTCAAACTTAATGTGTCAATGTCAAACACTGCCTTTTAAGTTATTACAAGCATGGGCGATTTAAGTCTGATACCATACTTAAAAAGGTTAGGTTTCCCGTTTATTAATTTTGTGTATGAGCCCTCCAATAAAGATCTTCCGTCTGCCACTAACAGCTGGAATGGTTTGACAATAACTATATTGAGCTCCAACCTAGGGGTGTCCCGAGACTTTGGCTTACCGTCTGTTTGGGAAGGGGGGGAAAGAGGGGGGAAGGAAAAAAAATGAGGGGAAAGTAGGGAGAAAATCTTTTTGGGGAGTGTTTGGGAAGGGGGGGAGGAAAAGGGGGGGGGGGGGGGAGTGGGGGAAAATTTTTATCTTTTTGTGGCAAAAATTTTCCCCCCAAAAATAGAGGGAAAATGAGGGAGGGGAAGGAAAATGAGGGAAAAAGTCCTTTTTGCACTTTTTGTCCTTTGTTATCCTTTAGAAACTTTTATAAAAGTAAGGGCAAAATGGTAATTTTTTATGTACTTCACAAACAAATAAAATCCTACTTTTTCACTTTTCTTCCCCCTACTTTTTTACTTCCCAAATAAGAGTAGGTAAAATTAATTTTTCCTCCCCTCCCCTCCCCTCCCCTCCCCTTCATTTTCCTTCCCCCCTTTCCAAACACAGCGTCAGAGTTGGATTAACGGCAACAATAAGATTGTTTGTCCGTCAAAATTAAAATTGTAATTAACAAATATACATGCATAAGATGATATTCATCACATTTTTTTAACACATGAACAATCTTACCAAGTGAGATTCATTCAAGAGTAAGATTTGGAGATACTCAATATACAAGTGGAGTATTCATTTTTAGCTGCTGGAGTTTTCAATAGGTAGGCCTAGCCTTAATCAATTTCCGGGTGTACCATCTCTTGTGTGACCTTTGATTACCTATTTAATTAGGTGGGCTCCACGCGGTAACGGCCATCTTATTTCCCTAGAAAGCAGAAATCCCGCGCGTGAGACACAGCCTTTCCTCTTGCTCCTCTTTAAAAACTCCCTCCTCAAAACCACTACCACTACCGCTCGGATTCTGACTTTCGAGAAAGATGACGCAAACCCTCATCTGCCCATCCTCCATGGAAACCCTCTCTCTTACCAAACAATCCCATTTCAGACTCAGGCTACCCACTCCTCCTCACATCAGACGCGGCGGCGGCCATCGCCATCCTCCTCCCTTCATCTCCGCCTCCGCCGCCCCTAGGAGAGAGACCGATCCGAAGAAGAGAGTCGTCATCACGGGAATGGGCCTCGTCTCCGTCTTCGGCACCAACGTCGATGTCTACTACGATCGCCTCCTCGCCGGCGAGAGCGGCGTTGGCACTATCGATCGCTTCGACGCGTCGATGTTCCCGACGAGATTCGGCGGCCAGATCCGGAGGTTCACGTCGGAGGGGTACATCGACGGGAAGAACGACCGGCGGGTGGATGACTACCTCCGGTACTGCCTCGTCAGCGGGAAGAAGGCGATCGAGAGTGCTGGCTTCGATCTCCATAACATCACCAACAAGGTGTCGTTCTTCTTCTTCTTCTCCTCACTGCGGATGCAATTAATTAAGATTTGGATGCCATTGCATTCCATGCCATGGTTCTATTTTGACCTGATTTGATCTTAATCAAGATCGATAGTGGGCCATCCATCCATGTGATGTGAATGTGTCTGTGTTGGTGTAGAGTTGCATTTAACTGCTGCTGCGTCCAATTGGATTTGGAGGAATAGGTAGGTGGATAATCAATATTCTGGAGGATCCGGTTATTATGATCCGCATTAAAGTCTCCTATGCAAGAAATGCCCGTGTCGCATCGAAATTCGAAACTGGTATCTTTGATCATTTCTTCTCTTTGAAGTGGTGGGGCCTCCCAACTCGGATCACTCCGAAGAATCCACTCTCAGGGTTGGCAAGCTGGTTACAATGGGCAGGGCTAGTGCAGCACTTTTGCATGATGCATCTCAGTTTTTCAATTTATTATTGGGCCCACTTTTTCAACAACCAAACATCTTGTTAGCTCTAAAACTCATCATATTAGTTGTTTTTAGATTTTCAAAAATAATTTAAGGAGGCCAATCAAGATTAATCACACATGAGGAACTCCTTTCCTCTTTATTTTTTATTTCGATGACACAGGGTTTTCAGCCCTTAGGACTAGAATAATCCCTACAGGCTCAGGAGAGAAAGTTGGGTAAGCCTCAGTGTGGTAGTTCAATTTCGAATGCACAACATTCGGACACAAACTGTGATCCTATGCCAATTGAGCTAGCCCTCGGGGTTAACACCCTTCCTTTTTATTCCAAACTATCAAAAACTACAACAAGTCCATCACATATTTTAATTAAAAAAAAATCAAAGGTGGTTATTTTACGTATTTGAAAAATAATTTACAAATTGATCACCACATAAGATGATAGGGCTAATGAGTGGCTCAGATTTCAAAATGATCTGAGCCCCATAATGCATTGAAGATGCACCATACCACAATGCTAGCCTTGACCCTAATTATAATGTACTTCCTTGCAAATGGATACCCAATTTTGGATCGGAGAGAAGTTTGGAATCTCGATTCGGGTCAAAGTATATAGGATTTGAAATATTCAGGTATAGATCCGAATCCTTGTATGATTGGACTCACTGATGATTCGAATTTCAGGATGATTATATCCATGTATTAAAAAATATATATAAGTTTAAGGGCCTACATGGCTCGAGTAATATTATCGTTTGAGGATCTACTTAGCTTTAATCATTAACCATTTAGATTTGTTTTAAAGCTCTTTTATCCAATTAATTAATGCATTTTGCATCTTATTTCAGATTTAGAACTTTTTTCCTTTTTTTTTTAATAAAGTTGAGGCCTGTAGCTTCCATGTCCGATCCAGGATTCCATATTGGGTCTCGGTCCACCTTAGTTCCACCTGGATCCGACCCATTTAAAAGTAGCTTATATCATGATCGGTATTTTAAGAGCCCCATATACGTCATTACGGGATCGATCTCGTAATACGAACCAATAGGGATCTAGATACACTGTGGTCCCACTCCGGATTTGATCCTTTGCCGCGCTCTTGTTTTTCTATTGTATTGGGTTAACTTTGGGAGATTTCTGCATTATTTTGTAGCATGTCTAAGAAAATTATAATCATTTTCCCACCCAATCTACCAAATTAATAGAATTTTGGGTTGAATCTATCAACAAACTGGGAGTCAATCTGCACGTTTTGATTTTTATACCGTTTGTAATTCTAATTGATTCAATTTTCATTCTAGTCTACTACGTCATAACTTACAGAATTTAATTAAGGCAATCATGCTGACTAACCCAAATCAATTTTCTATGGACACTAGACAAACGTGCCCTAAATGGTTTCATTGATGTAGTATGGGTAAATAAGATTGCCTACGACAATTTCAGAAATGACATTAAAACTGTCATTCCCTCTTCGAGGGAGTACCCAATTTGCTTGGATACCAAATTGTTGAAACAGAATATGGTGTGTGTGTGTATATAAACGAGCAAAAAACAGAGGAATTTAAAGAACAGAAAACAGAAAGAGACTAACTTGATCCACACAGAGAGAGAGAGAGAGAGAGAGAGAGCAAGGAAACACTGCAAAAGAAAACAGAAAAATGAAGCAGTAAGTTTCTCCATATATTTTTTTTTTCAGATATTCACCATGCGAAAAGTACAATTTTACAATGTTTCTATGCTTTGTTCCTTTTTTTTTTGAAAAAAAGAAAAGGAAAACAGTGCTTATTCTAAACCATCCTCTTCAGTTTTTTTAACAATCAGAGTTTACTTGGCCCTCAATATTGTACTCAATGGTGAGAACATGAAGTAACCGTGTCAATCTAACATGTTGATTGTCTGTCACTGATCTTGGCCTTTGAAGACTGGAAAATAAATAATAAGGCAATTCAACTGTTACCAGCAACTAGTGAATCATAGAAAGAGAGGTGTTGGGTGGATTTGGTTTTGGTGTCTTTCTTATGATTTTTTTTTTGGTCTCCAGCCCCCCTAAGCCCTCGGGTAAGGAGAGTAAACCTCGGGTGAGGTGGGGGAACCCTTGGGTGAGGAAAGATGTCTTTCTTATGAGTTGTGTTCTCCTTGAAAGTATTACTGACTGAATTCGAAACTATTGTTAAAATGTTCGATAGAAACTTGGAAATGCTTTGTTGCTAACTTTCATTTCGTGACTTATATACGTGCTAACATGTTGGCAGTTGGTTGATTACATATGACCTCTAGTGCTTGCTTTGTTGTTATTGATATAGTTCCAAAATGACTATTTTACTGGTACATCCCTAATGAAGTTATTGTTATTCATGTATGTATTCGTTTTCTTGATTTTCACTCTGGATGGTCATTTATTATTATGTGTTTTCTGTCGGGATGTTTTTGAGCAGTCATTTTGGATGCTCCTTTGTTGGGATGACTCCAAAAGTATTCACGTTGATTCATCAACCATATGGTTATGTATTTACATCTGCATTTTCATGGTTTATAATTATATGTGCTTCTTACTAACAATCCATCTACTAGGCTTTGGTGATCCTGCCTCGGGTACACTTACTTTCTTTTGTTAGTTGTTTGTTTGCAGATTGACAAGGAGCGAGCTGGGATACTTGTTGGGTCAGGCATGGGCGGTCTTAAAGTTTTCTCTGATGGTGTTGAGTCTCTTATCGAGAAAGGTTACAGGAAAATAAGTCCATTTTTCATCCCTTATATGATACCAAACATGGGTTCTGCTTTGCTTGGAATTGACCTTGGTTTCATGGGACCAAACTACTCAATTTCAACTGCTTGTGCTACGTCAAATTATTGCATTTATGCTGCTGCAAATCATATCCGACAAGGTGATGCCGACCTAATGGTTGCTGGTGGAACTGAGGCTCCAATTATTCCAATTGGCTTAGGGGGCTTTGTAGCATGTAGAGCTTTGTCAACAAGAAATGATGATCCCCAGACAGCTTCAAGGCCATGGGACATAGACCGAGATGGTTTTGTTATGGGCGAAGGAGCTGGAATATTGGTAAGATCTGCTTTAATGCTCAAGATTATGCATGATTTAATAAATCAGTAAATCAGCTAAATAGAAGTCCACCTAGTCGACTAGCTCTCCACCAGGCTCCGAAACATCATTTAAAACTTGCAAATAAAAATTGAATTTATATGTTGCAGAAAATGAAAAATCAAAAAACAAGGAAAATTAACTAAAAAAAGGGGATGTGACGAATGAGTTCATTGTCAACGAGTTATTTTAAAGAAACACTGCACTTAGGGATGTGCCTAGTATGAAAAACTTACAGACCTGTAATACCTCTGTTTCACTTGAGTTTCTCTGGGGGCACTTTAAAGATCTTGGTAGGAGGAACCATCAAATTTTGAAAGTGGAGAATTTTCATGTTTGCGTTATGGGAGACTCAAACCCAAAACAGGAGAGTTAACCCTGTTCCCTTCCGTTTTTTCTTCGACATTTCCACCAAATCTCTCCTTGGAGTCCAAGGCCCAAGTGATGGGGACTCTAACATGGCATGTTGAGAAAAGGCATAACGGGAGTTTTCATGAAGGGGATTTTCACCTAATTGCATAAAGTAACATAAAGGGGATTTTCACCTAATTGCGTGGAGTCCAAGTGATGGAGACTCAGCATGCTGTATTCAGAGAGCATAAAGGGAGTTTTTATTAGGGGGATTTTCACCTAAGCGCAGATCGCATACTGTTCATTGCAGTCTAGCTTGTGGGGCCTAGCTAGATGCATGCTACTCCATGCTCTCCTTGGTAGTTACTCTGAGGAACTCCTAGGTGCAACTCCTGGGTGTATCGACAAGCAAAAGAAGCTCAAAATGCAATTCACAGGACCTAAACTGCCTCATTAGAGATGTAGAAGTTCCAAATGGCCCTCTAGTTTAGAGAGAGAGAGAGAGAGAGAGAGAGAGAGAACTAGTAGATTTTGTTTAATGAGGGGTTAATTCGCAATCTGATTGAATCGAATTGACTCATTTGAACTTTTACTTTTGAGTTGGTTCTAAAAGTTTTCAAAATCTGAGATTTGCAGGTTTTTCTCATTGTGTATGCTTGCATCATCACACTTTCTTTTTTAGATGAACATGATCAATTTAAGTTCCATATTCTTTGGGGATCATCGTTCCAGTTGATGGCTGTAAGAATGGCAGAAGCTAATATTACTTTCAAAGTGGAGATATTTTCAGTTGTGGTTTGATGCATATGATAATTGTAGGCTATGATGCCTTAATCCTGCAGTGTACTCACAGAACCTTTTTCAGTTTTCTAAACGGAAATGGGATCTGAACTCAGCTGTACTTGACTATATTGCATTAAAAGAAATTTCAATTTTCAATTATATTTTTAAGAATTAATACAAAATTATTAGAGAATATTTTTGTGGTAACAAAAGCTAAATTATTCAATATTGGTAGTTTCCTTGTATCCTTAGAGTTGGGGGTGTAGTTTGCACGCAAAATCAAACCCATACTTGACATCCCCAGTTCACAATAGGTTTTGTTTTTTCTTTTAGCTTGTTTGATTTTATTAAAAATGCTTCATTTCTGTTGAATGGGAGAATTCACATTTTGCTTGAAATTCAGATTTAAAATGCAACTTTGTATCAGTATAATTGGAAAAATATACGATCACTGGAGCCAAATTTCCTTCATTGTGGTTTAGATTTTCTTAGGTTTAGCATAGTGCTACAAGTTCCTTGCACACAAGCACAAATAAGGGAAGTGCACAGTTTATGTGACACTTTTATTTTAAAATTAGTAATTAGCTATTCCAAATTTATCACATGGTACTTTGGAAAAATGGAATTGCTCATCTAAAAGGCTCTACCACGTGTGTTTTTCTTGGCTGTAAATCCTACTTCCATGCAGTTGAGGCCATTCATCTGGAGGATTTCTTGATTTATTGCTCCGTGAGGTGCTAGGCCTCGCTTGAACTTCACCTTGATTTTAAAATGGACTAGTCAATTAGAGGTGTGAATGTTAATCTATTCAGTTTAATGGTTTTCTAGTGCGCACGCACAGGTTTTCCTTCTCCAATGCTTCATTTTGGTATTTTTATGATTTTTCAGCACTGCATTTCTGAAGATTGAGCATTTTGCTGTTTATTGATTCTATGATTCTCATAGGTATTGGAGAGCTTGGAACATGCAATGAAACGTGATGCACCAATTCTTGCTGAGTATTTAGGAGGTGCAGTTAACTGTGATGCTCATCATATGACAGATCCTCGAGCTGATGGGCTTGGGGTTTCAACATGCATTGAAAGCAGTCTTGAAGATGCCGGCGTGGCAGCAGAAGAGGTATTTTTCTTTGGTGTGTTACAAGCCAATTTGCTTGTTGCTAAAACTACTAAGTTTTTGGGTGACTGCATATTTTTCATTGACTACCAATTTACTGACAATTCTTATATCATGGAATACTTGGTACTTCACTGAGGTGCTCAAAGTTTCTTGATCCAGACTAATCATCGAGTGCTTCATTTTCTGTTAGCAAGCTATCAGGGTGAAATGAGATGGTCTTCAAATCTTTTTTATTTTTATTTTTTTATAGTGTAACCCAAATGATTGTGTTATATGCAGGTTAACTATATAAATGCACACGCGACTTCAACACCTACAGGTGACCTGGCTGAGATGAAGGCTATAAAAAATGTATTTAGGAACACTTCTGAGATCAAAATCAATGCAACCAAGGTAATCTCTGATTCCACATGGTACAGGTTGTGACTGTTTCCTTGTGATTACATAGGCCTAAGAGTAGTTTGGTTGTTGACTCGCATCTCTTTCCAGTCTATGATTGGGCATTGCCTTGGAGCGTCTGGGGGGCTAGAAGCCATTGCCACATTGAAAGCGATTACAACTGGTTGGCTTCATCCAACTATAAACCAATTTGTAAGCATAGAACCTCCTTTTTAATTTTCATCTTATTTTGAGAACACCAGTGATCCCATACATGGAAAGGCAAAACATCTTTGTTCATAATTGAAAAAATATTTGAAGGGTTTTTGTTGTATTCAATTCATCAAAGTAGGATCAATTTGGATGCTCGCAAAATTGGTTTGAATACTTTGAAAAAATGGATGATTATCAACAGTGCCTATAATACCTGGATGCTTGAATGGCATAGCCCCAGGGAAATGGTATACGCAGGATTTCATTATGGAAAGGAATATAAAATGGCAGAAAGGATTCTATTGCTCTCAAAAATACATAGAACTTTTTGTATCATATGAAGTCTTGTTATGTCATGTAATATATATATATATATATATATATATGGGAAGTGCTCCTATGAGAGCCCTCACTTCCATATCCACTCTCACCAACTTAAATGCAAGGACCCCCAACTTAAATATGAGGGCCCCCACCCATCTCTCATAAAGTTGGTGAGAGTGTCTCTCATAGGAGCACTTCCCATATATATATATATATATATATATATATATATATGTTTGTGCTTATATCATATAATATGTCCCTGCTATTTCGAAAATAAAATTTCAAAAATATAATATGAGTCGAATGACATGAACAAATTCAGTCTTTTATCTAACAACCATGTTTAAACTTTGTTTTCCACTGTAATATTTGCAATTATATTTATATCTAGATTCATTTGATTGGATTGACACCCAAGGCATGTTTGTGTTAAAAAAAAAAACCGTAAACTAAAGTTTCATGTTTTTTAATCCATCCCAGAGAATTTTCTATTCTTCCACAAATTCCAATACGCAATAGCCGAAATATTCACTCACTCATTTCATCTTTGGATGTGTACTCTTGCCAATGTTCTATTACAGAATCCAGAGCCTTCTGTTGACTTTGATACGGTGGCAAAGAAAAAGAAGCAGCATGAAGTTAATGTTGGTAAGATACAGAAATATTGGTTTTGTTTCGTTATGAATGAAAATAAGAACCATCTTAATTTTTCTACTTTCATTTGCAGCCATTTCAAACTCTTTTGGATTCGGAGGACACAACTCAGTGTTGGTGTTTTCGGCATTCAAGCCTTGACCTCAATATCAGTCCATACTATGAGCAGCCAATTTGACTTGGGTGGTTGTTTTCAGTTTTTCATTCTTATTATAGTTCTCCTTTGCAGCCCTAATGTTCTTATTTCTTTTGTAACATACACATTACATCAGAAGCTATTTTCATCATGTACGGGTCTCCTTCCATTAGTTAGTTCAAAATCCACTGATCTAATGTATGTGAAAAAAAATTCCAGACCCAGGGCCGGATCAACCATTGTAGCCATAAAAAACTGGTGGTAACCATGTGGGAGTAGCATTTTATTGAACTATCCATCTGCACAAACTGGCAGAAATCAAAATTTCAATCTATCTGCATTCTGCTCACCTGTTTAAAACATAGGTGCATTTGATTGACAAGAAATGAAAGTAGAGGCAATGGATGAGATGGTTGTTGGCCATTTGGCCTACCTAGCTGCCATTAGATGGGGATTTTCTCCAGCGAACAGAGAATGTAGATTAGTTATAGTTTGGTACAGAACCATTCAGATTTCTGAAAGTGAATTCATGGAACCCCTTCCCCAGTGATCTAGCTATTTGGTTGTCCATAAGTTCCCAGAACTGTATCAGTTGGAACGATTCAGATTCGAGAAAGGAGTCATGGACACCATTGGCCCATTGAGTGATCCAGAAATTTGAAAACTGCTTCATTTCAAGAGATCATAACATACAACCCATAGTGTGGCCTTTATCTGATTTGACATGAAATTCAGTTCTAGCTATTCACCCTATTGGATGTGGAAATCCATAGCTGAAAGTGGAAAGGGTACAAAATTTTTAAATCTGAGAATTCCTCGTCTGTAGGAATCCGCATATATTCAAATCCGCAGTGAGGAAAGCCCGTTCCTCACCAGTTATCAAACGTGACGTAAGAGTTGTGAATGTGATGGGACCCAAGAGTGCGTCTGACCATAAACTAAAATCATATGCTAGGCAGCTTTAATATCATCCAGGTTGACAAAACTATGAAAAATGCTAATGGTTTGGAGGTGTTGTCCGGTGGCATATTTGTACGTAAAATGATTTGATGAATCAGTCGTGTATAAATAATATTTAGCCATTCAATAGAAGTAAATAATTCTATACCGTTTATTAATTCTACGGACATTGCCCCGCACAACTACCTTAAGATTTGACATTCGCTTATGAGTGATCAAAGTTTAAATATTTCTCACATAGTTGTTCCTGTGATATTTTAGGACCATGCGATATTGCGTATATGGTATTGTGTTATATCTAGGGATGTAAATGGGTCTGCAATTTTCCGATTACCTGGAGATTCTGACAGTTAAAAACTGCTAAGTAAATGGGTTCTAGTCTCTTTTTGGATCCACGATCTAAACGGGTCCAGTTTCGATTCCACATTGGCTTAGACCCGGGACCCGACACATTACCTTAATCTTTGAGAATCTCTCTTTAAAATTAGATATATGATTTTTTTTCCTCCGTACCATTCTCTATCTAGACTCAAATCCGGACCCAGACCTCCCTCATATATGGTTCTGATTCCGGGTTCGGTTCCACGTTTTTCTTAACGGTTATGGGTCTGAAACCAAGAAATTGGCCCCAAGACGAGTCCGGGCCCAACTTCTCCTAAAGTTTTGGGTCCGAGTTTACCATGGACCTAGACTGGAACCGACCCGTTTACATTCCTAGCGATATCCTATTAGTGCAATATCACACCGTTAGCCAAAAATATTTAAACTTCGATATGTCTAGGGTAAACAAATGTCATGTCCAGGGACAACAATCAAAATCTATTTATTCTATATCTGATATGCAGTGGATTTAACACCAGTTTCTTTTTGTAGGAGCCTCCAATGGATCTCATCTTCCTTCCCATTCTTTGTATGGGATAAAAGTACCGTCTGTAATTCCTTATCCTAGCATTAGGGGTGTACATGGATCGGATTGGTGCGGATTGGGCCAAATCCGTCACCAATCCGTTACTTACGGATTGAAGGATTTGGAATCCGTCACCAATCCGTGGTTGTTAAAATCCGATCCGTAGAGGACCGGATCGGATCGGATTAATCCGTTCAATCAAAAGTTTAAAAAAAATATCAAATATGTTGTGAAAAAATTACATTTTGACCCTTTAAATTTTTTTCTTATTTTAAATTTAGACATATTAATTTATATTTAGACCCCTTATATATATTTGATATTTAATGTCAACGGATCAGATCGGATTGAATCCGCGGATTGAGGGTAAAATCTGCCGCCGATCTATTGCTAACGGATTACAAAATTTTCAATCCGTCACCAATCCGTTTACCTTCGGATCGGATAAAAATCCTCAGATCGGATTTACGGATCGACGGATTTTTTGTGCACCCCTAACTAGCATCGAATCACCTTGCACTAGTTTTGGACTAAAAGTTAATTAACAAATTGGCCAACTTGTGGCTTGGGGTCAAACTGTGGTGGGTCAGGTCAAGCGCTGAGCTAACCCAAATTATAGTTTAGTAAACTCAAGTCTGTTGACCCGAATAAAACCAGAACGTACCTGACTCGATCCCAAACTAAATTGTGAATTCTCTACGACAATACAGTGTGTTCGACTCGGGTCGGGTCCGACACTTGAATGCAAAAACCCCGCATTCTTTTCATTTGGTTTGGAATGGGAATAGAAAATCTACATCTATCACATATTATCATAGTTTATTTTTATTTTTTATTTTTTTATTTTTGGCTGAAAAAGGGTATTCATTAAAAGAGAAGGAAATACAAGGGGATCAGTCTAGGGACTGATCGAGTTTGAAACCAAAATACATTGAGCATGGAGTCCCAAAGTGGGAAATTAGACAACCTAACCAAAATATAGTAATGAGTCTTCATTCTTCATGATCTGCCAAAAGTTGATCCCCTGTCTGGTGAGACAAAATGTTCATTCTCTGCACAGCCTGCATAGATTCATCAGACAAGTAAGAGTTCAAAATGTGAGTAGGTAATGAATTAGAAAACAGAATTTCCAGTGGTGGTTTTAATTTAGCAAGCTGATCTGCAACAGTATTCGCCGATCTTCGGATTAGGTTCATCGTCCATTTAGGTAGGTGGGTCAAGGAGAGTTGGATGTTTCTCCAAATGTGCATAAGGGACCAGGGAAAACCTTCAGAGGATTGGAGGGTGTTCCAAATGATGAATGAGTCCCTTCAATGATGACCTCTGGAACATGGTTAGTAGCGCACAACTGCAATCCCCGCAGAAGGGCTTTTAATTCTGCTTCAAGGGCAGAATTAGCAACAGTGGACGAAGCAAAAGCTTGCACGAGTTTGCCCTGGTCATTTCGAAGAATCCCCCCAATACCGGCTAAACCAGTTTCGTAGTCGAATGAACCATCAACATTGAGTTTGTAGATGGCTGCGGGAGGAGGGGCCCAACGATCTGGGGGTAAGCATCGAGGTTGGCAGTCACGTAACGCTAGAACAGCCATGTTCCATTCAAGCAAGGCTTGCATGATTTTGTACTGAATAGATGGAGGGTGGAAGGGTTGGGACTTAAAGATGATCCCATTTCGAGCTTTCCAAATGTACCATCAGGCCCAAGTGACAGCTTGCAATGTTTGTTTGGGTTGATGCCAGAACCAGCTGACTAAAGGTTCAGCTGGAAGAGGGAACTTCAATCTTACATGAAGAGTTTGCCAAAGACTTCGTGTAGCTGGGCAGTTTATTTATAGCTATAGGGATATATATTTCTGCAAGCATAGTGCTCACGGGCTTACCATGCACACCACCTAGTGGAGCCTTGGGGCCCCCACAATTAAAGGGATAGAAGAGGATGAACTTAATGTCTCAGATGACCGGATATCAAATATGGGGTCACTCTTGTCCCTCTAACCCCTTCATCCATTACCAACAATTTTAATATCATGTATTTAAACAAAGGGGTGTGCTAACTAACCGAAGTCTCCAATAGTCCCTTCATGCGGACTCCCTTGTGGGGGTTTGCCTGTGGCCACTCCAATTGTGTGGTAGGTGGGGAATCAAAATTAGATTTGGATGAGACTTACATGTGTTGGAGATTTTAACTCTAAATCATCCTTGATTACAAACTACAACCCTCACGCTGAATGATTTTAGAAGGTTTTAGATTTTCAAGATCTCAATCCAATGGTTAGTAACAAGCCTGTATCAGTTCAAAAGGGTAACGAGCATGAAGAGGTTGGAGACTTGGATTAATTAATCATAAGAGGTTTCATGTGTGAAAATAATATGCGGGTGGCTGTTATATTAAACGGTTGTATACATATATATATATATATATATATTAATATAAGTCCTACATGGATATATTATGAAATGTGAGGTGGGCCATGTTATCCACAATGCCCTCTTATATTCTTTGTGCACATGTTATCCATTTGAAAACAAGAATGAATTTCTTTTACAAATATGATAAATTGTGAGGGGCTCAATTAAATCAAGGATTAAAATAGTTTCAAAAGAGCATTGATATTTGGCCAACTCATATATAATCATCTACATCATAGAGACCACATACTCCTCTTTTCCCATCCCTCTAAAAATCCACCGTCCATTCAGGTGGGCCCTCCCTACAAAGAAGGGCCCTACTATTACAAATCACAATTCATGTGTGTTTTCGCGGGCCGTGAGTGAGCTGGGTTTGAACTTTGAATTGAAGAGAGAGAGAGAGAGGGAGAGAGGGAGAGATATGCGGCTTTTCGTGGGGTCCGTGGGTGGGTTGTTTCCGTTTCCGTTGGTTGCTGCTTGGGCTCCGAAATGCCATCAGACCCAGAAATCCGATTCTTCTATTCTCTCCGCTTTTCGCATCCTCCTCTCCACTTTCTTCGTTTTTTGCCCTAATCTCCCCTCCCTCCCCTAAAAAATACTTGCAAAATCCCTTTTCATCTCTACTTGTTTTCCTCTTTTTTTGTTTCTTCTCCTCATGATTTCCCTCCGATCTTAGGGTTTCCTTTCAAAGAGTTTCGGATCAGAAGACGAGACGAGATAATGGCGCATAAAGTCGATCAGGAGTACGATTATCTCTTCAAAATCGTTCTGATCGGCGATTCTGGCGTCGGTAAATCGAACATTCTTTCTAGGTTCACGCGCAATGAGTTCTGTTTGGAGTCCAAATCTACAATCGGAGTCGAATTCGCCACTCGGACCCTTCAGGTTCCTCTTTTTCTCTCTCTCTCTCTCTGCATCCAGCCGTTGTCGATCTGGTTCTTATTTTTTACACATTTCTAATAACTTGTAGATTGTCTATTATGCATTTGTTATTGTTGTTGATCTTAGATTTGAATTCCTGTGATCTTGATTCTGTCATCATCATCATCATCTACTCTTATCCGTTTCAGACAATGTAGGGAGGTAGAGTACTACTACCTTTTATGTAACCTATCCTGTCATCCCATGTGGATGGGATTTCATTGGGATCAAAAAATGATATTCAGATCGTTCGAGAGAACTGAAACCTCCTGTTGGATTGTTCAAGAGAATTTTGCAACCTTCTGCCAGATCATTTGAGGGGATCACTTCTCCATGACTTGCACCAAATTATTCCATCTTTCTATAGAATGAATTTCTACTAGTAAGAGATAAAAATAGAAAAATTCAAATGAGATGGATGCGGATTGGATAAATGATAAGGATGGATATATGATGAGGATGAAAAAGGAAATTGTAGATGAAAATCGTTACATTTTTATCTATTCATCTGCATGGACCATCACAATCTATGATATAGTTTATGTAGTATATTTCCAACAGGTATTGTATTTTGATTTCTTTTTCTTCAGTTTTTGCGTTTGTTAGCGGCCTCCTGCCAATGCATTTTCAGGGGATACCAATACCAGATTGAGGAGATTAGGGGCCCATCCATGTATGTCAATCCACAGGCATTTTAGGAAACTCTATCCCTCTGTTTGTAATGTGTCCAAAGATACAAGAGGCCATAACATCTATTCCTGAGGTATCCATGCATACCCCCAATATATATTTATATTTGCATGTTATAGAACGACTAAGAATGTCATTGGACAGGGAATCAGGCCATAAATATTTATGGAATGGAACCAAATTTACATATATTTGCATGCTATAGAACGTCTAAGAATGGTGTTGGACAGGGAATCAGGCCATAAATATTTATGGAATGGAACCAGAGTTTGTGTTTACTCTCATATGAAAGCAGCACTTGCCAGACAAATGTTTTAGCAGATGAAGGTAGGAGGGTCAACCACCCAAATACTATATGTTTTCAACTATGATTTATAATTATTAAACTAGAGGGGATGCACATGAGGTGTATTTCTCAAATTCCGACATAGTCGTAGAAACAGGAAAACTGGGTGAACTTGTTAGCATAAGCGTAGTGTCTGTCTTTTTTTCTCTTATTATCAGGTTGGATGGATACAATACTGTACCTTTCTCCTTCAGTGCCCAGCAATTGGCTTTTGAAAATGAATTTTATGCTGGAACTTGGAACTTGCCTTGCCTGTCTTTGTAAGATGTGTGAAAGCATTAGGATGATGATGTTTTTGGAGGTTTTCATGTTTGATCATTTTCTTTCAACATTGCCGGTGAGACCAAATTATAATTTCATTATTAAGGGCCCTTTTTCATGTTATTATTCCTAATAATTTTAAGACTCCGTATAAGTGGTAAAAAATGAAGAAATAAAGGTGAATATCCAAAAATGACCGATAATACACTTGGATGGAAACTGAATCAAGGGAGATGGGAAATGAATACCCAGCCACCACCCTAGTAACTCGTATCTTAGGAAAGTCAAGGTCTCATCCACATCTCCACCTCATATCCTTCACCCCTCATCTCTTCAATAATACTTCGGTGGAGCTCATTTGGTCATGAATTCCTATGCATCATAAGCAAACAAAAGTTATTTACTTGAAGAAAACCGGATAGGAGTCATTTCTCAAACTAGTTCTTACTTGTGTCTCCTTTAGCAACCATCAGTCTCATAGAAAAGTATATTTTTAAAGTTTCTGTTACATTTCTACAAAAGATCTACGTCTTCTTGAATAATCTGCCTGCAGTTTGTCTGGTTGTTATTCAAACCTGATATCTTCTACCTTTTCTTTATTCAACTATTGACCGTTTGGCCTGTGAAACAGATAGATGGAAAGACTGTCAAGGCTCAGATATGGGATACTGCCGGTCAAGAGAGGTATCGAGCCATTACAAGTGCTTATTACAGAGGTGCTGTGGGTGCACTATTGGTTTATGACATAACAAAGAAGCAGACTTTTGACAACCTCCAGAGGTGGCTACGCGAATTGAGGGACCATGCAGACTCAAACATTGTTATATTGTTGGCAGGAAACAAGGCTGATATGAACCATTTGAGGGCTGTTCCAGAGGAAAATGCTCGTGCCCTTGCTGAGAAGGAGGGGCTGTCTTTCCTTGAGACATCTGCACTGGAAGCGCTCAACGTAGAGAAGGCATTTCAGGATATTCTAATGGACATTTACCACATCATAAGCAAGAAGGCGCTGGCTGCACAAGAGTCAGCAGCCATGGCAGGCCCCCGGCTAGGTACTAGTATTAATGTTGCTAACTCAAGTGGGAATTCGAAGAAGGTTTGTTGCTCCACTTGAGGCCATCCTGGGGAAGACGGCATGTTGTGCAAAGTCACATTCATGCAAAATATGCATTTGAAAGACTTGGAGATTATTTTCTGCTACTTCTGTGAGAGGGTAGAAAAGTTCCATTATCCAGATCTAATCAGGGGAATTTCTGTTGGAGCGAAAGAAAATGGTTAGTTGTAGTGTAGGTTGCTGTTCTCTTCCTTGCAAACTTAAATGGTTTTCATGGCACTGGCTTGCAAGGAATCATGGTATGGCCTTGATAGGGATGGATGAAATGAAGCTTTTTTTTTTTTCTTTGAATGGTGAAATGAAGCATTGTAAGTGCAATTGTTTCTCTTCTCATTTTATTTTGAACTGTTCCCAACTCTTGTGCAATAAGGTTTCTGTTTCATTTTTTACATCGAATTCCCCTGCAGTTCTTTGGATCTAGAGAAAATGTTTTTTTTTTTCTTTTTTAAACTTAATGTTGATTGATTGCGGTGAGTACTTCTCATAATCTACAAGAGCAGCCTTAGCATTTGAAATTGTGATCTACAGAATCAGCAATGCTTGGCATAGACTCGCCACTGCTTGAAGCATTACTATGTAAGCCCCACAAAGTGAATATGCTACTCGCTTTAAATTTTTAAGTAATTTGAAGCTGAATTGGAGTAAAAGAATTTGCATAAAGGGAGAGAAAATGCATGCCAAATAAGTTTTTCTTTATTCATTCTCAGAATGAAACATTTTCAGAATGATTCGAAATAGGCCCTAAGTTGCAAAATTATCCCAAGCCCTGCTTTCAATTATTACCGTTTCACATTGTAGTAATACTTCCTAATGAAATCAAAATCATTGCCTGAACTGTTTAGGACATATAATGTAAGTAGAGAAAATTTCCAAAATAAGACAGACCAGTCTAGTTTTGAGAAGCAAAATTTTTAGTAAGACAGTCCAGAGAGTAATGCTGTTAAAACAGAATTTGTTAAGGAAAGACTTTCCAAATCTGTGTTGTGGTTTCTTCCTGCTCAATTTGTATGGTGTGACATGTCTGATTTTATATGTTCTTTACCTATGATCTCTAATATTTGCGAAAAATTTCTTTGGAATCAGCATTTAATCCAAATGTTACATAACAAGCCTACATTACTTGCCCTTCAGATATGGGCCAAACTAGTCGTAGGTCTTGGATCTTACTGATACTTTCAATATTCTGAAGCCTGTTTTTAAGCTTTGGCAACATGAATTTCATCTTGTGCTCTATAATAGTAGAATATCTACTATGCTTTTAAGCATGATCATGGCAGTCCATATGGCAGGAACACAAAAAACCAGGGTATGCCCTTTGAAATTTCATATGCCTGTGGCATGCCATCGTGTTCTCTAGTTGAATTTACATGGTCTATTCTTGGGGAAATTTTCTCCAATGGGATGTGCGGACATTCCAATAGGTGCCTCTTAACTTGGGGGTTCCCGGACTTTTGACAGGTCCCCCAGCCTATTTGATGATTGGTTTTGGGCTATGATGTCCAAATACGGGATGGATACGGTAGGAACACGCCATGGATATGGCAGGGACACGGATTTTATATATAAAAAGTGAAGTATCAGATACGATACGACGCGATACATTGCTCATTTTGAAGTATCCGTGCATCATAGGTTTTGGAATGTCCACAGTGTTTTGAAAAAAATTTCTCCTATTCTCAAACCTTCATCTGAAATGTTGAGTTTGTGCGCATTGTCAGTCTCCCTTCGATACTCATCTACGGAGTTGGATATGAAATTGATCTTTCCTACACATACATGGCTCGCATCTTCTATCTTCAATGGCCCAGGGTGGGAATGCTTTCCCTTCCCATATTCTGTCAAGAGCGAACATGATCAAGACAAAAGCCATGGACCAGAACAGTTGGATGAACATGAGCTTCTTCCAATTGAGCCACACGCCCGAGTCATTTTAGAATCCTCATTGGGTTTTTGATAATCAAACTAGACCAAGTTACAAGGGACTTTCCACAATTGAAAGGCCTTTAAATCCCGTCAGGAACAGCTCATGAGCTAGATCATTAAATCGCGAGCACAATATTTACTTTGGCTTATGATCGATTGGCCCAATCATACATAAGCTAATAATGTCCGGATACTCTGCAACCTTAAATTGCATCGCAGCTTTTGTAAATTTGGTCCTGCAGTGGGTTTGCAGGGATGTTGCCGTATGTATGTATGTATGTATGTATGTATATATATATATATATATATATATATATATATATATATATATATAGGGAGGTGCTCCTATGAGAGACACTATCACCAAGTTGATGAGAGATGGGTGGGGGCCCTCACTTCCATATCCACTCTCACTAACTTAACCCTCAACTTAAATGTGAGGGCCCTCACCCATCTCTCACCAACTTGGTGAGAGTGTCTCTCACTAGAGCACCTCCCATATATATATATATATATATATATATATCTGTGTGTGTATGTGTATATATATGTGTGTGTATATATATATACACACACACCTTAAATGAGAGATTGTGTAGTGGCCCTCACATCCATATCCAATGCCAACAACTTAAATGCGAGGACCCCCACTCATATTTCAAAAAAAAGTGAGAAATATCTCTCATAGGAACATCTCCCTTATATATATATATATATATATTAGAGAGCATTAGATATTTGCCATCTACAAAAACTTAGATTGATGTAAACATTTTTATTTTATGACTTTTGTAGGGACAATTGTCAAAATCACAATGAATGGAGGTTTTTTTTTTACTCGAGTGGGCCTCAAGAATTGCCACCTATTAAAGAAGAAAAAAGAGATAAAGTCTCAAACTTAATTATTATGAGAATTCTTTTATTGGAGGATTTGGAGCTCTTCAAATGCCGTTTCCAAGTGAAAGGCCAAATTCTCAAATCCAGATGTTAAAATTCCAAATATTTTATAGGCTAAAAGTGACTTTTCACACTGGTATTTAGAATTCTAACATTAGTATTAGAAACTTCTTTTTCCACATCCCTTTATTTCAAAACCAATATGCCCCCATGTGTCAGATTACCAAAATAGACTATCGAGTTGAAGGGGTGGAACTTCACACTAGACCTGCCCACAGAAAATCTGAAGAGCTCTAAATAAATGGGAAATCTTCAAAATTTACTCTTATAAGAGTTCATTCGCTAAAAAAAAAAACGTAAATAATGAATATCCATAAGACTGTGTTAATAAAATCATGCTTTCTGCTTGCTTAGAAGTTTTTTTGAGACCTACGGTCAAGGCAACAAGTCGGTATTGTAATGTAACGCAATGATCACAAAATGGGTCGTAGATGGGCTACATTGTTATCCTTTGTTTTGACTTCGACCACCCGTTTTGCTTGAAGTCGGTGGAAGGTGTTGTTCACCACAAGGACCGTTAGTGGATGGCAGCGCACAATAATAGATAAGAATGAAAGATCTCACTCCTGTTTATTTAGTCAATTGATACAGTGGTCAAATTCTCAATAGGTAAAATCAGGCCAATACTGGATTTAGCTTTTTTAGGCAACACAGCCTTCCACGTATTGAGTCAGTGTCAAATAGTCCTTCCTGGAAATACACGCATGCATGATGTCCATTTTGAGTTGTTTGATTTGTAATGGGTGGGCTCTGAAAATCACTGCAACTTTCATTTTTGAAAAATCAATCTCATTTTATACATAAAAGGAGTTAAGAAAATCTTATCCTAAGATCTCTTAACCATCTTGTGATGGGTTAAAATAAATAAATAAAACCTCAGAGGCAAAGGAATTGTGGAATTACTTTTCCATACTCTGTATTGGGTTGAACTTAGCCGGCGCACATTTCGGAACACACATTTTGGGTATTCATTTATTGTGAAATTCAAACTCGTGAACCATATTAAATTTCCTCCATTAACCAATCCTATCAAAATCAAAAGCATTAGTAGAAGCAGCGAAAATACTTTTGAATATTCAATTTACTAAGGTGTTGTGCAAATAAAAAAAAAATCCTCTTAATGTGATTTCGGTTTTCACAGGAGAGATATAACTGCTCTACTACATCAGTTGTGAGAAACTGAAATTGTCTTTACTAAGGAGAAATAATTCAATCTTCTTTTTCTTTTTGTGAGAAAATAGAGCCCAAGAAAACAGCAAATAGTTTGCAATGGGCTTCATGGAAAATGAGAAAAATAAATTCCTCTTTATCATTGAATCCTCTTGTGCACAAATGCACCATAGCAGATTCTCTTCTTCCAAGTGAGACACCCACTCATTGACATATCAATCATGAATACCACTAGCTGAATGGAGACACCCACTCATTGACATATCAATCATGAATACCACTAGCTGAATGGAGAGAGAGAGAGAGAGAGAGAGAGAGAGAGAGTTCCATATATATTTAAGGAATTCGATGCCAAGAACTTTGAATACTCATCTATTGACACTAGGCCTTCGAACTATAACATCTTTGGTTAGGAAAATGGAAAGAGAATTGCAAGATAAAAGCTCGAACGCTGTTGATGAGGAAAAATGGGTGTATGATTCTTCGCTGGACTATAAAGGAAGAGTTCCTCTCCGGGCTTCAACAGGAGTGTGGAAGGCATCCCCCTTTATCATAGGTGAGGAACCAACAATAACCATTTTTTCTTTCAACTCTCACCAGACCAGTCCACTCTATGTGCATCTTTCTCGATCATTTACTTTCTTCACTTACCAAATAGCAAGTCTACTCTTTGCATATGCATGCCTGTGTTCCATTGATCCAGACCTTACAATCTCGTCCTCTTCATCTTGTGGAGTATTAGAATTTATTTAAAAAGAAAAAAAATGCCGGTGAGATTATCCAAAGAAGCATAAGAGATAGGACTATGGCCAACTCGATCGCAAGATCATTCATAAGACACTACAATTAACATGAAATCACCTTTAACTTTATTAAAGGTCTCTTCGATTTATACAAGAGAAAAAGAATAACTGGGATCGAAATTCAATTAATGTAACCCTTATCTATATATAACCAACTATTCTGATATCTCTAACAACAGAATGTTCATATTATCCCTAACATGGCACAGGGGTGAGATGAGAGCAGGTTATCACATGTCGACCACACATGTAAATGGTGAGACCCGTGGTGATGTAGCGGAAGCGTCTGCGAGAAAGATCCACACGAAAGATTGGAAAGTAACCTTTTATTAGCATGTTGATTCGATTAGGAATACCAGATAATAGGCATCAAACTTCATTAATTCAATAGAATTCGAAAATTGGAAGAAACAAAGGGGAAAACTCCTCTGCAATTTTCATTCAAGATCTATTCTGAAGGCCATAAGATCTATAACCATAAAACGAAAAAGTAACAAAATAACACAAAAATGCTTAAAATATTCAATTTTTCCAAAAAAGGAAAAAATTGAGATAATGATACCACTGAAAAGTATTAATCACAACTAATTCAACGCAAAAAAGACAACTTATTCTGACCCTCCTACTAAAAGTTATTACTGAAACAAATATTACCAAAAATAGAAAAAACGCATTTTTTAAGGCCTAAACAATGGAATTTACCCGAAAAAGGCCGTGCGTCAGCGGTAGACGCCGCTGAGTTGTGTTCATTGGCCCATCTCTATCCAAAATACCATGTAATTTCACAAAAAACGGACACTTCAAAAACTTGCCCCAAAACCGCCAATTTACTTTATTTGACCTTACGTCGGTCCCACCTTTTCATGACATCAAAACCTTTCTACACTGCATCATTCCTTATTTAACCTTACGTCAATCCCACCTTTCTATAAAATCAAAACCTTTCTGCACTGCATCACATGGTCAGTGTCTCGTTCCTTTTAGGTACTACCACTGCCTCAACCATTCAATCTTAAACGCTGGCAGCCTGGCACAGTGGCACCACCATATGTATGTATGAGGTGCATTTCCACGATCGACAAAAATATAAAGGCATGTTTGTGTAGCTCATTTCCGCGGAAAAGGTT
Organism: Umbellularia californica; assembly: GCA_028538565.1. Lineage (NCBI taxonomy): Eukaryota > Viridiplantae > Streptophyta > Magnoliopsida > Laurales > Lauraceae > Umbellularia > Umbellularia californica. The sequence continues at coordinate 85,644,775 of JAPQWN010000004.1, read as the reverse complement.
GTAGTTTTCTGCGGAAAACTTCTTTTTCATGTGTTTGGTGCGGCAGTTTTCCGTGGAAATGTTTTTTCGCCACATCAGCTTTTTCCTTCATAGGCATGGAAATAGACTTTCTAAGGGGGGTATGGGAAGTCCATTTCCACGGAAAACTGACCCTCCAATTTATCTCTCTCACCCTCACTCCACCCGGCCACCCTCTTTCTTCCTCCTCCCCTCCCAACCCCACCCACCCCACACACATACCAACCCACCCACCCAATAGTTTTCACTAAAAAATGGTTTTCACTAAAGAAATCCATAACTGCACCAAACAACATTAGCACTAATTCATCGAGGAAAACCTTTTTGCACCAAACATAAATTCCTAATTTCTTCAGAAAACAATTTCTGAGGAATTTAAAAACCATAGAATTTGCTGACGTGGCAATTTCATATTTCCATGGAAGTTGCCTCTACACAAACGTGCCCTAAAGTAAAGTCCTCAACTTTTCAACTTTCCTTTTTGTCTCCTCGCTGGAAAATAAAGGCCTCAACTTTTACACACCGAATCATGCATCTGCAGATTTTGAACCCGATATCTCACACGGTCACACCACCATCATCATATTTGCGCCTCACTGATGCACATAAAAGCCTATATTATTGAACCCTGTAAGATCTAAAATGGTTTGCAATAGAAATCAACTGCACGGATCTTGATCTATGCATTTAACCATATCAAATCTGAATGTTAACAGTGTACGTACCTTGCTCCATTGTGAGATCTAACATGTTTTGCAAAAAAATCAAACCTACGGATCTTGATCCATCTTGATGATAAGCGGTATGGATTGATCTAAAATTTGTCCCGTTGCGAGATCAACGGCTTTTATAAAATAGGGTTTTTTCTATCTCTCTTGTCACTCACTCCAAAATATGTGATAGTTAATGGTACTTTGCAAAAACTGTGAGTCAACAAAGAGGACCAGAAAACCTTTTTATAAAAATCCTAATAGATTTCTTTCCATCAAATAAATCAATTAACAACTTAGTTTCCTTAATTCCCTCAAAGATTAGTCAAATATGATGCATTGGGCTTTCTTAAAATGAGTCCAAGAAAGATTTATTAAAATCAAATTAAAAGGGAAAGCTTATCAATTGAGGTAGAGTGGGCCCTTCAATTATTAGACATGTGGTCATGAGGACCACTTATGTCTAACAGAACCATGATTAATTGCTCATTACTATGAAAATTTCATTGGATGAACAATCCTAACCACTCGATTGGTGATTATTGAGGAAAATAACACGAATGTTTAAGAGGAAAAACAAAAAAAATAAAGCTACTCTGACCCTTTATTTTCTCATTGAAATCTAGCGTCGATTGGCTAAAAATTGTCCATCAAAGTGAGTTTAGGCCTGGATTAATTAAGTGTAATTAGGGAATAAACAGATCTACTATAGTGCTTTGCTGGGCATTTGGGTACATCCAAACTCACCTCATTTCATCAGCCAAAGAGATACTTTGGAGTAATTTATTTTGGCAAGAGAAGATGTTTAAATTGTTAATTAATGTCTCTTTCTATTTATTTATTTGTCTTTTTTTATATCATGGCAAGCTCTGGAGTTGAGTGAAAGGTTGGGTTTCTTCGCAATAGATAAGAACCTCATCACATACTTCACAAAAATTCTACATCAAGATGTGAAAACGGCAGCAAAGAACGTCAACTACTGGCTTGGAGTTACAACAATGACGCCATTAATGGGAGGGCTTATAGCAGATGCTTACTTGGGGAGATTCTTAACAGTTGTTGTGTCTTCCATCTTCTATCTTATGGTAATCTCACATACTCTAATCAATTACTTGAGAAAATCTCCATAGGAGAAACAAATATAATAACATACATACATATTAGAGGAAACTACCAAAAAAAGGATCCTAAATGACCACTAACTTAAAAAGATGCCACTAGTCAATATTGCACGGAAATGGTTCTATGTGACCACTTTCGTTTTTTTAATTAAAGACTCAAACATGTGACGATATCGTCACTTAATATTCCATTTAAACGTGTGACGATGTCGTTACTTAATTGCCTGAAACCTCATTTCCCCTTCTTCCTCCCATCGTTTTCCCTCTTTCTCTGGCGGTTTCCTTCTGCCTCTCCTCACACTCTCCCATCAAGCACTAATCCATCCATCTTTCTCATAATCCACATCGAATTCCATCCATAATGCGAAACGAATCCCCCTACAGCAATGTGTCCAAGAATGGCCACCTGTGGGACTCAGGATTGCAGCACCAATCCACGACCTTTGGTTCGGTCTAGAAACCCATCTGGTAGGATCTTGTTAAGATCTATGTCCGTTGATGAGCGACATTGCAAGATCCATAGAAAATGGTGACTGCTGCGTTCAAGGCACAATGCCATTTCTTTGAGTTGTCTAGTTGAGAAGTAACCCATGCTTTCGAAGCAAAGGAAGACCACAAATGAGTGGGGCTGTTGGTCGAGCCATTCCATCAATTGGCTTGTCTGGGGTTCTTGAGATTCCTAACCCAGAAAGAGGGGAAAAGGAAACCCCTAGAGAAAAGGGGAAAACAATGGGAGGAAGAAAGAGAAAATGAGGTTTCAGGCGATTAAGCAACGACGTCGTCACACAGTTAAATGGGATATTAAGCAACAACGTCGTCGCACGTTTAAATCTTTAATAAAAAAAAAAAAAACGAAAGTGGTCATAGGGAACCATTCCTTGCAATATTGACTAGTGGCCTCTTTTTCGATTAGTGGCTATCTAGACTCCTTTTTTTGGTAGTTTCCTTTCCATATTGGATGATGATAATCATATGGATGATATATGATGACTAATATTTTCTTTGAAAAAACCATTTGCTTACCACCACTTCCATGGTGGGTAAATTCCCCCCCGGGTTACACCACCACCATGTAGACCAAGTAGTCCCAGTGGGTCATTCCTCGTTGGATCATGGAGGCAATGATTCTACAAAGAGCTGTCTTCATCTGAATAGTACTTGCATATTCGGTGCTTTTTCTTATTTCTTTTCCAAGTGGAAACATTGCCAGAAAACTCCATGCTCATGTTTGTGGTGGAGCCAAACAACCTGCGGATATCCACTTGATACCGACTCAATTGAAATCCAAAACCTAAAGAAGACTAAGGCGCTCACTTCACTTGATGGGCTCTATAGGTCCGAGGCGAGCATTAGGTCTAGTTCACCAAGATCAATGGATAGTAATTATTTTTCCTTGGTTAAAAATGTTATTATTATTTTAGGTTAGTTGGTGGTTTACAATTTGTTTCCTTTTGATCAGATTATACCTCCTTACAAGTCATGAATAAATATTAGTATAGTTGACAAAAAAAAAAAAACCCTTCTGGTTTAATAATACCTTCATATATACAAGTCATGATGATGATGATTGTAGGGGGGTCACCCCCACAGGAGATAGGCGGGGCCCAGAGCCCCGGGCCTATTGTATACACTTCAGGCGATCAAAGGCGCATGGCCCCTAGCCCGGCCCAAGTGGTACCAGGATGTCACCCAACTTGCTCTTAAGGGAGAGGTTGCGGGTTCGAGTCCTGGGGAGGCCCCCTGGTGACGAGCCAGGGACAAATGCATGAATAGTAGCCCAAGTGGTACCAGGATGTCACCCAACTTGCTCTTAAGGGAGAGGTTGCGGGTTCGAGTCCTGGGGAGGCCCCCTAGTGACGAGCCAGGGACAAATGTATGAATAGGGCTAGGGGCCATGCGCCTTCGATCGCCTGAAGTGTATACAATAGGCCAGGGGCTCTGGGCCCCGCCTATCTCCTGTGGGGGCGACCCCCCTACAAAAAGGCCGGCCTTTTAATGCAGGGGGGTCGCCCCCACAGCCAATTGTATACACTTCAGGCGATCGAAGGCGCATGGCCCCTAGCCCTATTCATGCGTTTGTCCCTCGATCCTGCATGGCGGGAGAGGGGGCCTCCCCGGGACTCGAACTCGAAACCTCTCAGTTGAGTGAGGAACCCGGTACCACTTGGGCTACTTTTAATGCAGGGGGGTCGCCCCCACAGCCAATTGTATACACTTCAGGCGATCGAAGGCGCATGGCCCCTAGCCCTATTCATGTGTTTGTCCCTCGATCCCGCATGGCGGGAGAGGGGGCCTCCCCGGGACTCGAACTTGAAACCTCTCGGTTGAGTGAGGAACCCGGTACCACTTGGGCTACTAGCTCAAGTGGTACCAGGAGCCTCACCCCACCGAGAGGTTGCGGGTTCGAGTCCTGGGGAGGCCCCTTGGTGACGAGCCAGGGACAAATGCATGAATAGGGTTAGGGGCCATGCGCCTTCGATCGCCTGAAGTGTATACAATAGGCCCGGGGCTCTGGGCCCCGCCTATCTCATGTGGGGGCGACCCCCCTACAAAAAAGGCCGGCCTTTTTTGTAAGGGGTGAACACCCCCCACAGGAGATAGGCGGGGCCCAGAGCCCCGGGCCTATTGTATACACTTCAGGCGATCGAATGCGCATGGCCCCTAGCCCTATTCATGCATTTGTCCACTAGCCCAAGTGGTACTAGGATTCCCCCCAACTGCCTCTTAAGGGAGAGGTTGCGGGTTCGAATTCTGGGGAGGCCCCCTGGTGACGAGCCAGGGACAAATGCATGAATAGGGTTAGGGGCCATGCGCCTTCGATCGCCTGAAGTGTATACAATAGGCCCGGGGCTCTGGGCCCCGCCTATCTCCTGTGGGGGGTGTTCACCCCTTACAATGATGATGATGATGATGATGATGGGAAAGAAGAATGGTCCACTAAGAAGGTGAGCACCTAGGCCTCCATGGTGTGATTCTTCTTAGGCTAGATCATTCTTCCCCGCTCGAAGAAGAGTTTGTCCTTGATGATGGAGGCAAATAAATTCTGTCATTATGGTTCTTATAACAAAAATCTTCCTTAAAAACTTTCATTGAACAATTTACTTCTTTCTATAAACTTTGTGGAACATCTATCAAATCCGCCCTATGCCATGTAATCGGAATTGATGGTGAGAATGGCACAAATATAGCCTTAGTTAATTGTGTGGGTTTTCAAAGTAGTGGATCTCAATATCTTCATCTTTATCCAATGAAGGAATGGCGTGTTCTATAATCCCTGTCTGACTAGAGATTGTTGAGGTAGGTCTTGTGTATTATCAATATGATCATCTTCATATTGATCAAAGATTCTATCATCAATAACATCTACTGTGTCCACTTATAATCCCATCTAGCATCGACCCTGTACTTGTGTCATTAGTGGGTGGGTCACAACCACCCACTAAAGATTAATGTGGGATTATAAGCACTAAAGATTAATGCTTATCACATGATTATGTAGATAAGCATTAAAGATTAATGTGTACTAGTGTCATTAGTGGGTGGGTCACAACCATAATGTAGATAAGCATTTAAGATTAATGAGGCCATAGACCAGTCGACATAATTTTCATAGTAAGATCGTTCTCAATTAACCAATGTGGGACAACATGACCCTGTTGAGAGAGTGACTTGAAGTAAAGTGCAACGCATGTATCCATAATCTGTGTAGAGAGAATTAATCTAAAAAGAAAACAATTTTTTATAAGATTCCAACTCACCTGGAAGATGAAATCTAGATGGTTATTGAGGTAAATAAAAATAGGACGACATATGCTTGGAATAAAAATAGGCTTGTTGGTCCTAGATGAGGTGCACCCAGGTCCTGGGACTGGACCTCCAAGCTGGTCTTCTTCTTGAGGTGTATTGTCCAACCTCACTCCATAATATGTAAATGATGTCAAAATGTCATACGGCTCCTTAATATTATTACAACGGATCGATGAGAGCATTTGGTATTTTCTAACCATTAAATCTCCTTGTACTAATGATGAAACCCCCATCTTTCTTAGAAAAAAGGGGGTATATTTATCATTTATCAATAGTTAACATGTTTAAATTATAGCTTCAAATGCTTTCAGCATAAATCAAATGATCACTCTAGTAACATTCTTACTTAACCTAGAAAGAAGTATGTTTTCTTCTTCGATTTTTTGGCATGCACTACAAAAAAAAGTGACTTTTAATGGGCGGGGGGGTCGGCGGATTCCGCCCCCACCATCGGGTTTTTTCTGCTGCTAAAAGTCCACTAAATGTAATTTTTAGTAGTAGACATTTTTTCCCTGCACTAAAACTGCAGGAAAAGCGTAGGTGGTGTCTAAACTCTAGAGGCAAAAAAACACTTTAAAAAAAAAATTTGCCGCCAAAAGTGACGTTTAGCGACGGTAAAAACCCACCACTAAAGCGAATTTTTCCATAGCTAAAAATCACGGTTTTTTTTTTTCACTGCATCTCACCAAATCATTATCATCATCATCAAATTATCCCGACTATGTTGGGTTAGGTACATGAAGTCTATTTCACTTCTCAAAATTCATGCTGTAGTTGTAGCAAAAGTTTTATGTTCGCTGTTAATCTACCTGACCCTCTTCATATTAAAACAAATTTAGCAACTGAAATTAACACTCTTTAGTGGTGGGATATTGTGAACAGGCCCTGATCCTTTTGATAATGTCTCAGTTCGTCCATAGCCTAAAACCGTATCACACAGAACTCCATACAGCAGTCTTTTTCACTGCGATTTACATGATCTCCATAGCTACCGGAGGCCATAAACCATCACTAGAGAGCTTTGGAGCTGACCAATTTCACGATGACCACCCAGAAGAGAGGAAACAAAAGATGTCCTACTTCAACTTATGGAGTTTATCACTTTGCGGTGGCCTCCTGCTAGGAGTCACTGTAGTGGTATATGTGCAAGACAATGTGAGCTGGGGTATTGCAGTTGTAATCCTCACTTCAGCCATGGCCATCACCACACTAGTTTTCTTAATGGGAAGGCCGTTTTACAGATATAGAGCACCAGAAGGAAGCCCATTAATACCCATGTTGCAGGTTTTGGTTGCAGCCTTGGCCAAGAGAAATCTTCCTTATCCTTCTGATTCATCTCAACTGTATGAGGTCCCCAAATCACAGAAAGGCAACAAGAGGCTTCTACAACATACAAGAAAGCTAAGGTACACACATAAGTGGGTCTTGATGTGGCCCCAGCCCAGGTTGAGTTTAGAATAACTGGGATCAGAGTCGAGCGGCTTGGATTTTAGGGTCGATAAATAAATAGGTGTACTGTTGTCCCAGGTGCCAATCTGGTATGAGATGGTCCGATGAACGATCACCCGGTCGGCTGGTCCTACCTGGGATGATAACGGTCATGGCGGAGATGGGGATGGAAAATTCTCAAAGAAACATATGGGAGTGCAAAATGTCAAGAGCATTACCCTAACCCATTGATCTATAGCCCTCACATTTAAGGGTTTTGGGAGACATCAATTTTTTATTTTTTGGGATTCCAATCCAATGGTGAGTAACAAATTTGGACTTGTCTCAATTCATAAATGAGTAGTGTGTGTGATAAACTTGATTAGAGGTGGGCGAAGGTGAGTCCATCACACTAGATGATCATGAACCCTGTCATCGCAAGCTGGGCCCATCCACCACTTTTATCAAAACCTAGAATTTTCGCTAAAATGATACAATTAAAGTCCACAATTTTCTTAGAATAGAGTCTATGAAGATAGTGAAATAAATTCATAATGTTATTAAAGATGAAAGATGCTTATATTGCTTAAACTTTTATTTACTAAAATAGTAAAGACACATAACTAGACACTTTAATCACATAAAAAATGCATACGTGACCAAAATAATATATGAATTGAAATTCATCGAAAAATGGAAAAATTCAGAACTTCCTCAAAATGGTAAGTTTGATTAAGAACTGAGGTTTGGTGCCAACATGATGGAACCTCGTGTTGCCAAAATAGAAAATTGGACCAAATTAAGTACTTTTTGGAGCTTTCCAATAATACATCATAATAGCAATATAATCGAACTGAAAGTTTTTTTCTCTTTGAAAATAACAGTGCATGTAGGGTCCACTGCTTCAACTTCTTTGGATCTTGACTTTCCATAAAGCCATTTGGGACTTGTTCTATGCATCATGTTCTCAAATAGCCCAATGTTCAAAATGTTGAGGAAACCGGCCCTAATATGACATAATGTTTTTAAAATAGACCTTTTTGGCTAATTTTCCACACAACCTGCCACTTTTGATCATCTCTTATAATTAGTTTCTAGATTTCACATTAATGGCAGCCTTCGGTGTTTCAATGCACCATTATACTAGAGAACTGAATAAATCACATAGAATAAGTAGCTCTAAACCTACAAACCCTAGTTGCCTGAGGAAAACATAGAGCAAAAAACTCAGGTTCACTAAACCATGGAGACTTTGGCAACCAATTGAAATCACAATAGGATGAAAATTCTGTTTGATGGTTTAAAAGCAGACTAAGATCTCATGCTATAAGGTCTTTCTAGAAAACAACATAAAATAAAAGCTAAACTAACAAAGGAGGAGTCTCTTTCTGTTGATTAACATGTACTGAGGGGTCTACTTTACATGGTTCCTACAATTTAAGTTTTTAATTTGCTCAAACTAGCTTGCTAAGGATTATGTTATCTATCCAGTCGCTTGACATATATCCTCAATGAGACATTTTCCCTTATTCTAGCTGTGGCTAGCCTATTGAAGAAGAAAAAACACTAATCATTATGTTAATCAGTTCCTTGCACATGGGTTGAATGCAGGTTTTTGGACAAAGCTGCTATTGTTGAAACCTATAAAGAGAATAGCATCCCATCAACTGAGAAGCCAATTAATCCATGGAGATTAACAACGGTGACTGAAGTGGAATCAATGAAGCTTCTAATCAACATGGTTCCCATATGGCTGAGCTCCTTGATGTTCGGCGTCTGCATGGCTCAGACCTCCACCTTCTTCATCAAACAAGGCAGCATCATGAACCGTAAGCTAGCTCATAATTTCAAAATCCCCCCGGCCTCCATGTCGGCTCTCAATGCCGCTGCGGTGTTAATAACCATACTCATCTATGATAGAATACTAGTCCCCCTATTGCAAAGAGTCACACGCAACGAGAGGGGCATCAGCATCCTCCAAAGAGTAGGATTTGGCATGGTGCTATCTGTGTTAGCTATTGCGACTGCAGCAATCGTGGAAAGAAAAATGCTAGGCACTGTAGAGAAAGAGGTTGTGGATGCAACTCCGATGAGTGTCTTTTGGTTAGCCCCACAATACATGATTTTTGGTGTTGCAGATGCGTTTACTTTGGTGGGATTGCAGGAATACTTCTATGATCAAGTGCCTGATGCCATGAGGAGCCTAGGAATAGCATTCTACCTAAGTGTCTTAGGAGCCTCCAATTTCCTCAGCAGCCTTTTGATTTTTGTGGTCGACCATGTGACCCAGAAAAGAGGGAGAAGTGGCTGGTTTGCCAAGGACTTGAACAAGAGTCGTTTGGACTGCTTCTACTGGTTGCTAACAGTCTTGAGTGGGATAAATTTTTGTGTATTTGTGCTCTTGGCTACAAGATATTCCTATAAGAACTTTGAGAAAAGGATGGGCGCCACTGCTGATTCATGTGAGGGTGATGATTTGGAGTTGAAAATTTGAGGTCACCTTGTAATGTAGTACCATTAGCTTCTACTAGAAGGGTATGAACCACCACATTATAATGGCGGTGTGTTAGATTAATTTGGAATCCATGGACAGGAGTACAGCTGGTTCATTTGGTTGCTTTTTGGAATTCTAAAAGATAGATATTTATGAAATCTTCATGTCCATGAATTTTTAGTACTTCGATCTATCCTGATAATCCTCCTGTCGATTGATGCATGAACACCAGTGCTGAAACACAACACCATTTCATGAAGAGAAATGAGCCCACTGCCCAATATTCAAGGCCTAAGTTGGGTTATCTTGTTGTAGAGACCCACATTCAACTGCCCATGTGCACCCCAAAAATCGTTGGATCCTTTTGTCTTTATGTTAATTTCCTATTGTCACTCAAGGGCCAGGCCAAGGCCAGTACAAACCAGGGCTCCAGTGGGCTGGATTTGGGCGGTGTTTTCAAGGCTGTTGGCTGGGCTATCCTGCTTATAATCCTGAGACCTACATAGATTGAGCTTGGGCCTTTTGTTTGCTTAAAACCGTGACTACTCCAAGATATTTAGTACGATAGTGCATAAGTATTTGCAAATCGTGTCTCCGCAAGATGAGTTTAAGCCCATGCGGGATCTGGGCAATAAACATCAGGCCCGATGACAACACAGGATGAGCTTGTACAAGCTTAAATTGGCTGACCCGGCCCATGAACTCTGCCATTCAGTGTATCCAGATGCTTCCCAAGAGAATCACAAACAGTGGCACTTCTGTGATTTTTAATGGTTGAGAAAGGTACAATTTGTGCTGATGTGGATTTTTTTTTTTTTTTTTGGGAAGCAGAGCTTCTTTTTATTTATTCTTTATTTTTATTTTATGCATGGCACAGAGGATTAGGACTCATTGATTGAAGTAATACTAGGACATCCATCATCTCATAATGAATTGATTAGAAGATAGTACGAAGGAGGGGCCTCATAAAGATCTACATGGGACCCCCTCCACTCATGTTACACACCAAGAAGTACTGGGTCCGGATCACCTATCGCAGATATTACACTTTCACCGTGAGTGGACCAATTACGGTCCACCATCTCACCCAAAATTTTAGGTGATTTCCTTTCAGCTGATCTAAATTTTTTGGATGATGTGGCGGACCGTTATTGGTCAACTCACTGTGAAAGTGTAACAACATCAATCGATAGGTGATCCGAACTCAGAAGTACTTTACAAATAGAAAAGTTTCCAACCAATGTTTCAATGAAACAAGAAGTACTGTTTTCGTGGTCTTAATTTAATTTCTACTCAAGTGCCCAAATCCTTTCTAAACAATAACGATATGTGCAACATTGTACACAGCACCGTCACAGTTTGAGATCACGTTTCCTCTTTTCCTGACGTTTGTGTTAGTGAAGATCGAGGCACTCTTGGATAGCTAGCATATGCTAAAATAGAAAATCTGCAAATGGCTTTCTTACACTATCAGAATTTATTTCAGTAGATTCGCAAAAAACTGCACTGTTTTTATCATATAAGAAAAACTGACACCCAAAGATAAAGGCTTCTTGGCGAAACAATATCTCGCTTTTGAACGCGCTCACACGAACAGTTCCCCCAAACACATGGATATGCTAGTCATTTGCAAATAAAACAAAAATGTGGTGGCCCACCTCCTGCAGAATAAAGTGAGATGATGATCGGGTGGAGAAAGTTATCATCAAGAATCTTATTATAAAACTCCCACTTGCCAGTTTCGGTGGTGCTTTGCTTTGGTCTTTGAATCTTGATTTTCCTCATCTTCTTCTGCTCTTATCCTAGTAATGACTATGATGACTTATGTTCAAGCACATGGACGTCTTGTTTTTTGGTGTTTAGGGAACAGCCTCTTTCATGGAAGATTTGGGGAGATTTAATACAATATTCCAACTCAAGTTTCTTTTCTTGTCCACTTTTGCCATTCAGCATTCATAGAATCAACTCAAAAGGATGTCAATCCACTGGTAGCTCAATGGTGAGACACCTCCCCCACATAAACAATCAAGGAGTAAACCTTGATTGTAAGGCTAATAGTTAAGGGACTTGGATCGGATGTTTGGGTGCATTTCTAAATACTTACCAGAGCAAAAGGGAAAGGGGTAAAGAGGAGAAGGAAGAGATAATTCTTGACCTCCGTCCAGAGATCCATTGTTCTTGTATCAAATAATTGTGAGATCAATGTCAAATTGGATCTGGTGTTAATTCACATGTAATAAGCACGTGAAAGGGATTGGATTGATGTGAGTCCCACATATGAAGATTGGAAAGAAAATTGGAAAGGATGTATATATGAATAAAGATGGCATTTTTTTAAGAACTTGTCTTTATTATTTCTGAGATGCATGCATGTGTGATAGAAAAATGCCACACAAAAGGAAAAACAAAATAGAAAAGTGCTGGTAGTGCACGGTTCTTACCCCTCGACCTCCATCTGGTGATAAAGACCACTCATCCAATAGGACACACACCGTAGTTTGCGGTGAATATCGGACAACATGTAACTAAAATCCTAAATCAATTGCATATTTAGGACATGTTTCATTACTAGAATTTATGTCCAGAGAATTTAAAAGTTCTCAAATAAGGTCGTGTTCCTGAATGTTCCATTCTACTTGAGCATTTAAAAATTTCATTAAAAACCAAAGAGGCTAGAATTCCTAAATTCTCAAAGGTCATTGAGACCTTATAGATGGTTGGAATTCTGAAATGCTCAGTGAAAAACCATGGCATATACAAATGTCAAGGACAAGATGTCACATCAAATCCAAAAATCTCCAACATGGCAAATTCCTGTAAAAAAAATTTCTAATAAAAAAACAGCCCCTTAACGTGCCCATGGGTCCTATCCACAGAAGAACCTTTTGACAAGCAGTTTCCATCACACTGCCTCTCTTCATATCTAATTAAATGGTAAAACCACCAATGATTTATTGGGTCATTCGTTATAAAAGAGACTAAAAATCATTGGTCAACCAGAGAAGAAAAGAGCCAACAACAAAGGTAGGTGGAATTCTAGTACCAAGGACTAAAGGCAACCATGAACTAGCTTAGACTGGTTGATCCTCCTGACTATGATTATGGTTTGGAGGTGGAATGTGGAACAGTGGAGCACATGGCCTTATCTTTTGAGAGGCTGGTCATTAATTACAATCGAAATCTCCTTATCATTGATATCACATCACAGGTTCCTCTTAGTAACTCGACTCTTTAGGGATGATAGTCATGGTCCACTCAGCTCTCTTTTCAGATTTCAATTGGTCGACCCAACTCAAGAGTTTGGATCCCCTCACGCCCGAGCATCACAAATAAGAGTGTCAGGATTGCAATCAAAACACCCCACCCCGTGTCAGTCAGAATGTGCTTGTCAATTTAGTGGAAAAGGGCAATTTTTTTCATCATGAGTTCAAGGCGCATGCAGAAGGATCGGCCGTATGTTTCCTCTAATAATAGTCCCTTTACTTGATCATAATTCATTAAGAATTTATTTTAAGAAGTCTTAACTCTAATCATCACAACCCCTAGCTTGTTCGAAGCTTCATCTGTTTAGGGCATTTTTGTTTGCATTATATACTAGTATTTGAATGCATGCATATATAGGAATCCATGCCATGGGTATTACAAAATGTTGAATAACCAAATGTCAATGTGTGAAAATAACCATCAAATAACGTCTCCAATAATGGATATAGAATTAAAGAGAGAAGAAAAATCAATCATTCAATGGAACTCATTTGACCATAAATTCGGATGTATTTATATCATATTCTCCATTTTATTAGTCATTTCTATCATGCAGTCTATAGTAATCTATAACTATCTATTAGTCAAGCCTTACTAAATCCTTTTTAATTTTTTTCTTATTGGGGAATCAATTTTGATTAAAAAAGAAGGAACATAAAATCAATACACATCAGGAAAACACCAGCATACCAAATGAATACTGATCCTACATGCACTGATACTTCTTCTAAATGGACCTATGGGCCCACTTGCACTCAACATGGGTCATTTTGGGTTGAAATTAAAGCTATGGAAAAAAAAAGGCTTATTACCATGTACAACCTACCATAATAGACACAATGCCTTGTTAAAATTGTCATAGTCGCGATGATTAAAAGCCAAAGCAGTTGTTTATCTCTCTGTAACTTTTCCAAATTGAGTAAGTGGCAAGTCTTTGTCAAAGTGAATTATTCTAAGACGTTGAACAGGAAATGATAAAAAGATGAGAGATTAGGACATTGATACATTCATGCATCTTATACCGTTTTTATTATTGAAACATAGGTATCTCAGAAAAGTGACTTTTAGGGAATGGACAAATGTGAAGGAAATGACATGAATCTTTAAACAAACCACTTGAGAGGACAAAAAAAAAATAACATGGATGGTTTTCTTTTTCAGGTCTCATAATAACATCCAGCGAACAATGCTGAAAACGTACGAGGATCTAATGCTATTGTTTTTCTTTACTTCTCTTCCCCTCTTCATATCTCAGAGAGAGAACCTGTAACTAAAAAGATGGTATACAGCTAGAGAAGTGCTTGTAAGGAAAATGTCAAAAGCTGGAAAGGACATGTGGCATGGGAATCAGGATTTTGCAAGACAGGACGTTTAATGATGAGACATTTTTTCTGTAGCGCTCTTCACCTGCAGTGCAGAGAGTGGTGAAAATGAAATTCAAAAAACACCACCACTGTAGCCGTTTTGGTAGAATTGCGGATGTTTGGAAAGTATTGTTCATGTATCAAGTGGATTCGACTCTGGACTTTCTTTCTAGGGCTGGGATCCAACCCACACTAGTGGAGTAGCCCTCAAGAGAGGTACAAGGGAGACCTCGGATGCGGAAAGAGACCTAAAGTGATGTAAGACAACAAGGGAAGGTGGATCAATTCCTGAACAATCAGGTGATAATTGATGTTTCTAACAACTAGGATAAGATGACATTCTCAATTCAACATTGTACTTGATTTTCGGTTAATCCAATTGAAAGTTTTATGCTTACTTAAAAAAAGAAAAGAAAACATCTTTTTATTCATTTTGCTCCTTTTGCTTTTTGGCCTTGTTACTTGACTAGAATTCAAAGGATTCATGTATTAAGAATTTGTAAACTCTCGAAAAAGTTGTCTCTTGGGATAGAATTCATGTATTCTCCTCTTGGATGAAAGATTTACAAATGCCAAATAGAGTGGAATTCAAAAATTCCGAAAAGTCATTTGTAATTTAAAATTCTAATAAAGAAATATGATATTTATAAATGTCATAGGGATAAGTCATCACATTATGCCTAAGAATTCCCAATATCACAAATTCATGTTTGCCATTACAGTAAAAGAACTAGCACATAAAAGAATAAAGGTCGAATGAGCTTTACCTAATGGATTATTAAAGAGGTAAGGGGTATGAGATATAAGATAATGATGTAGATGCAACCCCTACTTTCCCACCTCCACTCTATTCATTTTTCATTGGAGGGGAGGTAATGTGAGGATCATTTCTGAGAATTTACATTTGTTTCTTCAAATTCAGGCTTTTTGGAAATAAGGTATTGCAACTCTTAAGTATTTTTTAATTTTTTTGGTAAGTTGGACTACTAGTCAATGGTGATACTTTGGACTCGACGATCTAAAGATTAATCTCTGAACATGAGTTTGGTATTAAGGTGCCAACACCATTCAACGAGAAATGCGTTGGCACTCCTATGCATTCACTAACATGAAACAAGCATCCTCAATGATCACAGTGCTTAGAGGCCAACACATGAATTAATCGGAGCATACTTATTGTTTGATTCAACTTATTAGCATCGCATGTACTGCATTCATACAGGGACACAAGTCCAATTTTTACTTTAATCAAAGTACCATGTGCTTCTAAATTGAGATCATGGGCAAAAAATTTTTTATTAGAATTCAAAATGCCCTCTTCAATGACCGCTTTAGAAAATCCTTTTGTTGGTCATTTAACAATTCATGTTTCTTTAGAAAAATAATAGAAAACTCAACAAAATGATGTAATCATAATCGCTGATATACGTTGTTGTGACGTTGACTAACGGTTAGAGTTTTTGGTATTTCTTATTATTTATATGGTATCAGATTTTATTCATGTTGTTTTTGTATAACTCACGTGGTATGTCCATTTATAAAATGTATTGGATCTGCACGTGAGGGAGAGTATTGGGAAGCCTTGCATCCTATATAGCCAAAGTAATGAATTTGAGAGGATTTTGTTATTAAATTTCTTTAACTAATCATTGCTACCGAAACCATAAGCATCCTATATAGCCAAAGTAATCAGTTTGAGAGGACTTTGTTATTAAATTTCTTTAGCTAATGTTGCTACCAAAACCTTAAGGTTTTAGTACAGTGGAAATACTTTTCAATATTCCCCTTTGGGTGGGCCCACTCCTTAATACTCCCCTTAGGTGGAACCTGGTCGGCGCACTTTTGACGACGCACATATTTTTCGCCGAGACCTCGTTCGTCGTTCTTCATGGGATTTGAATTTACGACCGATTAACTCTGATACTATAAATTTCTTTAATTAACTATTGCTATCAAAACCTTAAAGGCGTTAGTAGCGGCAGTGGAAATGCTTTTCAATTTTTTCCTCCGGTGGTTCTCAATATTTATATACCGGTTTGGCCTTCCACCCATGACAACTTTTGGATATAAACACGGTATCTAATATGGTACTTTTATCATTGGGTAAAAAAGCATTTTATCATCTTTCGATACTTTTCTATTATTCATCCCGAATCTTACGGCAGTGATGAATCACCATCATCATTGAAATTATTTGATGGCAGCAGTCACTTTCTTGTGGTCAGATTATCCAAAGCTTACAAAATGGGGTCCCATTGAAACATGCTTGATATCCACGCATCGTCATCTGACGGCTCAGATTATTAGCTCAATTTGCATACTGGATGATGATTTTGAGCTTCTTTAACGTGGGCCTCACTGATTTTGTCCAATGAGCTATGAGAAACTTGGAGTCCTGCTCCTCATATGCAAATGCAACCATGCATCTACACGTGAAACCCTTTCTCTCCCTCTCTCTCTCTTTTTTTTTTTACCGCAATTGATATGGCATGGAGTCGTTCTGCTTTCCCCCAAAGCTCGAAGAAATTCGCAACTTCAAGGAAGATTTTCAAATTTATTCTCTCTCTGTTACAAAAATCTCCTCCTTTTCTTTTTCTGGGAGTAAAAGGAGGGGGAAGAAATGTTTTCCGTTTAAAATACTACCACCAGAGTCCAGAGTCCAGAGTCCAGAGATGACGCGTCTACAGTCCTTGCTTTTCTTCTCTCTTTCTTTATTACTTTCTTAATTTCTCTCTCTCTCTTTCTTTCTCTTTCTCGTGATTAAAACGTTATAGGTGGCGTGCAACTAGTGAGCACGTAAATTCGGCGTTCACTTGTTCAATCTGCAGGCCCTGAGGCCTGAGCCCTTGAATTGAAATTACAATCATTAATGAAGAGGATCGTGTTGGTAAGACGAGATCTTGGAGTGTGTATGTTCATTCAATTGATCATGATGTGGGGCCCCAATTGAACGATCCTGATGGATTTTCATGACGTGGCCCCGCCATTGGGACGGATTCTCGTCAATCAAGGAAACGTTCAAAACGATGAAGGAAGAAGGAAAAGGAAAAGCAACGCTCCATTGCATATGGGCCCGGGGGATCTTTTCTTTGCCTTTTTGTATAGTGTAATGGAATATTGATAAAAAAACTGACGAAACTTGCTTTTTTTTTCTTTCTTTCTTTCTATCTTTCCCTGTTATACGGTTTCCAAGCGATCGAACTTGCTTTAGTTGGGAAAGATTGACGGCTATTTCGGGCGCTCTCCCACGCAAAAGATCTGACGGTCGAGACGACGTCACGTGACGAGCGTACGTACAGGGACAGCAGCACCACGCTCCGACTCTCCACGTGAGAGTCAGCAGAGTTCAATAGTTACAGGAAGATGAAGCACAGACGGGAGTTATTATTCATGAGAGGAAATCAGAGCAAAGCAAGATTGGATATATAACAATAACAGTCACTCTCTCTCTCTCTCTCTCTCTCTCTCTCTCATCTCGGATATATAACAATAACAGTCACTCTCTCTCTCTCTCTCTCTCTCTCATCTCAACAAATTACTAGTGGGCCCCTGGGACTCTCTCTCTCATCTCAACAAATTACTAGTGGGCCCCTGGGACTCTCTCTCTCATTTCAACAAATTTACTAGTGGGCCTGTGGGACCCGCATAATTCGTTTGTACAAATATCTAATGTAAAATATTAAATATAAGTTTCAAATTACATATCATTCATTATTTTTAAATTACTAACTTCAAATCTCATGTATAATTATTTATAAATAAACATTAATTGTTTAAAATTAGAGGTCCCAATTAAATGGTTTAAAATGCAAATAACTTATTAAAATGACAGTGGGTCTCCCCAATCTCTAATTCGTTCCTTTGTACGAAATGACTTGGAAGAGTCTATGGTCAATTCAGAGAGTCTTCCAACTATATATTATATAGCATTGATGGACCCTACCCCAAAAACAATTTTAGAAAACCCCTTTTAGGTTTTTACATTTAGCCTCTCAAATTTTTTTTAAAAGAACCTTTTTATATTTTTCAAAACAACATGCATTTTTTTAACATGCGTGACCCTTTCAAGAGTCTCTTTCAACGTAATGGGCCCTAGTAAAGAATTCTTAGGTCCACTGTTGTAGATGAACTTGGGTGAAGGAGGGGGCGTGTGAGTTTCCAAGTATTTGTGAGAGAAAGAATAACAAATCAAATCAAACTAAAACTAGGAGTAAGATCAATCCAAACCCTATATTATTATGTTAAATTTAGGTTCGGTCACCAGGTCAGGCGAAGAATAGCCACCACTAACTTCTCCATTTAATGGCACAAGTTTTCTGGTGTGCTATTGAATTAGTTGCTTGACCTAGAAATGGATGAGAATGGACCAATTGTACGAGCGAGGAGACAAGGTGGAAATTGGATTGTATGCAAAATTGTAGAGAGTGGGAGAAATGTCAATGAGCTCTTACACCGGGTTGGGCTAAACCATCGTGCCAATACTCGTGAACCAGGTAGGTGTCTTGTTTTAAGAGAATAATGGTGGAGGTTGACATGTCCAATCATGATCTTGTTCAAATTTCAAATTAGGTGAGAACTTGTATTCTTCTCTCCTGAAAATCTTATTTATTAGCTAATAAAGTCATTAAGAAGGTCTAATTAGATTTTCGGTTTGGGAGTTGGGACCCAAGAATGACACGCAGTCAATATCACCACATATTTACAATGCACCAAGTCGCAATTTCGCACTAGATTACACCCCCATGCCATTTATAGCGACCATAAGACAGCACACAAGTCTAATCCACTTTCCATTAGCCGACTTAAAGAAAAAATCACAATGATCATATGGTTCTCGGTGGGAGAAAATCAAGAACTGAGCTTAATAGTAGTATGTTTTGTTTTTGGCTAATGATTCATCCACTTGGAGCGACAGTGGTCGAGTATCAATAGAGTATTTGTGATATGAACAGGGTTTAAAATAACGGCCGTTACCGTTACATATCGGCCGTTATGTAACGGTAACGGCCGTTAACGTGCCGATATTTGGTATATAACGGTCCCGATACGATAGCAGGGAAAATATCGCCAAAATATCGGCCTGTAACGGCCGTTATATTCAATATAACGGCCGTTATAACGTTACGGCCGTTTACGGCCGTTATATCCAATATAACGGCCGTTATATTGCTGACGCTGTTTTTTTTTTAAAAACACGTTCTGCTGTGTTTTTTCTTCACTGTGCTGAGTGTGGTTTCCTTCTTCTTTCTCACTTTTCATTCTTCTTCTTCATGAGAGCTTCCTAAGCATACTTGAGGGCTTTTACAACTTCTAATGCATGGAAAAGCTTAAATCTTAGCTACTTTTGAGTGGATTTGTATGTGGGGAAAGCTAATCAAACTCAAGGGACCTCTTTGGTAAGCTTATTTTTTTATTTTTTGGAGTTCTTTTCAAGATTCAACATCAAAATAACTTAGAGATGGTTGAAATGTGTTAGATCTATACTTTTAGAGCAAAAAAATTCAAGTTTTAACACTTTTTGTAATATTTATTATTTTTTTATTATTTTAGTCCGAATTATTTTAGGTTTTTTTTTTTTTTAAAAGATTGTGTAATACACTAATACATGGACCAAAGGCTTTATATTGAGTTAGATATGATGTTACTCACTAATTTTTCCCTAGATCTAGTGTTTTAAGGTGTAGATCTAGATTTTTTTTATTTCAAAAATTTGGGGCTTTTCTTGATATCATTTACATTTTTTCAAATTAGTGTTCAAATGCATTAATAATGTGTTAGTTTAAAATAGATCTACACTTTTGAAACAAAAAAGTGTGAGTATTAGCACTTTTTGTAGTATTTTTTATTTCTTCATTATTTAAATCCGAATTATTATAGGTTTTTTTCTTTAAAAAAGATTGTGTAATACACTAATACATGAACCAAACTACCAAAGGCTTTATATTGAGTTAGATACTTAGATATGATATTACTCACTAGTTTTTCCCTAGATCTAGTGTTTTAAGGTGATAATATCGAGCCAGGCCGCCACTCGTTCTGGCATTACCGCATTAGGCACATGCACTAACTCTATTAGTATTTATTACTTGCTTGTAGACTTTAAATGCTTAACACTATTAGTTTGTTCAAAATTATGGTTGCATTATGTCAATCTTATGATATTTCAGCTTATTTTAGTATATAAATCGATACAACAGTGATACAGGATATTATAACTTGAGGGGACCGTTATTTTGCTTTAAAGTGTGCACTAATGGAAAAAAAAACATTATTTTCTATCATTTTATAATATTCTGGATTTTTTGGATAATTTTTCGGATTTTTTTGGGGTCAAATAAAAATTCGCTCTGCAATGGGCCGCGATGACCCCGAACCGCGACGCGATGACCGCGAACCGCGATAACCGCGAGCCGCGATGCGATGACCGCGAACCGCGATTTTAAACCCTGGATATGAATGACCTTGAGTCTACATCCCCTGTTTCGTCGAAACAGTGAAACTAATCCACATTTTATTAAAAAAAAAAACAAATTCACATTTGCCACCTATATAAAGTCCCTAATTTCATATATCATTGCACAAAACACAAAATAAGAAAAGAATCATTTTATATAGGTGGCAAGTGTAGATTGGTTGAAATAGTGTTTTCCTTTTTCGTTGAAACAAGAAATCCGGATTCCCTCCTCTTAAATCAAAATTCTTAGGATAGAATACATCTTTCACTTTAAAAGGACGTGTTTGTTTGCATATAATATATAGAAATTTAATATACAAAATTAATATTTAAATTAGTTGCTATTAAAAAGACGAGGGAAGAAGGACATGAGGTGGGGATTAAAGGAAATAAGATAGGTTAATAACTTTCCATGGGACTTGATTTAATAGGGGGATGGGATGTATAGATGGGACATGAGGTAACAACTATGTATTCATTTTCCATTTCTCCTTTATTTATTTTTCAATAGGCGAGAAGTTATTTAATGGACCATTTTTTAGATTTTCACCTTAATTTAATTGTTCATTTTCAACCACTTACCACTCATACGGACATTGAATCCCAGGAATTCAATCACGCTACACAAATTGGCCATGAAAGTGCATACGTCCTTTGTACTAATATATAGTTAAAAGTTTTTTTTTTTTACTTAGCGGACACACCATGGAAATGATCATCTTTATGACATATGGTCAACTTCATGTTGGTGGTAAAGTGCTACAAAAGATTTGGACGGAAAGCAATTCCTTTGATGGTGTCCTAATTATAGTTTTTCGATAAAGTTAAATGGATAGCCACTTCGCTTGATCGATCTAAGGGTTAATAAAACTCAGGTGGTTATCACTTATTGATTGATGAGGAGGCAGTGAGTGTCAAGGGTTTAGACTTTAGATTGATGATGAAGGTGGCTCAATTGGCCCACACACAGGTCATTCAATGCTCGGTTCCAAATCCCATATGCATGTTTCGGATTCGGATCAATATTCTCCATGATTAAAAATATAGGTTTGTGAGCCATTACATTTTGAGTCGGAGACTTTCAATACTCGGATAATTGAATGCCCATTTGCAGCCCTAATACTTGCACATCCCACACTAGAACAAAAGTCCCTAGTCACAAACATGGATAATGTAGTTAAAACAGCAAAGCATCATTTTAATTAAAACATGAGATGCGTTGATATCCATCTTAGATATAACTGTGTGAATGATTATTTCATGATATTTCCGAAAGTGGCATCAATTTGTGACCATATTGAAATTGCATTTTCAAATATTCTTAAATAAATATGAATTTATCTTTTTGGCTTCTATTTTAATTATTTTTCTTTTTGCAAGAAATCGTTGGATTGCATCTCTAAAATGGCACAAAACTCAAAATCTTTACATCTTTCGTATGCCAAAACTTATGGGCTATTTGGTCGGTGGCATTTCTGACTAAAAATCGGATATATTGAGAATCTCTAATGGTGTTTGACAATATCCTTGGAGCGTTCCGAATGATCTATTTGATTTATAGAATTCTCAAAGTTTAGCCTACATGAAAATTGGCTTTATATAGTCTTCTTTTGAGTTCTGTAATAAGTTAAAGCAAGGCAAGCATTTGGAGTTCCACAGGAAGGGACATCATTGGGAAAATTTGGGATTTTCTCATATAAAAATCCTCAACCAAACAAGACCAGTAGAAATGAGAATTTTACAATGAAAAGACATTTGTGCAATTTGTTATTCTCTGTCACAGCTTGTTCACAGTTTTTTGTCGCTGTCATCATCATCGTTACTTTTATAACCCTCACCATCACCATTGAATGTTCACGCACTCTAATTTTACACCCTTTTTCAAGTAAGTAAATACAAGTAATTCACTAATTATTTTGGGACTAAATTAGAGGGATTTTGATCGCTCGAGATGTGCTAAAATTTTGATGTTGGCTAGAAAACTTCATCCAATATGTGCTCCTATAGGAACAGATGGTTCCAAAAGGCTGAATTATCCTTTAGTTGTATGATGTTGCACCTATTTAATTGGTATCACAGAAATGAGTTTAAATCTTGTGAGGATTTACCCTGCGGTAATTGTAAGTGGACCAATTACAGTTTGCCACGTCATCAGGGAACAGCCTGGAGGACCGTGAATTGTCCACTTACTTATGACCCTCGGTGAATCCAATTCCACAGAAATTTTCGAGTAGACCTAACATGTGCGGCCCATCTGACCCTTCATCAATCCAACCAATTGAAACCAACCCACTACTCGTGAGAATTGCGACTAAGCCACATTTGACACTGTAAAATTAGTGGGCCCTGAGATTCATAATGCAGTATTTTTTTGCCCAACCAACTTTATGTAAAGCTTTCGAAATAATCGATCCCTCTCATGATATGGTAATTTTCAATTTTTTTCATCACACAGATACATCTCAAGAACAAGTTTTCAATGAAACCTTCATGATCTGCACGCTCACAGGTGTGCCCCATAGCTAGCCGGGGTTGTTTATGATGGTTCAACAAAAGAAGATTAGAATAAATCTTGGCCTCTGAATGCCTACCTTCATTCTTTAACTGTTAAAAATTCTATCAGAACACCAATTGCAAATTTGTTAATGTTTCTTAATCATTGTCCTGATTAAGCTCTAATTAAAAGACAGCGACTCACGTATGATCCTAGTGTGTGGTTCCAACTAACCCCTTAAACACCTCTCTAACAATTATTAGTAGGTAATCACCAACTGTTTATTAGTCTAATAACTAATTAAGGAGTTAAATTACATCCAAAGCAAAGTGGACAACAGCATCGTTGTTGCCATTTCACTTGCCATCATTAAAATAATGATGTGGTTAGAGATTGTCTAGGCATTTAATTATTAAACCTAGTTACTTCTAATTGGGTGGATTAGAAGAAAGATTAGAAGTGACTGGAAGGATTAGAAGAAAATATTTCATTTCACTTCCTCCTTGTGACAAGCTATAACATGGTGTCTTGGACACGATGTGCGTCTTCCACTCTGTCCCTGTATTTGGATGTTTTCCAAATCCATAATGATCCGAAATCTTCTTATTTGAAATGCTTAATATATGGATCAGACTTCATTTCACCCCAAACGGAATTGGACAAATCTGATGGTGGTCCCAAAAGGAAGTAATTATAAATGGATCCCAATGATGGATTTTAAGTGTTAGATTGTGGCTCTGAACTTTGATAACACTGAAATTCTAAAGTACCAAAAAATACACCATAAAGGCAATTAGTTGTTGTTTGGTAAGTTTACCTTTTTTTGTGTCTATTTGATTTAAAATAAATAAACACTTGACTGCTTTAAAATGTGTGTCAAAGTTAGAGTAAGTGTTTTGACTCAATCACTTCTACAACTTTTTTGCTTATTTTTCAATAATTGAAAGGGAACTTTTTTTATTATTATTATTTTTCAATAACTGAAAGGGAGCTTTTTTTTTTTAAATGATTTTGAGTGTTTGAAATAATTAGATATTTTTTTTTTATAAGTATGATTTTATAACTTCTATAAAATAGTTTTTTCTCATATATAACTTTTCTAATATGATAATTTGCTTGATGTATTATTATAAATTGGCATGTAATATTTTTGCTTAGATGACATGTTTAACTTTTTCTTATGCATATATAAGTATCTGAATCGAATCCAATTATGATATATTAAAATCATTCAAAGCTATTATCTTTTATTAAATTATTTAAGGAGAGACGCGTCAAAAGTTATGAGATTAAAGAGACCATGCCATGCAGTATCAGTATTAAACTATTTAAGAAGAATGGGGTTAAAAGTTGTGAGATTTGGCCTAATTATATGTTAGCCATATAGATTTGGGGCTTTCGGCAAATCTACTACTTGCCTCTATTCCTCTTAATGCATTTTGAAATAAAGATCTAGACGTATAAGACTATTTGGATGGAATACTTGATATCTCTGTATGATGCTTTTTCGTACAGACCAAAAAACTCTTAAGCGGATAGACCTCATTGCTACAGTGAAAAATCTGGCAGTCTGCTTTTTTTTTTTTTTTTTTTCTTCTTTTAAAGATCCATAGATTTAAATAATAATTTGAACCATTGAAAGTCTTCATCATCATCATAATGGCTATGGGACCAAATTTGAGCCATTGATTCTTCACGAACCATCAGATATTTGTGGAAAAACGTGGCCAATGAGATTTGAATATCTTGAGTTTATGAGGCCCATGATCAAGGAAATATATTAGCTATGTTAGTGCCGAGTACAGTCAGTAATAGTTTAGTATTTAGGCCCAACTCGCGCGTGAAGTCAAAGGCCAGGCCCGGTTCGGTGCAGGGCGGCGCGCGTGTGGTGGTGACCCCACCTTGATCTAGGTCCTCCATCCCCCACAAAAGTGGGATGCCCCTTAGGGCTCATTTTATATTACCAAGGTAAGTATATTTATACCCAATGAATGTTTTGCTCCCAAGTAATGTGGGATGCAAATTCACAACTTCATTTGTTTCCATATTTAACATGTTCAAGTAGTAGTGTTTAGAGGCAATTTCTCATTCACTCCTTAATGGATTAGAGCAACACAATACATGTCATTAATCTACTCATGGAGTGGAATACATTCCCATGTATTCTCACAAAAAAGGATAAGTGGATTCCACTTAGTTTCCACTTAGTTTTTGGCTCAAACTTTTGACAAAAGTAGTTGTGCTCTAAGTCATTTTTCCAACAAGCCATTGATTGTAATGATACGTTGATGGCTAGGTTCTGACATGATATTAGTTAGTTTGTTTTTTGTCTCTTTTGTTTTAATTGTGGGCCAGTTATACAAGACCTGAACCGGTGGATAACTTAAGAGCTTAAAAAACAAATACAATGTAAAATTTGAGCCGTCAATCCAGCACGAATCTTAAGATATTTGTAAAAAATTCAAAACACTAGATCTATATTCATGGGCTCCTAAATAATGATCTAAACCGTTGATCCTCTTTGAAAGGATGGCAGCTGCTAGGAAATGAAATTTATCTTCTTAATTCATCATAGATCTCAAGAAAGTTGAGAAAAACTGTGACTCATTAGATTAAAAAAAGTCTATTTCAAGCTGGCCATTTCTCATACCAAACAATCTATCTACAGAAGATCTATTTCTTGTATATATATATTCCATACAGTTCGATTCCCTGCCGATCTGTTTCATACCAAAAATATTTGCCAAACAGGCAGTAAGGGCTGACCTCACTTGATCGTTTTAGTCTCCAAGGCGCGATCCTCCACGCGAATCTATTGAGAGAAAAAAAAAGAAAAAAGAAGGAACCGAAAAGAATACGTGCTCGTGCAAGCAAACACAGCACAGCACAACACTCCCTCATCAGGCCTCAACTCACCAGAGTTTTCATCATGTATTGTTTTTTCCTTCACAGTTCACAGTCGCGGGAGCACGATTTAAAAAAGCCACTCCTATCATTTCACAATTTCAAAGGAAGGAAGAAAGAGAGCGTGTTAGTGAGAGAAAGAGTACGCAAGTGCCTGTGTCAGACCATTTCTCTCACTCCCACAGTCAGCAGTTCATCTTAATTACCGGTACAACCGGTCATTTCTTTCTCCAACTCCTCACAGTTGAAGCTCTGCAAATCAATCCCTGCACACTTCTCTCTTTGCAGCCGGTCATCATAACCCTTTCCTTTCAGACACCCCACCCCACCCCCTTCCCTTTCCATAAAATCTCCTTTTCCTCCCTCTTCTTCCTTTCCCACATCTCCTCCTTTCTTTCTCTCCTTCTCCTCCAAAACCACAAAACTAGCTAGCTCTCTTTCTCTCCTTCTCCTTCTATGTTGTGATCTTCTACATCTGAAAGATATAACTGAAACAAACAATAGTCTTTTATCTTCTTCTCTCTGTCTCTGTCTCTGTCTCTTTCTCTCTCTATATATATAGATATATTTTGTCCAGATGTCTGAAGGGTTCGAACTGGAGCCTTTCCACGTCCCACAACAAAGCCGAAGAGACAAGCTCAGAGAAAGAGAAACAGCAGCCACTTCAATCCAAGGTGGCTGCTCCGGTTTGCTCCCCCTCTACGACCCATCCCTCCTCTCCTCCGCCATGCTGACATGCGCCTCCACCGACATGCACCACCACCACCACCACCACCACAACCAAACCCCACCTTTCATCAAGGAAGAAGGCATGAATTTCATGGGTTTTGTTGGAGCTGGAGCTGGAGCTGGGTTCTTGCCGTCTTCTGCTTCTTCTGCTTCCTCTTCTTCACAGCTTCTGTTAGATCTTACTCAATCGTCTGTCGTCGTCTCTGCAAATCCAAACTATAACCAAGAAGATATTAACATTGGAAATGCTTCCAACCCTTTTTTCTATTCCTCTCAAATCCCCCAAAACGTTAGAGATTTCGATCCGTCTTTTGTTGAAAATGGTGGGGTGGCGTTCAAGACGCATCCCTTATCGTACGCACCGCAGGACGCGTCATCGACTGGGCAAGGTCTGTCTCTGTCTCTATCTTCCCACTACCGGAATCGGCCCGATTCTGCCAGCGGAGCAGGAGTCTTTGAAGGCAAGGGTGTCGGGAATTACGTCGTTCGTGGGATTCCGGCCGGCGATTCGGTGCCGAGGAGTTCGGTTCCGATCGGCCCGTTCACCGGCTACACGGCGATTCTCAAGGGGTCGAGGTTCTTGAGGCCGGCTCAGCAGCTTCTGGAGGAGATTTGCGATGTGGGTCGGGGGTTTTATGTGGATAGGAGCGGCGGAGAATCGTCTTCGTCGCGCGAGATGGAGAGCTTGACTGAGAGCGGATTGGTGGATGAAGGCCATATTGGAGAAAGCGATCAAGGGGAGCGGCGAAGGATGAAGGCTAGGTTGATCTCCATGCTCCATGAGGTATGGCTTCTGTAATTATTCCATCTCTACTATTCTACTTGGAATTTGAATCAAATGGGGTTTTATGATGATGTTGGCTTCTATATAAGATGATTGGTTTTTTCCTCCTCCTCCTTTATTTTGGGTCATTTATTTAAGTTTTAACATAATTCAATTATATTTGTTTGGTTTGATCTTATCATCTGTCTCCTTGTCTCAGTAACTGTGAAATGATGGTACTACTTTTTTTTTTTTTTTTAATTCATTGTTTGTATCCTTGAATTATACATAGGTAAAAGCCATTACTCTTCCTTTTAAATTTAAAAAAATGGCATATTTTCTGGTAATTGGGTTTTTTAATCTTGGATTCAACTATTATTGCCATTATCTATTATTGCTATTCATCATTTGTTTTCATTTGGGGGGTGGGATGTTTTTTGTATTTACTTCTTTCCTTTCATTTGGGGGGTGGATTTCATCACATTGGATCTAAAAATATGACAGGTTTTTCCCCCTAACCCATAAAAGCTACAGATTGGGCCTCTCATCTTTTGCAATTCCTTTAGCTGTTGAACCTTTGAAACAGACCAACTGGTTTGCAGTATTTGTAGTTGGAAACTTCTAGTGGTATTATATATGGAGTTGAAGGACTTGCATTGGATTCCCCGATTCCAGAGCTTTGATGTTTTTATGCTGACATTGGCTTTTGTGGCAGGCATTCTTACGGATGCATAAAAGCCAGGAACAAGCACAGGGTCAAGTCACATCGATGCATTTAACCCATAGTGTATAACTGAATAGAGAGTGTCCTCCTCATAGGTTGCCAACTGCTCAAAGAAATCTAAAAAGTACTGCAGAATGAAATTGATTTTGGAAGCATTACCAACATGTAATGCAAGAAGATTTAAGTACCTTTCTACAGATCCATTACATGGCTTGTATAGAGATAAAACTAAAAAAAAAAAATAATGATAAAAAGAAAAAAGGAATTGGCTTTTGTGAATATTTTGATGAACCTGGAGAGCTTGGGTTGTTTGAAATATTTAATTGACATGGTGGGGAGTATGTAGTATCCATCCAAGGTGAAAGAGAATATGGGCTTATGGGACCATAATATTAGTAAATTTGAAACCTTGAGTCTCCACAATCAAATGAGAATAATGTTATATTCAAATAAAATAATTATCGACTTGATGTCCCTTTTTTTAGCTTCCTTTCCTTATTTCTCTTAATTCTCTTTTCTGTGTCTATGCTTCCAAATATTATTTTATATCTACAAACCTCAAAGTAGAATTAAATGTGCAATTTCTTCTCTTTCATTCATTTATTATTCTGTTATACTTTGATGAAAGTTTTTTTAGTGCTATTGTTTGCATTTATTTGCAGTATTTTCCTTTTGGCTATTCGTGTATAAATTACCTTCGAGCGAGGTTTCTGCATTGGCAAGTCATTACTTTTTGTGTTGGCCTCAGCAACATGCATGCAAAAACCCCATAATGATATATCCTCACAAGAGTAATTGGATTTAGATTTCACAGCATTGTCAATATTTTGAAATATTGCTAGGAAATACTAAAATGATATACATTAAAATATCATGGTATATTCAGGATATTGTTGAAAATCAAAACTATGACTATATTTTTTCTGATGCAATATTTTTGTGAGATCTACCAACAACATGTTTTTTGTTCCTTTGTGGTTTTTTTTTTTTTTCTGAAAAGCTCCAACATTTATTTTGTAATTTATATACTTTGCATCGTGTTCAGGTGTGCACCTCAATGTCACGAGCTATGTGCACATTTGATTGCAGGGCCCACTCAAATGCATGACTTTCATGGGGGTATGGGATGGAAAGATCGGATTGTGGCTTAGATTTGGGCTGAAATAACAGTCCCATCAAATCATCCATACACCTTTATCAATGGTCCTCAAAGTTTAATGGTTTTATAGGTTACATCAAACTTGAACTCGGTAGCAGTTAGATGATTATCGAGCTTGGAAGAGTTGGCTATTCATATTGGAGGATGGGCGTGGTGGATGGATCATCTGAGGGCAAGGAGGGATTCTATAAAGGGTGATTTGCACCTTCCTTATTGGTGCAAATATTGTGCATTTCATTGTGGTTGCTCATATCTCTAAGTTATTTTCACATTTTGCATCTGCCAATAAATTTTTTTTTTTGTGGGGGTTTTCCACTAGTATCCTTGGAAGAATCCAAATTAGATACATTTTCAATAATATCCTAGAGGTGCCAATGTGGATGACTAACTTAATTCTTCTGGATAAGATCACATTGATATCTTTAGCTACTCAGGCCATATATTAGTAATCTCCAGTCCAGTTCCATTATTGATTCCTCTATAACGTGGATGATATTAAAGCTTATTAAAATTAAGAATCAAGGACTGTTAGAAAGTAACATTTCCGAAGGCCTTGTTCCCCATCATACTTTTATGCAAATTGATTGATTGTTCTTTGTTACCACCTTTTCATGGATGAGCAAATCATCATCATCATAGCCTTGTCCCAACTATGTTGGGTTAGCTAAATGAATTCTATTTCTCCATTCGAGTTTATTATGGGCCAAATTCTCAGATAGGTTTCACTTCTTTAGATCCATCCTTACTACTTCCATCCATGTGTGGTCTCTAATAGTTGAGATTAATCATTTTGATACATGTATGGTGTATACGTTTTATGTGATCGATACTCATAATTGGCCTCAATGTTTGAGTTTAAATATCTTAAATTATCTAAAGCTCTTTATTAATAATTGGAAGAAACTTGTTCATGGGGTTCTTTAATACTCAAAATAAGCTAACCACGTGGGCATCAGTAAAAAAATAATAATATTATTTAATAATAATTGATACATTCATAATCATTAAATATCAAAATGAATTGAAAAGATTCGATATGATAAATTCCTGGAAAATCTGCATTAGTTCCATATTTAGTATTAGTATTATGTCCTTAAAGTTGTCAATGTGCCAAACTTGGGTCATGACTCGCCTCTGTCCAGGCCCAAGTGCGTTTATAATTGAGAAGTCCAAGCCCAGGTCTTGGTCTGGCATGATTCCTAGAGCTGGGATGCAAGTCTGGCCCAAGTCCACCCATTGAATACCCTTAGTACATTCAGACCAAGATTTGGCTCTAGGACTCTGATTTTTTCTAAAGAATATGAGAAAATATGAAAGTCTTTTTATATGATGTATATGTGTATGTTATTTGTATGATGTTCACCTCATAAATAACTTAAAATATAAGTGGGCATAATAAGAACACATCTGGCTTCTGACCATGGGCCCATGGAAAGCCATCGTTGGGTCATATCAGCAATTAGGACATCAGTAAGAAAGCAAATTATGTTGCTAATTAAAGTTTTAGGGATGCTAGTCATAAATTCTAAACATGAAATCCCGGGTAATTGTTGTATTTTTTGTCCTTTTGTCTTTCTTTATTTTCCATCCTTCATTTATGAGGGCACTAGTTCATTATAAAGTAGAAAGCACCTTAACCAAGCTCCTTGGGCCAGCTAGGGCTATTTTCTTTAGCATGGTTACTTAGGTCTAACTTTTGCTGCTTTTCTTGGTTATAAGGGAGGTCCATGGGCCAGTCTTGAGGCAGCCCAAGGGCATATGATCGGTTCTGAAATTAGGCCTAAGTATACGGAAAAGTATTTATGTCAGGCTCAAGCCTTTCCTCTGCGAAAGGTATTGATCATTTTCATTTAGTTTTGGATTATTATCTCTCTCCCTGAACTGTCCTTTCAATGTGATTTTTAGGCCTTTCCCCTACCCTTGGGGCCTGTTTGTCTTCATTAAATAGATAGGAATTCATGGCCAAATTGGCTCCACCAGAGGATTATTGAAGCGGTGATATGTGAATGATATGAGGCGAGGGACGAAGGATATGAGGTTGCAATTTAGATGAGACCTTGACTTTTCTTAGGATTTAAATTACCAGGGTGATGGCTGTGTTCATTTCTCATCTTTACTTGATTGTAGTGGTCCGTCACTTCCAACTCTGAAGCCAATTCAAGGAAGTGTTCCATTATAGAGGAGATTGTATGACGTTCACTTCTGTATATTCACATTTGGTTCTTCATTTTTAACTAGTTATGGCAAGAATTCTCATGTATTCTATGCAAACAAACAGGCGCCTTTAGTGTAATATAACGGAGGAGGTGCAGAAAGTCAATCACTTTAAACGACAATAGATTTTGTCAGACTGTACTTAATTCAACAAAGGTGCTTAGCAGGCCTAAGTATGCTGTGCTTAATGTTCTAACTAGAAGAAAACTAGGACCACTCCTTTTTATTACATGGGTGTGAATTTTGACTCATTATTACTGGCCCATAGGCAAGAATTCTGCCATGGTGAACCACAAGCTCGATGGGTCTGCCTGGCCAGTTCTGATTTTGATTTGATTGTAAGACAAGGCGGCACTTGGCAGCCATATCATATATGCATATATATGCTTTTGATAGTGTTCTACTTTGATCGTGTGAACCTATGAAGCTAGAGGCATAATTTCCATTAACAGAAGTCCGGTTTTTTTTTTTTCTTTGAATATGTTATGTTTGTTTATTAGAGTGTGTCAATACCATGATTTGGAACAAATATTCATGAACAGTATTCCCCTTTTGTCATGGAGGTTGGGAGGAATCTAATTTTTTTAAAACTAATTTTCTTTGCAGGTGTACAAGAGATACAAACAGTATTGCCAGCAGCTGCAAGATGTTGTCACATCATTTGAATCTGTAGCAGGCCTTAGTACTGCTGCCCCCTACACTTCTTTGGCCATCAAAGCAATGTCAAAGCACTTTCGATGCTTGAAGAATGCTATTACCGATCAACTTCGTTTTACAAGTAGAGTTCTTGCCGAAGAAAGCTCGGGTAAAGATGAAAACCAGAGTTTCGGGCTTGTTGATCACGGCGTCAGGCAACAAAAAGCAGCTTACAACCTAAGCATTCATGATCAACCGCATATCTGGCGACCTCAAAGAGGACTTCCTGAACGAGCTGTAGCTGTGCTTCGGGCATGGTTGTTTGAGCACTTCCTACATCCGTAAGTAAATCAACTTTTTTACTATATCTTGTTGACATCTATTTCATAAGTATTGCATGTGTTTCTTTGAAGAAGCACTTGGCCATTGCAATCTTTTGAAGCTTTATTTGATATAGTGGGTGACAAGATTTAGGTCTGGTTATTTGTTCCAGGTATCCCACTGATGCGGACAAGCAAATGTTGGCTAAACAGACAGGTCTTAGTAGGAACCAGGTAATACAAGTTAGCTTAAGTTCACCTTCTAAATCATCCAAGATCATTTTTGTTGCAGGCTGAAAGGCTAATGTGGGAAGAGAAAATGTACTGAGATTTGTTTTTTTTTTTTTCCTATTTGATCAAGTGAGACTAACATTTGGCGAATGATATTGAGATTGTAACTCGCTTGATTTGGGGGTTGTGCCAACCAATTTCAACGTTCTTTGGTAGGCAACCTAATGAATGGACCAATGGTTGAAGGCATTGCAGTGTTTCTTATTATTTTATCTATAGAATTGTTTCTAAGCTGTAGCTCACTTTTCATGGACCTATGTCCCTAATTTTGTCACCTTTTCAGCAATGTCTCATTTGTGACAATATCTAGTAATTGGGTGGTACAGATCTATATTGTTAGGCTCTTATCTATGGGTAAACAGCGTGATGTGCTTTTACCCTGTCCCTTTTCCCCTGGATGGTTCAACCACAATTGTGTTGATTTTGTACGTCATATGATAGGGTGCGGTTAAATGTTACTTAAGAATTGATGGTTTGTGCAGGTTTCGAACTGGTTTATTAATGCCAGAGTAAGACTCTGGAAGCCAATGGTGGAAGAAATACACACACTTGAGATGCGACAATCACAAAGGGTGTCAGAAGGGAGCAACAATAATTCCAAGGAACAGTGCGAGCTAGCTGCAGTTCCAGTGCTTCCTATGGATAAACAACTGGAGAACTCGACCACCCAAAAGAACCAAGACCCACCTCCTAAACGTTATCGAAACGAGCTAGCTAATCTACCCAATAATTGTGCTGAATCAATGAACTTCTCATATGACAATGTCGCCGGCCACCATCACGGTGGTATTAACCTAGCCCGTGGCAATGGTGGCATTTCTCTTACTCTAGGCCTACATCAGAATAACAGCAGTGGCCTATCAGAGCCTCTACCTGTGACTGTTGGGCATTTTGGCCTGATGGATAATAGCAATCCTTATGTGATGGGTGATTTTGAATCACAAAACCGACATCTTAGCAGGGATATTGGTGGGCAGCTGCTACGCGATTTTGTTGGCTGAACAACATCAACTTTTGTTATCCATTTTACTTGAAGATGGGACTGCAGTAATATCAAGTAAAACTAACAATCACTCAGTTGAGCTTTTCTCAACCTCGAGACAGATGATGGACAGTGGGAATGCCCTGATGCAATAAGAGGTATGTAAATTTACAGACCATCTTTAGAATTTTACCGACTACATGTAAATTGGGAATATGGTGCAGAAGTATCTCTTTAGAACGTTGTGCAGAATAACTTTAGCACATTGTGCAGAATAAGTTGGGCATATGTGCACTCATATGTTAGAACGATTCAGGACTGGTTGTAAGGGATGCCTTTTATCCAAATGGGTACGGAATGACTGGTGCTTTCTGATACGTTTAAACAACCCATCCCCCACTCCCCCATCAGATACTTGCAGCGTACGTATCATTTATGCATACATGAGAGAGAGAGAGAGAGAGAGAGAGAGAGAGAGAGAGAGAGATTCTGTGTTGGTGGTTTGCAAATACTACTGGTCTAAGATTATAAATTTTGTGCTATGACTTTCATTAATAATAGGACTAAGAGTCTAAGATTCTTTTGGTACGAAAGAAACGATGTAATGGCTAACACAAAATTCTCCGATTAGCGAGCCAGGGTTATATTATGAATATAGATGCGGGCCATGTCTGTCCTATGGATTGACAACCTTTCATAATCACCTTTAGGTGATGGGTCATGATCATTTTAGCTGTTGAACAAGACCCTCATGGCTTTCTTCTGGTTTAAGTAAATTATAATATCTAAGTTAAAGTTAAGATCCCATTGCTTTGTAGCGAATAAGTTATACGTAAAAATTGGTGCAGGAGATCGCAGACATGTCTTTCTTCATGGGCTCTCTCTTGTAAAGGATAAATATAATCTTATACTATCTGCATGGTGGTGGGTTTCGTTTAAAATATGCATATCTTCAAATGAAAGGAAGTGGGTGGGTAATGATAACTACTACTATTTAGAATTGGATCTCCATCATACTAACCAATGCTCTTTCTGCACAGGATATATTAAAAAAAACAAGGATGGTAAGATTGGAAAAGGGCTCCCTTTAAAGAAGCTGCGATGATCGAGGAATATTTCTTATCTATTTGGCTGGTGCTGCCAAAAGAGAAGGAAGGGGAATAAAAAGGAGATTTTACCCTCTTTGCTTATGCGTTTGGTTTGTTGTATGGTGTATGTGGGATTGAGGGCCTTTAAAACTATTCTTTCGAGCGACGATTCTCTGTTTTTCATGCTATTTTATTCAGGGGCAAGTGCACTGAGAAGTTTGTTGGCTTCCCAACTATTGCTTTTGTTGTGTAGTGAAATTGTAATATATAAGTACTTGAGATCATGTAAATACTTCTTTGTCATGCCTACGTGGATAGCTGTGCTCATCTTGGAAAAGAAACTAGATGGTGGCCGTTTTCTTTGGGGATTGGTGCAGGCTCTTGGTTGCATTTCTAAGTTGGATCTCTCTGGACGATATGTTGTCAGTTGTCTCATGAATTGAACCTTTATGCTGAGTTTGGGAGGGGAGGGATTTTTTTTTTTGGGGGGGGGGGGGTGGGGGAGTAAGGAAAATGAAGGGGAGGTTCCCTCCTTTTGTAGGGGAAGGGAAGTGAAAAAGTAGGGGAAGGGAAGTAAAAATGTATAATTTTATTTGTTTGTGAGGTATGAAGACAAAGATCATTTTACCCATACTTTTGAAAAAAGTTCAATTGGAAGGAAAAGGGCAATTTTGTACTTTCTAAAACTTTCCCCTCTTCCCCCTCATTTTTCCCCCCATTTTTTACCTCCCCCCCATTTTTCACCCTTCCCAAACACACCATTAGTGTGGGGCCCACATGGATGTATGTATTGCAAATTTTACTTGGGTGCAAGATATTGATGGGCCTCGCCATGGAGTTGCATCCCACGGCCCACGGGTACATGATCCGATGGACATGGTGATTTGTCTAAGGCCTCAAGTTTAATTGTTCGTGGTAGACTGACGTTTAATAAGATCGATGGTTATGGTTATCATAATTGGATTTTCCATTCAAAAGAGTCATAGCTGGAGGTAATTTTCCATTCAATTAGGTGCAACTTGGTATGAAGTTGGGGTCCATTGTTTGTACCATGTGGGCTGAGTGAACTTGTCTTTGGCCTTTTGATCAGTTCTCCACTCTGGGTTTCCTATGACTAATCTCTTTGAGAACTTCGTTTATACCTATTTCTAGGGGTGTAACGGTTCCGTTAACCGGTCATGTTGGAAAAACTGTTAACCGAACCGTAACTACAGTTTACTATCTTTAAAAACCGTTAACCGAAACCTTAACCACGGTTTTCTATCTTTAAAAACCGTAATCGTATCCACAAAAACCGTGGAAAATTGAATCACGGTTAACCGTATTAGATGGTTTGGTTACGGTTAATAACCGTGGAAAAAAATTGTTCTCATTTCTTGTTTCTCATATGTAGAAAACACAATTATCTCAATATGCATGGCATACACCCAAGAAAAGATGCACCTTTATCATTTTACCAATTGAGAAACAAAACCTATGATTTGAATGTGGAAACAAAACCCATGAATTGAATGTGGAAACAAAACCGAATTCCAGACTATGTATTGTTCGATGGGTAATTCATATTCAATTGCAAATGATAATGAGTTAGACTATTGGAATCATTCAAGTGTAGATTTTCATTCCACCTACTATTCACAAAGGGTCCTATTTTTCGCAAAGTTCGATGGGTAATCCATATTCAGCCCTCTTATTTTTTCTTTTATTTGTATAACAGTATGGTTAACCGTATGCGGTTAACCGAACCGTATTTTACAGTTCGGTTCAGTTAATAACCGTGAGTTATCATAGAAAACTGTAACTGAACCGAACTATGCGGTTGTTGGATTTCATTAACCGTAACCAAACCGTAAAACACGGTTATCAACTGCGGTTCGGTTCAATTAGACGGTTTTTCGGTTTTCTTTTACACCCCTGCCTATTTCGTAACTTCTATGAGGGGCATATGTGACAAAGTACTGCAGCCAGTGGTGCCCGTGGGGTGGTTGGTGTGAGCTAAACCTTTCTTGTGCTGGGTCCATTTAGTGTTGGGCTTAGCATTGCCCAGATCTAGTCTATGAATGGCCCAGGACTAGCCTCTGTGCATAATTCATATACACTATTTGTGCTCAATATGTCGGGACTGGGCTGGGTAGTTGCGGGCCAGTCCTTGCCCATTTAGTGTTGGACTTAATCCAGCCCAGATCCAGTCTATGAATGGCATAGGCCCAGTCTTTCTCATTACATACACCCCTACCTTTTGTTCTCAAATATGTCGAGACATCAGGAGGCATGGGCGAAACGGCAAAACCTCTAGTGTTGGGCTTAGTTAAGCCCAGATCTAGTATGATTTGGCCCAGGACCAGCCTTCTGCATCATAATTATTTAAGTATACACCCTTCGTGATCAATATGTCTGGACAGGCTAGGCCTTCAGGCCAAAATTAATCTGCATGGCAGCCTAACTGACCTGAATATAGAGAGAGCTCAAAAACAAACCCAATGTGGGCTGGTATTGGGTTGAGCATAGTCCGTCCCAACCAACGAGTGACCCCGACCTGCAGCTCCCTCTGATATTTGACAGCAAATCACCGAAACAAATACATCAACAAAGGACACCTGGCCATTGTCACATCTGAATCCTCCTATAGGAGAATTTTCTCTCTCTCACTAACTTCTAATTACAAAGGTTAAGACACATCTGGATCCTCCTACGAGAATTTCCTCTTTCTTACTACTAATTACAAAGGTTAAGACTGTTGATGATGCAGATGATGATCCTTATTGGAGAAGTGATTAGTGTAAGGGTAGCTTAATTAGATGACTTGAAAAAACATTAGGCAGTAATGATACCCCATGATGCAATGTGGTTCTCTAGAATTGTGTCGTGACATAATGTTTTCTTTATTTCTCAAATACAATTTTTTCCCCTCAGTGCCCTCTCAATCGATAATATTGTACACGTTGTCATGTGTCATAAGGTGAGGGGGACATGATTTTATAAAAGTAGCAATTAAGAGTAAATTCAGAAGTAATGTGTAGAAGATGAAGAGGCTATTATGGGTAGTAAAATGAAAAGGATTTTGATCATCAACAAGTAATATAGTGATGGCCTCCTCTCCTAAATGTTAATGAAAGGTGATGCTCTCACCTCTCATATTTCAACTTACAATCAGCAAATCCGTCATCGTGAGGTAGTAAATAAATGAAAATTTCAAGGTTGTTAATAATTCTGTTGCGAAAGAGTGTAGTAGTGTGGTCCAATAAGGCTCACACTTCAGAGCTTAGTGATATTAGTGCTTTATTGGCTTCTGGTTTTAGCCATGTCACAAGTCACTTATTCTGGCCCCTACAATTCCAAACCCATAGAGCTGGCCGTCTGTCTGTCAATGACCAACTTACTAATCTACTATT
Source organism: Umbellularia californica (assembly GCA_028538565.1). NCBI lineage: Eukaryota > Viridiplantae > Streptophyta > Magnoliopsida > Laurales > Lauraceae > Umbellularia > Umbellularia californica. The sequence continues at coordinate 85,606,419 of JAPQWN010000004.1, read as the reverse complement.
TCAACCCATATAGCCAGCATTGTAATAACATAGAAATATAAGACATTCGTCACGTTGACAGTGGGCTTATTGGCCTAATATTGCCACCCATCTGATCCATAGCTTTGAAAACAGGTATTAAAATCCGAAGTAGTCATCTCTTAGTGTTTGGAAAATTCACAGGTTTTGTTCTCTGGAAGCTACAAATCAGATGGGTTATGATCTCTTCTAGCCCGGGCACACTTTAATGAATTCCCAGCCCTCCACCCACCGAAGAGCTGATTATCAACTAAACTTCGGTACCCATCGTGAAAAGAGAATGTAAATGTAAACTCTGTACCTTTCCCTACTGGAAAAATCTAAATCCTAGCACAAAACCTTTCAATTGGGACAATGAGTGATTATCAATTCCACTTTCCTGGTCAAATACTTAATTAAGAATTAATACCCAAGACCCAAGCTTCACTTCCACCCTCCACTGACGTTTCATCAATCAAGCACTGATTAGTCTCGGCCAAAACACTTTCACTATAATTAACTTTGATGCCCAATTTCAATTTCGATGTCCTGAATGCCAACCAAGACAATCTGATGCTATACAGAGGTGGAGCCTTATACATGAAGACATTTGCTTTTCTGGCTTTCTCCTTTAACCTCGCCATTGCTGGTTGTTCCCACCGTCAGGAGTAGACATGGGCATTCGTTGAATTTAAAGAAACCCAATCGAAGCTTGGTCGCATTTCACGTGAGGCTAGATCAAGTCCAGCAACAAGAGCATATTGATCAAGCTTCTTCAGATGATGACGAGGGTGCTAGCATGGCAAGTGGCAGCACAGTGACAGTGTTGCCACCAGCTAGCAACGATTATCATGGTGGTTCTACAACATCTACCCATCATGGAGTAGATCTCCAGCCTTGGGAGCAGCAGCACCCAAGTCCCCCCCCTAAGTGCTTATAAGAGGAACAGAAGTTGGGAGTTGTGGAGTAAAACCGTCGAATAGAAAGGGAAAAAAGATCAGGACTCTGATCAGTTAAAGCAAGTTCAGGGCTTGAACTCTGAAGCGTGTCTTCATCTATATCTGTCTGCAAGTAGACAAGTATGTGCGATTGGACAGGCATGATTACTGGGCTAATATTCCGGTTATGGTCCATCTTTGGTAAACCTATTACTAAATATGAACCAAACGTATAGCGCTGGACTCAGGAATGCAGTATCACTTATATTTATGCTTTCAGGTCTGTTAAATCATAGTTCAAAAACTAAAAACTCGTTCATATGTTGACCTGGCGGCGAAGCTTCTTCCAATCATAATATGAAGACAAGTGAAACAGTATCACTAATAAATAATGCAGAAAGTTTTTATATCTAAATATTAAGCCTAATTTCACTGGCATTCAACTGAGTCTAGGTCAAGTCGAATCTTTACCAAGTCATCAGTTTTCAGCTTCCAATCTCATCTCACTGAGTTGAGCTAAGTCTCACCGAGATTTTTGGACTACATGTAAGATGCATGCACGCACGCTTATTTTACCTTATATTTTTAAGTTTCTACACAACAATAATCCAGAAAAACATTCCATCTATGAGAAAACAAATAATTTGAGTGGGGTGCCTTGACCCAGACAGGATCAAATTATGTGCTGAGTTATGTGTAAAAAAGATGTAACTGCACTCCATGCAGATCATACTTGCACCTTCTGACCATTGGACAGGCAACTTATTGTATGGAGATGTGTATCACTGCCTTACAGACTAAGAATACCATGCAGCCGAAATGAATTCATCATGCATGCAGTACGCGGATATTGTAATAACTTACTGTTAAATCTTCAAGCCACATAAAACTACTGTCCAATTGCATTATGCTTATTACACTTGCAAGAAAGCCCAAAGGAACCCCACAAAAAAATCAAGGGGGAGCTGATCCAAGCTTGCTTTGATCAAAGCTCAATCCTTACAGGGCCATGCAATGTGATTTTATCTTGAAGGAATAGAAGGATCTGCATATCTTAAATGGGGAAGTTACCAGTTCGGCGAATATGGTCAAGGGTCCAATGAAGTCCATACCTATTAACAGCTGAATAGGCAGCTCGAAATCCTTCTCCATAGGTTGGTGACGAGTCATGAGCTATCTGATGGAGGAAGAACTCACCGAGCTTCTTTTCAATGTCAGATTTTCCAACTTTCTTTGATGTTGAGGATGAGTAAGACGACGATGAAGCAGCCGTCGATGTGGATGGCATTCTTCTTGAGCCCAGCATAACTTCAGATTCAAGCCACATGTGGGAAACAACCTGACATATACCTTCCTCCACATCGGGGGATAGGTTGCGGTAGCCTGCACCAATATAAAAGAACTCAGGGTTTCCAATCATGACTCACCAAATGAGGGTTTAGATGGGTGATCTGAGTCCACTGGACCATCAAGTGTGTGGTGGTCCCCGTTATTGAAAGAAGAAAAAGATCGATCAAGGGCTAACCATCCCATGTTTCCTTTTAGGGGGTATGAAAGCTTATAATTCTAATTAACTGAGATTAAGGGTCTGATCAGATGAATGCCAAATCATTCTTGTGTGAGTTATACATTAAGGAAAGGAGCCTATAGCACAGATGACGGTGCTTATTGTCAAACTACAAGGTTGAGTTCAAGTCACGTTACCTATCAAAAAGGAGAAACTTAGACATTAAAGAAATTGATTAAAAATCAAACACCCATTCGAGATAATAGCCAGCCATTCTTTCTGGAAACTGCTTCTCGCGATTGGAACATCTTTTTTGTATAGGTAACATGGCTTGAACCCACAGCCGCATGATTGTGAATTTATGGTAAGGAACGCCTTCTAACTGTTCTCCGGAGAAACAAACATTACCGTTCCAAATAGTCATCCAGTTAAACTCCAAATTTGGATAAAAGTTACCTGACGTCAAGTTTGTTGAGAGCTCAATTAAGGAAACATCACTTTTTCCCAACTGCACAATGGTTAAGACATTCTCCCCTAGTGGACAGCTTTTGAGATTTGGTGTGAGGGCTGAACCATGACGGTAGTGGTCCGCCTTAACCAGTTATATACTCACTTTTTTTCACCACAAAAAATTAGAGAGAGAGAGAGAGAGAGAGAAGAAGAAGAAAAAAATCACTTCCACAATTAACCATTAAGGCACAGTACCTTTGAGTCGTAACCAGCCATGCATTAACTCATGAGCAAGGATAGAGCCGGTTAGCAACCTACAGACGAAAGAGTGTCAATATCTTCCAAAGATTGCTTTTAAAGAAGTTCATTACCATTTTGATATCGACTAGCAAACCATAGAAAGAATTTTCAAGCCTCATCCTACTTTTCATATTGTTTGAGCTTCTACAGTTGGAACTAAAAGTACAACATTTTCAACTTATTGCCAACAAACCTCAGTATCTACAACCAAAAAAAAAAAAATAGTTTATTAGGATCTGTTCCATCATCCTTGTACCATGTCTAAAAACTGCCCCCATCTCTATTAGTAAACATGCTTGCCTCCAGCAGTCCAGCCATGGATATCTTCATCATCATCATCATCATCATCAAAGTCTAGAATAGTAGGATCATAGTCACCAAAGAAATGGCCGCATGTGCTGCAACACCTATTCAATACATGTGAGGTTGGCACTTATTTATACTTCCATAGTTCTAAATTCAGCCCTTCTTAACGCTAAGAGTATCCCATTTTATATTAGTATTGATTCATGATGCACCGCAGAATATAGGACTTGTTCAGTACACCGATGCAACTACTCTATGCAAATTGAGCCCCTGATTTAGTGATCCAAACTATTAATCCCATTGGAACTCATAATTAGGAGGGAGGGGAAGAGAGATGCCTTACAATGATCTTTTAATCTGGAAACTTTTACGGTGTCCCACATCCTGACATTCTCCACATAATGGCATCCACAAACAATGTGCATCACCACATAAAATGGATGCTTCAGGATTTTGCACACAACTACACATCCTTGTGGATTAGGACCCTATAGTCCTCTTTTAGCATTGTTCTATGCTTTGATTCAGCATATTTAAGCAATCATTAGCCTTCAAATATTAGTTGATTTATAAGACTGAATCCACGTATGAAAATACTTTTTTTTCCTCAAAACCTGTACTAGGAATCTACAACACATGCTTGCAGTAAGCTAAGCTGCTAAAGGTACTGAAAATGTCAGACAAGGTTTGCAACACTGCTAAAATGAAATTTAGACCATTACCTTGGGAGGCCATACAGAACTAGAATGGCTGTAACTTCACATTTTCGAGTCAACTTCTGTTTTTGAGTTCTCATATCTGGAATAAAGCTCCTCCCAATTTTTGGCTTCTTATATATCTGGAAGGAAAGAGAAATTGTATAGACCAAGCTAATGGAGACAAGAATACATTATCACGGATAAAGAAAGTTATAAATTAAAAAAAAAAAAAAAAAAGGATTTGAATGTCTCATACACTGCTAACGGTCTGCTCCTCAGAAAGACATAAACCCCTTGTCTCAGGCATGTGATGATGACCCTAAAAACAAGAAAAACAATAACCAATCTTGAATAAAGAGAAGCATCCAAAGCCAATCACACATGCAAGCACATATCAGGTCCAGGAGAACCTTACATCCTTCTCCCCTTCCATGGCTTCATTAAGGGCTTGTCTTTCAACAAGAAGCATTGGAATCTGTTGGTCTAGTTTCATATTCATTCCTTCAAAATAATCTCTAATCGCATGGTAAAGGGGTTGGCACTCGCCAGTATCCAGAACAGCAGAATCCAAACATTCTAGGCAGAGACTTCGCCTGTCTCCCAGAGAAACATATCTTGTTTTCTTTGACTTCCACACAAAATTAAACAAATATAAGGAGGAGAATTATCTGTATTGTTCATTGAAGTAAGGAAATAATTAAAAGCAATCTGTTGAACAGAGAACTGCTACTCAGGTAAATACTGCCAGAAGTCCATACCTCCAACCGTTCACAACTACAACAACGGGTTGTTCTATCATGTTCATGAGAAGGACAGTATTTTTGGCTCCAAAATGGATGAGCTCTATACTCAATTAAACCAGCCTTGTTCGTTGGGATCTGGAAGATAGATAGCTCAAAATTATGAGTCATAAAACAAGATCATTCAGAAATGAGTACATGCAATCAGGAAACAATACATGCAAAAATATGAGTAGTAGAGATACGAATGTTGAGATGGATGTCTGGTAAAACTAGGAACAATAGAATCATAAATGAGTACATTTAGGAACATCTAGGGGGTAGCATCAATAGGTAAATTAAAAGAGATTCATTTGAGATGGTCTAGACATGTCCAACAAAGGCTAGAAACAACGTTGGTGAGGAAAAGTTTTTCTATGCAGGTTGACGGCCCCACAGGGAAACTGATAGTCAAAAGAGGACATGGATGGAATAGATCCAAAGAAGTGCAACTTATCCAAGGACTTGGCCTAGGATAGAATGGAACCCCTCCATAATTGGAAAAAGGCTTTGATGATGATGATCATTCAGAGTTGAATTACTCCAATTCGCTATGACTTTCCTTTAGATAATCTTTGGAATTATAAACCTACAACATAAATTGATGAAAGATTATGTTTAAAGATTCATTGATCATCCATGAAAAACCTTAGAATCATGAGTTTAATCGTGATTGTTACCTCGAGTTTGTTAAGAAAACAATTCCCAGCCTTAAATTAGCCTAATGTTTATATATAGAAAACTAACTGACAACCTTGAGGTAGCAAGAACAAGCACCTTCCAACTCTGACATGGGCTCTTGTTTGTCACCAACCTGCCTAAGTCGGGCATTGTTGATATACAGCCATCATTTTCTTAAATGGCACAATAGGTGGGCACCTCCTATGTGGAAATCACCTGGCTCGAGTAGCCCAGCCCCCGCACAATCACTAAAACTCAACACATACCACTTACACCTCTCTCTCTCTCTCTCTCTCCCCCTTCTCCTCCCGGAAACCAACCACCTTCCTGCTGCTCCTCTTACAAACACAGAGGCACGAAAGAGAAAAAAAAACCAAAAGAACGAAAACTTGACATGCATCCTACCTGTGTTCACCATTAGACTTTGAATTCTAAAAAAAAGAAAATGATACGCTTGAAATCATTAAACTTTGAAAGGCCATATATCAATCAAAAGAGTTGAGGATGTAACTGTAGCCGACTTTCTGCCCAAACCCAATTCACATCATTCCTAGCCCCTAACCTCTAGTGACTGTCATCAAGCATCCAAGTGGTCCCCAGAGTGGGAGGTGCGCATATAGCAAATAGATGCACCTAACCATTTCTCTACACAAACTTTTAGGAATGGCCGCCGCTTGTTGGGCCCACCAGAGGCCCAACCACTATCCCTCATGAGTTTAGGGAGACAAACTTGACACTTATCAAATGTATCTAATGGTTAAGATTTTGACAATTTTGAGGCCCTCAAAGCATTACTTCCCATAATTAGATGTTCCCTTTTTTTATTTTTATCTCTTTTTTTTTCTATAGATGTTTCCAAATTTTGCACAGAGAGAAACCTTTCAAACGCCCTGCCCTCCATTATGATAGTCAAGCTCCAGGTGGGCTTCAGTCTTCACAGGCTAGGCAGTTTCATGCTTAAGAACAATCTAGCCGTTCCTGCAAGAGCACACACATGTTGACCTCCTCAGATGGTCAAGCCATTCCTACGCAAAGAATGGTCCAGCCAATGGGACACACTTGAAAGCACGAAAATCATGTGTGGTTCAGGTTTGAAAGCTTGCCAACAACGTACCTGTGTGCAAGAAATAGGAACCACCGGATCAAGGAAGGTGGTACTGTTTTGAGGCCTTTGAAACCTGTTCCCAGCCATTAGGGAGTGGGATAGGTGCTGAAATTTGCATGATCAACCCAAACTATCTTATAACGTTTTGAAGAATATCAAGAATTGGTGATGAAGTTGTTCTTTGTTTTAAGTATAAGTTACAATTAAAATAAAACCTTCCAAGTTTTATGTACAAAACTACAACAGTAACATAAATTGCAAAGCAAATTACAAGATACCAAAATTAAGAACAAAAGGTCTAGAATCCACTCTCATATAATTAAACCTTATAATTTATAATAAGTATAAAAATAAACAAAATTCTTGATATCAAATATAAACTTTACACTAATGTACCATAGTGCATACTGCATAGTAGTCGCTATTGATTCTAGTCATGACAAAAATAAATAGAACCGCAAGGTAATCCATTCTTACAAATTGATGACAGACGTCACATTTGGGATGATGCAATTCTTTGTAACAAGACTTGTGGTAGGGGTCACTCCCTGCTAAAGAAAACTTAAAGTAGAAAGAATACATAAGAAATGGAAACAAGAAAATACTAAGGACCATCAGACGCTGAAAATAATATACGAAATGCAGGACCTAGGGATATGATGTCACACTACAAACAATAAATAAATGAAATAAAATGAAAAGAAATAAGAATAAAATAACATACCTCAAGCTCAGTGATTGGCTTAAGACAGGAATGACAACAAAGGCAGAATGGGTGCCAGAAAGCACCCATAGAGCTTAAGTAATGGCCAAAACCAATTTCACGGTGGCAGCCTACACAGATCCTGCAAGCGACATATATCAATATGATTCAGTAAGATGAGAGCAACAAAAAGTTACTCTAATAATTAAATAAATTTATGGGACTAACCTAGGGTAAAACTGTGCAGGATTGTATGGAGGATATGAAGACATGTTCAAGCTATCGTGTAGGGCTCTAGCAAGCTCTTCATCATTATTTGAACACCTTCCATGCCCTGGAACCCAAAATAAAATAATCACGATATGCAGGTCTCACAGTGCAGAGCTAAAAAAATAAAATGAGTAAGTAATGCAAATTGATGTAATATCCAAGATCCCAACCATTCAATACCCACCATTTGGCTTCCTCACATCTTCAGCTTCAGCTAAAGAAAGTGCAATTGCGCGATCCAGCTCCTCATTCTCCGCTCTGGATTGATTGTCCTGGTAATAACTTACCCAAAACAATGTCATGCAATGTTATGAAGGTAAAGAAGAATAACTATCACTAAGATTTACATCTTCAACAAATTAGAGAGTATCAAGGCATATATGTCCTCAGAGATTGTAGAATGTAGACTATTTTAATAAGCCTCTTCAAGAAATTGCATGCTAATAGTGACAAAGAGAGACATTGATAAATTTCATACAATAACTTGAACTGTTAATAGAAGGTGGGAAATGATTCAGGTAGTTGTGCCAATGTTCTAACAGTTTAATTTTGGGATGTCAATGAGTCGAGCCAAGCTGGCTCCATTCAAATTGGTTGAGGATCAAGCTTGGCTTGTTTGGTGCTCAAGCCGTGCTAGGGCTCGAAAAGACTCTGTCCATTAATGCTGGTTTTCCCTCTAAGGCAAATGAAATTACCATTGATCTACTACTGCTAGGCGCACGCCAGACAGCATTTTCTTCCCCGATCAACTGTGGATAACGCCCATTCGATGTTCCCTGACCCGATCCCGATCCCGATCCGTTAAATAACTTACCAAGCCACTTCGTCAAGCGAGATTTCCTCTCTGTACATGAAGAAACCATATGCCCTAATTCAACAACAACAAGCAAGATACACACAACAACAACAACAACAAAAAAAAGACTAAATTAGACCAAAACATTTCTCTAAATTACAAGAACCATTGAATCAACAACGTGCCAAATCAGAAGTAGAATCAAGTAAAACAAGCAAGGAAACCCTAACCCTAATCTATAAAAATAAATAGAAATAGAAGGAAAAAAAAAAGGTGAAGAGATCTGACCGTATATGCAGGGCTGGGAGAGATGATTTACACCGGATGAAGACATGGTATAGATTGAAGAAGAAGAGGAGGAGGAGAGGGAATGGAAGGAATTTGAAGGGGAGAAAGTAAAATAAGGGTTTGAAGAGAGAGGATAGTAGTAAGAGATAGGGTGAGGAAGAAGGCATATTAAAAAGGGAGAAAGGAAGGGAGAAAGGGAGAGTGAGAATATGATGACAGGGGGAGGAGAAAGAGAGAGATTCTTCTCTTGAAAAAGCGGCAAACAAGAGAAAGAGAGAGAGAGAGATGGAAGGAATCTGCGGAAAGAGTTTTTGGAGATGGAAAATGGGCGGAGGAAGTGAGAGACGCGGTGTGAGTGGCGAATTTCAAAAAGTTTCTTGCCGGGAGAAGGAGATGTTCATGGAAAAGGACCCAAGTTCATCTAATCGAATTACTATGATTACCACTTTTGGTAAAACGGTTGATATGGTAATGACTGGAAGCTATCTTAGTCAATCTTGGGCAGGCTCAATTATAGCAAGTTTTACCAAGCCTTAATTAATCATATAAAATTTTACACTTATTTGACTTTATCTAATTACTATTAAAGATTCTACAATTCATTTTCCCAATTAAATAAGTGATAAGGAGACCTTTCAAACTCCTAACAACCCATATATGGCATCCTTTCTGCCATTTGCGGAAAATGACTATTCCATGTACTGACTTCAATTCCAATCCAAGTCAAAATATATCTTGAACCCAATCTCGCTTTGACCCACTCTTCCCTGTACGGTGCCATGCTTTATTCACTCAACATTCAAACAAAGATATTTCGGAAGTGTTTCATTGAAGTTACGCTGCTTTCTCTTCTTTTATAGTTTCGATTGTAAATCATGTGGGATAAAGATGCGCAAAGTCCAACTAGTATGATTTTCTAAAGCCCATTTTACAGATCATACTATGCAGGCATGTGAGGGTCTTTCTGAAACGTAATCGAATTCGCAGATTGTGTTAAAGATCAGGTGCTGAAAGCATTTCAGAAGCACCATTCCAAAATTTCAAAAGGAGAATCTTCTGAGCTGTGTTAGCAGAAACTGAACAAGATACGTCACTCTCGATTTTCCCTCCAGAGACAGAGATGTCAGAATGTGCAATCTATTCTGCTTTACATCTATGAGCCATGCTACTTGTGGTCACGGGGCTGGCCCGACTCTACATGAGAGGCGTATTTTAGTTATTTGCAAGTCCCGGCACAAATAGAATTTTTGTACATCTATTCCCATTAAGGCACAAATAGAATTTTTGTACATCTATTCCCATTACACGCTCAGAAACTTGAAGGCAACTGTTTGACAATCAAATCACCAAGGGCACGTTTGTGTACACAACATTTCCGCGGAAAGAAGAAATTGCCACGTCAGCAAATTCCATAGAAATAAAAACCTCGGAAAAGGATTTCCATAGAATTTAAATTTTCATGTTTGGTGCAAAAAGAGTTTCCTCATTGAATTGGTGCTAATGTTGTTTGGTGCGGCTATGGATTCCTTATAGAAAATCAAAATTTCTTATTTGGTGATATAATTTTTTGAAGAAAAATAATATAACATGTATATTATTTATTCAACATTAAATAATAATTTATATAAAGAAATAAAAAATGAAAGAGTTGTATGGTTTTTGGGTTGAAATGGACAAGAGTGAGGAAAAGATAGAGAAGTTTTCCGAGGAAATCCATTTCCCATACCCCCCATAGGAAATCCGTTTCCACCATTATCAAGGAAAATGCTGACGAGGCAGGAAAGCATTTCCGCGGAATTATTCCGCACCAAACACCGAAAAAAAGGATTTTCTGCGGAAAACCATCCATTTTTCCGCGGAAAAGTGTTACACAAACATGCCCCAAATGAAAAGATTTTAGCTTATCATGAAGTCGTGGAAAACCCACATTGACGATTGTAAATCCATGTTGACAAAGTCATGGCAATCGAGGATTTGGAACATCTAATATCCTTTTTTTTATTTGACTGTTTGAGGATTCTTAAATCTGCAGGGAAGAGAATAAAATCTTCCAACCTGAATCCTCACCAATTACCAAACTCGCCAAAGTGATTGTGTGCAACTAATCGGGAAGAGACTGGTTATTCACCGCCAGATGCTGGTAGATTTAGTGGGTCACACGAATATATTACGAATATAAAGAAAGACGTGAACTGGACCCCTACATTAGTTTCATGCGGCAATCTTAAAAGATCTCATGCAAAAGGTAATGGTTGAGTGTCGTCCATTGAAATTTCCTTTTCTAAAGATCTCATGCAAAAGGTAATGGTTGAGTGTCGTCCATTGAAATTTCCTTTTCTTCTTCTTCGTTGTAGGTCGGCATGTTAATTTAGCCCGTTGAAATGGGTACTCGGCTCGGCCCAAGTTCGAAAACAGATGGCTCTTAAAAAACATTAAGCCCAGCGGGCTGGATTTGGACAATCATTTAAAGGCCAGGTCAAAATGAGACTGAGAATGGGCAGAGTATACCCAACCCGTTCAGGCCCGGCCCAGCCCACCCGTAATGTTATTTTACAAATTTTTATACATTTAATTTCAATGGGAACCCTCCAAAAACTCCCTCCAAAATGTTTCTTTCCTCCACCATTTCTGATGAATTCAATCAGTTCCCACTCCACACAAAAAACCCACACCATTAATTGGCAGTGGACTCAATTTCATACTTGGACTGGATCCACTATTGAGTTTAGGTTTGAAATTTTTCATAGATTTATCATCCTTCATTATGAAGACTTAATATCTGCTATCTAGTATCTAGACATTTTTAAATTTAATCAAGCTGAAATTTGGTCCGCCCCTTATCCAGCTTTCACTATCATGTTTATTAACAGAGCTTCACTCATTAAGAAGAAAAAAGACGTCTCTATTGATGAAAATGCCAAAGCCCGGGCCCGGCCAGGGCCCAGCTCGAGCCCGCACGGAATGCGATTTTACATATGCCCGCTCAATTTAAGGTCGGGATTGGATAGCCCATGCCTAGGCCCGGCCTGGCCATTGACGGGCCTAGTTGTGCTCATGTACAACCCAGCAATCTAGATGTTGGAATTTGGAGAGTCTAAAAAGGCAAAAGCAACAATCTACTAATCAAACAAAATTTCCAAATACACCAGGCTTTTTTTTTTTAAGAGAGAAATATATTTAAAAAAGAAAAATGAAAATACAAAAAACTAGAAAGACTAAATAATGTCCAGTGGAACAAGCTAAACCAAGCTTAGCTCAATCCATGGTGGGCAAACCAACTGGCATTTCTACTTAGAAATTTAGAACATTTGACATTTCGGTTAGAAATTCCTAAAAAGTGAAAAACAGGGGGTTTTAGATTTACTTTTCAGCTTCCAATCCTGTCCATCAGGGACAGACAAGCCAATAGGAGCCACTGGAAAATCAAAGTAATAAGTAATAATTTTAGATTTGTTTTTCAGTAACCAATGCTGATATGCAGGTCAGATCCGTTGGAACATATGAGCTCACAAATTCTCTGGCTTGCGTACGAGTTAGGCAGCCTACTTTTAACCCAAGGTCCACATCAGAGCAAACCAATGTAAAGCAGTGGCCGAGTCACCGTATAGTCTGAGTTTTTGCAGTGCACCAAAGATTTTATTGACTTGAGTTAACCCTAATCAAGTCTAGATGAAATTCATTAAGAGGGAATTTATGAGATAGCGCTAGGTCCTCTCATGGACTGGGTCTCAATAAACCTTTGCTCGGCTCAGTTGCAGGCCTGTAGCTCCACAATACCCTTATGTCGAGCTCCAAATATAGGGTTGTTCCCTATATGGTCCTGATCTTAGGAAAACTAGAATATTTTTTTTTTTTTTTTTTGATTAGTAACCGTAACTTATATTAAAATAGAATAGAGTACAAACTAAGAGAACAAAAAGAAAAGAAAAAAAAGGGGGAAAGAAACACAGAGGTACAAGAGAAATGTACCTCCTCACACCACAACTATATAATAAAACAAAAACTAGAATGTTTTTAATTAGCCCAATCCAAAGGCCTGCCCCATCATTCAAAGCCTTAAGCCTAATGGCCCTTTTGGACAGCCTCATCAGTGGGGATAACCAGTTATTGTATTAGGAATTTCACAAAATTGATGGCTGATCTTCCCAGCCGATGACAATGATTTCAACAATTAGCCCTCTGGATTGCATTGACTCACACGGGCCATATGTATGGAACGTCCCCTCTAAGTGCAGTCAACTCGGTTTACACATAAATGAAGAAGGTTCATGTGTTTGGCTAACCTGGTTTATCAGCAAGTGAGAGTTCTTATATTTACCATAACATGTAAAAGGGCTTGCAGGTAAACAGATTTATAGGTAAATTGTGCTCTTGGCAAGCAAGTTCAGAGGATCCAAACAGGGTTTTAGGAAACTATATTACCTAATGCTCAATACTATCCACAGTGGTAGGAAAATAACACAAGACAACCCACCCTTGACATAAAAATCAATGTTAGGAATTTACAATTAGCTATATTGCATTTTATCTCTATATAATCTGCTCTTCTTGAGATTAAAATTGTCACGACCCGGGCCCGAGATCCGGTAACCCCAAACCGTGAGCCCATACTTACTTCCGTAAATCCCGAATTAACAGAAATTAAAACGAAATTTACAAGGGATAACAATCTCAATAAACCTGTCAATTACACAATTCTGCGGAAACAATTTCACTTGACAACAGCAATTAAGATGTACATGTATACAAAATAAAGTTTCTTATACATGTATACTATCCATCAATTAATTATCAAATAATGCATGTCCAAAATACTGTGCAATGACCATTAATTACATCAATGACCATTAATTACAACCCAAAATGATTATACAAAAGAATGACTTCACAAAGTATTTCCAAAAACATAATATTCCTTCTCGCACTCGGATACCCGTATCAAACGGTATCCCGGCCATTCCATTCGATCAGACCTCCTGGAGGAACCGGAGCGGTCTCCACCGCTCCCGCCGGGGCCGCTGCTGCACCGGCAAGGGCAACCGGGCCTGTAATGTCATCAATAACACTAATGAACACGACGATTCAACAATGTATAAACAGATATTGTAATAGCATGTTAACCCATAAATTAAACTCATTCAATCTATTAACAACAGTTCAAATACCAGATAAGTCTGGAAAGTTCCTACAATAGGATGTGTGTACATAAAAACTAAACTTATGATCATGCGTTGGGTGGACACTACCATAGCATTCATTTCATTTCAATTACCATCTTCCCTCAAAGGAAAGATTCATTATTACCATCTTCCCTCAAATGAATGATTCCTCTTCCAAACGGAAGGCGTCGATCAATACCCATAGATACGATCGGAATTGGTGAGACTTACTAGTGTTCGGGCCAGGGACAACTAGCATCACCACGGAGCTCCGGAACGCCCCCAAATACCATCTACTGCAGTAGGATTAGACATTTGTCTCATTTATTCATTTAATGAACTCATTTAGAGTTCTAGTACAATTGCTAGGTAGTGCCAGACTCCAAGGTCAACATTTCTCAGTGAGCAATCCAATCCTAGATTCGATTCAATTCAATTCAATGATTCCCTTCATAGTAAGAGAAGAGAAGGGTAATAATATCAATCACATTAGATTGGGATACATTGTTACAATAAGAATTGCTGGACAATTATGATTCTATTTAATTCTTTCTTAAATCTAAACCACCATATAGATATAGCCAACGGTACTAAATGCACGTGTTATTCTTGATGAGCATCACATTTATTTTTAGTGTGTGCATTATAGTTCCCGTGGTTAACATCCATGGAGTTTTAGACCACTATTTATTAACCATGAAGTTCTTCCTTCATTATCCTTAAATTCTCAATCATTTCACTTTACTCCACGATTAGTCTTCGAACTAATTTAGGGAGCATTATACTCACAAGGAATGCTACAAACTTTCGCAAAAATCCAAAACCCACCGGTCCGATCGATTGGAAAAAATTTTACTAACATTCTTTCCCTTGATTTTCTATACTTAATAGTCCTTAATTATGGTATATTTAGTTCTACGACTCATTTATAATCCATTCTCAATCACAAATAAAGTACCATCACAATTAATCGCCGATCTCAACCGGACTCAAAATGAGCCCTCCGATCGATCGGACCTTCAGGTCCGATCGATCGGTCTGAAACCACGTTCAGTTAGTGACTTGTCCGATCGATCGGCCTGTAGGTCCGATCGATCGGACTGAAAACATGTCCAGTTAGTGACTTGTCCGATCGATCGGCTAGTTGGTCCGATCGATCGGACCTTGGACGAAACCCTTCTAAAAATCAGTCCGAAATCTAATTCTTCTTCCTCCTTCTCTACTTCTAATACATTCAAAATTTACAAATCTAATGGAAATCTTCTATTTCCCTCTTCATACACAATCCATCAACAAAACCACATATTCAATCATCCATTAATCATTCCATTCAATCTATTAGAACTCAAAGCTCAATAAAATGCACCAAAAATCTAAATCCATGGAAACTCCAAGCATTTCTACAATAGTTAACAATAACTACAACCAAATGCTTATACTTGCCTTTCTTGAAGGTTAGCTACCCAAAGTCCTCTTTGTCTAGCTTGCTTTGAAGATGAAAGACCCCTAATGAAGCCCTAACTCCATGAAAACATGAAAATACACAACCATTGAGCTATTTGTGCTAGAAACCTTCACTAACCATCCAAGGAAACTTGAAAGTCATACTAAAGCACTTATCTACTTACTTGAGGCTCAAATAAATGGATTTTGAGATCTTTCTCAAGCTCCACACCTCAACAATGGAGGAAGCAACTTGGGGAAGAGGATGAAGGTGGAGATGAACTCCCAAAACCCCTTTTGAATCACTCTTAAACTCTCTCTTGATGATGGAGAAAGGAAAGGGAAAGAAAGAGATGGAGATGAGCCTAGGGTTATGAAAATGAACTCCTCTCTACATTTCACTCTAATATAAGGGTGCTCTCACACTAAAACCCCCTTTGGTTTATTCTTATTTCATTTTGAGTCAAATGAACTCTCACTTGGCCCATTTGAGGTCAAAATGGGATCGCGCCTATTATGAAAGTTAAAGTACTATTCAAGATACATACGTTGGTATCAAGAATTCCCGTATTCGACGAAATACGAGAAAACTCGTATTTACGAGAAAGTCCTTAGCCCACTTTATCTAAGTCTAAATTCATTTTAACCAACTTCAATTCCATTCAAATTCATTCCATTATGCTTAATGCATCACTTGAGACTAATTTGTCTCTCTTTGGTCATTAAACTTCATTAACCCAATTATCCGTGCTTAATTAGCATAAATCCTAATCAATTAGCATTAATTTTGATTAATTAGAGTTAATCTTGATTAACTCGGGAGGGGTCTTACAAAAACTGATTCCGCTACCTGCACATTTGGCATGAAAATGGCTTGCAACACTTCAATCTCCAGTTATCAAGACATATATGCAAATGACGTCAAGTTTATGTAAGTCAAGTTGGGTCGCCCTCAGATTCCCTTGGAGAATAGAATATGTTACAAAAGTTGATTCACACATATTGCCACCAGTCACCTGTTTTCACCTACTTCAATATTTATTATGGAAAGAGAAAAAGGAAGAAATAGAGAAGGTGTGAAGATTCCAGAGTGAAAAAAGACAGCTCAAAACAACAACATTCGCTTCGTATAACATAGGCTATAAGAGAAAAATCTTCATGTATACGTGAAAAATATAACATGACTAATGCTATATTGATACTCTTAATACTCTTATTAGGTGTTAATAGAGGCGGCATGTATGCTTTTTAATATTCCCCTCAAATGGAGCCCACTCTTTAACAAAAGATCCCCTCACAACATCATTGGTTGGTGAGGGAACAAAACCAATCATGAATTTGGGCCAACAGCACCTTATCTTGTCCTTTTACATTGGAGACTTATCCTTGAAACTTTTAACTCATTATAAATAGATCCGCCAACACCCATATGTGCACCAACTTCATCTTGCAGCATTGGTCATGTGACTGTGCTTCTGTTTCTCCCTACGAATATTATTATTATAGCTCTCTATGGATTTTAGTTGAGTTTCATTGGGCCGGGAATGGGTAATCTGCATCCTGGGGTTCAGATTACCTTAATCTGGTCCCCAGGATATGGATTACCTCTTCCTCTTCCTCTCGTCACAGAGATGGAAGACTTTATAGGCTATACTTGGATTTCTTCAGTTACATATAGCGGTTTCTTAGCATAATTTGCAACAATGGTATATAAGGGTTACCTATCATCTCCAGGATCTCTCCACTGTATATGCAGACATTTCAATGGTGATCGAGAAGGCATGTGTACGGACACACATAAACATACTTTTATAATCCTTTATGCATGTATTCCTCATCATCCCCGAGGGGTAGCTTAGTTGGCCTAAGACCAGTTGCGGATCCAGGATTCAAATTCACTGGGGGCACGATTAAGTAGTGGGGTCCGGGGGCAACAGCCCCGAAATTTTTTTTTTTTTTTTTGTTATTTATATGGGACGAATATAATGTAATAGTTTCAAGTAATAAAACAAAGAAATCTTTATTTATTACAATTGTTCCCTACGAGTTTTCATATTCTAAAAAAGTTCTATTACAATATCATTAGTAATAGTTCCAAGCAACTCTTTTTCTATAAAACATACAAGACAATCATTCATAAATTGATCACTCATTCGATTGCGCAAATCTGGAAAGGACGGTATACTCTACAGTCTTTGCCTTTGATGCCCTAATAGTTGAAGAATGGGCCTAATATTTTTTACTGGGGGCCTTGTTATATGTCATTGGGGACCTGGTTTGAATTTATTCTATGCAAAATCTTAAATCCATCTAACTTATTATATATAACTTTTTTTTTTCCAAAAATTCACTGGGGCCCAGGCCCCCAGTGAATATAGACTGGATTCGCCCCTGCCTAAGACCACAGTTTGCACCTGGAGATTGTGGGTTCGAAAGTGCACTACCACACTGGGGCTACAGGGGAATTTTACTCGGCTTTCTTTCTTGGGCCCGTAAGGATTATTCTGGCCCAATGGACTGGGAACCCTGCGTTATAAAAAAAAAGGTATGCATCATCATAATTAAAGCCTTGTCCCAACCACGTTGTGTTGGGCTACATAAATTCTGTTTCTCTTTTTCGGCTTATGCCGAGCCAAA
Source organism: Umbellularia californica (assembly GCA_028538565.1). NCBI lineage: Eukaryota > Viridiplantae > Streptophyta > Magnoliopsida > Laurales > Lauraceae > Umbellularia > Umbellularia californica. The sequence goes on along the minus strand of JAPQWN010000004.1, from coordinate 85,588,362 downwards.
TCTTTGGATAGATCAATTATATGAATGCGAAAGGTGAGAAGATATATAAAAGTATTATGCATCCAATATGTAGCATATGTGTCACGTCCCAAAAATACAGCCAAGGGATAACGTGAAAAATAAGAAAAAAATATTCAATTTCATGTGTTTAATGCAACACAAGCTCTCAAATATGGACCCACAAAATTCCGAAACATGATGAGTCATAATAAAATCTTTGCGGAAGCATTAAACCAATTAGTATCAAGATCCAAAATTAAACAAACACATAACTATTGACTATTTAAGGTTTATTAAAGTTTCCAAAATAACCTAAACAAAACAACTAAATAAAATATATTATGGAATTAAATCAACTAATGACTCTAAGATGTCAATATCTCATGCGTGGACTTAGACGGCTTCGTAGCCATCTCTGGCTTTCTACTCAAGTTCAACAACCGGCTCAAACGCTTGAAACGTTGGACCCTTCTCCGTCTCTACGATAGAGTAGGGGTCGGTACCTATGCACCATTAAATAAGGTAAACAGCAAGTACAAAAGCATAATTCATAAATAAAACACATGATCAATGTGAGTAATGATAGGTAATGATCATAAGAGATTAACAACAGAACAATGATGAAAAGAACGTACTATCTAAATCCATTCTACACAATAGAGCAATACAATAATCACATAGAAGCAATGCCATTGTTTAAGCTCTGACACAGAAACCTAAGTCAAAGTGAAGGGCTGGCTGCACAACAATCCATAATCGAATACTGATCAAATCATTCAATTAAACCTCTACAATATCTCAACCGATTGCCATGCCACATCACGGTATGCAACTAATAAACCAACATCAATCTCAGTCATGTATGCAAACCCGAAGGTTAAGGAATAATCACAAACCAATCCTAAGGTCTCATACTCAACAACCACAAGAATCTCTAATAGATAAAAAATCAACGCATCCCTTCTCAATCAATGGTGCATACACCCATTTAACGGTTTTCCAATAAAGATGGGTTGAGCCCGAATCCATTAGAATTTCCCTGAAGTTATACAAAGTACTAAACGCTACGTTAGTAAGATACCGTTTGCCCGGACGATATTTACTCAGTCCAATGATCCAATTAATAAAGTACAAAAATATAATTTTAACATATTAAAAATCAAAGATATCATTTAAAATTAATTTTCAAATAATAATAAGAAACAACAATCTTAGTTTATAATATTAGAAAACCTAAAGACCCCATCCAAAACATTTCCACATTCCATTCTTTATAAAATAAGTCAAGGGGTCTAATTTGGATTTATAAAACAACTAAGGACCTTTTTCCAGATTTTAGAGAATTATGATCTTAATACTAACCTCACATAACACCATCTGATGTCACCAGGGCCTTTCCCTTTCTTTTTTCAAAGCCATGGCAGTAACCCCAAGGGGTTGGCCGAGTAGTCAGGACCACGGTTCCTCCCTCTTTCGGAGTTAGAGGTCTTGGTATCGACCCCCGATTCCCCCCTCATCAGGAACTGAAGATTGAGTCCACTTGTGCTACCACTTAGGGGCCATAGGAGTTCTACCTAGCTTCTCTCTAGGCCTGGAGGGAATAATTCAACTCAAAAGGTTGGAAACCATCCTCTTAGCGGAAAAAAAAAAAAAAGCCATGGCACTAAAACACACACACACAACCCTTTCCCAATTCATGTCCAACTTGAAAACCACCCACAGTACCGTTTTCCATAATGGTAGCTTAACACATGGTGTAACAAGGACACTTGGGTTCTGTCACGTGTAGACTCCCTTTCTCCAATTTCCAAAACCGCCCACACAGGACCCCACTTCAACAGAACTCGGTCCAAAGAGGGCTTCACGCCCGGTGCATCATGACCGTATGGGAATTGGGCCCCACCGATTACAATCCAAAGATCATCCTTACAAAGAGGGTCGCCCTGATCCACGATCCGATCACCCTTGGGTCCCACAGTTGATTAAATACAATTAAAATATTTTCAAAGTAACTCACGCCCCAATATTTAGAATCTAAAGAGGGTAGCCATATATGTGCAAGGTCTTAGCACAAAAGGAGAAAACCAAACATAAAGGGCATAAAAGGGATTTCTACATGCATCCACACACGAATCAAAGAGAAACACAAGCATTAAATTTACAAATTATGATTAGGTACTTACTTAAGGTCCGCGGTTGAGAAAGACGGTCTAGAATTCCTATTGGCAAAGCCCAATGTGCTAACCCAGAGAAAAGTTGGAAGAATGAGAGTTGTGTATGAAAATAAAAGAGTGTAGTGATGCTGTATAAATAAGGAATAAGAATAAAAGTTGTAGTCTAACTTAAATTTTAAAGAGCATAGAGGTTGGATTATAAATAGATAAGAGTTTGGATTATAAGAAAATTAGAGTTTTGGTTTGAGAAGAACTAAACCACTAAACTGGGCCCGGATTAACTATGGGTCAAGACACCTATCCAACAAGCCTAACTCACCAAACCTAAGCTTAACGTGGTCCCCACTTAGGCTAATTACGTTTTTAACTAAAATACAATCAATCACGTAATAATACTAAAATAAATAATATATATATATAAATCAAAACGTCACAATATGAAGCACAATAGTTCCGAACATAAACACTGGAAGAAGAACTACGTTTCCACAAACGTGAGCACAGCAACACCCAAAATCTAAACCAACCAAATAAGAATGAACCATTTTCCCAAGAAAGGGAAAAAAAAAAGTGCAACAAAAACAACACAATTAATCACAATAATGGTAGGACGCCTAAATGATCAGATCAAGATGTTGTTAGTTGATGAATGATGTTGAGGTCAACGTCCACCCTCGCTCCTAAGCGGTCATAATTGTGGTCGAGCTCTTGCCCTCACCATAAAACTATTATTGTGCCATTTTCTATCACCAATTGGTTTTGGGATAAGTTGTAGCTCAATGGGGTGTAAGATCCTACAAGTAGTATCAGAACCTGGTAGATCAGGTGTTCTAGTTGCGGTGGGTATGCCATTGAGGGAGGGAACGATTGGAAGATCCATCTAAAATTATAAAATAATGGTTGAGCCCACCCAATAATATGATTAGAGTGAGCATAAAAAATCTGAAAATCTCGAACGACATAATCACATTAGGCTCACCCAATGAACTGTCCAATAATAGAAATCACCAAGGATTCTTTGGCCTTCAATAATAGAAATTAAAACTTTAGAAAGATAACCCAATTTCCTTGAGTTTATCATATTCGAGACAACTTGAATTATTGTTAAAACATATTTTTATTATTGAATGAGAGTATAACCGTCAATTCAATGGTTGTCAATGAGAGACACCTTCCCTCTATAAAAATAATAAGGAATTGATTCCTGTTTGAAACACAGATGGTAAAGGAGTTAGATAAGTTGTGTGAGTATTTACCAAATAGAAAAAGGGAATAAGGAGAGAGGGAGAGAGAGAGAGTTTTAGTTTCCCTGAAAGTGATCATAGGTTCAAATCATTGGAAGCTCATTTCTTTTTTCTTTTTTACTAATAGCTTGAAGTATGAAAACCATGACATGCTGCTTTATTATAATGACAACTGTTAAATTGCGATACAATCACATTATTTTTATATACCAAACTGACTTTTATGTCACCTCATTATAGTATTTTCTCCTTTCTTTCACAGACAGGCAAGTGAAAGTCAGCAAGTGCACTTTAGATGTGAAGAACTCTTGGCACTGATAAAAGTATCTTTTGTATGCACTCATTTCTATAGAGGGAGATATTCAAGTGCACCCATATGTGGTGAGGGATGGATGCACTTGAATATTCTCCTTCTATAGATAACGTACATGCTTAATGGTTATGCTTGATCATGGTTATACTTGATCACATTTGTTTGTGGTCATTCTCACATGATGCATAAATGACTCTGATAATGAAATCATTTTTAGCCTCTCATTTCCATACTCGAGGAGGCTGTTAATAGTTGTGATTGTAGAGAAGTGGTGGCACAGGTTACAATAAAGGTGTCCATCCAAACAGGTTGCGGGATTGCACACTTGCAACTAGGGATGGCAATGGGTCGGATTTAGATGAGAATGCGCCTCAAGCCGCTCCTATTAGGGGTGGGTTTAATAGTTGTTTTCTTGGTTTTGGGCAAATTTGAGTTTTGTTATCTAGCCTTGCCCCACCCTATCTCATTCCATATGTATAATATATATTTATTTATTTCTAAATAAACAAAACTCATGTTGTATAGGTGGTGTTGGGCATTAGCTCAAGGGAGGTGGAAAAAGAAGATGCCATGTTTAATGTCTGACACAGTTATTTCCATACCCAATCTGGGTAGGTTTGGTATCACATACCAACGACCCCTCATGGGTGGGTTGAGTTTGGATGATATAAACTTGAGCTGGGTGGGTTTGAGTGTACCACAACCCACCCCAATGCCATCCCTAGTTGCGACCACATGATTTTTTTATTTTTTATTTTTTGCACTTTAAGGACCCCAAATTGGTAACCTAGGCATTCCTCTTCTTTATGATCTGATAAATTATAAGACATCTAATTTCATATCTTTAGTTTTCATAGATTTTGAGAAATTTATAAAACACTTAAAAAAAGATCCACATCTAAAACCATTCGATGTATTCATCTACTCGTGATGCAGACATGGTAATGTATTTCACATATTTAAAATTAGCATGTGTAAAACCCATTTCCAGCAAATGGTCCTAATCGCCAAACACTCCCTGCCAATGTTGGAAAACTCATGACTCAGACTCAACTCCTCCAATGCAATGAAAAAAAAAAAACTCAAAATGAATCAACACGAAGACTCGGGAGAGTCATATTTTTTTAAAATAATTTCAAAAATATTCAAGAATGAACTCATTACTAATAAAAATATAAATATACACCTACTTACATGCATTCATGATGATCAATTTAAATTTATAGATTTATATATGCAAGAAAAGCACTACAATAATTTAAATAAAAGAAAAAGTAATACATATTACATAATTTGTTAGTCCAAATATGAAGGTAAAAGATAAAATATAAATTTCAAATTACATTCCGGTCATCATTTTTAAATTATTGACTTCAAACCTCATGCATAATTACTTATACATAAACTTTAATTGTTTAAAATTAAATCTAACTATTAAATGACTCAGAATGCAAATAACTTATTAAAATGAGATGACTCAGTTAAATCTCCCCTACTTTTTTTTTTTTTTTTTGACTTGGTCCCTCATTAAAATGAGATGACTCGAAACAGTCAACAGTCAACTCGGAGAGCTCTCCATGGTGACTAATGAGGTTCAATGGTTCATTGCCTGATGTGCTTCGGAGGCGCCTCCACAGATGGCTGAAGATGGATTACATACACCAGGCAGAATACCTTTTGGGAACCAAACATTTTTGCACATAAATCATACAACAGATTATTCACTCACATCTAGTTGGCAGATTGATAAGGTCATAAGTAGATTGGTAGAATTTATGGCTTCTTCATGACAATTAAACCAATCTGGAAGAAAATAAATTTCTAACGATACACAACATAATCATTGCCCTTAGAGGAAGACCGATGAGCTCATAGGCATGGAACCTAAATTTAGAAGACCTACAACAGATTTGCAAGTTTCTGCCTGGGAAGAACTTTGTTGTAACTGCACAAAAGAAGTCCCCTTTCCTCCAAAGCTATCAATGAAAATACCCAAGAACCTGACCACCCACATTTTGTTTGATGGCTTCTTCATGATCCAAAACGCCATTAGGAGTTGTAATCACAACGTAGCCCCACTACAAAAAAGGAAAGAATTCAATCAAAGAAAAAAAAAAGATTAATTAATTGATTATAAAATTTATTATTTATCTGGATCTTTAAAAGAACGAACAAATTATCTTAGCATGAGATGGAAACAGAACCACCAAATATGATGTTTTAGGGTCATTTGGGGAATCACCTGCTGTGGGGTCTGTGTTCCATAATCACCTTAAAACCAGATCCTTTGAGTGAAGCAAGAAATCCCTAACCTATATATATATATATATATATATATATATATATTAGAAAAAAGTAGGTCATCTGTCATGTTCATGGACCCCATCTGATCTCAACAGATAAACAGGCAATCTCCAGATTAGACAGATACCCAAATTCAGCCTGTCAGAGGTTGCTGCGTCTCCATGATGGTCAGCCGATTATGGTGGAGTTGCTACACCAAATGTCTATTTTAGAGCCTTTACATCAGATGTCTAGAGAGGTCCAATGGAACTTACATATGTGGTCGATGCCTAATGTAGACTCTGTTATATGTGGGATGGTATGAGCGTCACAAACATGAGAGGCAACACAATTTATGGTTCAAACAGGAAGGAAATGATCCCGACCCACCCCTCACCTCATGGTTTGATCTTAACACGGCTTTTTACGGAGACGTTGACAAGTGTCTCTTTTGCCTTGAGAGAGGTGACAGAAAACACTGCTTCAGTATTACAAAGAGTGGAATGTTTGGCTCCCTTCCAACAATCTCCAACTTCTTACTCCCAGAAAATATGAAGAATCTGTGCACTATATTTCATGCTCTAAGCTCAACCGGACCTAGCACGAATAATCTACTTCTACATTTTCTAACGGCGCGAACCATTTACAGTGTGTAGATCGAGATCGATGGGATAAAGCTAAGATAATGATGGTGATGATAATGCACCTAACCGTTGGGTACTTGTAGATCACCATCTGCCTGATACATATTATGATACCCAGATATTCTAAAATCAGCAATGAATCTGTGTTGTATGAAATCCGAAACTTTGTTTTCTATGTAAATCCATGCATCTGCTGTATCAATTGTATGCCCCTACTATATAAATGTGCATCTGGGTAACATAGGTTGCATATTGTGTACACAGCTTCCAATGAACTCAAAAAATTCAATATCCGTGGGACTTCCTTCTAATATTGCAATCGAGTGTGTAGACAAAATTCAAAATCATTAGTATGACGAGCATCAAATCAAGATAAGCCATTGGTATGCATAGTCAAAATATGGCTACGGCACCTAATGTGTAGTCTTCAATGGATTATGCAAGATAAAGGCCACATTTATAAGCTTGGCCTGGAAGGGCATCAAATCGAGTCACTTGGGTGACTTTTAGCAAGTCTTTGGCACTCCATTAGAATCATTTGACTGGGTGAGTTAGTTTCCCTCAAGCTAGAGTTGAATTGGCCAAGTCAGGGCAAGTGAGTTTTTGAATTAAGGATAAAACAACTGGTGTAGTTATTGTTGACTTTCAGGCAATATAATTAGGACTAAGGAGCCATCCAACAGATGCCACAAGACGAAGGATGGAGACGTAGGATGATAATGGATGCTTCATGGATGTAAGGGTTCAATTTCAAAACCTGCTGGTAGACACCCTGTATATAGTGAGGTGTTACTGCTAAATATTTAAACAGGAATGGGAATATTATAGATAGGATAATAGAGGGAAACACGGGAGTTCCTAATATAGAAAAGGAAGAAAGAGAAGCCAAACAACAAATTAGCTTAAGTTCAATAAAATGCATGAACAACTATCAAAGTACACACCTGTTGTGTCGGTAGCATACGCAATCTGTACTCTTCAATATCCATAGCCTTTAAGTCCTGCCTATATGTGAGTGCCCGGCAATCATTTATCCGACCTTGCAGTTCTACAGTAATCCTTCCCACCCTATGTGGATCGAAGACTTGAAAATCTTTGATATATCCTGGAAGGCAGATGATAAGAGTTCATCAGCTATAATAAATTGGCCAATACTCTTTCAAGTTATAAATGGCTTCTCCGGGGTGGAGCCACCAGGCCAGGCAATGAAGCCTTTTACATGAATTCCATTTTTATCTGAGAGAGAGAGAGAGAGAGAACAAAATGCAAGAAAATTATAAAATAGCTTTATTATTACATAACATTATGTAATATGTGCATGAGTAATAACTAATAGAATGTAGTATTACATCTACAATATCAAAGTAGTACATATAAAAGAATACTTTAATAAAGGTATAAAACTAAGTGTACCAAGAGAGATAAGTAAACAAAAGGCAATAATAAAAAATTAAAATAAAATTTCCATAAACAGTAAAATATCAACCAATAAAGTAGGACCAGGAAAAAATAACTATGCAAGCTCATTACAACCATTGCATGAAAGAAAAAGGTACAGGTCCATGGATGGACAAAGCCCCAAAAAACATGTTTTCACCACTTACAGTAACATTTTCTAATTGGTAGATGGCCAGGAAGTAAATGGAAAACAAATGACAAATTTCTCGAATTCTCATATCTATATGGCTTTCCATTAGCCACGCAGCATAAAGCATAAGTTGATAGTGTATCACAGACTCATTTAGCTATCCCCAAACAAAGGAAAATGCACTACTTAAAGTACCAATAAAAGCAAAGGAGGACATGGATAAAAGACCTTTATTTCAATGAGAAGGAACGAAGAAAGTAAAGCTACAAAAAAAAAAAAAAAAAAAAAAAAAAAAAAAAAAAAAAAACCACCAGACAAGTAGACAAGCAGGGGACATGAAGATGTACTGCATGGTAAATACCCATCGAAACACATTTCCTTCGGTGCTTTGATGAAAAAGGGTACATGTCCCCTTGAATATGGAATAGAAAAACGAGCCCTAAGCCTCAAGATATTCTGGTAGAGCCTTGTGCATGGTGAACATGAAGGAGCAAGCCTCCACAACTTTTAAAGAATTGATTATAGATTCACCAATACTCAAGTAGGATTTGGTGATAATGGGGCAGTTAACAGATAGAAAATTTAAATTTAAATTATTAGGCAGTAGCATTTCAAGAAGATAAAAGTAGGCTCGAAGCCCTTTTTCCATTAGCAACAAAATTTTCATAAAAACAAATGAGGAAGGTACAAAATGCCGTAAGGCATTATAGGGGAAGCAAACCTCAGAAAGCTTTGAATGAAATGAGAAAGAAGAAACCAAAAGAAAAGGAACAAGAAAGAGTATATCAAAGGCTAAAAGCCCCTTCTAAGGGCAAAACGTTAAAATTTTCAAAACCAACAAAATGCAAATCCAGATTAAAGTTAAAGCCAGAACTTTCCTCCAAAACCTTACACACAGATTAGTGTCAAATTAAAGTAAGTGCTAATTCATGAGGTGGCGGGGGGTCCTCCCCCACCCCACCATACACCCTCCACACCAAAAAGAAAAAAAAGACACTCAGATGAATCAGCATTCACCCCAAATTGACTGATATGGATAGATGAGATTTGAAGAACCCTAACAAATGGGTCTCCCTTGAGTTGCAGAAATACTAATTGAATTTCGCACACAAAATCTGTATCAGCTGGGATGTAACAGAGTTGAATTTTAAAAAAAGGTCCTGGTGGTAAGGGAAGCGTACCATATGGATTAGAAATCATTAGAGTTAGTACCAATTTTCAGTGGACTTGGATGTGGCTGAAGTTCAAGCTATTTGGCAAATTCATTCAATATTTCCATGGGTAACTGGGTATATATCAAAGACATCTTGAAAATCACTAGGTGCATGCAATATGGTGAGCAGGAATTATGGAGAGTAGCATACATGGTTAGGAAAATTAAGAACTTAATCAACTCCCTCTCCCTCCTTCTAAGCACAGATATTAAAATGGGTTGCTAGTAAAATACCTCGATTTTTCATGATCTTGAGAAACGAAGTCATTACAGTGGAAATGGGTTTCAGATTAGTCGTTGCTTTCCCTCTCCTCTCTGCATTTACGATCGTCCTCAACGCATCATTCAAAATCCTCCTTCCCATATTCTCTGTTTCAACAAAATTTCATGACCGATCAACAACCACAGTACGAAAATCCAACGAATTTAACATCAAAGTCATCATTGGAATCACTTTGCGTGCACCTTTGATGTCATGGTGCGGCCGACATCCAGCAACGATTTGGATCAAAAGATCTCACCCCAACTTCGAACCAAGAGAGAGAAGAAAAAAGAGAAAGAAAGAAGGAAAGAGACCTATCCTTATCAACAAGAAATGGCCTTCTTCTTCTTCGTCTTCTTTGGTTTGGTTAGGGTTTTCTTTGCTGCTATTTCAGTTGCAGGGAGAGGGAGTCATTTACTAGGGTTTTTCTCTATAGAGAGGGCCAGTAAAACTCGTCTTAAAAATTAACTCGGATGAATCTGAGTCGATCCCTATTTCAATCCGAGAAGTTATTGGGGAAATATCATTAGATCCATAACCATAAATGCAAAAGCAAAATAAAAACTTGATCCCCAGAAAATCCAAATACAAATACAACTGCAACAGCATCTTTCCTTCCAAATACAAATACAAACTAAGATACATTTTAACAAAAAAAGTTAACTTGTAATTTATGAGACACTTTAAGGAGATCACGTCATGTAGTTAGCTGAAGGTTCATATTAACACGTAAACAGAGTCACAAGCCCGTAGCCTTATTTCAACAGAGAGAAACATCACCTAAGTCAAGCATATTAGACAAACAATGAGAACTAGCCCAAGAATCCCAATGACGATTCGCACATATAACAAGTTTTTTTTCTTCCAATTAACAGGTGTGAAGATATTTATTATGCAAGGTCCAAAGTACCAAGGCAGTATCCTTATATCTCAACTGACCTTACCAAGAAAAAAGGGGATAACCCTTTGTACTCCATGCAGCCCAAAGTAGAGTAGATTATCTGGACACTTAGCATGGTTTAGATACTAAAAAGAAAAAGGGAATGAAAAAAATACTGCATACCCTGCCAATGCATTTGTCGATATTGCTTACCCATTAACATCTGATTCAGCAGCTCACATTCTCAGAGGTGTTGAAAGCTAAGCTATTTTCCGGGTCACAAGGCTATGTGAGTGTCAATAACAGTAACTGGGGTATGCAATGGTACAGATGAGAGGCCCCTTGCACCACTAGTCAGCACATCCAAGCACACAAAATAACAGATAGTAGTGCAATGCCTGTGTGATAAATCAACAATGCATGGCCATTCAAAAAAAAAAAAAAAAAAACTAACCAGCTGCATAAGCCAAACCCTAAAATAAACCACAAAAGAGAAAACACCAAATCATAAAATGCACAAAACAAAAAACTCCAACTCACAAAATCAAACCCAAGTTCGCCAATACCATGGTTGTCAATCCTCTATACACACGAAAAAAAAAAACCCTCCAAACCTAATAACACAGATGAAGAGAGGAATAGAGAGAGATAAAAAGAATATCAGCACGTTAGGAGAGAAGTACCTTGTGGATCTTGATAGAGGATTGGAGAAGAGTTGGAGGAAGGAAGAAGAGGGTTTTTCGCAAATGGATCTAGCGCTTGAAGAAGACACGCTGCTAGGGTTTTTTTGCAAATGGATCGAGAGCCCTCTTTGCTGCAAAAGACATGTGTGGGTAAACTTGTAAATCCTAGAAAGATAAGAGGGCAAACTTGTCCGAAAAACATGAAAAATGGGCTACCCACTTATAACATATTTATCTTTCCAGAAAAAGCATGATTTCTGGGAATTTATGAGATAGACAAAAAAAAAAAAATCCGTTTTCTGGTTTAAACAGACATGTGAACTTAATAATAACGTGAAATATATTTTTCCTCGGAAATTTGACATACCAAGCGGGCCTAACATCAAAAAAGGACTCAATGAATTATTAATAAAAAATCCTTGAGTTAATTTTTTATTTTACTTAATACTGATTTATCCTAATATCATCATAAAAGAAAAATACAAACACTGTCCCACCCGTCGGACCTAAGTCCACTTTCAAAACACATTACGATTTTGACTCGCAACATATTTTATTGGATTCAACATCATCTAATCAAAATAAAAAAACACATTAAGATTTTGACTCGAAACCGCCAGGACCAAGATTCAATCAATGGTTGATGAATTCAACATAGGGTTATACTATACATTAGCAAACATCATCTAATCAAAATAATTATGATCACTTTAAATTTACTACAGCAACGCTCTCTCTATCCAGCCCCGCTAACAATCCTAACTCGAGGATGTCGCAATGGAGCCAAGGCCGAAATGCCCACATCCACCGTTGAAAATACACTATAAAAAGTAAATAGCTCCCTGCACGCATTAGTACTGAACATCTGAGAAAGCAAATGGAAAAAATCCAAGGCGTGGAATATTTTTTACTCTCACCAGCTTAATCGCAACAATCAATGGATTAAATTTAGTTTTGGCAGCTAGCTTTAATTTTCAACTCTTGATCGTAATTAGCTAGTGGGCCTCTTAAGCCAATGGAGACCCTTGTCACCAATCCAGCCCGTCCAATGTCTTGCTTTGGCCTTCGTTTTTCTCATTCTTCATCATGCTGTCCCCGGAGCAATGTGAAGAGTCATGCAAAGACAGAAATATTTGGCAGGTAGTTCATGTTTGGATGACTGTCCCGCGTAGGGGTGTTTTTGTTCGTAGCAATTTGGATGAGACGTGAAAATCATACATGAATGAGGACATATAGTGCTCAGCCGAAAAAAACTTCTCCTCCACATGTTCCGCTGTGTTTGGAAAGTTCTCAAAGCAGCCCTACGTCCGGTAACAATAACGAATTTCACAATCAAATTGAGAATTTTGCCCATTTGAAAGGAAGACATTTGATATGGCTAAAAAAAAATAACTCCAAACTGCTCCTATATCATTACCATTTTATAGGCTAGGTTCCGGGACAAATAAGCATTTTTGGACGAGTAATTTGCCTCAGTATGCACCAGACAACATTATACAATCTACGCCGTTAATACGATTAATTTTGCATGTTAATTATAACTACATGTAGGTTTAATAAAAAAAAATACCAAAATAGAGGAAGTAATCTGCAAAATGATCAAAGTCCAGTAGGTATTCTGCTTTTTTTTCCCTTTGTTTTTTTAAGGATTAGAAAAATGGGAACTGATGAACTGAACCAACGTCGTCCTTTATATGCACCTACTGAGAGTTGATGGTGTTCTTGTAATAAAAAAACCTACTAGCATTAAGGCCATTTGGCCAGTACATGCAATTTTCGGACTAGGAAATATATAGAGATATGATACATGGGGAGTAGTAGACAGGGGTTACGGCTACAGCTATAGGTTTTATGTTACATAGAGTCCAAGGAGGACCCATGGGCATGGATTCAACAAGACCATATTATAATGGGTCAAACTCTAACATGGGCCGAAGAAACCCACTCCTCCCTCCGAGAGTACCTTATCGTGTGCCTCCTAATCCACAATTGGTACAATACCGTATGAAAAGCATCGTATACGTATCCGTATCTCTTCTTCATCGACCCATCCCAGTCCCACTCGAAATGTACGCTCGCCTTCTTCCCCAGCTCCCGCATCCTATCGTACCTCTCTCCGCACGTGCGACGAAGCACTTGCTTCACCTCTTCCCCGCCTCCTCCCATTCCGACAAAGACCGCGATCTCCGTCCATCTCAACACGTCAGCAAACGGCAGATCGAGAATCGGACGGTCAGAAATCACCACCGGCACGCAGCCGCCTCTCAGCGCCTCCCCAACCTTCATCTCCCTCCCAGAACCATAGAAAAACAGGCAGAATCTACTCCTCGAGATCTTCTCCGCCAAATCCCCATCATCCAACGGCTGAGATTCGATCAAGAACTCCGGATCTCGTCTCAGCCCATCCAGTACCGTCGAAATCCCTCCTCCTTCCTTCCCGTAGAAAAACCCTAGAAATCTCTCTGCATTCTTCGATTCGTCGACATCTCTGGAGAGCGGAGGTAGGGTCACGTCCTTATGAGGGATGAATCGGCCTTCGATCGTCGGGAAACATGAGACCTGGATCGAGTTCTTCTTCAATTCGACGAGATTGCGATCCGATTCGATGCCCATCCCTGTGCAGGAGACGTAGAAGTGATCTGCGCCGAGCGTCCGATTCCAGAAGGGGAATTTGAGGCGAAGGTCCCGGATCGATCGGGCGATCGATCGAGATGAGAGATCCGACGGCAGAGAGAGGTAGAAGAGGTGGGCCAGGTCGGGATCTGACGTCAAAAGGGGGCTTTTGAGGAGGGAGGAGTGGAAAAGTGCTTCGACGGGGTTTGAGAAGGTGGGTTTTGGAGAAGGATCGTAGACGAAGATCTTGAAGTTTTGCAGCATGTGGTGGTAGTTGGGGAGGAAGGTGGAAGGAAAGAGATAGGGAGATGAGAGATTGGAGAGAGTTTTTGCTTGGGAAAGTGCCGAGGAACAGGAGAATAGAAGAAGAAGAAGAAGAGGGAGAGCAAATAGATGGCTCGCCATGGAAAAATCCTACTACCTGCAAATGGAAGGTTTCTGTCGGAATGGGAAGGAGAGACTTCGGATGTGATGATAGAACCGATGCATATGGTCATGATAATTCTTGACTTCTTCTGCATTCATTACTGTAAACTGTCTGAATGTTCGATTTCAGTCAAGTGGGCCCACTCTAAGTTGACCACTTTCTATTTTGTTTTCTTAGCCTTATGTTTTCACTGCAGCAGTATTATAATGAAAAGTTTGGAATGTGGGGATTAGTTATGAGCTTTATAAAAGAAAGCATTTTGAAGAAACAAGTGTCAAATGTCATAAATTTGGGCCGGTTTGGTTTGATTGCTAGTATTTTTACTGAAATTTTCTTTATTTTGAATTCCCTATTTTAATATAGATAATTTACAAATTATTTGGAATTTGAATTGGAGGATTAGCATTTGGAATTCTTCGAGTGTTCCAAAATAACAAATCTTGGAATGCTTGCTAACAAACATGAAAACCCACTTGAAGCTTTGGCTCTAAGGATGATGCCTTCCGGGATTCATTTCAATGATTTTGATTGTATATACATGTAAGATTCCCCACATTTCTTGATTTGGTTCTATCTTCTTCTTTTTTTTTTATCTGGGGTTTTGAAGAGATTTTAGAGGATGGGTTCAGGCCAAAACAATGTTGGAGCTCCTTGTTACAGTCATGTAATATTTTTTTGACCGATCTTTTTTTTTTCTGTATGTGTGTGTGTGTGTGGCATCTAATCATCAAAGATCAGGCGCCGGTTGGAAAGGTAGCATTTTCTCATCTAGGAGACTTCGTTTTGATTTCCTGTTATTAATTTGAATTATTTTTTTATGTTTCATTTCGCAAAATGCTTGTGTTGTTTGATGAAAACAATTATGTTTTGGGTTTTAGTGAATTAGAGGGCCTAGAATACATGGGTGGTTCCATGTCTGATTTTGTTTGCAGATTGAATCAGACTTTTATTGCCCTTTTTTTCCTCCTTGGAATGATATGTTGCACGTGAGGATTGATCTGGGAATTATATTTTATTGACTCTTTAAGTTTCCTTGATTTCAAAATCTTTCCATGATTGCTAGGTTTTTTCTGCAGTGCTCAAGCAAAAACACAAATATCTTGTTATATTCATCAGCCATGTAATTTTCATTTAAGTAATGATCTATATTTGCAGTTTTTCAAAGCTGCAGTCTATTTTGGATCCTAGGAGACCAATGAAGATGGACAAAAAGCTGCTAGTCACTTGAACTAATTAGGTTGAAGCAAAGAAGCTTAAAGACTCTAATGAAGCTCTTCATGACTTGGTAATCTTTCACACTGTGACACCAATATCCCAATTTAGTGTATCTTTTGCCTCAACAGCTCTGTCACTAATTATTGTTTGGCTGTTTTCTTGATACAGTAAAGCTGTGTCCCCAATTCCTTGAATTAATGGATGCAGTAACTATCCATTGAGTCTTTCTACCAAAAAAAAAAAACTATCCATCGAGTCCATGTCAGGTCCTTTTAAAATATCTAGCTAAAGCTAATCATGTTCATTTCATGGTGTGTGAGCTATGGATTTGTGCTTGGAATGGAATCTCATGTAGATTTTTTAAGAAAGGGCTGGCGCCTAAAAGGGTTTGGCGACGCTGACTGTTTGGCACGGTCCTTCTCAACTCGGCTTGAAGTGTGCCTTATAGGATAGATTTATTGGCGAGGCAGATAGTTTTTCCTTCTCTTGCTTGAAGCGGCATGGAAAACAATTACCCGATTATGCAAAATATGATGGTTATGGTTTTTATTGCAGATTTTGCCGCGAATCAATTTCAACTGCCCTTGATCCTAACTCAAATTCAATAACAAAAGATTTGGAAAGAAACAACATCAGTACATGGTCAAATGAAAGGATTTTCACAGAACTTGGGGGTAGTGAGTAGGGGTGTACACGGATCAGATTTGTGCGGATTATGCCAAATCTGTCACCAACCTAATACCTACAGATTGATGGATTTGGAATCCGTCACCAATTCGTGGCTGTTAAAATTCTACGGATCGGATCGAATTAATCCGTTCAATTCGTTCAATCAAATGTTAAAAGAAAAATATCAAACATGTAGTAAAAAATTTCATATTTGACTCTTTAATTTTTTTTATTTTATATTTAGACATCTTAACTTACATTTAGACCCCTTAAATTTTTTTTATTTATATTCAATGTCAATGGATTGAGGGTGAAATCCGTCACCGATCTGTTGTTAACGGATTACAAGATTTCAATCTGTCACCAATCTGTTTACCTTCGGATCGGTTTTACGGATCGACGGATTTTTTGTACACCCCTAATAGTGAGAACTACTGGGTTAAAAATTGAGTTGGATTAAATTGAATTCTTTAAAAAAATAAAAATAACTGAAATTTGGGCCTGTTTGTTTCATGTTATTGAATTCTTAGAAATTCTAAGACTCTGTATTTCTATAAGTGATATGGTGAATATCCTAAAATGATCATCAAATAACTTCCATGTAAAATGAATACGTACACATCACCCTTGTAACTAAAATCCTAAGAAAGTTAAGGTCCATTTAAATCACCTTACTATACTTATATCCCTCGCTTCTCTCGTCATGTCAATCAATCGCCTAATCTTTCGTTAAGCTCATTTGATCATGAATACTTATGTATTCAATTCCTTTGTATTCAAGGCCTATTTGTTTGCATAAGATGTATAGGAATTCATGCCATAAATTGTTGAAAATGAAGATCCAATGTGCATATACAAAATGACAATCGGAAAGTGAATCAAGAGAACATAGGAAATGAATTCCCAACCATCACCCTAGTAATTCAAATATGAAGAAAGTAAGGTCACATTTATTTTGCCACTTTATATCTTCACCCATCATCTCATTTCATTCACTCTTCACATCTTTAATAATTTTTTGGTGAAGCTCATTTGACCAATCTTGTTTGTTTTCTTTAAAATGCATAAGAAATAAATACATAGCATCCATACACACTAACCTTTAAAAGATAAAAAAAAAAAACCTTCATACCAAAATAATATCAAAGGTGAATTTACAAAAAAAACGAGCATCAAATAACCTTTTCTTTTAGGAAAATAAAATCAAAAGAAGATGATAAATGACCTACTAAGGTAATGACTCGTTTATTCATTTCTCATATCTTCTTTTGATTTTGTTTTCATAAAAGAAAAGGTTATTTGATTTTTTTTTTTTTTTTGGTAAACTCGCCTTTGATCTTTATTTTTAACTTCTTATGGTATGAATAATACGTAATTAATTCATATGTACTATAATTAAAACAAGCAGACCTTTTTTTGTTTGGTAAGTATGTCAATTTGAGAATACAAATGCACATGAAGATTGAATTTGAGGGAATCCCAATGAGGAAAACTATAGAAAGGGTATTGGAATTCTCCTGATATGAATTCTATGATTTCTTTCTATCAAATTGGATCTTATAAAAAAGTGGGATTTCTAACAATAAATATAAGCAAACAAAGGGCCCCAATATAGCTATATCCCATGTAACGTTTCATGGAAATATTGTATCATCCTTACTATTAAAAACAAATGAATAAAACACTAGTTGGTTAATTTGGGATCATACAATCAAAACGAATGAATAGATCATGTAGATTACCAAATGAAGTTTTGAGGAATGGCATGGCAACACCTCTTAGTAAATATATAATTTATAATAAAAATAGAAAATAAAATGTCTGGGTGGTGTAGTTGGTTATCACGCTAGTCTCACACACTAGAGGTCCCCGGTTCGAACCCGGGCTCAGACAATCTTTTTTATTTTTGGTTTTGTACATCTTTTCCCACATAAAAATAGTTTGCCTTTTCTCCACCAATTTTTAAAAATGTTTTTCACCCAAAACCAGTTTGCCTTTTTTTTCTTTTTCACCTAAAAAAACACTGCATTTGACTAAGAATCAAATATTAAAAAAGCAAGTACTTCAAAAAAAATTATCCATTTTTTTTACCCTTTTTTTCACAAAAAAAGGCTTATATATTTTCACACAATCTTTAAAAAAAAAAAAAAAAAAAAACCACTCTGCATTTGACTACCTTCTCAAAAGGCAATTACTTCATTTTCACTCTCATTTTCCCATTTGAATTAGTTTACCCCGCGAAAAATACAACACCGTTGCAAAAGTCTCCTGCAAACCCTTCACAAGTCTTGGTGTCGGGAAATTCTATATGCACCCAGTTTTTTACTGAGTACACCCACCTCTTAAGAAAAAAAATCACTGTACACAATGAAATGTGGGTGTATTCAGCAAAATGTGTGGGTGCATATAGAATTTCCCCTTGGTGTCTCATCCTGCTTTCGAAAGGGAAAATTCTCAATTAGGTGTTCACTCTGGGTAGCTCTTCTGTCCAATTAAGAAGCTCCTCATGCATGTAGCAATATTTAGCAATATTAAACATCTGGTGCAGGTGCTACTATCCTTTCAGCTTGTCTGGAATGGGCTTTTTGCACCCAAACCAACTGACGCTTCACAAATTTTCACTCTTGTTTGTATTGTATTTCCATACGTATGTGACAGTCATGAAGAAACTAGTTATGAGTATGTGTTCATCTATTATTGTATTAGGGGAAAAACCGACTTACAACCATTTGTATTTGCTTTTGAATGATTTGACAGTAGAAGGGAGGTGCCACTGGAAACACAAAATATACGGGCCCTTTGAGATTATATAAAAGTATATAGATATCTTTGCAATAGAAATTCTTTTTACAGTCTCATCTTCGTCTTTTATATGTAATATCACTTGATGGCCCTCCGACTCGATCTAGCCCCTTTCCATCACGCACTGAATTTCACCATTCATTTGAATGGATTGGACCATTGGATCCATGCACGAATATACGATCGACTTGTATAATGTTAAATTTGTGGGATTTGAATGGAGATATAGGATTTAGGGATGTGGTTGACCTTTGCGGCGCCGAGGGAGATTCTTTGTGATCCCCCATCCCAGTCTCATGTGGATGACATATTGTTGCGGCTACACTGATCGAGTGTGCCAGTATATGTATGAAATAACAGTAAAGGGAAAGTCTATATACACCCCTATTTTTCCTGAGCACATCATCTTAAAAAAAAAAAAAAAAAAATTACAAATGAACAAGAAATATGAGTGTGTACGGCAAATTAGGTGTGTGCAAATAAAATTTTGCTAACAGCAAAACCAAGCCCTAGATAAATCGTGTACCCGGTCGGAAAAGAGAGGCAATAGAAATCGAAAGAAGAAGAAACGCATAGCATAGCAGAGAGACAGAGATAGAGATAGAGATAGAGAGATATGGTCGGGTTTGAAGGCGGAAAACATGATGGTCGTGGTAACAAGGTCCGATGGGGAGAACTTGAAGAAGACGATGGAGAGGATCTCGATTTCCTCCTCCCTCCTCGCGTCGTCATCGGCCCCGACAACAACGGCATCAAGAAGGTCATCGAATACAAGTTCAACGACGACGGCAACAAGGTCAAGATCACCACCACCACCCGCTCCCGCAAGCTCGCCCAGGCCCGCCTCACCAAGCGCGCCCTCCAGCGCCGCTCCTGGCCCAAGTTCGGCGACGCCTCCCACGACGACGTCAACAGCCGCCTCACCGTCCCCTCCACAGAAGAGATCATCCTAGAAAGGCCCAGGCCTCCAGGTACTTTACTATCTCTCTCTCTCTCTCTCTCTCTCTCTCTCTCTCTCTCTCTTAAACCCACCCTAAACCCTAATTCTCTTCAAATCCTCATTCTATTGATGATGGTACTTTACATGCATCATCATTCTTAATTAATATTCTTCTGTTTCCTCTTAATTGGGGCAAAATATTTTCAGCTTCTAAACCCAATGATTGAAACCTTTTAAGGCAGTGTTCTATTGATAAAGTCTAGTGCATGTGGTATAATAATTCAATCTCAAGCTAACATGCTAGTCAATTCTGACTAAAATGCATGAAGCAAAAAAGGAAGAAAAAAAAAAAGCTTTTTGCAATCTTATTTTGGAGTTTTTAATACTGGGTCATCACTATGTTGGTTTTGTGATTTCTCAAAGTAATCTTGCTGAAGAATTATATTGTCATCATCAGCCACTTCTTTAGCAGTATACATATAGCTAGCAATTTCAATACTTTTAAGCGAAACTGTGGTTGCTTCTTATTTTACATTAGGCCATTGATCATAAGTGTATTGTATGGTTATGGAATCTGCTTTCTGCTTTTTGATGTTACTAAGGACGAACAGAATGAGCTGCATAGTATCCGAGGGTATTACTGCTTAGGGAGCCATTTGGTTCATTGCCTAGCAAAATACTATCACATATTTATTGACTTAGTTACATCAAGTTCTAATGACTACTTTCTCTTTGAGGATACCATTTAGAAAAAAAAAAAAAAAAAAGAAGAAAAAAAATCTAATTTTGAGGACGACTTTGGATTAGTTGGTGCTGAGTGGTGAAAGTGAAATTTTTATAGAAATTTGTAGTGCAAAGAAGTGTACAACATTAAGCAGCTTACTGTTGATTGGATATTCCCTCTCGTATATTTCTATCTTTCTTGTTTGCTTTTGGACAATTCCAGTTTTAGATATTCCTTCAGAAAGTGTTTTGAGTTGTGAACTTATGTAGTCCAAATTGCGATTGATGTGAATAAAATGGCAGCGCAGCGGATGGTTATCCATATGCATTTCTACTGGAAGTGGAAGTCTTAATGATTAAATGCAACTCTCTGCAGGTAGTAAAGCAGAAGAAACAAAGGTCGCCGGAGATTCCTTGGCTGCTCTTGGGAAGGGAGGTGCTGTTCTCATGGTATGCAGGACCTGTGGTAAGAAGGGTGATCATTGGACATCTAAATGCCCCTACAAGGATCTTGCTTCACAGTCTGAAGCCTTTATGGACAAGCCCTCTGCATCAGAAACCGCAGCCACAGCTTCAGCTTCCGCTGCAACAAAGGCAACTTATGTTCCTCCTGGAATGAGAGCTGGAGCTGAGAGGACAGGTACAGAGATGAGGCGCAGGAATGAGGAGAATTCTGTTAGAGTCACGAATCTTTCAGAGGATACCCGCGAACCTGACCTGCTTGAGCTCTTCCGAACATTTGGTGCTGTGAGCCGGGTCTATGTTGCGGTCGACCAGAAGACTGGAATGAGCAGAGGCTTCGGCTTTGTCAATTTTGTCAACAAGGAAGATGCAGAGAGGGCCATTAACAAACTAAATGGATATGGTTATGACAACCTCATCCTCAGAGTCGAGTGGGCGACTCCAAGATCAAACTGAGATAAGTTTTACCTTTGACAGATCGGAGTGTTATGTTCATAAGCTCCAACTCACTATGAATTCTGATATTATATAAATCTGGGCCATTTTAGTTGTTGTTTTTTTGTTATTTCAAGGACTGAAGAGTTGTAAGATGACAATGCCATATATACATTCGTATTATATTTGCACTTTAGATTATGTGTTTGTTTGCTTGTGTCATCATGTGTTTGTTTTCGATTATATGTCGTGGGTCAATTCAATCCCAAAAATGGGGGAAGAACCTACGACATTTCTACGAGGATCTTCTCCATGGAACTATGATTCTTGAGACAAAAAAAACTATCTATATGTATACTTACTGGGTCTCGCGTGACAAACTGCACCAATGGGCAGTGCATTGTAGTCTGCTATGGCTTTACAAAAGGCATGATACCATACGAAAGACTGAAAACAGTCCCAATTGAAATCAATGATGTTGTTGGATCATCATATCCTACAAAGGGTCACAAGCTAGACCGGACTTCGTTGGGGTCCATCCACGTCAACCATGCAGAAATGATCCCAACAATCTGAAACATGTACCTTTTTAATGGCGTAGCTGGTGGGCACACGACACAACAGGTCGTGCCGCAGGTGTGCTTTAGACTGTTGGTCTCGTGAATCTATTAATGGCCAAATGCAAATTCTTGGGAACACTCCTTATTTGTGCTCTTTTTTGTTTCACACAGGGGTTGCTTTATTTTTTATTTTCTTGCGCTACAGCGGAAATTCGATTCACGCATTCTCTCACACGCCTATGTCCCTGAGATAATTTTGAGAGACAAGGGGTCTCATGACAATGGGCTTGCCCCGTAGAGAGTTAAGGATGTCTATTATCCTTGAACTGGAATGACAATTATAAAAAGGCAATGGGCGTTTATGATCTTCATAGTGGTGTTTCACTGGGCCTGGACAAGTCAGGCGAGCACCCCAATTTAGAATTACCAAATCAGGTTTGCAGGTCAGGTTGGCTGTTCATGCATGACATAAACACCTACATCTTAGCAAAGAAGGCCAGTGATGTTATGGGTAGTGCCTAGGACTTGGAGATTTCCTGGGGATTGGGCCAAGACAAAGGTCCTTTTTCCACAGGCTTGCGGCTTGATGATCATTTAATTTCCCATGCACATCACCTGTTGGTTTTTTAGCATAGAGAAGCATGTCATATTGTTCGGTAAGTAGTTACCATATGAGTAATTCATTTTGGCCCACTTGGATGGATCAGAATAAACTAAACATTTGAGGAGACCTCAACAAAAACAACTTTGGAAGCAAGCAGCTTAATTATCCTGTGAATTTTTTTTTTTTATATTGTGCCCATTTCCATTTAAGCAAAAAAATAAATAAATAAATAAAGCCGGCCATGATGGAAGTGTGGTCAATGGGCTGCAGGCTATCACACTCGCTGATCCTAGTCATGGTTGAAACATCAATAGTGGATGCTCTGATTTCCATAAATAAGAAAGCGCAGTTTACCTTTGTATTGGACCCTGTACTTACCATAAGACTGCTGTTTTATCTCTTACCTTCTTCTCTTTTCTTTTTCAAGATTTCATCAGCAAGTACAAAATGCCATAAGCGGTGACAAGATTTGATCAACTGCTTTCCTAATGCATCTCACATTTTTATCATGGAGGCATTTTTTGGTATAACAAACTGCTTCAAATGGACGTACAAAGTCTCAACATATGATGGATGAGGCTTCTTCAATGATGCGCAGTTCATAATCATTGATGATTATTAATTTATCACTGAAAAGTTTGAAGAATTTGCTACGATTTTGTGTAACTAGAGCAAGTTAGTAAAAAACTGTTTACATTTCTGAGCATTCAAATCAAACGAGGACCCAACTGAGTTGTTATTAGACTAGATTTACATATGAAATGTTGATTCACATTATATATATATTTGAACCAATCTTCCACACATAAATTGTGGTACACAGTTTGTGGAATACCCTGGCCACAAAAGAATGAATACATATGCATATATGTATAAATTAGAACAATATGTACATAAACATATAACATATATATGCATATGCAGCTCTAAATTAAGGGAGGAAGAGAACCTACAATCCTGACAAAACTGTAGTGCTAACTGATGCTCATCAACAGAATTTAGATGATTCAAGTGGGTGATTCAGCCAGAACCAGTGTGTGCCACCACCCACATGCAATGTTTCTCGGGACGCAACCGTCAAAGGGGACCTGAGAAGGGATGCTGCGGTCTATGACATCACCCAAGCCAAGCTGTATCGTGCAATTGAAGAACCTTTAGTATCTGCCAGAGAAAGGAATAAACAAAGGGGCATATGGAAGATCTGGACATTTGGAACAACAATTCTCACCTGGCCATATTTGTTCCATCCCCAGCAGAACACCTCCTCTTCATCTTTAACAATCACAAGCAAAAGGTTAGTCACACTGGTTTACTAAGGCAGGAGAGACTTGGTATCAGAGATATCTCCAGACAGAGGAGCTTTCATTTGGTAAGGAAATATCACATTGTCAACTGACATATATTGATTACATCCCTTGGCTGCTTATCTTTTCAGTTGTTTCATCTACAGATGTCACCTGGTCCATTGCATGATGTGCAATACCTGTGGGGGTGCAAGTGACTTGGCCAATTCCAATGGACTCGGCTGATTTGCTTTTAAAAGGGGGGATTGAACCCCTATTTGACTCAGTCAGGACCAGTCCTAGTAGAGTCCGACGAGTCAACTACGACTCGGCCAAGTGTGTTTTTAAAACCATGGATGTGACAGCATCTCAACCCACTGATGCATTGCACACTTTAAATGTCTAAACTAGTTGCTAGTTTAACGTGTCAGTGACTAAAATAGCTTATATACACCATCTTCCAGATCTTATCATGAGTTCAGTACTTGGATTTTTACGAGTTTCCAACCTGAATGCCTATTCCACGTTAAATAGGTTGACGTTTAGTCAGCCACCACGAATAGATAGTAGATCAGCGATGGATGCCAGATATTTAACTTTGTAGTCTGATCTAAGGGACCCTTCATAGCAAATTTCCCATACAAGCTTCTGTTGATTCAATTTTCAATTTTGATTGTCTGATTCTTCTTCATGTGTAAGCATGTGGGCAGTGAGATTTTGTGTTCTTCTATTGGTCAAACTAGTTCGCACATTCTATTGATGCTATGGCAGGATTCGAAAAAAAAAAAACTGGATATTGATTGAATTATCTGACTAATCTTTTTTAAATTACATAATTATGGTCATTAATGCTGACTGGGAATAAAGGAGAACAATAAATAACAATTGATGATGAAAAATGATTGAATGGAAGTTATCTGAGAATTTGTTCAGATGGTTTGACTGCGTACCTGTAACTATAGCACTGTGACGAGCTCCACAAGAAACTACTGTGGCACGTTTGTTTTCCAAACAAGGGGCATCCAAAAGCCTGGGAAGAGTCTGGAAACAACAATTTCGATGGAAAAGTTGCACTTAATCTCATATACTTTCTATGAAAGAAGTGATATTATTTCCTCTTCCTGGATAGAGCAGTCCACCAATTGGATGATCTAAGAAATGTACCTCAGCTTGATCCGCACCAGTCCCCAACTGCCCAAACTGATTCCCACCAAATGCATACACACTGCCATCAGCTGAAATGCAAACCGTATGCCACAGCCCTGCAGCAATTCCTTGCATCTCAATACCCAGGAGAGATGATACACAAGTAGGACTAAGCTCATCATCTGTACTTCCTTGCCCGCACTGGACAAAGAGAATAACATTAAAAAAATCTTCTATTATTTCTCGGGCATATAGATTTTCAATTACTCCATAATAGAACACACTAAACTGAAAGCAAAACAGCAATGTTCTCGGTTGCAGTGAATCTCATATCTTTAACATTTTATGGCGCCTTTCTCCATCCTTTACTACAATACCTACATGTTGAATCTGGAGACTAGTTAATAGTCTGAAAAAACCTCGAGACCTCCAGTGGAAAGAATTTGCTAGGCGTTAGCAGAAAGAGCCTCTCCGCTTGCAGGGGTAAGGCTGCTTACATGTGACCCTCCCCAGACCCCGCCAGCACTGGGCTGCCCTTTTTTTTCTAACATGCTAGGTGTTAGAATCATGTAGGCAGAAGCAGAGAACCATGCGCCTTAGCCAGATATCCTTTCCAAGGAATAATGAACTACATGTCTTATTCCCATATTAAGTGTCAATGTCTATAAATCGAAAGGTTTAAATCTGATCAGCAACTCATTCTGGCTTGTCTCATTCAATGAAATTTGATGCAGGCCAGACTATTGGGCCCCCTCTTAAGTTTTATACCCGAAGGCCCAAGCCCACAAGGGAGCAGTGAGTCCACATTTACAGCTCCTCTCTCAAGACAGCTGATCTTTCAACCTGTCTCTTATAGAAGAAGAAATCGGCACCGCCCTATACTACATCCTATGCTATGTGGAGTGTTCCCCTTGTTTTGGTTGATTGTTTGTCTATATAAGGAGACGCAATCTTCTCCAATGGGAACATTGAGGATTTGAGTTTCCTCTTGAGATGTGTTCTAGTCTGTGGTGTGAGACCAAGACTATTGATCCGTAAGGATCCCCTATCCTAAGCCATTTGGCTTGGAGAGTAGCTTGTTGGCTATCTACCCCTTCCCTGTGCTGCTTCAATTTAAGTGGCAGCACTAACTTCAGCTTGAACCTGAGGTCCACTTTGTGGAGACAAATGTCTTTACCATGTATACCTACCAAAATTAAATTGTCTGTTCCAAGTGCCAACTCAGAAAAGCCCCGTTGCAAGATTGAAAGATTTTTTAATTAGCTTATCTCATCTTTAGTTTTATATACAACTCCCAATATTTAAATAGAGATCAGTTCTTTGTATTTGGCAAGCTCCATCCCTCTTACATATTAAACCTTTATTAACTACTTCAACACTAGGCAAACATCAGGGAAACCACATCCAGTATGACCGAAATAGGACTGATTCAAATCCACAAATTACAAATATTAAAATCCTACAGGCATATGAAAATTAAGTCATGAAAGACAGTGCAAAACCATAGAAGGGTTTTATTTAGAGAATATACCTGTCCGTAGAGCCCCCAACCAAAAGTAAGCACAGCCCCAGCATCTGTCAGACAATAAAATCCAAGCTTAAAATTAAATTGTGAGAAATTTAATTCACCAAAGTATATGGGCTGCAGCATCAAGTTGACAAAAAGAAGACCAATAAAATATAAAATGCAATTTACACACTAACCTTCTGGTTCAAGAAGAAATAAAACATTGTAGAAGTGCACGTGTGTGTGTGCGCGAGTGCGCGTGTGTTTATGGATTTCTTTTCCTGTGCATCCAGCTCGCAAGGTACCGTGCGAGCTGGATTCTGCTAGTGCCCAACTGGGGCCACACAACATTTTTATCGAAAGATCTTTAAAAGGACATTCCCCGTCTAGCCTTCATCTCCACTTTCAGCAAGACCCTTTTAAGGTATTCCATTAAAAAAAGACCCTTC
This sequence comes from Umbellularia californica, assembly GCA_028538565.1. NCBI lineage: Eukaryota > Viridiplantae > Streptophyta > Magnoliopsida > Laurales > Lauraceae > Umbellularia > Umbellularia californica. The sequence goes on along the minus strand of JAPQWN010000004.1, from coordinate 85,561,243 downwards.
ACTGTATTTAGTAGCCTTTATAAATTTAGAAATTTGATCTATAAAGACAATTTTAATTATGCATTTTTTTTCTCATTCAACACAAATCACATATCAGACCCCATGCCATGTCATGTATGATATGGGTACTCTGAAGAAACCGAAGGATATGAATGTGTCGCTCAAAATTTATTCCAACATGTCAGGAATCTTGGCCTTGGGTAAGCCTCGATATAAGTAAGCCACGGAAGCTCCAATTTGCATTTAACAAGATCAACGATTTGGCTTCTTTCAACAAGATCAAGGATTTGGCTTCTAATCTTGGTGCCACTTTTCATCATGTTATTAGGTCGGCTAACGGATTTGTGGATGCATTAGCTAAGCAGGGGTTACTATGGTTATTCCCTGTACCCTTGTGGGACCGCTTGTATTTTGGTTATCTTTTTAATAAATGTTTCGTGTTACCTGCGCAAAAAAAATGTCACGAATCTCGTTTTTGGTCACGTCTCCCCTCGGATGGTATCAGGAGATGTTTCAGTTTTTTGGTTTCTCAAAATATTATGAGAAAAGTCCCACCAAAAAAAAAAAGAGTAAAGAATATTTAAAATGATTAAAATAAACGCAAATCAAAAAATGAAAATTGGAGGTAAATTTTGCAAGAAAAGCCCCAGTGAAGATAAAACAAGCAATAAATAATAGGATCACCAAAATAAACATTGTAGGCGAAATTTGCAAAAATATTGTGATATTAACATTTTTTTGTGATATTTATAAAACATTGATGATATTGGGACCATAAAAGTTCACCATTTTTCTACAGTACATATTAAGATAGTTTTCAAGATATCCCCCATTTGTGACAAAGGCTTCCATAATCTTTTGCATTTAGCAACATGTCTATTTGGTAACTATAAAAGCCAGTAGTTTAACTGTCTTCCTATTTTTGCATGTGGAATTGTATTGAATATCAATAATAGCATTCCATGAGAAAGTCTCCATGAAACAAAGTTAAATGCAGTAAGGTTCAATGAAAATAGAAAATGCTTCTTCCTATCACCAATAATATGCAGCAAGCAGTAAACACCTTCCAAGCCTAACCTGTGATTGCTGCACTGTGGCGACCTCCACATGCAATGGCCTTCACATAATTTCCAAGCACTTTATATGCTGATCCCTCTGAGCTCATGCTTCCTCTAGGAACAGCTAAAGATGTATCTTTACCATAGCTCGATATCTCAATGCATGGTACAGGATGAGGAGAGGAGACCATCCGGATTCGAGAACCCAAACCAAGTTGCCCCTCCCCTCCATAGCCCCAACCCCACACCTGACCCACATCTGAAACTTTGGAAGAATAGAATGCATCAGTTTCTTTCTGATTTCATACAGTGGATCATGCATAAATTTGTACAACACAAATCTGTAAGCCATATAGAAACACAGCAACATACCTTAGTGGGAGTATCTCAATAAATTCAATTTTCACTAGCAACAGAGCAAACAAGTGAATTTACCTGACAATGCTAATGTGTGACGTCCACCTGCAGCAACCATGACTATCCTCACTCCAGGACTCAATGACACCAAACATGGCAGTGCTGAAAGAGTTTCATCACCGGATGTTGAGCTTTCAGGAGCCTGCTTAGTTGATGATAGTCTTCTGCGCTTTGTGCTTTCCTCACCACCTCTAATTTCATGACCAGAAGCCATCCCGCTTGATCTTGAAAGTTGAGAGTTGGGACTTACTGTAACAGATTTATCTCCTCTATAACTTGTCCGAAAACAAACAAGTAGTTGCATATGTGTCATTGACAAGGAGGCATCATCTATTACCTTGTTCACTCATTGTCCCACTTTGCCTCTCGAGTATTTCTCTTTCAAGGCCTTCCCCTGTAGGCTGATCTCCAATGACCTTCCCTGAGGGAACGCACTCTTTCCAACCCCAAGTGTAAACTTCTCCATTGGCTGTGTTTCCAGAGAACAAAATCATATTATCAGGTGAGTTAAAGGAGTAAATTATAGAGCAACACATTTAAGAACCTATTCAATTACAACTTTTGTGATTCGTGACACAGTACAATCATACATGTTTTGGAAATCGGGATGCGTACAAGAAACTTACAACCGAAATTCTTTTGGTTATCAATTTCTCACTTCGCTTTACACTTTCATCCTTTTCGCTATCTAACAACGAACATCATACTACCAATTGCAATAAGAAAAAAAAAGTAGTTACCTGTAGCGGCGACACAATGTGCCCAACCCGCTGCAGCCTTCACTATAGATGCTTCCGTTGGAAGTGGAAAGGGCTCTGGAGTTTCCTGAACAAATGGAATAAAAATGTCACATAGTTAATTCACTCTTCAGAGAGAAGAACAAAGTGCAAGTTATACAATATGTACCAAGAAAGCTCATTACCTCATGCTTCCCAGAAGTCACATAGCTTTGACCAAGGTCATCAGTTGAACCCCACGTAATGAGCTTCCCCATCTCTGATAGAACAAGGGACAATCACAAAATAAGACTTAACAATGGACATTAAGTTTTTAAAATTCAAACTTAGGGAGCGACTCGGTGACCCTTGAATGGAGTTGAATTAGTCAAGTTGCATGGAACAGCCAAGTCGAGCCGAGTTGAACCCTAGAGTCAAGAGTCCCAAAAACCTAAATTTTGAGAGATGGGGAAGGTGTCAAGCCTGAGTTGACTCAGAATTGGCTGATTTTTAACACAATGATAGGCACTGCCAAAATCGTGAAAGCGGAAAAGTTCCAACATATTATTCCAAACGTGTTCCACTGAATATATAGTTTTATGCCCAAGAAGTTTTGGGTGCTAATGGGAGATTGAGATGGCCAAACAAGGAATTAAACAAAAAACAGAATAAGAAAAAAAATCAATTAAATAATGCAACCATTAAAAGAAATGAAACTGATCAATACTCTTTAAATGCAAAGAAAGATTCTGGAATCACTGAGTCATGACAAATTCCACGGAAGCAGAGTGCCAGTGAGACCAAAGGATGCCCTTGAAAGTTGACACATTGATATGGTAATACCATTCTATTAAGAACACTTCTATATAAGGATTATTAATTGTGTATGACCAATCATGGCAAGCCACTAATTATATACAAACATAGAGATATCTTCACACGTATCATATAATCTGTGGAAATTGGAGTGTGTGTGTGTGTGTGTGTGTGTGAAATGCTTCTATACAGAAGTAAATAAATAATAAAAATTGAAAGGAAAATAATAAACAAAGAAACCTGTTAAAATAGAAGATAAGAATAAATATAAACCAAGCAGGGATAGAAACATGAAATCACAGTGCCATCTAACAAAAATAAAACTAAAACAATGAGCAATTAAGGGCAAACACACTCATGGTTGAGTGGTGTTGGCACCACGGCATCACACACATGCCTAGGGATCAATCCCCGGGTCTTCAGGTGGATAGTATCACTACCCAAAAAAATTATGCCGCCAACGCAAAATTTCAACCGCCGCCGTCGTCATCATCAAAGCCTTATCCCATTTGTTTGGGGTCAGCTAGAAAATAGTAATCTAACAGAAAATTTTCAATATGCAGTCTCTAGAAAAATCTAGTATTACTTAAATAAGCGTTTGTGTAATTGTTTCGAGAAGTCAAAAAAAAAAAAAAAAAGTTCACCAAAATTAGCAACTGGAATAAATCCAGAATAGGTGTTTAACAAATCAATGAAAAAAGTTTGAAAACAAATTACTACAGAATTCAAATGGCCCTTTGGATGCATCATAAATCACAATTGAATCAGATATCCACTATGGAGCCAGTTAACATCCTTGGCTGCCGCATCTACCATTTCTGAAACTGTATCAGGAAGGTGCCTTTCCACTTCAAAAGTTATTCACATTGCAGAGAGAGATAAAGTATAACCCACATGCAAAAAGATAGACGCCCGAACCAAGCCTGAAGCATGTCGTTCAATAATGCTAACAAATTTTGGCTCACACAAATTAACTTTTCGTTTGAAAGACGCAAACTCAACACCGCTCTATTTTGCAAATTGGAAGAGAAGACTTTCCAAATACTGTAAAAGAGTTGACTCACATTTGGAGTTAAAATACTGTTAAATAGATGCTTAGATTGTAGTTTTTCTCCAGCAAATCAGAAGGGAAACTGCATAAAACTTAGGATAATTGGAAGCCCGAAACCGGGAAAACATAGGGCAAAATGAACCCAAATATAAAAAAAACTGTCTCCTATTCCACAAAAACAGAACCTCTGTTACTCCAAAAATTTTGGGAAAGAAAGATTCTTCGCAAATATACCAACTCAAGTTAAGAAACAGAAGCTCAAAACTCAATACTCTGGAAAAACAGTTTTTTGGCAGTACACCAAAGAAGAAAGAAGTTAACAAAAAGGGGACCATCAAAAGGCACAAAACAAAGCCCCAAATCCTTTAGTTACACGAACAATCTGAGATTCCAATGCAACGAAGCATTCACAGAAACAGAGCAGAACCCAACAAATGATGAAAAATCAAAATCATCACACACATAACCTAGAAATCTCTACTCAAATCTTCACACAACTTCATCCAAATTTTTTTTTTTAAAAAAGGCCAAAAGAAGAAGATTAGAAAGAGAGAGAACAGCATGAAAGCCTCAAAGATTACCGGTAATCGCCATGCCGAATCCACATCCTCCACCACAAACATCCTTCCACGAGTCTCCACTTACGGACGGAGGTAGCCGGACCTGCGCCGGAAAAAGCAGCGGCGATCGCTGTGGCGAAGATCCAGGTAGATATCCCCACATGAAAACCATCTTCTCTTTCCTATCCTCCATCTTCTCATCATCTTCTCCTCCTCCTCCTCCTCGTCCATTCATATTCATGGCCTTCCTAACAAACAGAAACAGAAAAACTAAAACTAAAACGAAAGGAAGAACTCTCGTTCACGAGCTTCCAAAAGTAAACCCTAATTATTTTTTTTTTTCTCTTCTTGAAAGTCTACAAGTAGTCGAGTCGAATCTTGAGAGGGTAGGGTTTAAAGCTCTCCGAGTAAGTTTGAGAGAGGGGGGAGATGAGGGGCCTGAGAGCGTATCATTTTCAGAAGAGCGGAAGCGCCACGTAGGAAAGCATACGTGGCGATTTGGTGCCACGTGGCGAGGGCTGGACCGAGGAAGGAACTGGAGGATTCCTAGCCAGGAGTTGGCCAGAAGCTTCTGGAAGGAATAGAGTGGGTCGTCAGTCGTCACTCGATCATGGTCACGGAAGTGTTCGTTTCTTTCTTTCTTTTTACGAAGGCTGAAAGGCTGCCGACGTGGTTGATTTTGGAGCAGCCACCTTAGTGGGGAATTTGATTGCGTGACGCCCCGTGTCGCGGACGAAGAGGTTTAGGAACTTAGGAAAGTCTGGCAGCCGCAGGGGCAATGGTTGGTGGGTACTGAGCCTTTAGAGAGAAATTATGGGTACGGAGATGGTGATGGAGCAGCTTAATAATAGCAATCATATAATATCACCATCCTTTTCCTATTCCTATTTTTTCTCTCCACCCTACCCTACCGGACCTGATCCCATCAATTCTAATTATTGGCTAGTTTCTCCCCCCCCTTTTATCATGTAATGCAATTGCTTCGATAAGGGGTTGTTTGTTTGTAACCATTTACATTCAGAAATAAAGTAAATACAATGGCATTTGTTTACACCAATTTATTCATCACGTAGCTATAATGAAATGTAGAAATGATACCGTAAATGTCCTTAAAAAGGTAGTATAAAGTGTCATACACCTTCTAGTTAGAAAAAGGATTAATTATTGTCCGACAAATTACAGTTTTAAAATCTATCATCAATAATTTATTTTTCTGCAATTCTTGTGCAAATTTTTTTATTGGCTTACTTTTTTTAATCAGGGATAATGTATTTCACATATGTAAATTCTATGTATGTACACAAAATTTCATTTTTCATATTTTATGCATAGAAGACAAACAACTCCTAACTGAGTTTGGCTTTACGACTCTAGGTCTCTTTTGGGTATTTTATTTTCCCATTTTAAGCTATTTGAGGTATGTTTTGTGTCATCCATGAAAGCTCTAGATTACTAAATTAATGGGGCTTCAAACATGTGACATCATTTGGAGTCCATTTGATAAAGTTTGATTTTGGTTAAAGGGATTTAAGAGCGGTCAAAGGGAGTTGGTTCAACTGTATTATAATGGGAGCTTCTATTGGCACCATATTTTTTCTTTCTCCACTGCACAAATGAAAAACTACCCTCCCTTGTCGCCCCTTTCCCTCCACCCCCTTCCCTCATCCTCTCTCCATTCCTCCCCATCACCCTCCCAGTCTCCGGCGGGGAGAGAGCCTCGATCATAGCCCACGATAGCCTCCCTCCCTCCTTTCCCTCTCTCTCCCTCTTTCTTCCTCCCTTCCCCTCTATTTTTCTCTCCCTTACTTTTCTTCTCTCTCCTTCCCTCCCCCCGCTTCCTCTCCTTCTTCCCCATCCCAATCGCTGGCGAGGAGGGAGATCGGGGGGTAGGAGGCGAAAGAACTTGTTGAAGAGCCCCGGGCGGCAGCAGGGCTCCCTCCTCGCCAGTGACTAGGAGAGAGGGAGGGAAGACAAGGGAAGGGAAAGAGAGAAGAAGACTGAGAGAAAATAGAGGAAGAAAAAGGGAGAGAGGGCCTCCCTCCCTGCTGGAGACTGGGGGAGAGGAGAGAGGATTAGGGAAGCGGGTGGCGGGAGGGAGAGGGAGAATAGGGGAGAGGTAGTTTAATATTTTTTTTTTATAAATTTTTTTGTCTTCTACTGTGGTGGGGAGAGAAAATACCGCGGTGCCGATAGAAGCTCAAATACAAACAGTGTACTTTAAAAGGCTCGATGCAGTTGATCTTGACCAGGATGAATCAACTTCGCTAAATTGATCACTCAATCAAGCAAGTTGAATAAATCTAACCATGTAGCCACCGACTTGAGGTACTCACCTTCGTGCCCATCATGGTCAAGATGGATTTTCAAGTCTTTAAACCATGAATCCGAAATATCTTCTAATTGAGTTGGAGGTTTCAGTCCAAGTACATACACCATGGCCTACAAAAACCTCATAAATAGCTCAAAATCTAAGTTTACTTTTACTCTGTCTTCTGCTCATATCTCATAAAAACTCTCTTTTAGTTGGATTGCACAATCAATGCATCCATTTTCATCCACCACCATTTTGATGATCTTGATAACAAATCACGGGAAGCTGGTGATAGTAAAGATACAAGATGGTAAGTTTAAAGTTCACAAATTTCTAATATTTGCAGTCTCTCCAGTTTTTGTGGCAAAGTACATACACACGACCTTCTTGCTATAGTTACTAACAGATTTTGGATGGTGTTCCCCACCCCTTTCAGTTGGTACATGATGAGTATCCATCAATCTAAGATTAGATAGGATCAATGATTTAGTGGGCCAGGTTATGAATGGTTGCGAGCTCATGTTGTTTAGCCACATAGGCCACATTTTGCAGAATCACTTGTTGAGGAGACCTTGTTGTCGGTTGGGAAAACATGATAAACAAAGGAAAAAAGAGGCAAGAAGTGTCCTGCTATAAATTTTGTCACACATTTTATAGTAGGACCCTTGACTTGCAGGTCGCATTCACTTAAAATCATTTCAATCATTTTTTGTATATGCAGGAGACACCGACAAAGTGGGCCATCAGGTTGAAAGATGAGTCAGAACGCCTTCTTTGCTCGTGACGTTATAGCCCACAGATGAGTCAGAACGCCTTCTTTGTATATGACGTTCGCCTTTTTTCGATTCTCTTCTTTGCAATTGTTTGGAAATGGCGAGGTGGGCCCCAGATAAAACCTGTGGTTCGCAGAAACTGCTTTAGCCACTAGTTATAGCCCACATTTTTTTATGCATGGGAGGAAAAACTGTTGTCCTAAGCCTACGCCTAGTCGGGCATAAGCACAAGTGTGTTAAATTTGGACTCTAATCTATCAAATGTGATCTAAAATGGGTTAAAAGTCTTTAAAAAGAAGTTTCTAAAATTTATGACTTATTAGAGATTAGGTACCACATGTATTTGCAAATCAATCCCTGCCTTTGACAGATGTTGTTAGGAATGAAACGGAGATTCCTGGAAGGTCCACTGGAGTACAAGAAGATCAAAGGAGACAAGGCATCAGGCATGAATAGATTACATTAACATATGAGAATTAAGAGTATTCTTAATATCATTATAATCAAATGACCCACCCCTATATTTTCAGCTTATCAAAGTTTAATGACTACACATGTGACATGACTGCACATTCATTGAAATAAATACTTGAATCAAAGTAGGTCTGATGCTGATTCATAGGTGTGAAGGGTTGGCTCTGGTGAGAAATTTTTTCCCACAGATATTCCCATTCAACTGTCAAAGGGCCACAGACAGAGGCAACCTTCATCTCATTAGATTGGAAGAGGTCTTGAATTGGCAGTTTAACAAACATTTAGTAGGGAAACGGATGACAATCAAAGTTCCCAAGAATAATCAGATGTTGAAACTGACTTATGGAACAAACCTGAAGAAAGAAAATGGTTAACTACCATTTTTTAAGCTATAGATGTAAGGCCGTCTTAGTTTCCCTCGCATGGAAGTGGTCCCTGAAACCTGCAAATCTCTTCTTCTTCCTTCACAGGAATCAAATGTCCTCTTCTTCTTCATCTCAAACTGAAACCTACGCAAATCTCATATTCTTTCTCTGCGGAAATCCAGAAATTCTCATAATGACATTTTCTCTTCATTTGGTCTTCCCCATTGTGTTGAATTTGGAAAAGGGAAGAGGAAGATGACGAAAAACTATATTTATGACCATCTAAGGTCGTTGATTTTTTTTGTAAAATTCTCTTTATTTATTTTTTTTTGAAAACAACCAAAAGTTTCAATGATCGTGCATAATTCTGACAAACACCAAGAAAAATTGGCTTGGCTGATGCTGGAATGAACTCCTGTCAAAATGAGTCGAGGAAGAGGGCATTTCTACAACTTCCTACTTCTAGATTCCTGTCTAATAATATAAAATATTCGTTTGGAGCTCCGCCCCACTTCTAGTAGAATCTTAAAATCAATAACACATGAGGGCATCTTTGGTTAAGGGTATCATCCAACATAATTTATATTACCGAAACCATCAGAGCGCGACATCTGCCCGACATTTTCCTAATCTAATATTTATATAAAACAGCATCCTTTACAGTCCACTTGGGTCTCCAGAACCATCCACCAAAGCACTCGCTCGCTATAGATCCAGAAGACAGCACCCTCTGTCGTGTTGTGAGAGAGGGATAGTAGAGGAGAAGGATTAGTTTTCTGTAGCAAGGACATCAAAGTTCGAGACATCAGACAAGGCATGGCACCTAAACAAGGTCAAGAAAAGATATGGGACATATATGCGTCAAAGTGATGTGTAGAAGACCCTTGGTACGCAATGTGTAAAATGTATGAACTGAAAAAAAAAAAAAAAAAAAAAATCAGTTTCTAATGAGATATTTTCAGGCAAGTGTTCCAAAGACATCTTGCCCACTCAAACCAAGGCCATGACCCATGAGGTCTCTCTCGATCTTTGTGGTAAAGTAATCACCCGTTCCAAGTAATTCAATTTTTCCACTATAACTTTTTCCAAGTCTTGACCACCCTTTTGGCCCGGTCACAACTCACGCCCAACCGGGCCGACTTATAAAAAAAACCTCCTCCTTCAACAACAGATGATATTAACAGGAAAGCTACAAAATGTAAACCAAAGCTGTCCCATACGAATAGCAGTATGGTTTAGGACATTCACTCTCATAGGAAGCACGCGGGTTCCAGCTTTAACCTCCTCCCCATTGAAAGACATCTGAATCAACCAGTGGGGCGACCTACCAGAAAAACAATTCCTTAACGTTATCATGACATCTAAAGCAATCTATCCAAATAATCAGGAACCGGAAGTCCGTCCATTGGGCCAGAGAATAAAATGCACAATCAGACCAATTATGTGTCATTGGCAATTTATGATCAGGATCTTGGTCCTGGGTACCAGACGATTGATTGAATAAATTATAAACGTGGACTGCTCGCATCATGTCAGTCAATCACATATCCCTGACATATATGTAACTGCTGCTTAGAGAGTGAGTTTGACAACAATTGATCGTGTTAAGAAAATAAAATTTCGATTTCCAAATCCCAACACCTACCAGCCTCTCTACCAGTGTTTACATTTTCAGTTACAGCATCAAACCATTTGAGAGAGAGCAAAATTCACCCAACCCAACAACCAAAGGTCATCGACTTTAACACGTCAGATCTGCTCATACCGACTAAAGACGCCTCCGCATGCGCCTCCCATTTGAGTCCAGCCCATCAACGAAATGGAGCCCAGTGTTGCTGTTGCCATTCCTTTTCTTGCACATCAGTTGGCTCGCATCGTCAACCACAGCAACCGTCTCCAACAGCTCTGACAGTAGTGACGGGCATGTCTCTTCTAAATATCCAAATCCTTCCGAATGCATCACCTCTGCAGCAAATAAAGGCAAAGAAAATGAGATTGCAGTTGCTAGCAACTCTGTTGTGATGGTTCAAATAGTTCATTTTCAGCAGTCTTACATCTTGGTAAAATAGGAGAAGGAATGGCAAGTGCTTATTCCTGACCTTGAGGGCTGTGGGTTCAAATCATGTTACCAAATAAAAATATTAAAAAAAAGGAACATCCATACTTGAGACCTCATCAAGTGCTCATTGTTGGATAGTTCTAGTATCCCGGAGTTTATGTCGACCAGTACTATAGTATCCATGTTACCACTATCCCGGGTATTTCATCAGAGTGAATGATAAGGCTAGCTGAGGAAAAAAAAAAAACATGTTGGGGTTTAAGTGTGCGGCAATGGGGGATAATCATTCAAGCCTTAAACAGAATTGTCCATCAACTGCAACCCTAGTTGAAGACGCCCTAACAGAGGATTTAGATGAAACCCGAATGAGAGCCAACTTGAGTATTTTTGCAATATGGATGGCTCCTCATTGTTCCAAAAGAGCAGAAACCAGATACTGGAAAAAAAAAAAGTTACGAGTCTGCGATTCATAATATGGTTTTGGCAAGGTTTTTGTTTTAACTGATGGCCGATTTGATGCATCACTCCTTCATTTTCAACATGCCAGAGAATGACACAAGTCCCAGAAACTTCATCATTTCAACATTACTTTTAATGATCATCTATGATGCGCATTCTAAAATATCAATAATTAGCAATCTTGGGACTTCTTTTCATGTGTCATGAACACAGTACCTAGGAATTCCCATCACTCAAAGCCCCACAAATCTCATTCTCAAGAACAATTTCATCATCATCAGCATCCAAGCCTCACTTCTATCTTAAAGCTAGGGTTGGCTTTTTAAATTATACTTATTTACGTATCCCTTCATAGGGCTAGGCTCTTCATCACCCCACTACCTAACATATCACCTTTAACTACTTTCCTCTAGTCTTTACTGTCTTCTTCTCTTAGTGCCTTGAACTTGCAATAATTCCATTCTTCATACAAGAGCTATTTCCAATTTTGTAGTGCATGCTCAAACCATCTAGAAAAACATTTCTCCATTTTCTCAGGTATCTGAGCAACCCTATATTTCCTCCTATGTCCTCCTTTTTTTTTTTTTTTTTTTTGCAATGCAAATTTATTAGAAGCAAACCAGCATAAAAGACATAATGAGAAGCTACAAAAGGAAAGGGAAAGCAAGAAAATGGATACAAAAAAAAATGACAGGTACCCACTCCACTTCTTAATTTTTAATTTATGTCCCCATTCTTAATCATATCCTGCCTTGTTGCAACACACCCATCTTAGCATGCACATCTTTGCAGCATGTACCTTGTCGTCTTCTTGTTTCTTTCTTGCCAAACAAACAGCTCCACTTAATAGTGCAGGTTTAATTTCTATCTTATATAAGATGTTCATTAAATCAAAATTAGACTCAACACCCACATAATACTTCACTAGCTTGTCTCCACTTGCCCACTAGCACCAATCCTATTTACATTATCCTCATCCAATGCTCCACTCTACTAGATAATTGCTTCTGCATGTTAAAACCTAAAACATCCTCAAGAACAATTGATGAGTCTTGTTGTTGCATAGAATGCAAAACTTTTAACCAATCTGACGTGGAACTTGGTAAAATGAAGCAACGGAATTGTGGGAATAAGATTACAACTTGTCATTAAAAGGGGTGGATACTGGATACACATGCTTACGGAGATCTAGATCATTTCATATGTCATACATCTTATAGAATAAATGTTTCATCAGAAGGAAGATAGACATATTTCAAGTTGGTGAAGAATTTTTTTAAAATTATTATTATTATTCCAATGTACTACTGCTTCAGGATATTTAAATCAAGGAATGTGAGTGATACCTTCAAACTTGATTAATAGACAATAAATATTGCAGTGAGAAGTGAGTGCCTCACAACCCACTGAACCCAGTGACAGAGGCAGCCACCAGTTGTCCATACTAGCCACCAAAAAAAAAAAATAACATTAACAAAAAGAATGCAAAATAATGAAATTTTATTGATCTAGAGAATTACAGCTTGTCTAATCAAGCAACCCTTGATTCTTAGCAGAACTTGATCAAACTCAAAGCTGGGAGAGTAAAGCATTTGCAATGCTACTTCTATATCCTTTGGATGAACAAACTGACCTTCTATTTTGGCTGATAATTGAAAATCCAACCCCATATAGATTTCCTATAATTTAATCATTGCAAAACTGAGTCTAGTTAAATTAAACGAGTAAATAAAAATTTCTGGACAAATCCTTGTTCCTCACGGATTTGTCATTGTTGTGCATGCACCTAGTTTTAACAAACTTACTACTAGCCTCCTCATTTCGGCCAGAACTCTACTTCCTAGTGCATGTGGCCAAATCTTCATTTGGCAAGTGTGGATACATACTGCTAGTCTTTTAGTAGTGGAGACAGCTGGCCCTTGAGGAGTTTGGTCATAATGCAGTGCACAAGCCTTATGCTGCCATTCTGCTTTGCATGGCTAGTCATTAGACTCTCCATAATTCCATATGCAGTTCCTTGTATTTTCACCTGTGGGTCATTTATCTTTCAGTTAAACATTGGAATTGCATGATTAGTCTGCTAAAAGATCTTCCAATAATCTATCCAACTGCTGGTTTTTGTGTCGTTCGGACACCAATTGGCGCCTTTTCTCTCACCCACAGCTACTATTAATAAAACTCGCAATTTTATGACAGCATGTTTGTAAACAGGTCTTGATAATACTCCCTACATATATGCCGGACTTAACAATCTTAGGGTTGTTACAAAGATAATTCAATAACCTATCTAATGTGCCAATTTAATGTCACTATAATGCATAATCGTGGATAGACCTTAAATCATGCAGTTTTCATACAATTGATGATTATTCACTGTAAAAAAATGCTATGCAAACTATTGTCAAGCAATAATAATCTACTTTTCATTGCCATTAACTTTCAAAAAACATTAATCTGCCTTTGAAATTGCTAGGGTTGTTCTTTACAGATCAATACAAAATGAAAACCCAAAAAAATAATTACTTTCACATTAAAGATTCCCTATAGGTAAAGCTCACATCTATCTCTTCCACATATGGTGTCGCTATCTCCTAAATTTTACACTTCTTTCACTTAATTGGATTTTGTAAAACCAAAGATGAACAAGAGCCTGGTGATGTTTATGCACACTACACTGAAAACAAAATAATTACGACATTTCCAAGTTAGTGGCGTATTTGAAAAATCACATACACACACAGAGAAAGAAAAAGAGGTAATTTAAGTTATGGAAGGTGTACCACTCCGATTCTAGTCTACCCACCTCCCAAGTTCCCAGGAGATGCTGCAAACTTTAGGCAGACAGCCTTCAACTGAGCACAATGGTGCTGCTCGGCTAGGGCCATTGTCGTTGCCACTGTGTCTGCAGTAACCTGTTCACATAATTTTGCTTCACACAGTATTTTCAGCCGTTCCAAACCAAAGCGGTCAGCTGCAGCAAGCAAGTGCTGTGTCATGACTATGGGTGTGCACATCGAGATTGACCCTGTAAGTTCGTGTGCATCAGGAAGCACATCTGAGTACATAAATGCAAGCATGGCCTGAAACACAATTGGCAAAATACATCTTAGTAGAGAGAGAGAGATGCATTTACACAGTCAGACATGTATTCTTTACAGGTACAGTCATCATCCAACCCCTCCACTCGTGTACCTATCCTATATCCTTGATCCAACTACTGTAAGCAATTTTTTACTCAACAGTTAAAAGAGAAGAACCAACAATGGCACAAGGAAACAGATATTATCAATAAAATTTTATGGATAGACTTTGATTTCCATATCTGCACATTCTTACTTATTTGATTACTAAACAAACACTTGAAGGGAAGTATGGTTCGAGAAGTACCTCACAACTGAGTGGCAAAGGCCAAAGAGGCCTCTCACCGTTAAAGCTGCTCAAGGATCGATCCCTAGGTGGGTAGGTCTCACACTAGTCTTTCAACAGTAGTCCATACTAGCAAAAAAAAAAAAAAAGTATGGTTCTGACAACCATCTAGAGGACACATTCATTTAACCAACACTAACTGACTCACTCTTATCATGTAAGTAGTTCATTACTTTTCTGAAGATCAACACTCACCATGATTAGCCCCCTAGTTACTGAATGTTCAATGTGTGAACTAATAAAAACAAATGAAAAGCAGCTAATTTCACACATAAAAATAACATACACAGACATAGGCATATAATATAAGCAGAAAGATAGGTGCATACACAGATAAAAAGGGGGATGTGTGTGTAACATACATATATATATATATATATATAGAGAGAGAGAGATAGATAAAGAGAGAGAGATAGAGATATGATTAAGAGGATGACCTGGTTTACCTGCTCACAACATTGAATCTTTCTGAGCAACAGGTGCATGAAATGTTAAATGACTAAATAGTTGAACCCAACTATATAGGCCACCTTGTTAAAACCGAATGGCTAACGTTGTTATCAGAGTTGGACTGAATGTCAGAATCATTGAGTTCTAAGAAATTCAATGGTGGACAGAACTCTAATTTGAGCAGAATTTGGATTGTTGATACAAAATTTGTTTGTTATTCCTCAATAATGAGATAAAGGATGGGCCTACTAATCAATTTCCATCAATAGCTTATATGCGAGATAATCCTCTCTGATGTATCGTCATTTTACCATTTTGAAGAAAATGAAGCGGTTGTACCAGGTTTAGTAAAAACAAATTGTTGGACAATCATATCTGTATATAAAGCCCTCATTTTTAATGGTGTTAACCTAAGGTGGTTTATCTAATGGTCATAATCGCTCTAATATGGATTAGATTTGGACAAATTTTAATATGCAGCAGTGAATATAGGCCTTTGGTGCAACAGAGGGAAGGGTTACCATTTACCAATAATTACTCTCTAATAAAATTTGATACTCTCATGCCTCATCATTTTCCAGTTCAAATGTATAATGAATACCAAATTCATTTCTATCTACAATTCAAACAAATAATAATCGATCACAATAATTTTTTTGAATGATCATAATAAGGATTATTGGACACAAAGAAACATGAGATATAAATATTTTTGTACTATTTCAACAAAGTTCGTTGCAATCATGGTTAGTTTGTGCTACATTTCTTCCTTCCTTTGTCATACTGTTTTGCCATTGCACTGTTCTATTTCATCATAAGCCAGAGCTAACATCAATTACGAAGTTGCAAGGAGCCCCTCAAATGCTAGTGGTGACTTAGTGCATACCCTATTTCTAGTGGCCTGAAGTAGTTTTCAAAATTTTCTTTAAAAGCTACAAAATTAGTAACAGGAAATCACAGAGAATGTTTGTAAACAATTGGAGAACAAGTATCTTCAGAAGTACCAAGTTTCAACAGGGTTCTCCACATGCTGAAAACATTAGCATCAACATATTTGGAAAAACGCATATTGGAAACTAAATGTGAGTGGATGTGTAATAACAATAACAATAATTAATGAATAAGCAAATAAATAAATGGTTACCTTGAATACAAGAGGTTCTACATCCTCAACAACAACTTTATCCATGTTCGGATTTCCAATAAGACCAAAGAATTGGGCTCTGAATACTGGGGAGCGAGCAGCAAGTATCAACTTATGAGCTTTGAATGTCTCATCACCAACCTCAAAATTTATGTCCGAACCAACACCAGATTCCAGCAACCCCTTGAGATACTGGCCCAAGTTGGATGGTGTTATGGGAATGGTATACTGTGTGGGCTTCTGAATATGTGTTCTAACAACGCCCACTGTGCAATGCATGGCAAGGGAATCGTCCTTGAGGTAATCTGAGCCTTCTAGTATACTTCTTCTGTAGAAACGTTTATAACCCCTAAAACACATAGAGAAACAAAATTAAAAGAAACCTAAAAGGGCATAATATCCAGTTCAAGCATACAAGCCAATGACAATGAAATGACCAATGCGAGCAATATGAAACGGCGTCAATTAGTAAATAAATCCAGGTTTCACAGTGTCGCTTGATGATCTAACAGTAAAATTACAACTTCAAATGCAAAGAAGGTTCTTGATTGAACATCAGCTTCACTATAAAGCAATCTGACGATCGAATCATGGACAATCTAAGATGCCAGAAGACTAACAGAATAAGTCCTGTCAGATGGAATTGATTTCAATCAACATATTGACTAAAGAACAACTCAACTAAATCAAATCATATAAAAAGCTTAGGGTGTGAAACCATATGATAGAACTGTTTCTTGAAAGAGAACCTGACAAAGACCATGTTCACATTTGTCTTGATTGAATCCTATAATTTATTCAGATATAAAAAAAAAAAAAAAGATTAAATTTCACAAATCTTTTATAATACAAGCTGTATCTGCAATTGTGAGTCAAATTTGCCAAGCCATGTGATAAAAAAAACAAAATTACAGAGGAAAAAAAAAAGAGCAACCAACAAAGTTAGCTATTGAAATAGACAAGAAAACTACATAAAATCTACCTTTCACACTAAAATTAAAAGAAGTTGATACATACCCAAGAAATCAGATTCCATTATGCAAGATGCAAAATAAATAAATAACTAAACCAACCAACCCACATGTTCATTCAAACATCATCTAAACTCCCAATTCCATGGAATCAACCATATGATGTCTATCATAATAGAAGAAATGAATGAACTTACCACATGCTCCCTCTATACTTCAAAGTGTAAGGGCCACTTTCCAATGCACGATCGAAGTGGCTATGCACCTTGTGATTCCCCTTCCCACTCTGATCCAACAGGGTCAACTCAAACAGAGCTCTCACATCTGTACCCTCGCTCGCCAGAGCTATGAAAACGGACACATACATGGAGCTGTCCTCAGGATTCTTCCCATCAGGATAGAAGTAGATCGCCCACTGATACCCTCCCACTTCGAATATATCGCTTGATATGTACTTCCCCGCTCCCATCCCCTTCGCCAGCGAGAAGCCATTGATTACAAACTCGTGTTTCCCGTTCACTGTCTCACTCACCGACTTCGATGACGACTCGTGCGGCAACGATACCAAGTGCTTATCCGTCTCCAACTTCACCATATTATCCAATTCGATGATCTTTTCTTCCTTGAAACCTATGCATCCGAAAAAAAAAAAAATCAAACCCTAGGAGAAACCGCTCGAATTTTAACCCGAGAATTCCTCATATTGGCCTTGAAGATTTGAACAATCACGTGAAGAGAGCACCGCCGAATATCAGAATCGGCTGTTGCTACTTGTGTTTGGAATTCTCCGAGCAGAAGAATCAAACCCTAGGACGTGACGTGAAAACAATAGTGCACGCAATATGATGAATCGCTGCAAATTCGCATCAAAACATGTATTTATGTCCGATGATCTTCAGCGATTGAGATTGAATACGAGAGCGATGTCCGGAATGCATAGATCGTGGAGCTCTGTGGTCGAATTATCAGGAGTCTTTCGATTTCGAAGACAAATGCGATGCCCTAACCCCTAGCGGCTGGAATATTTATCGCGTGGTCTGTTTTGGAGGGAATTAGATAACTTTCCAGCCGCCGGAGCCGAGGATGGGAAAGGAAAGGAGCAGCTGAGACGAAAAAGGTCGGGTCCGAAATGTGGCATTGATAGGGAATTTCATGTGGAATTTTTCTCCAAAGGGCTTTTGTCCATGCGAGTCTACCATACTCCAATTTAAGAGCAAAATTCCCTGCCAATGATAGAAGGGAGAATTTCAAAAAAGTCCTTAAAGTTTCAGCCTTATTGCAATAAATGACATAAATTTTAAAATTTTTCAAATTAATTCTTAAATTTTTTAGGAAGTTTTCAATTAAAGACATCCATCGATTTAAAGTTATTTTTCGGCAACTTTTTTTCTTTTTTTTAAAATACCCAAATTACCCTTCATTGTAATAAAACTCTCATTCACTTCCTCTATATTATCCTCATTTCCCTACTGATATCCTCACGGTAATCAAGGACATCCAGTATTCCCACAGAGATTAGTTGCATGTAGTGGCCTCCAAAACAATGTCATGGCTTAAAATGAAGGGTAATTTGGGTATTTCCAAAATATTAAGGGAAAAAGTCACCAAAAAATACTTTTAACTGGTTGGATGTTCTTAATTGAAAATTTACTAAAAAATTTAGGGATTAATTTAAAAAGTTTCAAAATTTGTATCATTTTTTTAAAATACGACAAAATCTTAAGGCCATATTTGAACATTTTCTATTTTAAAAAAACAGTACATGAAGAGTTTAATATTTCAAAAGAGTATAGGAGTTTTCCATATGCTTCTTTCAATTCAGTCCTCCTCGAAAACAACTTCTAAAAATGACAAAAATACCTATATAATAGGTTTTTGTCATTCCATGTCTTCTTTCCGCTCTAAACCCACTGCCTCTCTTATCCCTCACCACCCCTCCTTCCTCCTTCGAAATCGATGGACTATGCCGTCTCCATTTCACAAAGAAGAAGAAGAAGAAAAAAAAAAAAAAAAAACAGTACGTGTGTCCATAAACCGCTACAAGGTGGCCCGTGCATGAAATTCGCACCCATGATGGAGCTTCTAGTCTTTGCAGTCCGCACACTTCTGGCCTGCTTGCCCGAAGTGGAGCCCAGAATAATGGATGGTGTTAGACGAAACACACTACCGAGGTTGAGATGCTTCTGGCCTGCTTTGCCCTAAGTGGACCCCAGAATGATGCGTGGCGTTGGATGAAACATGCTACTCTGAGTGACGACGTGCAAGTGCAGGGATGCTGGTGTGGCTGAGATGGGCGTTTGGCTAAGAGAACAAGGAGAGAGCTGTGATTTACATGGGCCCTCTCCATTTGATTGTTGCTTTATTTCATTCATTTGTCATGTTCCTTCTTAGTTGCTTTTCAAAGTCTAGTTGTTCAAATGTACAAATAGGCCGTAGGTTTACTACCACCAATTTTTGTCATAAGGGCATTCTTTTAATTTTCTAATCCTTTTTAATGGAAAGGACTTGATTGGAAGAAGTATGAATAACTTTTATATATTTTTAAAATATTAAAATTTTTAATATATTTTTTTAAAAATGGGCAAAAACTTTTATACTTTTTTAAAAATTTCCCATTTTTTTACAACAATAGTATACTGCTTGGTGGAGAAAGTTACAGGTGGAGACAGTGTTGTCAAAAATAGAAAATGTCGCTGACCGTTCATTTCCTTTCGCTGCCTCTTATTGGACCGTGCTAAAAGTCTATAGCAGAGGGCGCAGTGGTTGGGTTCAGTCGCCAGTAGGGTTGGAAACTTGGAATGCTGGATTGGATCCATAGAACATCAACAAACTCAAACGGAATCCGCACATGCACGGTGACGATGGTTCCACATCATCTTGTCTGTTTATCCGAATTTATTTCTAAAATTGATGCATAAATAATATTAGAGGATTTTACAGGAAAATTCCTTGTATACGGACTATGCACGAAAAGGTGCCCATAATTGGGGTCTTACAAACGGGGTCCGTCATCCCCTTTTTGTCTTTTTTTTTAGAATTTCCAGATAAGCGACGCTAGCGTCTCTCGTATCTAATGAGGGCGACGCTAACGTCGCTACCCATCTCTTCCTCGTCATCCTCTATAGTCAAGATCCTTTTTCCAAATAATAGACAAAATTCAAATCTTAGAGGTGGCTTGGGAGAAGAGGGTCTTCGATTGCAGAAACAAAGGAGATCGATCAAGCTCTGTTGTTCTTGCCTTGCCTTGCGCACATAGCTACCTCACTTGGAACGTGCAAAAAGCGTGGAAGAAGGGCAATGGGCAATCCTCTCTCATTAAGCTTCTGACTTCTTATCATCATAATCACATATAAAAAGACCATATTGCGTCGAAGGCAAGCAATTAACTTTCGGCCAGAAATTATTCTCAATACTAAAAGTAAGCAATCACGGCAACCTAAGCACCATATTCACAACCTCTCGATGGGAAAACCCTAGCGACTGCAAATAATCTGGATGAGCGTCGATTCGACGCTTGGACACAACGAGAGTGGTCTGGCAAGTGATGGCCTAGTGGGGCGTGATGAAACCCAAGCGGCAGAGAAAGAACAGGGTGGGGTGGAGCTGGGAGGAGACGCTGGAGACGAGGAGGCAAGGGCAGCGGGCGATGGATTTGCAGATGTCAAGGAAAGGGATAGCGGCATCAGCGAGGAGGAAATGGAAGACGGGGTAGAGACGGTGGTGGGGGTTGCAGGTGAGGAGACGAAGGTGCATTTTAAAGATTTGGGCGATGTCAAATCTGCTTCTTACGTCAAAAACTCTTCTACCTCTCATGAGAAATGAGGAGCGACACTAGCGTTGCCAGTAGAGATGCTAGTAACGCTCCTCGTTGTCTAGTAAAAAAAAAAAGGAAAATGGGATAAATGAACCATTTCGTAAGGCCCCAACTATGGGGTACGTTTTAGTGCAACGACTATAGACTGGGAATAATTTTGTAAAATCCTCATAATATTATTTTTTACCATACATTTATATATATATATATGTCTAAAAATATTATATGTTGCTATGGTTGGCTGCAATGATACAACTTGGTATGATAAGATGGCTCAAATTCATCATTCAATGCTTCTCTTTAGAATTTAAGAGAATTTGCAAAAAAAAAAAAAAACATTCATAAAATTCAAACACACAAGTCTATTGTATGTTCTCGTTTACTTATGTGAAAGTAGTGATTTTAATAAATATGATAATGTATTATACTTATGTAATATTTAAATGTTTAAAGTTGGAGGTTAGAGGTGCAATAGTATGACTCACTTAGAGTGTGTAGTGGTTGACAATAGTGTGCTTAGCCTAAATTCATATCATTTACTAATTAGTTTAGAAATATCAATCCTCGTCTGTGGGAAAATAAAATTGTTAACCAAACCCATAAATTTTTTAGGTCAGGTTCCTGTGCAAGTTGGGTAAAGAATTGCCACCCCTTATTTTTCTCTTGCATAGGTGTATGTAGGATAAGGATCCAAATCCTCTGCAGCTTCTGCAATATGAAGGAAAAAAAAGTCTCGTGTAACTTATAGGATACCAATGCATGGTGGCGGACCCAAGATTTTTATTTGGGTGGGGCTAGATTTTTGCTCGGCTTTGCTAGACTTTTCTCACATTAACAATATCAAAAGAAAAAATGTATTTCATTTAAATATATAGAAACTTTTTTCCATGTTTGGATCTCCTGCCCAATTGAAGGATCTTCATTGTCTCTCCCAGGTGATCATCAAAACAACCAAATATAACATTTTCTTTAATCATAGGTGTTTGGATGCCCTGAAAAAATAATTTGGGTGAGTACCCAATTACCCAATTTGGATATCTAGGTCCGCCCCTGCCAATATGAAAGTCTGAGCAACCTCGAAGCAAGAGAAAATTTCAACTAAGAGGTGGGAAGGGGCCACATTTGTGATCCAGCTCTATGAGGCACATTTGGGTCAATTTTTATTCAATTTACTTCACAGTGGCAGTTTTTTAGGTAGCGTTTAGTTCGCGTGAATGGAGGTCGGAATGGAATGGTCATTCCAACAGAATGACCATTCCCGCGTTTTGTTCGCCAAAAAGGAGCGGAATGGCCATTACCTCCGGAATTCCATTCCTTTATGTGAGGGAATCACCATTCCATCCAAGAACGGAAGGAATCACCATTCCATTCATTTCTAACTTTTTGTTGAGACCAAAATACCCTCACTTGTAATATTATTATTATATAATAATAATAATATAATATCTTTTTCACCCAACCATTGTGGGGCCCACCCAAAATATTATAATAAAATGTAATAATATATTATTATATCATAATAATAATAATATAATATCTTTTTCACCCAACCATTGTGGGGCCCATCCAAAATATTATAATAAAATATAATAATATATTATTTTATCATAATAATTATAATATAATATCTTTTTCACCCAACCATTGTGGGGCCCATCAAAAATATTATATCTATCTATCTATCTATCTATCTACTATTATAAAAGAGGCTATGTTGCATGGTTTTTTCAACCAACCATTGTGGGGCCCACCCCCAAATATTATAGTATAATAAAAGAATATATTATTTTGAGAAATTGCAAAATGTTTCACTACACCTTTGTGGGGCCCACCCCAAAATATTATAATGCAAACTTTTTCACTACACATTGTGGGGCCCACCCCCAAATAGTATAATATAATATAATAATATATTATTATGAGAAATTACAAACTTTTTCACTACACCTTTATGGGGCCCACCCCCAAATCATCCACCACAAACAATGCAAATGTGACAGTAGAATCTAACAAGGGTATTTTGGTCAATCTTATGTAAATTTGATTCCATTCCAGGCAGCATTCCAGCGTACCAAACGCAGGAATAGGAATCAGAATTCCATTACTAGGTTGATTCCTCAGCGTACCAAACGCTGGAATGGAATTGACTATTCCTGCCTCATTCAATTCCATTGTCATTCCGGTCTCCATTCCATTCCTGCCTACAACCATTCCAGCGAACCAAACGCTACCTTAGTGAATTGGTATGTTGACCAATTTTTTTTGTACTCACTTGAGCTTTGCCTGTTTGATTGAATATATACAATTGAATATATACAATGAGGATAAAAAGACCTCTATACTCCAAGGCTATTAAATCAAGGATTAGAATAATCAATGGGATCAATTGTTTTTTATTTTATTTATTTTTACTTGCTAACCCCTACCTATGATGGGACAACATGAGTGGCAATTGGACACCGATGCTGACCCATGAAAATCGAACTTGGTACTTCAAGTTTGGGTTTGGTTCCATTTATCTACTCTCGCAGATGTTGGGGTTTGGTTATGCGTCTAGGCTGTTCTATAGCCCAGAACATAAAACCAATAACAGATCCAATGGGCGCGGGCCTTGCAAAGCAACAGAAAAGCTCCATGAAGTAAAAGGATTGAGGATCCAGATCCTATAGGCAGTGAGACCCACAAATCTCCCTTCCATTTTAAAGCTATACAACCGACGGAAATCTCTAGTCTCAACGGAGTGAAACTCTAAAGTGGGGCCCACCTAAATTGAAATCCAAATATTTAAAAATAAAATCCTATTGGATTATTTTGAAATCTTACATCAATTTGAGTTTATTCCAGGATTAAATTATTAATAGTTTGACAAGAAAATACGAAGAACACAATCTTAAGCATATCCGTTATTACGCTTTTCATTAACTAGTTAATCCAACTATTGGAAAATCCACATATATGGGAAGACTGTCTGCACAAGTGGGGGAAAGAAAAAAAAAAAAAAAAACCCACACAAGCTCAAAAAACGCCCACACAAATGAGCTCTGGGGTGGCCTTGCATGTGAGAAAATGGCCGTTTTCAATTACCCATGAATTGATGGAGGTTGTTTATGTGGGAGGCAGGGAGGTGCCTCAACGAAAAGTCTTGTTACCTTTTTGAAAGTCGCCTCTTCTTTTAATTTTTTAAAAGCTCCAGAGGAATCGGAGTCGGGAAGAGGAGTTAACTCACTGTGTCACTCCTGCTTCTCCAGTTCCTTGCATTGCATGCAACGTGCGAACGCTAATATGCACTAAAGCAGACTGCTTCTTCTTGCATTTCATGCAACGCCCAGACGCTAATCTGCAGTAAACAGACATCTGTTTGACTTACTCTTCTTCGGACGTCGAGAGAGAGGATGAAAAGCATATACAACCGTGACATCTTCATCAAAATCTCCGCTTTCGCTTTCATCTCCGTCTCCTTCTACCTCGGCAAATACTGGTCCGAATCCGACGCCTACCAACAGCTCGTCTTCTTCAATCGCCAAAACCCTATCCGATCATCACCGTCCATCTCCATCTCCCCCAATGCCAACAAAACCTTCCACGTTCCCTCTCTCATCTCAAATCGCACCACCTTCGGCTCTTCATCTCCGTCCAATCCGCCACCACTTCCTCCTCCACCGCCCGATCGATTCGGCATCGTCGATCGCAACGGAACAATGCAGGACGAATTCGATGTCGGCCGATTCGATCCGGATCTGATCGAGAACTGGGGAGATGAGAATCGAAAAGAGGAGACAAGAGTCAATGAGAGCGATTCTAGAGTTGAGATTAGCAGATTCTCGTTGTGTCCGGAGAGTATGAAGGAACACATACCTTGTTTGGATAATGTGGACGAGATTCGGAAGTTGAAATCGACGGAGAGAGGGGAGAAGTATGAAAGGCACTGCCCTGCAGAAGGCAGGGGCCTAGATTGCTTGGTCCCCGCGCCGAAGGAGTACAAGGTGCCAATTCCATGGCCACAAAGCAGAGACGAGGTAATCTCTACTATCGAGTTTCTTTTCCTTTCTCTCAGGACTCCATGTAGATTGTCATGGAATTAGGGGCGATCGTCACCTTAAAATGTAGATGTTGTTTATTTGTTTGAATTTGAATTGATGAGTGTAGTCAGGTTTGATCTGTTTGTTATAGCCAAATTGAATGCAATTTGTAGTATTTGGCGCAGCCAGGTTTACCTTTGCTTGTCTATTCAATTTGAAGCCAGCCATTGCAGTCATGGATGTATCCAGATTGTCAGTAGTTTGTCTGTTATAACTGGTCATTGTAATTTTGAATATAGTGAGCGATGCTGTAATGTGTTTGGTCAGAGTCATCAGAATGGTATACAACTTGGATTTGACTTTGAAATTGGTCTTTAAATTCCTTAGTTATACTTGCTCAAGTTGGCAGAATTTGGGTTACAGAAGATTCTATAATTTATTTTTTAATAAAAATTTGTTGTTTTCACATAATACCTGAAGCTTAGAATCAACCAAATCAAATTGCCCGAGTTCTAAAACAACGTGTGAGTTTTGAATCTTTGATTTAAGATTGGTTTTCACTTCAGCGTAACCAAATTTCTTCAGATAATCATAACCCCTCTAATAGGAGGCTCAAAGTCTGAGATTTTTTAAAATTTAATTATTGGATAAATTGACTTTTTCTATTCAATCCAACAGGAACAGTTGGATGAATGCCAAATTGGGCAATTCAGGGATTGAGGGTCAGCGAGTCTACAGCTTAAAAGTGCTCTCTCTCTCTCTCTATGCGCATGTTTGTTTTAGCCCTTCTATGATGGTATGTTCCAATTCAGTTTCCAGCATATCAAGATCCTCTCACGTTACTTTCTATCACATATATGTAGACACTTTCTAGAATATTTATGTAAACATCTGTTTTGTTACTTTTAACAATTGCAACTGTAGTATCTAGTTATATACCCTAGTCCCAGCAGATGACCTTTTCTCATACTGCTGCTTGAAATTTTGAACCTTCTTTACTTTTCCATGTTGACATTATTAATGCGATTATTCCAAAGTCAATTAAAGATAAAGAATTTGCAATCTTATTACAGGTATGGTTTAGCAATGTGCCACATCAACGTCTGGTTGAAGATAAAGGGGGTCAGAATTGGATCTCTATAGATAATAATAAATTTAAATTTCCTGGAGGTGGTACTCAGTTTATACATGGGGCAGAGCAGTACTTGGACCAGATTTCCCAGGTTCGTTGCTTGTCAGAATACTAGTAAGTCAAGGGACAGATTAGTTTTTTTTACCCGAATAAAGGGACATTAATTTTGGTTTGCTAGTTTCTTATCTGCTCCAATTTCTCAATTTCTGACCTAAAACTGCAGATGGTTCCAGATATTGCATTTGGTTACCATACAAGAGTTGTTTTGGATGTTGGTTGTGGCATAGCAAGCTTTGGTGCTTTTCTGCTTTCACGAAATGCTACTGCTCTTTCTATAGCCCCAAAAGATGTTCATGAGAACCAGATTCAATTTGCTCTTGAGCGTGGTGTGCCTGCAATGGTGGCAGCTTTTGCAACTCGCCGTTTGTCATATCCAAGCCAAGCTTTTGATTTGATACATTGCTCAAGGTGTCGAATTAATTGGACGCGCGATGGTAGTATATTCATTTCATTTTCAAAATCAACATCGTAGATAGCATCTAGTTGATTTGTTTAAGATATCATTGATTCAGTTTTACATTGTATATTTCGGACGTCATGCCTCACATATTCAACTAGGTTCTACACTCAGACATCTTTAAATTGGAAGTAACTGTTAGATCTCAGTGCGAAAAGTACAGAACGATCAATGGCTCAAATATCAGACATCCCAGACTCAGATTTTCCATGACGCAAACTGTATTTCTCAGAGTTAACTGTTTGCTGTGAAAAAATCTCCAAAAAGATTATCTACTTTTCAGCATCTTTGGATCGATGGTGAAGATTGATGATGCACAGTCAGTCATGAACTGTGTAGGGGGAATAGAGAAGAATGGAGTCCTTATGAACCTTGTTTTGCTACCATGTAAGATCTGCTAAAGCCTTGTATCTGTGTCTGAATCTTATGGAAAGATGACAAAGCAAAATAGTCTAGCAGTGAAATAGCATGAGTTCTCAAAGGGCAAGATTAAGTAAAATCACTATTAAAAAAAGGGAATATTCAAGTGCATCCATCCCTCACCATTTGTGGTGAGGGACACCCTTTTTGGGGAAGTTTCAAGTATAAAAGAGAGGTACAAAAGAGAAGTGTACTTCTCTTTTGTACTTAAAACTTCCCCAAAAGGGGTGTCCCTCACCACAAATGGTGAGGGATGGATGCACTTGAATATTCTCCGTTAAAAAATATCTACAGAAATGTCTCTTCTATAGTTCTATGTTTGTTATCAAGGGGATAAGTACAGGTCTGTGGTTTATCTATATACCCATCCATAAGTACACGCATGTCAACAAGTATAGTACTCTGGAACTATTTTCTCCCATGTGAATGGACCTAGCTCTTAAGACTGTTGACATTGGGTTAACAGGTTTAAAATGATAGATGTCCATTCACCAATTCTCCTAAAGCGAACCAGCCTATCCTTTGTAGGGGGACTTACGCGGCGGTTGGAACAGAGAAACATTTGGCTGTGAATTCCAATGTGGTGGATAAAATCATATATCTGCGAAAGCCAATCGGTAGTTCAAGCCACACACTCCGTCCCCTAAGACTTTGTAGTTATTTCTATTGGGTGGGGAATAGATTATTTCTGGACTCTTAAAGGCTGGCGGATTTTCCCAGTAGACTAGAAATTGGGCATTACTATGAGTTTCTCTCCCTTTTTTTGGCATAACACTGAAAATTTTAACCATTACATATCTAATTTTATTTAACGGATGTATTGGTACTGAGTGCTGATTGTAGGTGAACTTCATCTCTAGTAATTCGGATATTATGTGCCTGTACTTTGTTGGTTGTGATTTAATGAAGCACATGTTCTCTTTTTATTTTTGTCGTTATTGGCCTTATTCTGGTAGATTAAGCTTTGAACTGTTATAGTAACTTGTGAGCAATTTTACATCACCACATTGCATATGTAGTTTCTTTGTTGCTCTGAAGGTTGTAAAACCTTCTTTCCGTCTTTGGGGTGATGAGTTGTGGGGAAGGATTGTTCTCACTTAAGTATTGGTCATTTAACACAATATGTTATATTTCTTTTGTTGGACAGCTTTAATCTGACACATCTCTTTGGCACTAATACAAAATTTCCCCTCTTTTTGTGCTGAAGATGGGATTTTACTCCTTGAGGTCAACAGGATGCTCAGAGCAGGAGCGTACTTTGCTTGGGCAGCGCAGCCAGTTTATAAGCATGAAAAGAGCCAACAAGAAGCATGGAAAGGTACTTCAATATCAGATTAAATATCTTGATAATCTTTAACCATTGATTAAAATCTGGCGAACAATTGCAAGCGTACAAATGAGAAATTCGTGGACAACAACCTCATATTATTGATGCTTTTATATTCTAATTTGGTCCTTAGCCAACACTGCAAGCACAGTTTAATCCAGTCCATCAGAGGATAGTGAGTATGAGGGGGTTCAATTGATCATAGGTGGGCCATTGAGAGAAATCAAGTTGACCTTAGTATAGATCTGTACATGTGGAAAAGTGAATTTAACTTATCATATCAGGTTGACCCAATCATACTGTATGATCAGGTTGACTTAGAAGTTAGATCTATACATGTGGGGAAGTGATATATCATGTTGTCCTGCCATTTTGTCTAATTGCATTGTATTTTCTAACTTTGGTTCCCCTAAATTAAGGTCAGGATGAGCAGATGACCCCCATTTTGGAACAGCCCTTGCCCACTTATAGCCCTTCTCATTCATATTTCATACAATCCCATCGCCACAAAACCACCACCACAACCTTGTGCTGCCACCCGGATGCATTGGATTCTTAGAGGGAAGGAATAGGGGGTTCCCATGGTGGACAGTTGTTGTTCCTAAAGGTCCGAATTCAAAACCTTGTCAAGAGGATGAGAATTTGCCCCATAATTATGCCAAGGTTAAAAATTTTTCAGAGGTTTTGCAGTATGCCAAACAACTTCACAGCTTAGTTGAAATAACAAAGAAATATATGCTGATTATCTGTTGCTTCCAGCCTTCCACTTATATTGGCAGGTCATTTCATTCTTCATTTTTTTTTCTTGCTTACAAATTTCAGAAGATCTTTGATTAATTATGACATGCCGATGTGTGCTTCCCTGTGTATGAAGAAATGGTGAACCTTACAGATCGTATTTGCTGGGAGTTTGTGAAGAAGGAGGGTTATATTGCTATATGGAGGAAGCCTTTGAACAACAGCTGCTATATAAACCGTGATTCTGGAGTTGAACCTCCATTATGTGATAAAAACGATGACCCGGACAACGTTTGGTATTCTCCAATGTTCCTTGGGTCTCAGTTCTTTCTATTTATGCTTTACAGGATAAACTCATAAAGTTATCATGGGTTATTTTCTACTTTTTAAAAGATTGGAGGTCTTTTGGTTAGGATCACTCAACAAATAAAAAAAGGTCATTACCCAGTGTGGGTTCTGCCGAAGTATGGTCCCAGGAGGGTCCATACTGG
This sequence comes from Umbellularia californica, assembly GCA_028538565.1. Lineage (NCBI taxonomy): Eukaryota > Viridiplantae > Streptophyta > Magnoliopsida > Laurales > Lauraceae > Umbellularia > Umbellularia californica. The sequence goes on along the minus strand of JAPQWN010000004.1, from coordinate 85,531,735 downwards.
AGACATACCTAATATTTGGCAATTTTGCACAAAGTGGTTAGTATCACTGAATAAATGACATATATTATTATGAACAGAGCACTGATTCCAGAACACTGGCAAAGCATGATATTTCTACAAATTCAAGTCCATTTAGAGAACTAACTTGTAAATCAGTTGTTCCCATATTACCCTTATATATATATATATATATATATAGATGTGAGGGCCCCCACCATATCTCTCATAGTAAGGTGGGCGCATCTCTCATAAGAGTATCTCCCTATATATACATATATATATATATATATCCTCTCTTTAAACCCCTTTGAAATGGGTATTCATGTAATTGTACTTCGTGACTAATGAATATTAATATAAGTATGGGGCCCTCCCCTAAGGGGTATAGCAGTTTTATGCCAAATTTGAATTCATCAATTATATGATAGCCACAAGATGCAAGACAATTAGAACACAAGTAAGATGTATTTTTGCTTTTGCTTTGTGTACAGCTGAAAATATTGATGAAAATTGATAAAAAAAAAAATTATTGATGTAAGAACTCGTGCACCATTGTAGAACATCTACATATGAAATATCAAATTGTCAGCAATATATGCTTTCTTCCTCTATGTATAACTCTTAACACCGATGAAGCTACTTGTGAACCTTTAAGTATTGGACTTGGATGCATTGGGTGAACACTGAGATCAGGTTCCAAATTAAGTGACTCTAGAAAGGTTGATACGATGACTCCATTCAATATTTGTTAAAATCAATCATTGCATAAATTTACCAAAAACATATAATAGAGAGGAACGTATGTATAAATCGCCTCCCAAAATAGATTTTTTTTTTACCTTTCCAAAATTTACCCTTAAAGTATAGAAGAAACATGTATTAAGAAATGGAAAATTTTACCATATGCAAAGTCATACTTAAAATATTTTTTCAAAGATTAATTGAGGGCTTCTCCTAGTAACAGATATATGTCAGACACAGCTGGCATGGCAAAGATTTAGAAAGGTTGATTGCTGATCTGCATAGCAGTAAATTGTCACCAAATTTATTCTACTTTGAAGCCTTTTTCTCTCTTGGGTATTCCCTAGCTCTTTGGCTCATTTTGTGCTAGCTGGTGAGCTGCTTCTACAAAAGACCAGGGAAGAATTTTGTGGCAATTGTGCTTTGTGCATTGCAGTCTGTGTTGCGAGGAAGGAGTGGATATTAGAAAGTTTAATATGTTTGGTAGAGAATATCAACCAAGAGATTCTTCAACCTTGATGCTTAAAGAATTTGAGTTTCCTATATAGTTACCAAAAGGCGTGCGTGAAATATGTTCGAAAGCTGAAAGAGATCCTATCCAAGTAATCTGCTTCTCTTGTTGGCTGATCAAAACTGAATTTGATGGAAGCTCTTTGGGAAACTGTAGACTATCTTGGGTTGAGGACATAAGTAGAAATCTTGAAGATGTATTAGTAGTGTTTTCTTTTTCAAGACCATTGAGTTCGTGAAATTCACCAAAGGCAGAATATCAAGCTTTGTTGATTGGTTGTAGAGAGTTGGTTCGGTAGTTGGCTGAGAATCTAATGTAGAAGTTGATTCTACTAACGTGGTAGGGTGTACAAAGTCTAAACGATATTTCTCATGGTGGTTTGCTAATTCAGTAGAGGAAGAGACTCGGCTCATAGGCATTGCTTTTCTTTTCAACATATTTTTAGAAAGGGAAATGAGGTGGCAGTTGCACTTTCTTAGGGATTCATTAGTTGGTTTTCGGCGAGTGTTATCTTATTTTGGCGTTGTATGTGTTATCTTTTTTTTTTTCTTTTTTTGCCCAAAATGTAATGTTTGTACCGTCATTTTTCTTTTATTTGAACCATCATGTGAAAAAAAGGTATTAATTATATGTTGTTAGGATACAATCAAGGCATTCCATCATAAGGTATGATTTTGTGAATGAATGGACCTTGATAATCTACTGTTAAATAAGCAAGTTGATTTTTTTTCACCACATGATTTTAGTAGAAAACAAAAGTATGAAGTATAAATTCGATTTTTCTGAAATCAATTACTTAAATTGCCTTGTTTTATCCTCTCTCAATTTACATTTTCATGCCTTTTCTCAAATAGCATTGTGAGATATTATATTTCTTCTGTCATTCAGGTATGTTGATCTGAAGCCATGCATTACTCGACTTCCTGAGAATGGATATGGATCAAATGTTACAACTTGGCCCATGCGCCTGCATAATCTACCAGATAGGCTCGAGTTTGTTGAGATGGATGCCAGCATAGCAAAAGAAGAGCAATTCAAGGCAGAGTCAAGATATTGGGATGACATAATTGAAAACTACATTCGTAGGGGAAACTTGAAATTGCGCAATGTGATGGACATGAAAGCTGGGTTTGGAGGGTATTTAGTTACACTTCTTTTCTCTTTCCATATGATTATTGTAAGGTGCCTGAGGTACTAGTGGAATAACTGGTTGAAGAATCCTGTTTCCTTTTCTATCATGGATGGATAAAAATGAGAGTATATAGTGTTTGCATTAGCCATGCAAAATGTATATATGCCTAAACTTTTGTTGATTCAAACTATTCATATTAATGGGAGATACGTGAAAAGCAAGATGATTGTGGCAGTCTGATTTGTCATTACTAAAACTCAGAACTCTTCTATATCGGATTATCTACAAGCAACCATTTATTTAACTATAATAATTTTATTGGGTAGATAATAGATGATGGCCCCATCACATGACGGTTCTCTCTAGATCAATTGGTTACATTTAGATATTTGAAAATATACCCTTGTAGTCATACAAAAAATCAGCTTTTCTCTTGAATCTTGATCGAGCATCATTTACTTATAATTAGAGTTTGTATGACTGGCCTAGTCACAATTATTCTTAATTTTCATAATTGCAATTTGTTTATTTCCCCCCTATATGATTAACAGGCATGGTTATTTCAGGTTTGCAGCTGCCTTAATTGATCAACAAATTGATGCCTGGGTTATGAATGTTGTTCCAGTCAGTGGGCCCAATACCTTGCCGGCAATATATGATCGTGGACTCATAGGAGTTATACATGATTGGTAAGGTCCACCTGCTTTTGTCTTTTTTTGACAACTCTTGCCACAAATTTCCTTCGCCAAATAGATATGAGATGCCTTAAAATTCACCATTGTTTTTGCCCTTCCATTGCTTGAAAGTCAAGGTTATGTATCTGAAGGCATTAAGAAATTTGGTATATAAACTTTGTAGCAAAATATCCATATTGCTTCATTTGGGATGAAACCACACCCTTTGTGGGGGTATGCCATCATCATCAATAAGAAGGGCATGCCACCATCATCAAGAAGAAGAGGGCTATTCAAGAGTGTGCACATGCACGACGTGCATGCACACGCACGCACGCACTCGCGCTCAGAGAGAGAGAGAGAGAGAATAAAATGCCTCTCTCTTCTCAAATTCTTTAATTTTAAATAGTGCCCCGTGCCCACTTCAAGGGGTGTCTAGAGCAGGCCCTGGCCTCGGAGCCTTGAAGAATGCCTTCTCTCTCTTCATTTTTCCCTCTTCTTTTATTGGAAATGAGAAGCGGTAAACTGCTGCTCTAATTTTTCCCTCTACTTTTACAGGAAATGATAAGTGATAAATTTATTTTCTTACATGAAAGAACAATGTACATCGAAGCCCCAAACCCTGTAATGTATCGATTTTCCCCTGTTAATAGACAAATTTCAAAATGTGTTCTTAAGGGGTTTCTAGACTCTAAGAATAAAAGGCCCTGGTCCCTGGCCTTGAACTTAGGCGTGTCTAGGATAGGACTACTATGGTTGAAACCTTGGAGGTCTAAAGTGAGTTCTAGCCATTGCAAGCGTTGAAAAAAAAATTTCACTCTTACTGTGAATGTGTTCTTTCAATTTTGAAAGTTCTGTACCCACTCCCTTAAGAAAGAGAAGAAAGGGGGAAGAGGGTGAATTAATACTATACTTGAAATTTACATCAATAAGAATCAATGCCATTTGTCTCTTTGTTTATAACATTTGTTTGCAAACAATTGGATTTGGGACGTTTCTATTCGATTTGAGTAATCTATCCCCCAAATACGAGGAGGGGGTTTCTTTTAATCTCTTTAAAGTGTAACTCTGGGATTTTCTCCAAAAATTGGCTATATATTGTGCTTGTCTTAGCCCACTCATATGTGACTTTGGACTTTGAAAATTGCATTTTCTGGTTGTGTGACATGTAGGATATGGATTATTGATCTGATCTACCACAATGAAAAAGGAACTAAAAGTGGGTATATTCCATTTTGCTTTAACAATTTTCAAAACTTCTTCCAGGTGCGAGCCGTTTGATACATATCCAAGAACTTACGATCTCTTGCATGCATTTGGCCTTTTCTCCATTGAACAAAAGAGGTATGCTTTTTTCATTATCAAACAACTATGTATAGAAGTTTGTTTAACTAGAGTTGCTCTATCTTTCTATCATATTTGTTCCATTAATAGAAAAGAACTTACTGTCTCGGGATAAAAAAACAATGTAGACCCACAATTTAAGTGTACATAGGGTGAAGGTTTTTGGATCTCTAGATTGGTCAACTCAATAGCCCAATTGTGTGAAAAAAAAAAATGATATGCAACGGAAATAAAATCAAAAGCACACGCCACAGGAGACACCAAATATAACGTGGAAAACCCAAACTGGGTGAAAAACCACGGATCCAAACTGGATCAACAATCAAGCACTATGAATCTCGCAATTACAAGACACTCACATATCCCACCCCAGACAATTGCTAACTAAGGACTGCAGTTGCCTCTTGTGTAGCTTCACGCCTTAATGACTTCACACCGTTGATTGCAACAAATTCAAACTCGCTTGACTCCTCAGATTTTCTATAAAAGAAGATGATCTTCTACTAGGGATGTAGAAGAAATTGTTCTTTAGATGAACTCTGCGGCACAACTTTTCAATGGATCTTCTAGAGATGAAGAATTCTCTCATTTGGATTGTCTTACTCAGAATAATGTGAGAGGTATCAATTTAGGGTAGCTCATGAGTCCTTTAAATAGGCTTAGGATGTGCTTAAGGTTGCCTAGCTTGATTAGGACTAAAACAAACAGTTTGACCAAAATTAGAAATACAACTTCTGATTCGCACAAAACTATTTCGCGCCGCTCGCTCGAGCGAAGGAACGCTTGCTCGAGCGAGTGGACGTTCTATTTCGAGGCAGCAGCGATATCCTAAAGCACTCGCTCGAGCGGGGGATGGTTCGCTCTGTAGAAGATAGCAGGCCCAGCTCATGTTGTAAAAGATAGGCCCAGCCCACCAAGGGCCCAGACCCATTACAAGCCTGTCTCACGTAGGATATAATCAAATCTGTGTATAGCTGATTTCTCTCATTAGTTAGCTGATTTCTCTCTTTGTGATTTCCTTGTATAGATTAAGATTGATTAGGATTGATTCTTTCATTATTTCATTGTAATCTTAACATACTTAGTGCCTTGATTAAGGTAACTATTCTTTATAAAAACAGATCCATCGATGATCAAAAGATCATTGAGTTTTCTCTCCAATACTGTTGTCTTCTTCTTCTTCTCATCTCATCACAGAACCTAACATGGTATCAGAGCCTTGTTACATTGGAGATCTCATTAACAGAACAACACAGATCATGGATCTGTGCATTTAAGGAGCAAAACGTAGGTGAAAACCTACTGTTTCTTCAACAGTGATCAAAGTGGCCCACCTACGATCAACTCAAAATCCCCGGGACTCCTTCCCATCTTGGTCGCCCATCTCTCCTCATCTTTTTGGAGATTTTTTCAGTATTTTTCAGCGATCAGAGGTAGGTGTTTTGATCCATCTTGTGGTTTTTCACTTTCATTAAATAGTTTTCATCTCAGCCGTCCAAAATCTCTGATTCTGTACGGATTTGGATGCTACTGGTTCTGCTGGAAAGGAAATTGGATACTGGTCCTCTGCTACTGATCTGATCACCATTCAGATCCATCTGTGGGCCCCCACGCACAGATCTATCCTCAAAATCCAGTTCGTCTGGGTTGTTTTTCTGCCCATATTGCACTGTTGTGTGCTATTTCATGTTGACTGGTTCCTCAGCCTCTCCATCTGCATATTCCTGTGATATTACTACTGATAGTGCTTCTGATTAGTGCTAATTGCTACTATTTGTGTTATTGGGTGGAAATCTGCAATTTTAGTACACTGTGGAAATCGGCACCTTGAGTGCTAATTGTTACTGTTGGTTTGCGTGCTGCTCTTCTTCCTCTTTGGCACTGTCATCAATCCTTGTTACTACTGTCTGCTTGGTTGCTGTCATTGGTTGTTACTTATTGCTATTCGGGCTATTCGTACGGTTGCTATTATAGACAAATATGATGTTATTCCTGTTAAATTCAATGGAAATAATTATATGGCCTGGTCGTTTCATCTGAGGAATTTTGTCGAAGGCCAAGGACTGTTTGGTTATCTTGATGGTTCGATCACTAAACCTACTGCAACTACTGACACAAAAGCATTAGCCACCTAGTCTAAAGAAAATGCTAAGGTCATCACTTGGATTCTTAACTCCATCGACCCTTCTCTTGCCATTGCTCTTCAAGCATACACTACTGCATCTGATATGTGGGGTCATCGCAAAAATGTTTATCATCAAACAAATAAAGCCCGCAAATTCCAACTTGATAGTGAGATTGCAAAATTCAGTCAAGGTGATAAATCTGTACAGGCGTATTTTAATGGATTTCTCACCTTATGGACTGAGAGGGATGCTATGATTATTCAGTCTGTGTCTGCTGGGTTTCTATCTGAGGCTCTTAAATTACAAGAGCAAACCCACATCAGCCAGTTCCTTATGAATCTCAAACCCGAATTCGAATCTGTTCGGTCGGCACTCATGAATAGAGAAGTCACAGCGAACCTGGATACATGCTTCCAAGAAGTCCTTCGAGAAGAACTTCGCCTCAATTCTCAGCGTAGCATTCTTGAAGAACCAAAGGCCTATCTCGCTCCTCTTCAGACTGAGTCTGCTCTTCTGGCAGCCCCCAATTCCAAGCCTACTCAATGCTATGAGTGCAAAGGCTTCGGTCATCTGGCCAAGAATTGTCGGAAGAAATTGGTTTGCAGATATTGCAAACGCTCTGGTCATCTTATTGATGACTGTCGTAGCTTACAGCGAAAGAATGGACCTCAGCAGAAGCAAAATTCTTCCACCGTGCCCAAACAACATACTCCAGCTGCGTTCCAAGTTCAAGCCCATCTCCCCGATACGGAAAGCACTTCTTCCGGGGTTGTCTCCATGACTCCTGCCCAGATTCAAGAACTGATTCAGAACACGGTGACCTCAGCATATGCTTCCATGGGTTTCAATGGTGGTCGGTATCAAACTCTTTCTCCTCTAGCATTTCCTGCTTTTCATTCTTCAGTCTCTCTGTCTTCCTCCATCACCCCATCTACCTGGTTTTTAGATTCCGGAGCATCAAACCACATGACTTCTGTGGAAACCAACTTTACAACCTCCCACCCTTACCTTGGTAAAGATAAAATCACTACTGCTAATGGAGACCAATTAATCATCTCTGGAATTGGTGCCATTACTCTATCTAGTGGTTCGGACCAGTCCCTCCACCTATCCAATGTCTACTTTGTTCCAAAATTATCAGCCAATTTACTTTCTGTCGGCCAACTTATTGATGATGGGTATCATATTAACTTTTCTTCCACTGGCTGTGTCATACAGGAGCGGCAAACTGGGAAGGTGATCGCGAAGGGGAGTAAACATGGTCGACTGTTCCTCCTGGACATTGGACATCATTCCCTATTTTCTTCTTCTTCTAGTTTCAATAAATTGTGGACTATTTGGCATAGTCGTCTTGGTCATGTGAACAATGCTTCTTTACTTTCTCTGTTTAAAATTGGTTGTTTAGAACCCACTGTTGATAATAAAATGATGTCCTCTTTACTTCAATCAAAGTGTGAAACGTGTTGTTTAAGTAAGAGTCATATTTTGCCATTTCCTATTCACCGTTCTCGTGCACTATCATCTTTTGATATCGTTCACACTGATGTTTGGGGAATTGCACCCACTTTGAGTAGGACATGGTTTAAGTATTATGTGACTTTTATTGATGATCATTCTCGATTCACTTGGATTTATTTCATGCGCTTCAAATCTGAAGTCTTTTCTCATTTCCAAAAGTTTTACAATATGGTTCACACACAATTTCAGAAGGATATCAAAATCCTTAGGTCTGACTCCGGCGGAGAATACCTGTCCCATGATTTTTCTGCCTTCCTGTCTGATAAAGGCATTCTACACCAAAAATCCTGCCTACATACTCCACAGCAAAATGGTGTTGCGGAGAGGAAAAACAGGCATCTTCTTGAAACTGTTCGTACTCTCCTTCTTGCATCCTTAGTCCCTCCAAAATTTTGGTGCGATGCTGCACAGACGGCTGTATATCTTCTCAATCGTCATCCTAGCTCCGTTCTAGGAAAGATTACTCCATATGAAGCTCTCTTTGGTCATACCCCTTCCTATTCTCACTTGCGTGTTTTTGGTTGTTTATGCTTTGTCCATCTTCCACCTACAGAACGCACTAAGTTGTCACCTCAGGCTGCCAAATGTCTCTTCCTCGGTTACAGTACTGAACACAAGGGCTTTCTGTGTTATGACCAATCCGAGAAACGCATGCGAATATCTCGCAATGTGATCTTCTTGGAACACATTCCGTTCTTCTCCTTGCGTTTAGACACTCATCCTGTTGCTGTGTCTTATCTGCCACAATTCCCTCCAACTACTTCTCCCCCATCACCTATTACTAATGTCTATGTCCGGCGTTCTACGGTTCCTCCTGTGGGGCCTCCTTCTCCTGATCCTATCCCTATGCTGCCTCCTGCTCCCTCAGGTATTACTCCTTCCTCTACTGATAATGTCATACCCCTGCGACGCTCTAGTCGACCTTCTGTTGCTCCTGACAGATATGGCTTTCCTGCTCTTTTCACTTCTTTGGATAGTGCTCCTATACCCACCTCTTATTCATAGGCTTTGAAGATTGCATACTGGCAGGATGCTATGACTGAGGAGTTGCTTGCTCTTGAAGCGAACAACACATGGGAATTGGTACCGACCCCAGCTGATGCATCTGTTATTGGCAGTAAATGGGTCTATTCCATAAAAGTTCACTCTGATGGGAGTCTTGACCGTTATAAAGCCAGATTAGTCGCACAGGGTTATAAGCAGGAGTATGGGATTGACTATGAGGAGACCTTCGCACCTGTGGCTAAAATGACCACTGTTCGCACTCTCCTTTGTGTCGCTGCAGCTCGCAACTGGCCTCTATGGCAAATGGACGTAAAAAATGCTTTTCTACATGGGGACTTGCGCGAGACTGTTTATTTAAAACCTCCACCAGGATATGCTTGTCCTCCCAAGCATGTGTGCAAATTGAGAAAAGCTCTTTATGGGCTTAAACAAGCTCCCCGGGCTTGGTTTGATAAATTCCGGGCAGCAATCCTTCAAGCAGGGTTTCGTCAGAGTCACTCTGATAGTTCCCTCTTCCTCAGATGGACATCGCAGGGCTACACATTCCTCTTGGTCTATGTTGATGATATGATTATCAGTGGAAATGATACTACCGGCATTACGGATCTCAAACACCACCTTACTCGCCACTTCCGGATGAAGGATCTTGGTCCTCTCACCTATTTTCTGGGGCTGGAGTTTGTGCGTAACAAATCAGGCATTAGGGTCCTTCAGCGTAAATATGCGACCGACTTGATCACGTCAGCCAGGCTTGACGATGCTCACACTTTTGATACGCCTCTGGAATTGAACAGCAAAATCAGTTGCGATGATGGCACTCCCCTGGATGATCCCTCTGTTTTCCGGCGGATAGTTGGTAGTTTGCTTTACTTAACTATGACTCGGCCGGATATTTCTCATGCCGTTCATACGGTTAGTCAGTTTGTTAGCAATCCCCACACACCACACCTTGCTGCTGCATTACGCATTCTCCGCTATTTTAAGGGAACACTACATCATGGTCTCTTCTTCCCTTCTGATACTTCTCTGTAATTATCAGCTTATGCGGATGCTGACTGGGCTGGTTGTCCGGACTCTCGGCGGTCTACCACTGGCTGGTGTATGTTTCTTGGAAAATCTCTCATTTCATGGAAGTGGAAGAAACAGACCACTGTCTCAAAGTCTTCTGCTGAGACAGAATATCGGGCGATGTCCTCTGCCAGTGCTGAAATTATCTGGCTCCGCCGCCTTCTTTGTGAATTTGGTGTTCTTGTTGGTAGCTCCACACCTCTCCATGGGGACAATACCAGTGCGACTAGAATTGCCAACAACCCGGTCTTCCATGAAAGAACAAAACACATTGAGATTGACTGTCACTTCATCCGCCAACATATCGTTACTGAGAAGATCACTCTGCCTCATGTCTTTTCTTTTAACCAGTTAGCGGATATCTTCACCAAAGCCCTTCCCCAACAGCGTCATCATGATCTCACTCGCAAATTGATGTTTTCAATCTTACCACATCAATTTGAGGGGGAGTGTAGAAGATAGCAGGCCCAGCTCATGTTGTAAAAGATAGGCCCAGCCCACCAAGGGCCCAGACCCATTACAAGCCTGTCTCACGTAGGATATAATCAAATCTGTGTATAGCTGATTTCTCTCATTAGTTAGCTGATTTCTCTCTTTGTGATTTCCTTGTATAGATTAAGATTGATTAGGATTGATTCTTTCATTATTTCATTATAATCTTAACATACTTAGTGCCTTGATTAAGGTAACTATTCTTTATAAAAACAGATCCATCGATGATCAAAAGATCATTGAGTTTTCTCTCCAATACTGTTGTCTTCTTCTTCCTCTCATCTCATCACAGAACCTAACACGCTCAAGCGGACCACATCTCTGGATCTGGAAAATTCAGCACTTCCAATCCTTTTTGTCTTCTTACTTCTAATTCTTCGAGTCTTCTATCTCCAGAGTATCACAGTCCTTTTCTAAAAATAAAAATTAAAACTCAATGGACTCAGAATTTTGTCCAACCCATGAATTAGCCAACACTCAAAAACCTAACATATGGTATCTTAGGGTCTTGAGTATTTAAACATGGGCCCATATTTTGGCAATCCAAAAAAAAAAAAACTATAGAAGTGACCCACAATTTAAGTGTAAATAAAGTATCTTAGGGTCTTGTGTATTTAAACCTGGGCTCATGTTTGGCAATCCAAACCATTCATATGGGATTCACCTTGCACAGTTCATAATTCCAAGCTTTCAAAGATGGGACAATCCTGACCCTTTGTTCAAATGCCTCCAAATAGATGGTTGAGAAAGTGAAAAAACTATGGTACATGTTCTATGTATAAAGGGCCAAATTATGGATGACCAGGGATCTTCCAATTTTTGTTTTCTGAGACATGATCTAGCCATTATGGGTTCATCTGAGCAATGATATTTGTTATCAAACCATGTGTCCAGTATTAAAATTTTAAGGCCTGATCATATGATTCCCTGTGAATATTGGTATGTTATAGCAAGCATTCAATTTCTTTTTCCATGTATTCTTTAATGCTTTCCAATTTCATATTAGGGAATAAGCCTAACCCTTTTTCCAACTTTAATCTCTTTAACCTTAGATGCAATATCACTAACATAATGCTTGAGATGGATCGAATACTACGACCAGGTGGGTGTGCATACATCCATGACTCTTTGTTTGTGATAGAAAAAGTTCAGGGAATTGCAAGAGCCATGGGATGGCAGACATTGTTGCACTACACAGCTGAAGGTCCATATGAAAGCAAAAGGGTGTTGACTGTGAGATGATTCAGAACTATTAGAGAATATCCAGAACCAGAAGCATACAAGAGAGTTTGCAAGAGAATTTATGTATCTCATTGTATTGACGATGGGTACATATATAACATTGATAGCCTAAATTAGAGGATCTGATTAAGATCTGATTACAAGATTACAGGCACAGTTAAGGCAACTAATATCTATTTACAACTCATACAATGTTGACTGGTGGGCTGACCCAATAAATGGGTTGTGGGCTGACCCGTTAGATCAAGCTGACATGTATCTTTACACCCCCTCTCAAGCTTTGGATGGGAGAATGTGACCATCGAAAGCTTGGAAACTAGCTCCGAAAACCGAGAAGTGGAGTGGCTTTTGGTGAAAAAATCTGCAATTTGAGCAGCTGATGAAATCTGGATGAGCTTAATAGTACCACTCCGAACATGTTGACGAATAAAATGACAGTCAACTTCAAGATGTTTGGATCGTTCATGGAAGACATCATTTGTGGTTAGTTTCCGTGCACTTTCACTGTCTGTAAAGAGAGAGGTAGATGTAGGAACTAGAACTCCTAAATCTTGAAGTAACCAGCGAAGCCAAATAATTTCAGTAGTAGTGTGAGACACAACACTATATTCAGCTTCAGTGGATGATCGTGAGACAACTTCCTGTTTCTTGCTCTTCCAAGAGATGAGAGAAGAGCTAAGAAAAATGGAAAAGCCGGTTGTAGATCGACGATCATTGACATCTCCTGCCCAGTCGGAATCAGAGTAACCATGGAGATGAAGATTCTGACTGGAGGAAAGAAGGAGGGCGCGGTTTGAACTCCCTTGTAAGTATCTCAATATGCACAGGACTACACCCCAGTGAAGATGAGTGGGTTGTGCAACAAATTGACTTACCACATGTACTGCATAGGCAATATCTAGTCTGGTAATAGTAAGATATACCAAGCTGCCAACCACCTCACGATAACGAGTTGGATCAGAAAGCAGTTCTCCATCAGTAGTCCAAAGCTTTAGATTATGTTCAATTGGAGTAGAGACAGGTTTATGATCTGTGAGTCCAACTCATTGGAGAACTTCATTGAGTATTTGGTTTGCGATAAAAGATATCCGTTAGGAGAGTAGGCAACCTCAATGCCTAGAAAATACCGAAGATGGCCAAAATCTTTCATCTCAAACTGTCGATGAAGAAAACGCTTCAAGGATAGAATACCAGAAGCATCACTGCCGGTGATAATCATATCATCGACATAGAGTAACAAGAAGACACATCCAGATCGTGAATATCGAGTGAAGAGAGCGGAGTCATGAGCACTCTGAGAAAAACCAATGCTGATAATGCTGGTGCTAAACCGTTCAAACCAAGCACGAGGGGCTTGTTTGAGTCCATACAAGGCACGTTTGAGACGACAGACATAATGAGGAGGTCTCGTGACACCTGGGGGAGGATGCATATAGATTTCTTCCTGAAGAAATCCATTCAAAAATTCATTCTTGACATCAAGCTGGTAGAGCGGCCAACGTCTAACAGCGGCAACGGAGATAAAGGTTCGGACAGTTGTCATCTTAGCAACTGGAGCAAAGGTCTCCTCATAATCTACCCCATATTCTTGTGTGTAGCCTTTGGCAGCCAAGCGGGCCTTATAACGATCAACAGTTCCATCAGATTTGGTCTTGATCTTGAATATCCATTTGCAGCTAATAGCCCGTTTCCCGGAGGGAAGAGGAACAAGATCCCATGTTTGAGTTTTCTGCAAAGCCGTAAGTTCTTCTGCTATGGCAGATCTCCAGTTCGGGTGAGTAATGGCCTCCTTATAGGATTGTGGTTCTGCTAAAGTATGAATAGCTGCAAGAAAGGACTTATACGAGGAAGAAAAATGATCAGTACAAACAAAGCCAAACCGGGAGGGAGGGATTCTGGTGCGCAAGGGATACCTTCGAGGTTGAGGAGGATCCTGCACATCTGGAGCAGAGGAGATAGGCCCATGGTCAGAAGTAGGAGGTGGAGCTGCAGATTCAGAGTGAGCAGACGGGGGTTTGGGCCGACGATGATATACCTGCAGGGGTGGAGAAGGAGTATCGGAGGGAAATAGATCTGGAAAAGGGTCAAGGGGATAGATCGGAGGTTGCTCAGGAGAAGAGGATGCAATGGGTAATGTATAAAAAGGTATATGTTCCAGGAATGTGACATTACGAGAGACTCGTAACTTATTGTTTTTAGGATCATAGCACCGATATCCTTTTTGTTCAATGCCATACCCTAAGAAAACACAAACAGTGGATTTGGGTGCAAGTTTGGTTCTCTCATTATCATGCAACAGAACAAAGCAGGTGCAACCAAATACTTTGAGATGGGACAAATCAGGTTTACATGAGAACAATTTTTCATATGGAGATATGCCAGATAAGACAGTGGATGGTGTTCTGTTAATCAGATAGATGGCAGTGAGGACTGCTTCCCCCCAGAATTGCAGAGGGACATGGGAGGAATGAATCAAGGATCTAGCAGTCTCGAGGATATGTCTGTGTTTCCGTTCTGCCACTCCATTTTGTTGTGGTGTGGCAGGACAGGATAATTGAGCTAGAGTTCCTTGACTAGTCAGGTAAGACTGAAATTTGTGAGACATGTATTCTCCCCCAGAGTCAGACCTGAATATTTTAATTCTTGTGTCAAATTGAGTGGAAACCATGTTAGAGAAAGCAGTGTAGATGGCATATAACTCAGAACGATTTTTCATCAAATACAACCATGTATATCTTGTGAAATCATCAATAAACAACACATAATAAATGTAACCGCCTTTCGTTGGCTGAGAGGCGGGTCCCCAAACATCAGAATGTACCAAAGCAAAGGGAGCGGTAATAAAAGAAGTGCTTTTATTATAAGGAAATGCATGTTGTTTACCAAAGTGGCAACGAAAACAAGAAGAAATGTCTGATACAGAAATGTTTCCAAGAACACCACTATTAGATAAAAGCTTCATTTTATTTAAAGATAAATGTCCTAAACGAGAGTGCCAAAGAGCAAAAGGAGATGTAGAGGAAACATGGGCGACAGGGGAGAAGCTTGAAGATGGAAGGTGCAGCGATTGAAGATAGTAAAGTCCTCCTGACCTAAGGCCGGTCCCAATCTGTCTCCCGGTGCGCGGATCCTGCACAGAACAACCAGTGGAAGAAAATGAGACAAGAAATCTAGAAGATGTCAGTTGACTAACAGAGATTAAATTGATGGAAAGGTGGGGAACACACAAAACATTAGTGAGAGAGAGCAACTTATGCGAAACGGAGCCAATAAGTGAGACTGGTAGAGGAGTGGCATCTGCTGTATGGATGGTGAGAGAGCTAGCAGGAGTATGACAATTATGAAGTTTGGAAATATCATTTGTCATATGATAGGAAGCACCAGAATAAAAAATCCATGTAGCATCATGTGTACCTGAAGGACCAGAAATGGTCATGGCAGAACCAGAGGCTGAGGGGGTGGTGGCCATCTGAGAAGCAGAACCAGTGGAGGAAGCCAGAAACAACTGTTGCATACGCTCATCAACCATAGCCTGGATTTGAGATGTAAGATCCGTTTGCGGATGCATAAATTGATCATCTTCAGTGACATTGGCAGCATAGGATCGCTGGGAATATGATTGCATGGGACCACGATTGGGCTGATGACCAGATTGTTTATTCTTGTTGTTTGGCCTTTGAGGTCTGGTTGGACAGTCTCGTTTCCAATGTCCTTTCTTCTTACAATAATTGCAAAAGTCATTGGTACCAGGTGGAAAAGAGCGATCAGTCTGAGGGGTACTAACATTTGCTGACAGGACATGTGTGGGTTCCACATGTTTCTTCTTTGTAAGAGAAAACTGAGTTTGTTCTTCTGCCAGTAGTTCCGAGAGTGCCGTGTCAACAAAAGGCAGTGGGGACCGATGTAATAATAAACCACGAACATGGTCAAAGTCAGGGCGGAGAGCCATAAGAAACTGAACCAGGCGAGTTTGCTGCCTATATACCTCAAATGTATGGGCGTCATCAGTTGTGGCAAAAGTGGGTTCCATTAGAGCCAGTTGATCCCATAGAGCAGTCATTTTGATATAGAAATCATGAATAGAGTCAGTGCCTTGGTCTGCATTTTTTATTTCCCATTCTAATTGATACCGGCGAGCAGCATTAGATTGAGTATACAATTTGGCTAAATAATCCCAAGCATCCTTAGGATAATTGAATTTAGCCAGTTGATTCCCAATAGATGGCGTGACCGAATTGGCAATCTAAGAATTTATCTTCCCAACTGAAGCTTCCCATTCCTCAAACGTAGCATCCTTACTATCTGGCGTAGGGATCTGCGTAGCAATATACTTCCAAAGTTTTTGTCCTTTGAGAAAATTTTGCATTAGATGGGACCAATAGGGATAATTAGTGCCATCAAGTTGGACAGTAATACCCGATACAAACCGATCATAAGACATTTGGAACAAACCAAAATGATCACAGACTGTTAGATCTGAAATCCAACCACAGAAACAGTACCCAGATAGGAATTCCCAATAAAGGATGTCCGGCTGACCTTAGATTGAAGCAAAGATCACAGAACTTAATTTGAGAAGAGAAGTAATGATAAATGCTTCAAATAGAATGACTGTTTCTAAGTCAGAAGTAAAACAGAAAAAAAATGCCTGGGCGTCCAAAAAAAAATTGTGCTAGAATGACCAGATCTTCTCACAGAGTGATGTATGTACTAATCAGTCTTCCAGATTATCATCCAGATGAATTTTCAACCCTATAGGAAGAAAAACTAGTCTGATCCAATGGTTGGATGAGATTTTGATGAGAAAAAGCTGAAACTGTCTTGAAAAACTGCCGATCCAGAAGAATGGGTAAAGCACTGACCTGATGAGGCTGATAAATCTTGAGAAAATGTTTAAAAAACCCAAGAAAAGTGGGCGACCCTGGTGTTGATGTTTGCTGGTGTGATCGCCTATCTGAGGTGGGGCCCACTGTTGATCAGGTTTACAAAACAATCTCAGACGAGCAGTATTGTGTCGAAATTCCTCTTATGCTTGAATAGACAAACTATCAGGGCACTAGGGCTTTGATACCATGTGAGATGATTCAAAACTATTAGAGAATATCCAGAACCAGAAGCATACAAGAGAGTTTGCAAGAGAATTTCTGTATCTCATTGTATTGACGATGGGTATATATATAACATTGATAGCCTAAATTAGAGGATCTGATTAAGATCTGATTACAAGATTACAGGCACAGTTAAGGCAACTAATATCTATTTACAACTCATACAATGTTGACTGGTGGGCTGACCCAATATATTGATTGTGGGCTGACCCGTTAGGCCAAGTTGACCTGTATCTTTACATTGACATGTGACAAAATTCTGCTTCGTGGTTGAGTTGACAACCCTGTAAGGAAATCCATTACATGCTCTAACTCTAAATTGAGCAAAAAGAATTTAATGATCTTTGTGGCGCAGTACTGTCAGTTTCACAGACAGAAAACTCCCCAGAGACCTAGCAGTTGTGATGCTGATCACAGGTATGGCTGAGATATTCGTTTTACTTTGATGTCTCAATCCAGTGACTCATTTTACTTTACACGCTAGCAATTATATAATTTCCTTTCATATGAGAAGGATTTTTTTTTTTTCGTTCTTTATCAATCCTCGTTAAGGTACTTTGACTGGAATATCCAATGTTGAAGTCTTCTTTGTTTTTACCACTGGTACAAAATGTTTTTAATTCCCAAAATAAAATTGAATTTTGGAATTTTTTTTTTGCTATTTAAGTGTTTTGTACTAGGTTAAAGATTTCACAGAAACGCTAAAATGTTATTCTATATTAAAAATATACTATGAATGGAAATTTATCCTCACTGCAGGAGTGGAAACCATGGTTTTAGCATTGGGTGGAAACTCTTTACATTAGGTTTTGGCTTTGACCAATACTAATTGTTTTAGTTTTCATTTTGAAACAAGAAATGTATTAGAACTCGATTTTCACCACCTTTGTATAATATCATACTGGACATCGCAAAGCAATACATTTTTTTTTTTTTTTTTTTTGCTATCGGAGGGTTCCCAACCCTTTGGGTTGGACTAATCCCTCCGGGCCCCGAGGGAAACCGGATAAATTCCCCTGTAGCCCCAATGTGGTAGTGTAGTTTCGAATCCACAACCTCCGGGTGCAAAGCAATACATGAAGATTTACAAAAATTTTGTTTCTGTGACGCTGTAATTTTAGACTTTGCGGCAATACATTTATGCACGGATACAGAAAAGGAGTCCCAAACCCCTTTCCCTTCCCTCCAAAGTGTCTTCTGCAAAGTGGGGAAAAATTAAACCAATAATTTTCTCTTTCCATAAGAAAAGGCACAATACCAAATTTACCTCCTCACTAAGAAGCAATGCATTTCTCTGACGGAAAAGAAAAAAATGGAGAAGAAGAACAAGAAAAGGAAACAACCCTTGGAAGCCTATCTAACTTTTAACTAAAAATGCCAGACCTATCCTTGGACCTAAAACCAGCCTCTGTAGAAACAGACAACATACTGCGTGGCCACATTTCAAAAGGGCGCTCATATTGGCACCACAATATTTAGTTATGCACCCCTATATGATGGGACCTTGCTGCATCGGGACGTGTGAAGGTAAAGAAGGGACAGTTGGTTGGCTGATTTTTAAAGTTACTTGGTTGCTTTTTCAGCATCGGGATGTGTGCCACAAATCCGTTAGGCAAGAACGTGTTTCAACTCGTGTGCTTTGGTGCTGCCTCGAGACGCGTACAAGGCAAGGGAAGAGGGAACAGTGCCACTACCAACTCGTGACGTCGGCGCGTGCGGGTCCCGGTCAAATAGTCAAGAGCAACTTTGACTGGCCGTAATTCCTTCATCCGACCTCCGATCGACGAGCGGTTTGGTTCTGTGGATTCGTGGTGACGAGCACTATTTGGTAGACGCGACAGATCAGCATTCCAACGGTCAGAAATTTTTTGGACTGCGATCACGGCCAGTGGTATCTGGACATTATTTTTTTTTTCAGATATGTCTACTGCCATATCTGCTTTGCACGATCTGGCTAAGGTCGATATTTTCTCATATTTGACAGTTATGATCGAGCATGTTCCATTTACGACTCATTGAACTTTTGGGAATCAGATAGACCGGCACCAATTCAGAACTGGATGACAATGCCTGACATGGGTCACTTGATTGCTTCAAGTTACAATATCATATTACATCTTTTTAGTTCTGACCAGTATTTGACATTTTTACCACTGCGATCAGTGCCTCCACCGTCGCATGAACATGTTACTATCACTATTGGGTTCGTTAATAATAATCACTTTGTCCAAATTGCCTTGGCAGAGGGTTACCCGATGCATTCCATTATGATTCAATGGTTTACATACATGAACGATTGCGCAGCTGCATGGGTTACACCGTATACAGAACAACTTGCATCATACATTCAGTGTACTCGTTCTATATTTCCTTCTGAAACCATTGTATTAGATGAATCATAATTTGTATTAATAGTGGAAGATTTATTGTTGTTACTAATGGAAAAAATATTGTTTTCCAGCATTTTCTAATATTCTAGATTTTTTTGATATTTTTGCGAATTTTTTTAGATTAAAAATAAATTTACACCGCGACGACCGCGACAGACCGATATTCGCGACCGATACCGATATCATATCTGTTTTTCGGCCCCGCCGATACCGGGACCGAGACCGAGATTTTAAACCATGCCCCCCAAAGAAGAAAAGGGGAAAACCATTGTGCCTCTGCACCTGCTTATGTTGCTCTGTTTTTTTTTTTTTTTTTTTTTGTAGCTGTAGCCCTGCACCTTCTGAGTGTACTGTGGACCATGTAGATATAATGGGTCACTCTTAGTATGGCCCTCCCATATTCAGTCTGATAAGAAAAAAAAAAGTTGTTATGCATACTCAAATTGAAAGAGAGTGAAAAAAATTTGAATGGATAGGATGAGAATCTTGAGCATAGTATGTCCCATGATCCCATCCCTGCATGACTTAGGGCCCGTTTCTTTCCTAGAATTCCTGGAATTCATGTCTGGGATTTTTAAATGCTGGAATTCTGAAATGCTACAGAATTCTGTCATTTTAGAATTCCCTGTTTCTTTTATGTTTGAATTCCTGCCTGAGAATTCATGAATTCCTGGATTTTCTGAATTCTCTGTTTCATAATTATAAGGATTTCTGACTGGAATTTTACTCCTGTATGCATTGTTTATATACCAATTTCACAATTCAAGCAGCAAAAAGTAAAAAATGGTTTTGATTAATAAGGATTTTAAATGGCCTTGGAACCATACCTTTTAAAACTCTAGCCGTGCTCTGAGAAGTGAAAATGAAGAAGACCATTGGAAGATCGGAGAAGATGAGGTATGTGCCGGAATTCCTCTCCCAGTTTGGTTTTCTCAAAGCCTTGATGGCTCAAGGGGATTTTAAAACCCCAGGTTTTTGGTTTTTTAAAATGCCAGCATTCCTGAATCCCCCAAATTCTTCCACAGAAACAAAGAATTTCTGACAGATTTTCAAAAAAATCCAGACTGATGGAAAACCCGTCAAAAATTCTTTGAAAGAAACATGGCCTTAATCAAATTGGATAGTCTAGATAACATTTACAAAATTGAGTGGAGGGAATCCATGCAAATCCGGGGGGCAGAAGGTGTAGTCCAGAAAGGTACAGCTGATTATACACCTCCCACATCAAATTAGTTAAGTTTCTGAATAGTCAGTTGCCAATACACTGCATTCTGCATGCTTATCACACTATAAATATTGCCAAGTCTACTCACTGAGTTGACTCACTTGGTCACATCCAAATTGTCAGAAGCCAAACAGGCCAGTCTCCTGCCATTGCAATCAAACAGAATGAGGAGTGTGGTCAGTCAACAGTAGCCACAGAAAAGATAAATATAATCACACATAACATTTGACGTGCGTGCCCTTCCATGATAACAAAAAAAAAAATACGTACAGCACATGATAACATTAACTCATTGATTTGACGTGCGTGCCCTTCATAGTAACAAAAAGTACCATATAAATGGTCAGGGTGGGTGTAAATTTGTGAAAGGGTACTACTATATGCACCCACCCTATATATATATATGCCTATGTAGTCTAAGTGTGTAGTCTTATCATTATCAGGAATGTGATAAGAACGATGTGCTAATGCCTTTGACTGCCGTCTGCCAGCAGCATTATCATCCACCTGTCCTGCCATCTTTTGATTTAGTTGGCCTCCATTAATGACCACACCTCCACCGGTCTTGTCACCTTCCCTTCACACCCTTCTCTTTGGGTCAGGCTTGGATGCAGCGACGACGTGTTTACATGACAACGCTGGGATATGTTGGCTGCACCATAATATGGTGCGGCGACGCTGCACCCAAGCTCTTCCCCTTCTCTTTTCCCAGCAACTACACACAGCTCCCCCCTACATCCACTACATCGTCTTACACGTGTCACCTCCCCCGGCCCCACTTACACGTGCTTACATGACACCCCACACGCGACACCGACCCTTTCCATCTCATTGGGTGCTTGGGTGTTCTTAAAAGATTCATGATGGATTTAAAAATGGTGGGTGTGAAAACCACATGACAAGCCCACGCACCATACGTCGGACCATCAAAACCACCCAATTCATTGGATTATGTAATCATAATCGTTGAATCTATGATTTCAAAAGATACACAATTTGGTTCTCCCTGACTTCCACATCAGACATGGGTCTCTTAATTGTTTCGAAGTTCAATATTGTATTACACGTTTTTAGTGCTGCACAAAGCTTTAAGTATTTGCCACTTCGATCTACTCCACCACCGTCGTATCAACATGTTGCAATCGCTATCGGGTACATAAATAATAATCACTACGTCCATGTTGCATTGACTGATGGTTATCCGATGCCTCCCATTATGCCTAAATTGGTTCACTTCAGGCATGATTGTACAGCTGCATGGGCTACCCCGTATGCGGAGCGAATTAATGCGTTCATGTATATGCGTTCTAGGTTTCATTCTGAAACCATTGTGTTGGGAGATTATGAATGTAACATGTGTTAATATATTTGAATAAATTTGTTTTAAAAAAATATTGTGCTTTCTTGTGTATCCAAACAGGCCCTAAAGGTATTTCTGAGTGTATCGAAAAAAATTAATAAGTTGTTTATTATTTTTATATTTTAAAAAAAATATATTGTGCTTTCTTGTGCATCCAAACAGGCCCTAAAGGTATTTCGGTATCCAAACAGGCTCTAAAGGTATTTCAGAGTGTATCGAAAAAAATCAATAAGTTGTTTATTATTTTCATATTTAAAAAAAATATATTGTGCTTTCTTATGCATCCAAACAAGCCCTAAAGGTATTTCGGTATCCAAACGGCACAATGGCCATATGGGCTGGAAATTTGTTTGGATTTTGAAAAATGTAAGTTGCAACCATGCATTTAAGAAGAGTGCGGCACCTGCCCAATGAGATGACAAAATGTGGGGATAAAAAGGAAAAACTCTCGGAAACTTTGATAGTGTCCTAATTCCCCGTTTTATGCCGGAGAGAACATGCCTCGATTGGTAGATCCTCCCTCTAGATCTGCATGGTGTATTCCCGAACCTTTAATCGTTTCTATTGCCAGTTTGGTAACTCTATTAATATAGTCAAGTCAAGTAAAGTTGATTTTGAAGAAAGAATAAAATATAAGTGGGTTATGATGGTATTTTATTTTTAGTTATTTGTTATGGAATTTTTTTGACTTTTTGTATGGAAAAGTGGAGTTTTTTTGTATTTTAGTGTATAAAGGTAGTTGCTTTTTGACTTTTTGGATGAAAAAGATGGAGGGAGTTTTGAATAAAGTGCATTTGATGTGACATCTTGTATGGAAAATGGAGACTTTACTTGACTTTAATTATATTAGTAAAGTGTCAAACGGGCCCTAAAGGTATTTCGGAGTGTATCGAAAAAAATCAATAAGTTGTTTATTATTTTCATATTTTGAAAAAAAATTATTGTGCTTTCTTGTGCATCCAAACAGACCCTAAAGGTATTTCGGAGATTAAACTCTTTGGCCATAATTTGACTGAGCCCCCGTGACATACTGGGCCCCACGATTTCTGACAATGTTTAAGGTGAGGCCCACCACTTCTGTGATGATGGGACTGGATCTGATTTGAGCATCCGATGTTCTGCATCTCAGTCCTCCGCTTTGATTGTTCCAAGGATTGAGATTTTTATAGAAATATATGAAAATAGACATTTTAGAAATCAAGAGTTATTATCTATAGCTAGCAGATTAATTTCTGTTTCTTGTTTAAACGTTGCCAAATTATGTGCTTAACATCTTCATGATTTCGTACCATTCCATTTTCATATACATACGAATTTGGAAGATTCGAATTGGCCATTAAATTGCATTTTGCCGGGTTACTATCTTTGGACTCTATTGATGGTAAGTGGCAGACCCAAAAAAGTTTGTCTGGTTATTTAAAAAAATAAAATAAAATAAAAATAGAAGTCTTGTGGGAGACAGTATTTTAAAAAAAAAATTGCTTTAAGATTTTAAAAAGTAGAGAGCATTTTTTAAAAAGATTTAATTGCCGGGCATTGTTGATCATCTAGCTAGTAGCGAAATGGTTTAATACATGCATGGTCTAACATTGTTTTGATTTGTTTCAACTATTTATTTTTCTCTAAAAGAAAAAACTGAAATATTAATACTAGAAAATAAATGAACAGGATGTATTGTGTTTCAGGTGTGTCCATGTCTTTTGGGGAGAGGTGGTGTTTGATCCAATGGATAAATGAGTGTATAGGGATTGAAAGACGCGTTGGATTTGATTTGGCAGATAGCAGATAGCAGATAGCAGCCAGCAGCCAAAGGCATTGGCTTTTTGCACATCATTCTTATCACATCCATGATAAGACACACACTAGATTACATAGGTATAATGTATAGGGTGGGTGCATTTAGTAACTAGGGTGGGTGCATTTAAAAAATCCATTTGTGAAAATCTGTCACAATTTCTGACAATGTGGTGCCCTTATTAAAACATGGGGTGCGAAAATTGGCCCCCATTTCAAAATCGCAGTCACTAACCTTCAAATGGACCCCGATAGGTATGACAGGTGAATAAGCAACATTCTCATTGCGAGTGTAGATATCGTAGGTAAGGAGCATTGTCTGGTCAGTAGATGGAGAAAAATGAAACGTTTTGGTGCTGTTCATGGTTCTACGATCTAGAAGCGCCCGTCTGATGGCCCAAGCCTAATGATGGTTGATGTGCCTAGTTCCTGGATTGTAGATCCTACTTCCTGAAATGGGTGGCCTGTGGCTAGAAATGGACAAGAAATACGGCCCGATAGATGGTTAATGATGGAATCATAAAACCGGTCCAATCAAATGGGAAAAAAATATAAAATGATTACTTTGGATCTTACAGGTCAGGAAACTATCTTTCTGAAAGACCGAGCCGCCATTTTTTATGTAAAGAGTGGCATCAATGGCATTTTAATTTAAGATTTTCTCCATTTTTTTTCAAAAAAAAAAAAGGTAAAAAGAACACCTTTTTTCACCACTAAAAAACAAAAAAAGCTTCATTTTTCCATACAAAAAATAAAAATGATTTCATACCAAACAATTAAAAATAAAATATCATTATAACTCCATTATATTTTATTTTCTCTTTATTTGATGCTTTACTATATTTTATTTTACATGTAAAACTACCAAACGGGGCCAGGCATGTGTAGTGGAAAGCAAAGTGAACTTTCTCAAAATTGAAAAATTTTCCTCTTGTCCAAGCAGGTGGGGATTTAGTTTTCTAAGCCATTTCAAAAAAATTAGCTCATATTTGCGGCTTGAAAAAAGAAAAAGGGGATTTAACGTGAAAAACCCTCCTACATGGGCATTGCATTAATTTAGCCCCAATAAAAATGGGCAGACAGAATGGGCCCTAAATTTAAGTTTTTCTTTTTCTTTTTGTCTTTTAGCGCTATAGTCGATAGGTCGCCTAGCATTGGTTGAAATTCAATGGGGACATTCTTTTCACAAATGAGTTAAACAACCCAAAGCTTGGGGAATGGAAGTCGAAAAGAGGAGATTTTGTTGGGTTTGAATCGAAGAAGGGTAAAATGTAAGGATTTTTACAGACATTACTTAGAAAAGTGGGATTTTGGGAGATGGGTTTTCATCTTTTGGGCTGTAGCTGAGTTTTGGCTATTAGTATTTTAAGTTGGTGGCTTTTTTTCGTGAATGTAGTCATTAAGCTCGTAGAGATGCGTTTTTCCCATTGCAATAAGATGTAAGGAATCAAGTGGAAAGAGGAATGGAATGCAAGTTCGGAGTCTTTAAACCGATCCTATATCAAGCCGGCAAGCTGAAGGGATTTTCAAAATCTTATATCAAGCTGAAGGAGTTTTCAAAATAAAGCCCTTGATAGAGAGAAGTAAGAAATTTGGAGAAGACTAGAAGAGAAATGCAGGTATGATTTTGTAAGAAATTTGGGGAATCAATGAGCCACAAATCTGTGTTAGGGTAGTTTACATGAAGGTATTGGATGAAATGATAAAGAGAAAGGAAAATGAAATTTCACGCTCCTTTCTCTATTTTTCCTCATTTCTCCATTTTTTTTATTTTTCTTATGGGAAAGAAGTCTGCTGCTGTTGTGGAGTTTGCAATTCCTTGATTTTGCTCATCAGGAGATATTGGAGGAGAGGAATTAAAGAACATGGGAGGGGTTTTCATTCCTAAATTTTTGTAATTTTTAAACAAATTTTATGTATATATTTTTTAAAATGTAAGTTTAAAAAGCAATGCACTTGTAATGTTGTGAATGCATTCCTCCTATTTCATATTTGCGGCTTAAAAAAAAAAAATCACTTTACTGCATCATTGAAAACCATTTCCTTAATCCTTACTTTTTCGGAGAAAATGGGCTACAAAACGTGAAAACATTTCCAACGTAAAAGAAAGACTCATCGCTGGGCCTCATATTCCCCAAAAGAAGTTGTCGACTCGTCGGTCGCGTTTTCCCGGCTTCCATTACAGCGAAGACCTTCCAAGGTAATTCTCTTCCCCTTTATCTTTTCTATTGGAACCGTTTGGAGTTGCTCTTTCCAAGCAAGATTTCAGCTCTAATCTCTGATATTCAGAGAAACTAGGGTTTCAAACAGGAGCATCACGCTATTACTGAAGCTATGATTTCGATTGGGGATGCGTGCGAGTCTGGGGCTCCTTAAATGTTACAAGATCTTGGTTTTAAGCTATCAGCTCTGAGTCTCTGATGGAAGTTTGTTGTTTTCATGTCCATCTGTTCCCGCGATGATCACAGATTGCACCATCTTCAGAACGAAGAAGATGTGTATAGTTCAATCTGAGTGTCATATGATGTGTTTTCAATGCTTCTCCCCCTTTCTTCCTTATAAATTTGAAACAGTAGACACATTTTCGACAAAAAAAAAAAAAAAAGAGACCCCATTCAAGATTTATATGCTCGAAAAGATCCCGCTTTCTTGGGTCCTACCAATCCTCACTGTTTCCTGTATTTGGCACTCACCCACATGGACAGGGACACCTATCCCACTACTATGACTCACTGTTGGATTTAAGCACCCTTTTCAACACTTTTATTTTCTGCTAATTTCTAGGCTTTTAAACTCTGAACCAATAAAGCTTAATTGTGTGGCATGGTTTATTGATACACGTGCAGTTCCATCGCTTTGATCAGCTAGCAATTTAGCGCTTGTGGAATGTGGGCCTCACATAGTGTCACTCAAGTGTCAACCATGAAAGTGTCACTTGTACATGTATGCAGTTTGGTTCTGGGGGAGCACCTATGCTCACTCTTGCTGATAAGAGTCGTGCTCTGTGGGGGCTCATGTGGGGTTGTTACATGGACGTTCAAGTCCCACGTATCTATCGGATCCAAGCGTGGGATCAGTGTTTGCATTGCCAAAGCCTATGTGTGTATATGTAGTATAACAAAAATGTATGTATGTATATTTATGTGTGGGCATATTATAAAACAGATCAGCCATTAAGTTTTAACACGGTCGCACACGTTAATAAACCTTTTATTTATCTTATAACAGAAGTATAGAGCAGGTCCATCCTTTCTCTGTAGTGGCGAAAAACCGGTAAACATCATACACCTTCACCCAACCAGACCTCTTCCTTCTCTATCCGTTAATATTTACTGTCATCACCAGCCAAGTAAATACCTCATTAGCTGACCTATGTTGGGCTATGATAGCTGGATACTTTAAAATGGGAAACATATCATGTCATATTGTATCCGATTACTTCGTTTTCTGTGTCAAACCCTTGTTCCTGCTGTATCCATGGCATGTCATTGTTATATCCATGTTGTATCCTGGGCATTATAGGTTTGAGAAACACTTCTATCTGCAATGCTCCCTTGAATACCTTAACTAACAAACTGTCCCAGTTGCAGGCCAGACCTGATTATGACCTGTAGGAGTCCTTCCCACCTGCACAAGACCATCCAGTCCCTCGTATACTGTCATTGTTATATCCACGCTGTATCCTGCGCATCTTAGGTTTTGACAAACACTTCGATCTGCAATGCTCCCATGAATACCTTAAGTAACGAACTGTCCCAGTTGCAGGCCAGACCTGCTTGTGACCTGTAGGAGTGCTTCCCACCTGCACAAGACCACCCAGTCCCTCATATACCATCATGTCTTCACCTGTCTATAGTCAGCCCTTCAGTATTTGGCTCTTTCTTTCTGTGTTGCTATACTTAATTGGCAACCATCACATTCTATCGATAGCAATGTCTTTAAATTTGTGTGTTTTTAGGGTTTCCCTCATCAACCATGAGGCCCATCAAGTATGGGCTTCTTGGTAGAGTGGAAATATGATCCAGACTCCAGACTCCAGACTATTGATCTGATGACGCAGTAGTTGATTGGGGTGTCTTCGAATATACTGAAGCAATGTTATGATCTTTTACCGAGGTTTTGCACGGTATATCCAAATCTAGCGGTTACAACTTACACAAGGTCTACAATTTGGTGATCCAGACCTGACATCATGAAGGGTAGATTATCACCGATGTCATCAACACCTTATCTCAGCAATGGACAGATAACCGTCAAAACAATGTACCTTAGAAGATCTTAGCAATCCAACACCTGACTTTTGGTCGAATGGCACCAATCACCATTGCTGTCTCCATTTGATGACCACCTACGTCATGGAAGAGTTAAAATATTCTTAGTTTAGTGAGTTGTTTCAGTTGTGACACATCTGTCATGTGGCTCACCAGATTAGTGGGTGTTAATCAATAGTCTAGGTCACTAAACCATAGACCTCTCACATGGAGACTCAAGGATGTCATGTAAAACCTCACTTCAAGGATCATTATTCACTTTTGAGAATGCATGTGGATCTTTGTGGAAGAAGTTATTGTGAGATGATTCTGTATGGTTCTCTAGGTTTAATTTGCCTCTATTGTCTCGTCAATGCAGGATGACAGAGCCACCCTTTGTGCCCAGGGAGAGGCTTCTGGAGAAGCGACGATATTTCCAGAACATTCATAAACACACATACTTGAAAGGCCCTTATGATAAGATCACCTCAGTTGCCATCCCCCTTGCGTTGGCAGCTACCACAGGGTTTATGATTGTAAGTTATTGTTTGTGTATCCATCTTCCTGAAGAAGCACATGGTTCTGAATCTGATGTTTCTGGATTTGTATAGTGTCCTGATGCCTCCTGCTAACAGTCTCAAATGGATCCCTGTTTCTCTGTTTTCATTACTGAAATGTTAGTAATGAAATCATCTGGAAGAAGCTGTTTATCCAATTCTTTGGTTTACTTCCAGGCCATGAATCCTTTTTTTATCTCGTGAATTTTATTCTTCACATCTATTTTTAGGCCCATGATCATCTAATGGAGAGGTTTGTAGTCGATATGGGAGAGACTAAATTGGACTCTCATCCCTGGTTGGACCAATTGTTTAAGTTGTCTAGATCATCAGATTCGCTGGCAGGTGCCACTTGCATATTGCGTCATGGCGCACTTCATGTCTAGCTGCTTCAGGACCCGTTAGTTCTTTCACATGAATTACAATCTTTCCTTTCATGTGGCGTTCATGAAGCTGTTTGTTTATGCAGGCACGTGGGATCTACAATATGTCTCATGGGATTGGAAAGAAGGAATAAGGGTGGTTTCTCCTTTGGTGAATAACTGTGAGATTGTGAGTACAACTTGAAGTTCTTGGGTGTTTGAATGCAGATTAAGATTTTTCATGAAACTTCTATTTTTCCTTAGATTCTAATAATGGTAGTCTCATCATAAATTCTGATCCAGTTGCACGCAACTGTAATTTTTTTTTCTCTTCTAAATATTACTTTGTTGATGCAGTGCATTAATCAAGGGTGATTTATTTTTAAACTTGTTTTTTAAATGAGGGTGATTTAGGTGAGAGGCCCTTAAAGTTATTTTTATTTACTTTTTATTTATTTCTTTGCTTGGGATGCCTTGACATGCTAAGGGTGCATTTTGTGTTTTTCTAAAATGAATTTAAGTTTTCTTAGGATCAAAGAGGTGAAGGGTAACCAGAAGGATCCTGCAATTGCATAGTGCTCCAAGTCCTTGGAATCATTTTCATAGGAAGAATGGAGAGTCATTTTTCAATGAAATTTTTTGTTCACTTGCATGCTTTAGGTGTGTCTAATCATGTATAGTTTATTTCACCCAACCATGACTTTCAGTTTTTCTTCCTTTTTATTTTTTTGGTAGGAAACCATGGCTCTCCTACGAAATCATTATTGTTTTAAATTTTCAGGGGACACCAAATCTGGCCTATATAATATTGTGTTTTAGTAATAAAAGTTCAAAATGCTGTAGAAAGTTGAGATCTAATATCAGAACTTAAAGTAAAGAATAAGCCATTTCTTCTATCCTTTTTCAAAGTATATGATGTGGTATGTGAGTTGAGCACACTGGGCCAGACTGAGTTTGGTGAGGCACAACAATGGAATATATGAACTCTCCATGCACGACCCATCTTTGTCTCAGCTGAGTTTCAAGCCGCTTGTTGATCAAGTAGTCAGCGCTTCAATCTGTAGACCCAATTGATATGGGTGCCAACAAGGCTTGGCCGGTTTATATTCTGGCCTGTAGGGGTCCCACGGCTCTGAAAGTCATGCCTAGGTGGTTTGTTTTATGGCCTGTCTTGTTCTGGCCTAGGATTAAGATTGCCTCACCAGATCATTTAAGGCATGGGTTTGCTCCGCACGTCTTTGTGTTTCAATTTTCAAACTGCCCTAGATTTGCATTTGTATAGGTTTAGGATGCCACATTATTGGGGATTAGTCTTGATGGGATACCCACGTCATAAAAGGAGAGAGAGAAAAAGAGTGAACTTGTTAAGCCATAACTTTAAGTAGATGCTATTTGATTTTTTTTTTTTGGAACATCACCTTTAATCTTCATTATTAATCATCATACATATTCAATTCCAATGTATCCTAATGCATGTATAGAGCTAGTCTTAAGGCAGATGTATCCTAATGCATGTATAGAGCTAGTCTTAAGGCAGACAAGCTTTTATATAATTCTGTTGAGACTGGCCATAACCAGGGGAGAGTCGAGAGTGTTCAACAGTTCAAGTCATTGTAATTTGGAAGTGCTGATTGGGTCAGTCTGACTCCTTGACTCCTCTGGCCGTTTTCTTATTCAAACCCTAATTATTTTGACCACAGATACGTTCAAGATTTTCTTTCTTTTTGGATGTACGGTCCCTACAGGCCACAACTGTGTGTCCCTGCCGCAATAAAAGGGGAAGTGTACGTTTGAGAATATTTTGTAAAGCGCAATTGTCGATTCCCTGTACGGTGAGTGACGGTAGCAGCCAGATGATTGTATCCTTTTGTGGTGTAATGGCTGATATTTTGTGGTCACTTGTGGCTTTTGAAGCCTTCCCTTTTTATGAATTATGGGGCAGGGACGACGCTGTTGGAGGAGAAAATAGAAATGGGCGAGCAGGACCGTGTGCTGTTCAAATTTATGTTGTAGGCAATTTTCTTCACTTGCATTCTGTTTGCATGGGGATGTTTCTGGAAATTGTATATGTTTTTTTTTTTTTTTTTTTTTTAAATAAGTAAATGTTTTTAGTTTGATATTTGGTGTAGTAATCTCTCATGGAAAAGCTTCTACAAAACCTCATCACAAAATTTTTAGTTTGATATGTTAAAGTGTCTGTATGGGATTGGCATCATTCACAAAATGTTTCATTTTGAGAATTAATGAAGAAAAACTTATTTGGTCTGCGAAGAGGGTTTTTGGGTAAAGTTTTGAAATTTGATCATTCCTCACGAAGGATTCTTGAATATTGCGTAGCACAAACGGAGTCCTTTAGGGCCTATCTTTTTTTTTTTTTTAAATGTTGAGGGGAGTGACGATAGCATTGATCGTGTCTGATAGGAGCAACGCTAGCGTCACTCTACGTGGTTTTTACAAAACACTCTTCTTCTTCTTTTTCTTATTTTCTCCTTTGCTCCCACCTATTTTTGAATCTCCACCATTCCATTTTCTCCCGATCATCTTAAGAAAACCGAATCACATGCTTTATAAAAAGATCATTGTTGACCGACATATTATTTCTTTCTTTTCTTTTTTTATGTTCTCAAGATTTATCTTGAAAAGTGAAAGAAACGGGGAAAGAAAAAAAAAATGACCGACTTAACATGGAAGAATGGTTTCATGTAGAGCTTACCTTCAACCCATTCATGAGAAAACGAGAGAGAAAGGTTGCTCGACAGGGTAAATCTGTATTTACAAGTTAGGACACAACTTTTCCGCCCTTACGAACAGGAAAAAACTTGTATTCGCAGCTTGCTTACCCTTATGACCAGGGGGGAATTTGTGGTATTTGTAGCTTTTCCACCAATATAATGTCGAAAAACTTATATTCACAGCTTTTTTTCCACCGATATAAACGATGGAAAACTTGTATTCACGACTTTTTCACCCTTATGAAAAGGGGAAAACTTGTAGTACTCGTAGCTTTTCTACCAATATAATGCCGAAAAACTTATTATATTCACACCTTTTTTTTTTCACCGATACGGACGGCGGAAAACTTGTATTTGCAGCTTTTCCACTAATATGAATAGCAAAAAAATTATATTCGTAGGCCGACGTGAGGAGCAACGCTAGCGTGCCCCCAAATCTTTTTAGGCGACGCTGTTGTCGCTTAGAACAAAAGTATAAAAAAAATAAAAAAAAATGGCAAGAAGATCGAATTTGTGCTGCACGATCTTCGGAGATCCGATGCGAGGAATGACCAAATTTCAAAAATTTTCTCGTAAAATCCTCTTTATAAAACCTCTCCCTCTCTCAATTTTTTCTTACAAAAAGCTTCATTAATTTTCAAAATATCCCTAATGGCCCCTAATGTGCATGTATTTCCCTCAATGTTCTCATCCCAAGGTGCTTCCACGTGAGGCTCTCATCGAGCAACCGGGATCCCTCTTAAATAAACCAGTCATCATGCCCTCCATGCATATGTTAAATGATTGATTAATAACATAATTGTGCCATTCGAACATTGGCCTATGCCTAAATGATCCTATTATTTTTATAATATATATTATCTCTATAAAAAATAGAAATCAGCCCATTTACATGATTAAGAAAGGAGTCCATTGGTCCAGTGTATAATAGGTTAGCTGCTATGTCTAAAAATTAGCTATCCTTTTGATTATGACTAGTGGAGCTCTGCACGTGCAATGCACTGCATCAAACACACAGTTTTACTAATGAAATCTTTAAAAAATAAAGTTCTTAAAAAATTCAGTAGAAGCTTCAATACATTTAAAATTAAACTTTTAACAAAAAAATGGGTAATTGTAAATTGCAAGGCCCGTGCAATGTCCAAATACAGTTGATACTACTTTTTTTCTATACATTTGAAAAAAAATAATGATATAGTGAAAAAAAGTGAGATCTCAAAAGGCAATTGATATGGACTTTATACAACTTTTTGAGGATATAAATCACATATTTCTAGATATTTTATCATGAATATATACAAAGAAATTTTAATTTACTTTATTTGACCTGTCAGGTCGATTTATCAGTTTCCTAGTAGACTTGACCTGCTAAAGTTGGAGTCCAGTCGAAAGCATAGTCAAATTGATATTCTGCAGTTTTATAAAAAATAAAATAGAAACTAAGAACCAGATGAGCTTACTGTTCTAACAAATTACCATGAACATTATATATTCACAACAAAATCAGATTCTATGAAGGAAAAAAAAATTATATCTTATCTAAGGACATCAGAGTAACAAAACTGAGATGGTGGTTTTAGTCTTAATTTACAAAGAAGAATAACATATCACACCAACCGTCAAGAATAATGAAGTAATCCGGCTTGTCCTCAAGCGACAGGGATCAACAATGGTGGATCTATGAGATGAACTCTGATGAATAAGATTTGCAGAGCACCTGTTGATCAATATTAGTATTTAACATGTGCTTTGTTATATTTTATTAGGCGGACCACTATCAGGTAAAAAAAAGCAATACCTCTCTAATAGTCAGCATCTTCTTTTGCTTGATGCAAAGTGCTATATTTTATACCCTGTAAAAAAAATATAATACATAGTAATCATAGAAGTTTGGTTAAATGGAAACTCACAAATAGAGATATCCATAGGGATAAATACCAAAAAAGGAAAAACTACAAATACAAATCAGTTAAAAAAATTGGACCTTCTTCTTAAGAAATGCATAAGAATGTAACACGGGTATTCTAGATCAACTCTTATGCTCTGTTCTTTATAGAGGATGGAAGTGCTAATCAAAGTAAGAAAAATTCGAAACGAACAAAGACAAACTGAATTTGTTACAGCTCAGCATCAAATACTTATTTTAGTTGTTTACACTTAAAACGACCACTTCATTCATTGACTCTAAAGTTAGTGGTAATGCTAGCATAACAAGTAGTTTCTATGAGATTCTTATTTTCCCTTTGAGGAAAGGCATGACGTTTCATTGAAATATATGAAAAGAAGAAGAACAAGAAGAAGAAGCAGCTTGCAATGATGAAAGAAATAAATGTGTTAGAACATGATCAACGTTTATCAATTTAAGCCTCACGAGTAAGAGCAATAATAAATAAATATATTCATGCCTTGAAACTCCCTTTTATAATAAAAAAATTCACAAAAATTGTATATTAAGAAACTAAAAATTGTATTTATCAAACAGCAACAATTTTAAAATAGCAATTTATAAGACCTACCACTAAATTGCATTTATGGAATTATCTTTAGCAATCACTAATATAAGAAGAGAACCAATATTTAGTAGTAATTATCACATTATCCAACTTGTGATTACTCTTCCAACAGAAGTATAAATTAAGATCGATACAACTATTATGTCAGATTGAAAATTCAATTATTCTAACTAAATAAAATACAAACACATGAAGCAAAACGGAAAATGATATTTAATTTTTTTAATGGTAACTTTCATTAAAAGAGAGAAAAAAATAGGGCGGACATAAAATGAGTTTAAGTTTGTACATTTCACTTTCTTATTTATGATTTTTTGTTAGTTGCTACTTTTTTCCAAAAGAGAAAAAGAAGAAACTAAACATAAAGCAATAATGCAAACGGAGTACCTGTATATATATGACGTGCTTATAAGTTTTAGAGGTCCCTATACCTTTTTCAAAGGCCATAATAAATAATATACAACTGAAGAAACATCAAATTACAAATATTTAGGGTTAGTGTACAAAAGATTAAATGGTTAATATTTAAAAAATAATAACAAAGGG
This sequence comes from Umbellularia californica, assembly GCA_028538565.1. Classification (NCBI taxonomy): domain Eukaryota; kingdom Viridiplantae; phylum Streptophyta; class Magnoliopsida; order Laurales; family Lauraceae; genus Umbellularia; species Umbellularia californica. Next base: position 85,497,045 of record JAPQWN010000004.1, on the reverse strand, counting down.
TTACATCTTTACAAAGAAAATAATCTCATATCTTCTAGAAATCTCTCGGAGCCCTCTGATGTTCTCAACTCTCAAATTTCAAATACAAATACCACTCAAGTATCTTTTAGTTCCATCCAAAAAAGAAAAATAAAAATAAAAAAATAAATAGAAACTATTTGCACAATTAGCATTATTTTAGGGAAAAAAAAAAACAGAGAGAATGTTAATTCTCTCGTGTGTGGTCAATTTGGTATTTGAATTATAACACAACCACCAATTGGCCACTAGCAACAATAACAAAAGTAGCAAGATAGCTAATACCTTTTATCGCGATTTTAAAATTGATGGCGAAGTATTTCAAGTGCCCACAAAATTGTAAATATTGAACACGAAAAGGTAGTAAGTAAAATACACTTGATTCCTTTTATTTTGATCCATTATAAAATACACTATTCATTTTCTCTTTTATTTTCAGCCCATCATCTTAGTTCAAGGTTTATCATTGAAAAAGTACATGGCTTTTAAGTTTTTAGAGTTAAAAGGCAGTATGTACACCATGAACCACAAAATGAAGTAAATAGTGCATAGCTAAAATATTTTATTTTTCCCAACTTGCCTTAGTTTATTAACCAGAGTGGACAAAATAGTGCCAAGAAAGACTAAAAAAACTTTTTGAATGATAAAATCTGAAATATTTTTCCTTTGAAATGATTATTTAATCGTACTATATCTCACAATTAATTTTACAAAAGACAAAAAAAAAAAAAAACTGAATAAAAATTTAGAAATCAGTGAACAAAATGGTTCAATGAGAACCACGAATGTATGCTTATTGGTCTTATCCCACTCTTGATGGGTTTGGAGGGTGACGATTAAAGAAGCATTGGTCTAGAACGTAAGAATTTAACTAACATAAACTAAAACCAGAAAAAAAATGTCAAATTCTTATACAAATTTGGATTAAGTTTTTATCCTTTTGAATATTAGCACCCGTACTACTTTAAAAAAAGCCCTCCCCCTTCGACTCTATGGAGAACGAAAATTAGATTCTGACAGATAATGTAAAGCTTTTCCACGTCTCATAGCATCGTCCTTTTAATTTTTGTCTACTTTGCTTTTCTCAACCAGGACACTTTCTGTTCGAGTTTTCCATTTTCCTATCTCACATAACAAAGCAGTATCAATTTTACATTTAAAATGACATGTACAAATTCATATTCCAAACATAGAGTGAGAACTAAATACAAAGTTCTACCATAAGGAAATACGAAACATACACAATTTGGAAGCCTGCAGTTAAAATTTAAAAAATCAAAAAGACATATAAATAAAACTATCAGAGCACGAAGGCCATCAATGGGCCTAACTTTGGCCTAAACAGGAATGAGGAAGAAAAAACCAACTCTTCATCATCATTTTTTTAACTCTAGTTGCACCAATTTTTTTTAGAATGAAGATTTTATTGCAACATTAAAAAAAAATTAAAGAAGAAAATACAATCAAACAATAATAATTTCAGTAAACAATGCTCACTTACATGTATAAAAACTCCCCCTACTCCAAAAAAAGCTAAGAGTCAATGAAGGATTTGTTAAAATATCATGTTCTTCTTTACACAATTATTCACAAAGGAAAAACCTCATGCCCACAAAATTCCGTACATTGAAAATCTTGTAGTATCTGAATAAGAAGAATGTTAAAAGAAAATTGAAAAAAGAAGAGGGGGAAAAAAAAACAACATTTGAGATATTGATTTGAGATAGATTCCAATCTTATCCACATTTTCCTTTTCTTTTCTGCACCACCTGAAAAAAAAAAGAAATAAAAAAAAATTACTCAATTTATTGGAATGTATTAAAACGAAATTTTATTACATTTAAAATATCAGCATCTACTCAATATAAGAGATTAAAAAAACTATTGGAATGTGTCAAGTTTGGTTTGTATCCGAGTTCATTTGGGTATAGTAGGGGGGTAGTTAACAATTTTCTAGAGCATTGTGGGGTCTTTTTTTTTTTTGTTTTTTTAATTTTAGATTTTTGAGATTAAGGTACCGTTAGTTAGATATTTTTAATTCATAAACTTTAGTCTTCTAGATCATCTTGATCTGGATTCTTAAAACCCCTCTAAATCCAAGCCCGGCCCAAAGTCTATTTTAGACAAATTGGGAAATTCCTATTATGTCCACATCTTTATCTATATATAACATACATGTACGTAATAAATATATATAAGGGTGGGCCCCACACTTGCATTTTATTGGGCATGTGTGCAGTGAAAAAAGTATATCATCTTTCTCTTCTTTTTTAGACATTTTATAAGAGTAGAAGTTGGAAAATTCCCATTATATCCCCATCTTTATCCATATATAAAATACATATACATAATAAATATATATAAGGGTGAGCCCCACAACTTGAATTTTATTGGCTATGTGTGTAGTTAAAAATGTACATCATCTTTCTCTCTTTTATTAGAATAGATAGTATAATATATAATATATATATATATAAAATATATAATAAATATAAATAAGGGTGGGCTTCACAACTTGGATTTTATTGGCTATGTGTGTTGTTGAAAAGGTACATCATCTTTCTCTTCTGATTTTATAAGAGTAGATAGATAGATATAGAAACACGGATATTGGCCACTGCCTTCATACTCGAGAGTCTCTCATAGAAGTTTAAGTATTTATACCTAGAGATATCGTATGTCATGTTTTATGATATTCAAAGGCCATGCGAGATTACACGCATCTATCAATGCCATTCTCAAAAACTATGTAATATCTTTTTAAGCTGCACAATATCTCATGTCACACTACTATTGTACCAATAGTTCATCAGAAATTACATAAACTTCAACTAAAGTGGGCAATTATGAATTATCTATCCCCAAAAAAGTGAAGTTTCAGTTATCTGGTCAAAATGTTGGTGACGTACGTCTAATTGATTGGGATTCTCGTGTGGTCCCCATTTCTACAACCGAGACGACTGTGGCTGCTTTTCATGAACAGAAGACCCCACTTCTGGAACACGTGTCCAGTGCACAATATGTCGTTTTCCGTGAAGGCAAGTAGGGTTTCTGTTGGGCGATATATCCATGTTGCGACTTGCAAGTTCCTCTGAAGTCAATGGAAATGGAAATAACATCCAATAACATTTGATTTCTAAAACGTCTTTATCACTGCTGTATAGTATATATACGAGGATTTAGCTCATGATATGTCGAAAAGACTGAAATAAAATTCATGTAGATCCAACATAGATATATATTTTTTGGTTGGACTAATTATTTGAGGTTTAGAGAGAAGATGGATAAATTCCCATAACATAATCCCAATGTAGTAGTACAGTTTCGAAACTAAAACCTTCATATATAAATCGTGGTTTTAAACCAATTGAGTTATCCTTTAAAGTTAAATTTAACATAATTGGAACAAGCTTTGAAGATAATTTTGAACTGAAATTATTTATAAAACGTCTTCTTGGGGTCCTTTATTTTCTTTATTCCCTTACTCAAATTATTTCTATGATATTTTTACTTTTTGTGTTAAAATTAATTTTTTTAGTAATACTTTTCCAAAATGTGCCAGTGAGAAAGTAAAATTTATAAAATATCCTGACCAAATTCTCTCCAACGCTATTACCCATCCTCTGATATCAGATTGATGGATCCAACAACGGCATTCGTGGTCAATTGTGTCATGTAATTTTATATAAGTAGAAAAACGTGGAAGGCCCCTCGTAGACCGTTTTCTATCCCTGCATGTATAGTGCGGGCCGAAAAGAGGAAAAAACAAACTGATATAGTAAATTTTACTGCAATGACATCAAATGAAAGTGACCTAGTATATTTTACTGCAATGACATCAAATGAAAGTGACCGACCCGTGATTAAACAGGACCAACAGTTGTAATTGGGGCTGGGTCCCATTATTGATCGGCCAGGCCACTCTCACCATTTTAGTTAATCAGCTTAAATATCAGTAGTTGATGATGCATCATCGTTATTGAGCCTGTCCATCAGAAATCACAAGAGGTTGGCAGAGTGGTTGGAACCACGGTTTATCTTTCTTTCATAGTTAGAGGTCTTGGTATTAACCTTTTGTTATTTCCTCTTCAGGAACCAAATATTGATTTCACTTGTGCTGCCACCTGGGCCCATAGGATTTTTACCCAGCTTCGTTTTGGACTCGGGGAATTAGTCCAGTCAAAAAAATTGGAAACTTCCTTTAGAAAAAAAAAAAAAAAAATCACGCATTAAAGTGGGGCCGCTACTATCGATAGCAGGTACATCTGAAATCGCTCCCCATTACAATTTTAGTTCAATAGGACTTCTGTTAAAGTCAAACTCGAAGATATTATCATCCATAGTGGGCCACATTCATAAAGCTGTTTCAGGCTGTAGCATAGAGCCCACAGGTTATAGATGATGGTCCACTGTATATTGGTGCTCCCGTGATGTACGTGGAACAATGAGCGGTCATAGGCTATTTTCAGGAAATTTTATTTAAAAAAGGTGAGCGAGCGAGTGAAGACGATCCACCACATGGACAGTCTGTCACGGCCATTGCTGCGAGCTACACAACAAAACTAGGTCCTCTCTGCATTTCTCCCAATCTCTCTATCTCTCTCTATCTTTCTCATTTCGATTCCTCTCCACTTCTCAGTTGCAGGCTTTCATGGCTTCCTACATAGAATCCGGTTGGCTGGTACTCTCTTTCTCACTCTGTCATTTTCTAGTAATCTCGTTTCTCTTGTTTTGCTTACTGTCCTTGTTCCTTTTTGTTGTGACTTTTGCTAGCCTGACCTAGTTTGTGATTCTCTTTGCAATCGTTTGATGTCGCAGGATCTGTAGGATTTTGCATTATGGAATCGAAACTTTTTTTTGTTCTGTTTCGTTTCGATTTTGATCGATTCTCTCTCTCTCTCTCTCTCTCTCTCTCTCTCTCTCTCTCTCTCTCAGTTTATTCGTGTCTGTAGGATTCGATTTGGATCTTCTTTTTCTAAAGGATTGGAAGATCTTCTGAGAGGTTTCTCCTGTAGTTTTTTTTTTTTCTGGAGTTTAGAATTTGATTTTAGTCGTTGATTGCGACTTCTCAATCTTTGTTGTTGCTTTTTACAATGTGTGAAGATCTAGATTTATGTAGATGACGCTGAGGTTGCTGTTTTGTTAGTAATATATGTTTTTTTTTTCCTGCTGCTAAGTGATTTTGATTTAAGTTGATAGATCAGGAGATTATTGTTTTGCTTTGGAATGTGTAATGTTTTATTGATTTAGATTAGGTAATGAATCAAAGATTCTCTCTTTGGTGGAAGGGTAGTTTTAGTATTAGCAGGGAATTTTTACTTTGATATGATTGTTAGTCATGATTTATTAGATGAATAACCCTTGGGGGAGTGGGAAGTGATTTAATGTCTTGCCTATCCGCTACAGACAATAGACAGTTACGATGCAGGAAGCAAGGTCTTCCAAATTGCATAATCTGAATTCTAAATAGGAGATACTGTGATGCAGCAGGTTCTTCCATATTTTATGTCCAACACATCTGACAGTATGGAAGAAGATAATGACGTTGAATGAATCGAGTTTCATACATTAAAAAAAAAATTGCATTCTTTTAGAGTGAGATAGTTCTTTGTTTTTAACCTTTTTTTTTTTTTTTTAATTATTGAGAGGTATACTTTTCAATCAAATGGACTTAAAATTGTATGTTAGGGAAGAGCTCTGTGAGGAGTGACTTTGGAGCCCCATTTGTATCAAATACATTAAAAATAGAAAACATTGATATTTGCATTAATTTGTCCTTTGACTGTTTCCGATTAGAGTTAACAAATATTTTGTTTATACAATTCTCTGAATGGTTTTTTTTTTCGTTATCTTTTTTTCTTTGATGCAGTATCTGATCACTCATTTCAGTGATTTTCAACTGGCTTCCCTGGGAAGTTTCTTTCTTCATGAAGGTGTCTTTTTCCTGTCAGGGCTACCATTTATATTTTTTGAAAGGACAGGAATCCTAAGCAAGTACAAGATTCAGGTTACACTTTTGATCGCCTGTAAATTTAAGAATTCTACGCAGTTCTCTTTCACCGACATATGTACAATTGTGCATCTTTTGAATGGTGATTGTATAATTATAAATATACAATTTTGATGATTATAGATATAATGAACAAGCTAATGGTCATAAATGTATGGTGCGCTTTTCATTGTGAGTCTCACTTGGATGCATAACAATGGTTGGTCAGATGGAACCATTTTAACTGTGCAGTGTTTTCATTTCCTATAATCACATGGCTTGAATGATTTGATTGGTGGTGATTGCTCAAGGGAATCGTTTATATGCGCGCGCACATGTGGGTGGGGGATTCCAGAAACCGTTGTTCTCTTATCACCACCCAAAGCAAAGGGGAGTCTTATATAAAGTAGTGCCCTTATATGCTTCTTGTTCCATTAGACTCATGAAGTTCTCAGATTACTGTACTTGCCATGATTTTGAGTCCCCTGGAAGAGTATGTGTGAGTATGAGATAACACCTTGTTGGAGTAGATATATTAAGGGTATCAAGTAGTTGGCTAGATAAGCTAAGAAAAGCATCTGGTTCAATAACGACTCTGATCCAACCTCTCTTCAAAGTGTTTGTCTTTTTTGCATGGGCCACATAGTGATGGTTTTGGATCTATCTCTTGATACCATTGGACCTTTCATTGTTGGTGCTAGGGCTACCAATGGATGCATATCCGGAGGAAGTCGCCTAAGTCCAAATTCAATAATTTTGGACTCAGAGAGAGTCCACTGAACCCTCAAGGCCAGACTAGATCGTTTCAGAAGTAAGGTAGAATTGAATTGTGTGTTTGAGTCACATTTAAGTAGTTGATTTACATAGAAGGAAGGGGAAAACTGAATCAAGGATATGTTCAATATGAGGATATCATTCAATCGTATATTAGACAGTTACTAAAGAAAGCAAGCCTCCTTTTGGGCCTGTGGATATTGTGCTCATGGGATTGGGCCTGTGAGTTTTTGTGGGTCATGGACCTGTGGATATTGGGCTAGAAGCCTTAGCTTAGGTTTGAAAGCAGGCTGATCTGGTTACAATCAAGACCTTTTCTTTTTTAGGTGTGTCATATGAATGGGCTCCTTTCTGCAGCATATAGTGGTTTTTCCAAGTGACCTTTCTGCATGTTCCTCTTTACATCACCACATTTTTTCTTCGTTTTGTATAGTTCGGAGAGGGTATTCCATCATCTATCTGTGCCAGGCGATAAGCCTCCTACTTGGAGCTCCTCTTGTTATTTATACAGATTCCCCTTGGATACCCCATCAATGCAGACTGAAAATATTCTCGAATGTCCCTGTGATTTGAGCAGCACCTTAGGGTAAAAACACAAGGTGCTCATTATACTCTGTACTGGGAGTGAATCATTAACTTCACATGCGAGGTTGGAGTTTGGTAATGGCTTTGAGGGTAGCAAAAACCTTCTTTCTTTTCACCATGCATTTACTGAACTCATTTCATCTGTCAGAGAAGCACTGAGCAATTGCTCCCTGATCTCTAATTTGTTTTCTCAATACAACTTTTGAACTAGATTTAGGGGAGGTAGTTGCTTTGGTTATTCATGGCATTCTGTACGATATAACTGAGGAATTAAGTGCATTGATCTTTCGTCCTAGGAGCCATATTCCTCTCAGAAGATTTTCATCTTCTCATCATACTAGGCCTAATTTTCCATCTTCTAGTTATTTATGAACTCTAGATGCTCCAAGTGATATTCAAATGGCTTGATGATGACCAGTAATACAGCCTTTAGCAAAGTCGTCTGTTCCTACAATATGGTCAATGGTCCCTTGAAACTTTTGAAGGCACATGTTCTTCAGTCAGTGGGGCCTGACATTCCATTCAAACCATAGAAGTTAAAAGTCTCACACCTACCTCCCTGGGTATGCCCTGGCCCTGTATGCTCCTCACACATAGCTAAGGTGTCACGCCTAATGTCATAACATTTGTAAGGGCAAAAATAGGCAGGTTTGAGGGAAGATTTACTTTTTAACATTTTATTTATTGCAATATATGTGTGTGTAATGAGGAGAGTGGATGCTTTTTTGTTTGAAGCTAATGTTGAGCTTGTGCCAGCTCTATTTTCAATCCCATTTCTGGGAATCTGTCTAGCTATCTATCTATCACTCCACTCTAGTCAGTTGTGGTTTTGTATATAAATTACTTGCTCATACTAGCAAGAAAACACATGCAATCTACAGCTTGCAAATAATAAAGTGATGTAGAAAGTTTAAGAATTAAAAGCTTGAAAAGCAAAATACAATATTTAGGTTTTAAGTATTCGTAGAAGGTACGGAAAGTTTTATTGGTAAAAGGAATATTTACTTGACAAATATAATAAGCAATGTGCAAAAATGTATAAAAGCGTTAAATAAGTGCTAAAACCACAACTAAATATAAAATTATACAGATTTGAAAATCAACATCTATATTTTATGGACTTTTTCAACAAGAAACAGAGCTGTTAGTAAAAGGAAATTGATTAGTTGAGATGTTAATATTAAGAAATTCTATCAATGATGAGACAGGAAAGGGAAAAATATTTAATAGATGATGTAACACTCAGTGAAGAGGTTAAAATAATATAAAAAGAAACAACTAAAACAAAAATAAAAAGATTAAGTTCATTTAAAAAAAGAAGATAACGGAGGGCGAACAATTTTATTGATAGACAAAAAGTATTAGTTGAGAAAGTTAAATAAAACCATCTATATGGGTAATGTAAATGAAAATAATTGAAAGTACAAAAATAATTAGAAAGGCAAAATAAAAAATAAAAAATAAAATGGTATTTAATGTCTAGAATTTGTAGATTTCTGAGATAAATAGAAGAAATGGGTAAAATAATTTGACGTTTTCATGAAAGTACCTCAACTTCAGCATATATTATGATAGATTCCCTCTTATTTTCCTTTTCATGGTAGAGTGCTTCATACTGCCACCTGGCTTGTAGAAATACGAATTGTCCTCCGCTTATCGCCTTGTGGTATCATAAGACATTGAACATATAAAACCACCCAATTCTTCCTTGGCAAATTTTGAATGTCTTGCTGTTGGAATTAGGTGGGCCTCATGGATAGGTTTTCAAAACTTTTTTGACCCACTTAACTCAGGGATCAAGTACCCATAAGGCCATAAATCATATCCAGGATGCAATCCCTCAAATACATCAACCATGTACAGCAATAAACTCTATCTAAAAGATAGAAATCAGCAACACCATGCAACCAAAACAATCCACAACATACAAGTAAGTAGATTATACCTTTGGAGCCGGGTAGTGCTTTATAATGGAGAAGAAGACAATTAGCTTTAACAAGAACTCTTTTTGTAGCAAATTAGGATCTCCAAGACCTCTTAGCCTTCTAAGCTATGACCCGTATCAGATCTCTTTTCTCAAGAAGATTGGTGGAAACTTCAAGAGAAAACCCACTAGAAGCTCTAAGGAACTAAAAGAGAACTAGAAGAGAGAGAAGAATTGTGCAACACTTGCACAAAGGGGACCTGGGCGTGGATTCCTTGTAGTGGACATCCAAGAGGGGTTTGTTCCCTTTTATAGCCTCTAGGCAACTCCTCTTATTAATTAAAATAGAATTCCAACTTCCATTAAGAATTAGTAACTTTCTCCTTTCTAATTATCATAGAAGTCTCACTTTCGCAACAATTAGTAACTTACTATTACCACTATTAGAAGCCCTACTTCAAATAGAAATAGTAACTTTCTAATTCATTCATTTTAGAGTTCAAGTAGGATTAGTATCTTTCTAATACTTGGGCTAGCGTGGGGACCACTAGGGATTCCATAGAAAGCTGGCTCCAACTGGGACACCACGACCCTACATCTCATGTGCAATCCGGGCCCACAATTAATTGCAAATAACACCACTATATAAATGCAATTGCACTCCAGTATTAGGAATAAATTACAAAGAAGACCGTAAACTTCCCAATTGCCACAAGTAGGCCCCTCTATCAATATCCATGGATCAATTGGATTAAATCTGTCCCTTCTAGTATTAGATCAACATCTTATTGTCCTTGAACCCCAATTAATCATAGTGATCATCAGTACCATCCAATTAACTCTTAATCGAAATGGGTGCACACTTACTAATGACAAATCCATTAATTGGCACAAGGGGATAATAAAGATAGATTCCATCTTGATCAATCAATGTTCCCATAGTTCTACTACCAAGTACCCAAGACACCGAGGTGCTGAGCTACAGTTAGCCTAACTAATTGGTGACTCAAAGCAAATGAATAGATAGATACTTGAGTTCATCAATGTCTCAGGATTGAGAGCCTATTGCTAGGGAATTATGAGAGCAAACCTTAAAATCGAGACAGTATTCCATAAGGTGCTTCTCATGGTTCTTCAATACATCCAATGTACCAGCACCATGATCCAGAATCTTACATTCTGATGATCGAGACAAATCACACTATCTCATAGTGATCAAAGTGCTGCAACCTTATCAGATGAGATGCCCAGTCTTATCATTGGTTGTGAAGATATTTAAGTATAAGATTTACGACACATGTCTCCCGTATGTGGATCTCATCCATACACATATATCACATCTAATATACTAATGGGACCCGGTTCATCTCATGAACCATCATATCATATGTATTGGTCATGTGCATTAAGTGATAAAACACCATTCATCTCATGAAAGGAAAGCATGATTTTATTGATGAATAAAGAAATTAATCAATTTATTACATCATCTGATGGATTGAGTCCATACAATCTAACAATTGCAATGTCTAACCAAAAAAGACCAAAGCAATGCCCTTTGGTGTTAGACTTTTTTTTCTCGAATAGTCAGTGTTAGAAAATGTTATCGATGCCCTTGATCTTGAACCACCCAAATGTGCAACTTCTAGATAGTTAAGGCGGTTCGTTCAATATCTTGAGATATAGAATTAAAATATTGTCAAAATGTTAGCTGACTTGAACCAAAATCGTTATGGAACGTAAATATCCATTTATGCTACGCATCTTTTGAGGGTTTTTTTTTTTTTTTTTTCACTCAATCACCTATTCTTATCTTAGCTAGCCTATCAATTCAAATAGATAGAAATCCTAATGCAACTAAACAAGCCTATCAAATTACAAAAAAATGTAACTCATTGCAATCAAAGTAAGAATAGATAAGTTGAAGCTGATAGAAAATAGCCCGTGCTGTTAAGGATGTGGTTGCTATGGAGGCACCCTTGGGCCCTCTGAATTGGGCCATGGTTCTGGTTTCCGACAATCTCAAAATGGCATAAAAACTGCTGTGTCCTCTTTGAGGGAGTGCTGTGTATTTATAATAATGTTTATTATGTACAATTACATGAGTAGCCCTGTTAATGGGTTTAAAGAGAAGGCACATGCAAGGGTATTTTGGGAACAACTAATATACAATCAGTTATATAGAGAGACTCAGTCTTAAAGAGTATTATGCTCTGCCGGTGTACCGGAATCAGTACTCTCTTCATAGTTTCATCGGGCCAAGACTTCTATTCTTGCTTGGCTTGCTTTGGATTGTCATGGGACTGGATTTAGGTATATATTTCGATCCATGCTTGTTGGGCCTAAATCCATTTAGGCTTACATCACTCAGCCACTTGACATAACCGGTCGATTAGGTTCTCAATTCCCTGATTTGCCCACAGGCTTAATGTGATTGAATTGAAGAGCATATTCTCATAAAACTGCATGGAATTGTTCTTCCATTTCTTGAAATCAGCCTCTTTAAGAAAAGCAAACAAAGCAAATATGTAATGTAATAGAAAATTCTTGTATCAAGAAGGGAATGAGATGCAATGTAGATTCCAACTTCCACACAAGTTTCCTGGACTTGAAAGATTGGGGTTGAAGCCCTTAGTGTTATTTTTTTTTTCTTTTTTGTTATATAGGAAAAGAAAATTACAGTTCCCTCTCTTTTCTTTGATGTGAATAGTCAAAGTTGTCATGAAAGGGGGGCTTTTTTTTTTTCTGCAACAACACTGAAATAAGCTACATCATCAATTATATATAGACGTTGATGTGTATAATCAGTTATTAATCCTGTATTGAATAGAGAGATGGTAGCGGTAACAATTGGATATCATTGTTTAAAGACTGGACATTGTTATTAGCTAACTTAGGAAAGGAATGAAGGGATTTTGAAAGTTATTGGCGGTGGTAAGTAACATATTAGAGCTAAGAAGAGGGATAATAGTTGCCTCCCATAATTTTTTCCACTTTTTTAGGAATGGTATTGGATTTGCATGCTATTTTTTTATCTTTTCGCCATATGTGGGGTTTTAACCAAAAAAAAAAAAAAAATTCCCCCCATATATGGGGTTGTTGTAGTTATTAATGAGCTAGACGAAAGATGAATTTAACAATTGTGTTGGAAACTTTTTTTTTTTAATGCTGTAATGTCTAATGATTGATTTACGTTTCTTTGCAGAGTAAAAATAATACCCCTGCTGCTCAGGAGAAATGTATTACCCGCCTATTGCTGTATCATCTTTGCGTGAACTTACCACTTATGATGGTTTCCTATCCCGCCTTTAGATTTATGGGCTTGAGTACTAGTCTCCCATTGCCGTCCTGGTATATTCAGGTTTCTCTAGTTAATAAAGCTTCCAGTTTTCAATATTTTAAGAAAGAAATTTAGTGTTTTTTTTTTTTTTTCTGTTCATTTATGAATTTTTGCTCTGTTTCTGCAACTTCATACTTAAGAAGGCTCTGTTTGTAGTGATAATAGAAAATTATGGTTGTACAGGAAAACTGTTTTAGCACAGATAATTTTCTACTTCATCCTGGAGGACTTCGTATTTTATTGGGGACACAGAATCTTGCATACAAAATGGTTGTACAAGCATGTCCACAGTGTACATCATGAGTAAGAAACATCCTTTGCTTCAAGCAGAATTATATGAAGATATGTATTGTATAATTGGGCCCCGACCCCGAGTTTGTACATGCAGGAATCTTGTTTCGGCAATCCAACTGGTTCTCTTATGGGCCCTAGTGGGCTGATCTTCCCTGCAACCTGTGACTCAGACCGGACAATTCCAGCTTTTCGGTTGTGCCTCTTAACAGACAATTAAGATGGCCCACATTTTACTTAAGGCTAAACATCTGATGTCTGGAATTGTTCAGTCTCTGTTACTTTTGGAACATTGCTGTCCACAACAGGGCTCATCAGAACAACATTCTGGATCATTGAAGCATGGGCACCACATGTAAAAACCCGTGGCTTGAGGATACTAAGTATTTTCTTGAGTTAGAATTGAACCTTTTCATTTGCAGCCACTATTGTCTATAGTTGCAATTACATCAATCTACTGCTTCGGGTGTTTTGGGGCATCATGAAGGTTTAGTTTGTTTTATACAGGTATGCTACTCCATTTGGGCTTACCTCTGAATATGCTCACCCTGCTGAGATTTTGTTCCTGGGCTTTGCCACCATTGTTGGCCCTGCCATCACAGGGCCTCATCTGTTTACTCTTTGGTTATGGATGACATTAAGAGTCTTGGAGACGGTAGAGGCGCATTGTGGTTACCATTTCCCATGGAGTCTTTCAAATTTATTTCCCTTGTATGGAGGGTGAGTTATTTATTTTCCTTCTGTGCAACTTCTTGTGGTGGGGGCGATTTCTCATGTGGATCCTTTTACTAATTGGCTTATCCATAACAACTCTAACAGTGCTGACTTTCATGACTATCATCACCGTTTGCTTTACACAAAGTCCGGCAACTATTCATCAACTTTCGTTTACATGGACTGGTAAGTTTCTGTTGCCTTGATGGTAAATTTCATTTTACAATCATTAGTGTAAATAGGCCCTAAAACCAAGTTCTTTCTGGATCCTTGCTAGAATGTGTACTCACAAATGTGGCTATCTGTATGAAGTCTTAGGGCATACATGATACTATTAATACTTACGCATCCGTGATTGCTTTTGATGGTTAAATATTGTGCTTCATTGACTACATTATGATGATCATTTTATCTTTCTTTTTTTAATTGCTTGTCATATTTTCATATATCATTTTACATCCTGATCCAGCTCTGTCAAAATAATGATATGCTCTGTGATTTGTTGAATAGAGCAACAGCTCCGTCCATGCCAATGTGTGCATGCCTGAGGTGGGCAGACGAACTGATCTTGGCTTACCTGTCCCAATGATTTGATGAACTGCTGTAAGATGTAGGCATGGAGTATGCACAGATTGGCTTGCGAAGTAGATGGTGCAAGAGATGCAAGGCTGGCCTGGAAAAATTCCGCTAGGGTTGAGTAGTATTATACTAACACCTACAATTATATATATAGGGAGATGCTCCTATGAGAGATATCTCTCACCTTATATGAGAGATAAGGTGGGGGCCTTCACATCCATATCCAATGCCAACAACTTAAATGTGAGGGCCCCCACCCCTATCTCTCATATAAGGTGAGAGATGTCTCTCATAGGAGTATCTCCCATATATATATATATATATATATATATCAGTTACAGTTCAGACAAATGGTTTGCTGTCTTGCCCTATGGAATGAGCACAAGCACTGAGTGATTGGTTTTTGAACGTGTTGTGGGGTCAAAGCATAACCTAAAGAGGGTCAAGCCTGGAGTCCTTACAGTACTCCAGTAGTTGTATATTGTCAAAACTACTAAAGAGCAACTACTAACTATGGTGTGTCATTATAGATATGAAGAATGGTGGAAGCCTAAGATCATGTTTGAGTGAAGTAATGATGAAATAAAGGGCTTGAAAGAGCGTTCTAAACTTGTTCCCATCTTGACAAAGTTTGAGTGGAGTAATGATAACAACAGGGGCTCTGTTGGATTCAAGTGTAAGAGTGCCCTAGACTTATTTCAAACCTTGGGCCTAGCATGAAGTTTTTCTACATTTATGTTGACAATGAACACGGTGGTACAGCTTTTTAATTTTTTGAAGGTAGAATCAAGGGATAGGGAATGGATGGGGTGGGAACTAGCCTAGGGGTGACTTATTTCAGTTGCAACCCAAAAATGTACCGACTGCTGACAGTAAGGAACTTGGATGGAGTTTAATGGGACACTTGTGTGATGTGACACGAACACAACCCCATGGTTGTGACAATGGGCACCTTTCTACCATGCTATAGGCACTTGTTGAGTCTAATTAGACAAAAGGTAGGGGTGACCTAAACGAACATTATTGGTGTCTACCTGTCATGCAGCAACTGTAAGAGCAACCTCAACCTTGAGTTTCCAGAAGTACGGGCACTATTGACGAGTAGAGTTTGTCTTGTCTTAATGAACCATGTCCTTATACCTTAAGAAAGTCAGTTGCTTGTGATGTCAAAATTAATTCCATACATTAGGGGATCATGTGGCCATATCATGATAGGGGCCCAACAAGATAAAGTGTTCAGAGATTGAAGATAAAAAGACTGAGCTTTAGCTCTTGCTTTGTGAACAATGTCCTCGTACTTTTATAAATGTATACTTGGCCAACCAAAGTGTTACACAATTCCAACTGGGTGATCTTCAAAGAATCCTCATCCACGTTTTGCCTCGTTTTAATAATTACATTCACCAGTAATTGTTTCTGTGACACAACTGGCTGTTTTGGAGAATCTCAATGATAACCTCTAACGAGTGGCTTCCTTATGGTTTATTTAGTGAATCATAAACTCATAATTACAAAGAGGCACCTTTATTTATGCATGACTACACGGTAAGGGTAAGAATGGAATAAACCAATTACACAATAAAATACTTCCAAAGAGCATAGAACAAATACTTAAATCTTCAACAGTTCATGGAAAAAACATGGATGCACAAAAAGAAACACGTGCACGCACACAGAGAAATCTGATTACTGGGCCCCATATTTACTGCAATCTGGTACTAAGAATGGTTGTTTTCCCGAGACTCATGACTGATATATCAAATGTTCTCAATTATGTGTACAACGCTTTGGGGATCAATGCCATTTAATATCTGCTCTTAGCATGGAACTGCAATACATCTTAAGAGCATTTCATACGAGGTCGGGCTCCAAACCTGCTAATAAATTGCAGCCTGTCCGCATAGCCTTAAAATTTCTGTATCATGTTGTAACACTAAACATTGGATCCAGGTATTACGTATTTTTTTTAGTACATCTAGGTGATAAGGATCACTGTCATCCTCAGAGCCCCACAGGTACCTATGTTCTTGAATCCAGTTTCTCTTTGTGGTGTAACATATCATTGCAGAAGGAAAATTTAACATTTTTGTTTTTCGAAGTGCCTTCTGCATTTTTTCCTTAGTAAGGCGACTATGACTCACCTTTGAATTATTACACATAAAATATTTTACAGTTAAAAGTTAAAACATTAATGAACGATTTTCTTTGCTATCAATTCCAAAATGTGGAGTGCACATGATCCCATTTTTTAGTAACCTAAGTCTTGAAATAACGGGCCTTACATCGATTTGGGATAGCCACACAGTGAGGTTAAATATCACCTCACATCTGTTTCTTTTCTTCCTCCTTTTCTTTTCTTTTTTCCTTAATCGGTCTTTCTTCTCAACATTGTATTTTGGCTGCCAATGAGGGTACAATCTTCTAACATGGGATATTTTTAGGAATTCTTATTCACCTTCAGTCTATAAAATTCAATTGTACTGATCATTGAATTATAGACACAAAAGATGGTCTCTGGATCTGCTGGTTGCCTTTGGCTATTAAATTTGCCAGGCTCCCTTCCTATTTCAGGATGGTGGACCCCATCTTTCTCAAATCCATACCATCAAATAATTTCCCACTGGATTTGGAATGTTAGATGCCCACATCTCTCTTCAATCTGTGAGACACTGTCGAATCCATCATATGTGCAAGAAAGGTGCTTTACCTTACAAATAAATTGAAATTAATCATTTGTTTTATCGATGATTTATCCTCCATGGGATTTAAGGATTGTTTTGATGAGATTTACAAAAGGTGAGCTCCACTGTCGAAGGCGACTGGCAAACTTGTTGATCAGGTTGCCCCTAACCAATTAACTCTATAAATTGTACAGTTCATGGGGCTCAGGGCTGGATGGCTTCTCTGCAAGTTGAATGGAGCCAATAGAATCAAATGAAACAGAATAACATGGGTTTCTTAGAAATTACTGAAATAATAATGGAAATACATGCATGTACACTTTAAATTATCCATCTGATATGCGGCACCACAGTATTTGATCTGCTGCACTCTGTGGCCAGAATCCGATGCTTGGAATAATATGTTGCTACTGTTGCTTTGAAATTGTTGTGAGAAACTGACATTTTAAAAGGTAAGAAAATGCTATGGAATATTGCATTTTCTCCCTACATGGAATTTGGTTCACATCCCTCCAGCATGTTTTATGGAAACCGACATCTTCCCAGCTGTTGTGATTCTGGTTTTGATCCTATTCCTATGGCTTTCATTCTGTGCAAAGCATCATGGCTGCAATTTCTTATATTTATGCATCCTTTCCATTTGCTTCGATTCTGATTCTAGAGTATACATTTTTTTTTTTATTATTATGTTACTAATTCTGTCTTTTTCCTCATACAACAGGATCTTTGGTACGGATAAAGGTTATCGGAAATTGAAAGCACTGAAGAGTGATGTAGAAGTTAGCAGCAAGGAAATGTAAGAAGAGATTTGTTCATTCAGCCGTTGCCAGGAAAATGGTTAGATAAAGCATATCAGAGGTCTCTTACCTGTCTCTTTTGTGTATTTGTTTGAGGTTGGTTTTGATGGTGTGATAATTTGATGTCTGAGGAAGGTTTTGTTGTGGACATTACTGATACTTTTCCATTATAAATGGAAATACTGGTGCTCCCCATAATGGAAGGTTATCACCCAACTTCTGCCATATGAAGGCACATTCAATTGGGTTTTGTCATTCCAAGGGAAGTTGAAGCGTAGGACAGCCAGCATGTAGCATGTAGAATTGCTCTCAGGATCTTCAACTATGGCACCTCAGATTACATGAGAGGGAGGCCCTCTGATTTTATGGTTTTGATTATAGTAAATATCTTCTCTCTCCCTTTCTGTTTATGGCCTACCCTACCTTTCCTTCATCCTTTCAAATGTTGGTTTTCCAAGATGAGCAGTACAATTGTGGATGATCTTAATAAGGTACTGCAAAATTAATTTGGTTTGGTCATTGCCCAACACTGTACCGCAAAATTAATTTGGTTTGATGATGATCTTATATCAAAGTTAGCTGTGAATGTGATGCTCAAAACACCTCGACGGTCGTAATGCAGATGAATTCAAAATTTTTGCTTTTAAATTTAGAATATCATTTCAGCATATGGTATCATTCCAATTTTCTTGATACAATGAAATGATGATGATGATGTAAATTCAAGAATTGGAAATGGTGCTACCTGTGCCATGATCAATCCACGCACTTGAGTCCTTGTTTCCCCGTGAATTAGTAGCAGTCATCCAACTGTGACACTCATCCCAGTTCACATCACAAGGGCTAGTGATATAGGTGCTTAAAACAAAATTCCTAGTGGCTAGGATATAGTTAAATCTTGAAGACTCAAAATGCGACATTTACTTCTGCACTTAAAAAGTATCATAAGGGGAACCTTCGAAGCCCCAATACGACCATATGATTGTCTTGTTTCCAGTTTTGCTCTAAGCCAGTGACTGAAAACAACTCCATATATTGCTCCCCTAAAATTGCCCATCGGCAGTCTTGGATGCCGTCCAAACGTACAATAATGGGCATTGCATCAGATCCACTTCCGCATTTCAGATTCTATTTTTCCTTCTTTATTAGAAAAGACCTCACCGTCCCAGCCATTCTTGCGGCTTGCTTTTGTCATTTGTGGGGCATTAGGAATTTGGAACACACCAAATTCCCGTCGTTAATAGGATGTCCCGTGGCTACAGGCACCATGGAGCCATTCTAGCTGACCCTCGAGAACCTTAAAAGGGCTTGTTGGATGAGTGGTGAATTGAATTGAGATGAGGTAATTGAATTGGGATGAGCTAATGCATCCATTATTCAACAAGAAAAGACCACCCACGAATTATATTATATTAAGAGTACATAAATTCAAAATTTCCTCATTCTTTAAAAAAAAAATTGTTTAAAAAGCAACCTCCTTTTTCTGCTAAATGACTAAAAAAAATTATCATTTTTCACAGAAAATAAAAAAGATTTTCTATCAAACCACTAAAAATAGAAGATCATCCTAACACCTTTATATTTTATCCTTTCTTAATTTGATTCTTTGCCTCACTTCAATTGAATTTACCACTCATCCAAATACGCCCAAAGCCTATTTGGTGCTTTACTAATAAACTTAAAGTGAAGTAAAGCCACCAATATCCAGACAAAAAAAGACCAAAAGATATACTAAAAATACATAAATTCAAAATTCCCTCCTCTTATGAAAAAAATTAAAAATAAAATAAAATAAATAACCACCTCCTTTATCTATTAAATGACCAAAAAAAAAAATTCTTTTTATATTAAAAGAAAGAGTCAAACGCCACAAAAAATAAAAGACTATCTTATTAGTCCCCATGTATATTTTATTCTCTTTTTGATGGTTCACCTCAATTCATCGTTCATCCATCCACCGCCTGTTTCATTTATTGTGTTTTGAGGTTTGGCAAACTCCACACTGGAATTATATGGGAATTTTATCCGACTTTCTCTCCTGAGCCCGTAGAAATTATTCCGGCTGGATTCCCGCATTATTAAAAAAAAAAGAAAAAGGAGAGTCTTGGCAAACTCCAAGGAGGGCAGGGCTGATTCAAACAGCCTAGGCCATCTATTGTGAATGTGTTGCTTCACATCCCAATGTAACGATGACGGGACAGGTGGGTAGGCAGGCTGCAAGATTGTTTGCGCCACGTATCATACACCAATTTTATTTTATTTTATTTTATTTTCTTAAGGATAAGATCATTTTTTTAACCCCTTCTTTTTTATTCGTTATATAATCAGTGTATTAGCGACCTTATATTTTAATTCGACCTTTTATATATACTAATAAAAGCAATCAGGCCAAAGCCTCAGATTGAAGCTATAAAACATGTCAATTCCAGGCCAATATCTCTTTGGCTAAAAAATAATGGAAATCAGCTTGAGCATGGGCAGATAACAGGCAATCGATATCGAGTCAAGCTGATTGAAAATCTGAATGAACTCAGTTTTAGTACTTGATTATGCACATTAGCTCAAGTACAGCCCAACTCAACTTCACACACTCATAGCATGAATTATGTATACATTTTTATATAAATATATATAGGGGATATCCAAGTGATTCCATCCCTCACCAACATCCCATTTTTGGAAAGTTTCAAGTATAAAAGATAAGTACACTTTTCTTTTGTACTTGAAACTTTCTAAAAAGGGTGTGTTCGTCACCACAATGATGAAGGATGGATGCACATGAATATTCTCCAATATATATATATATATATATATATATATGAAGATGCTCCTATAAGAGATGTTTTCCGCTCTCACATCCATATCCAATGCCAACAACTTAAATATGAGGTCTCCCAAGTCGAGAGATATATGTTATACGAACATATCCCATGTATATAATTTATCGTCAAACATGTAAAGTATATATGCAACGTGCATATCAAATGGAAAAGGCATGAGCATTACATTACTTAGCTGAATTAATATAAATATACTCTTGAATTGTAGTTTTGCCCCTTCAATAATGCTATCTCGACCAAGCACAACTCCAATAAAAAGATACATATAGAGAGCAAGCTGAAAGAGATCACCATCACTCGTACCAAAGAAACAAAAATTCCCACTACATTACATACATAAATCTATAATCTATATATATATATATATTCCGTATAATATATTGTTTGGGATTTCCTTTTGAGCCCATGCCTAAAAAGTGAGCTCGATTGGATTTCACCCAATGTTTTTACCAAGTCACCTTCACCGACCTCCCCCATAGAAATTAAAAAAAAAAAAACCTAAAAACTAAATTTAAAAAAAAGGAAAAAAAAAAAAAAGAAAGAAAGAGGGGCCGTATAAACCGTATATTTCTACGTACGCACTCTGAGATCGACTACGACGACGCTGATGTTATCCATACTCTGCCGAGCCAACGCCAGCTTCGTCAACAGCATTGAGGCATCCGAGCACGCCCTATCCGACGACGACCCGTCTTCATCCCCTCCACACCCCGGCGCACGGCGCCCTCTTAGGCACATGCCCACGATATCACAAGCCGTCTCGTTCGACACCACGTCCCACAGCCCATCGCTCGCCAGTATCAGGCATTCGTCCTCCCCTCCCCTCTCCACAACCCTCACTTCCGGCTCCGAGCTCACGAACGGCTTCAAGTAATTGTCCCCTGAAGACAGTCATGCCATTAACTAACGTGCGCCTGAAAGAACAAAAAAAAAAAAAGACATCCATCATACTAAAATGCGCACTACTCACCTATCGCCCTTGACATAGCCAGAACTCCAAGAACCCGAGGACCATCCCAATAGATTACACGGCCGCCCGCAGCTTGAATTCGCAGCAGCTCGTCCGGTCGGTCCGGCTGTAGTCATACCGGAAAAGGGCAAGTCGGTCATTATGCAAAAAGAGGAAAAACCAAAAAAAAAAAAAAAAGATTCATGATGTTTTTTTTTTTTTTTTTTGTTCTTTCTTTTCTTACCTTGTGATCGGAAGAGAGAGGAATCGGCTTCCCATTTCTGCAGAGGAGGGCTCGTGAATCGCCGCAATTGGCCACGATGATCTTATCAGGGGCCAGCAAAGCAATCACAGCCGTCGATCCGACCGCATCACACTTTGGTGTCTGCAGCTCGCAACGGCAGTTGGATGCCAGCTGTTCCTTTCTTCCACCTCCAGACACCTCCGCGTCCATGCGCGAAAAGCTCCGATCTAACGCCGCCTTCCAGTCCAGTGACGCCTCGACATTTCCAAGCTCCTCCGCCACTAGGTCGTGCAATCTCTCCTTGCAGCACATCGCCACCTAAAATTCAAGAGAAATCAAACCTCCTCATAAGCAGCTGAGTCTCAAAGGAAAAGAAGAAAACTAAGAGTGAGACTGATCTTACATGAGAGCATCCATGGCCGTCGTAAACGCCGAAGAAATGAAATCTCGCCGAGATCTGACGCTCTCTAGGGAAAAACGACGGATGAATAGACACTGCGTCTTCCATATCCCTCCTCCGGCCGCATATCGACGTCACGCCGAACTTCGGAAAGCTATCATAAAAAACCGGAGGCAAATCGGAACTCAGATCCGGTTTATCCTCTACCTTACCATCTCCACCACCGTCTTCGACAGTGTTCTCGCACTTCCGCTGCAGAGACGACGCCTCCGTCTTCGGACGCTTGCAGTGGTCTGATTCTGTCGGAGAAACGACACCGGCGACGAACTTGAACCGCCGGATCTCAATCCTCCGCCGCCTCGCCGCTCGGGAGCTCGACTTGTACTGCGGCGGCTCCTGGTTTTTGCTCACCACGTCACAACAAATCTCCGCCATGGATATTAGGTTTCCGATCGACAACGAAGCTGGAAAAGAAAAACCTCAGAAAAGAAAGTCTGAGAAAATCGACTATGCGAGGGAGATTTGTAGCTATAATTATAAAGTAGAAACTCTGCTTCTCGATGTTATCTTTCCAACGAGCTTCCGATCGAAGATGAAGTGAGAAAAACCTCAAACAATGCAGAAAACCAGAGAAAACCTAACTATTCGAAGATCGCTGGTATTAGAAAATAGAAATTCTGCTTGTCGATTTGTAAAAACTTGGGAACCCGTCCTCTTTCCTATGATTTCAGATTGGAGAAACCATGCAAGAGAACGAGAGAGACAGAGAGAAAGCTGCTTCTTCTTCTTGTTTGTAATAATATAAGTAGTAGAAGAAGCTAAAAATCCCTCTGCGGGGTACTTTTTGCAGTGAGATGTGCGTCGTAGGCGTCTCTCTCCTGAGCGCAGCGGGTACCGGGCAGCTGCCCGTTTTAGGGACGGGCAGGCTGGTCTGGGTACGGTTGGTGTGACGTGATGGTATTTCCTCCGCGCTAATGTGCATCTGAGCCGTTCATCTGTTTCTTTCGTTTCTCACTCCTCTCCAAATTCATCCGCGTGGCGATGCTTTATTTCTCGTGTGAGGCGTGGATCAATCGGCTATTGCCACCTTGTTGCCATTCTGACAGGTATGTGGTCCCAAGCGGTCGTCTTCTCGTCATTCGTTTCATCTTTTTTACTTATTCGCATTTATTTTCTTCTTATATTACGTTGCATGACGACAAATGATCGGGTGCTTCTTGAGTCAGGCCCACCTATGTTAAATCAGATCGTTCAATCAACTATATCAATTTGGTCTATGTCATAATCAGACAATGATTGGATGAGACTTGAGAGTCAGATTACATCATATTCACTGTTTTGATCCAATAGCAGCTTTGATTTTAATCGTTTTTACTTTGAAAATTGTTCAAAAATAATATGATAAAATAGTTGTATTGAGAGAAGATTAGGTATTTATGATACAAATGGGTCAGCTTGAGGTTTGATATTTTGTGTTGTCCCTCACTTGTAGGATGTGTCTCATGTGAGAGCTCTTGTTCTTTGCAAAGAGCACGACTTCCACTGTCACTTTCTTTATAATAAATCTTTTTTCCTCAATGAACGTTATCTTAAGTATAACTAAAAATCATATAATAAGCATTTTGTTAGTACATAAATCATAAATTCGTCGCCCTGAGGCTCTTGATCAGATTTTCTTTTAAACCCTTGTGATTAATCCAACTTCGCTGCACTTCTTTCCCAGGGATTGAAGCAAGCCCAATTGTTCAAATTGACATCCTGAAAAAAAGGTTAATAGTCTAAAGACATTAAATCTATGACTAATTAGTAGTTGGACACTGACACACAGATCTAAATGGGTCAGGCTAAAACTTGGTAATTTTGGAGTTTGAGTATTCCGAGCGACCAGGGAGGTCGATCTGACAACTCATACTTATTTAAGTTTGCCTTACATGGGACAGGGAACGGAGATTTGTCAGGTGTATCCTGAATACTTGATCCACAGAATCATTCCTCTTTTTGAGACCATTTCAAAAATGATCCAACCAGTTACTCTATTTACCAAATTGACCAACGATTTAACAATCCAATCCACTCTTGGTACCCATGTAATTAATGCATTCCAGTTGTTGCCTTCTCTTAATCAATCGATCTTGACACGTGTCAGTGGTTGAGGAGTTTAGGGCGAAATATCATCGGCAATAGAACTAGAAGGCCTACACGTTAACGGCCGTGAGTTCATAAATAATTGAGATTCTAACCAACTGATTTGAAAAAACAGGGATGGACGCTTCCTAGTTGATAAATTATTAGGGCCAAGGAATAAATGTCTGTGCCTGCCTGGCTAAGCAAATGTTGGGTTAACGTAAGATTTGTGATATTGCAAAAATGAGCATAACTTATAAGGAAACATCTCTACTTTGAACAAGAAGTGCGTAAATCAATGCTAAATGATCACCTAATATGGCCAAAACCCCAATTGTTTGTCTTAATTTGTATTCACAGCCAAGCTTCAAGATGGGTTGCACCTGCGGTAAGATTTGAACCACTTAAAATAGATGTTTTATTGCATGTGATGTGTCTTTTGGCTTGCCTTAAGTTCAAATTATATAAAAACATATTAAAAAGAATATTACAAAGTATAAGCTATCAGAAAATAATAATAATAAGAAGCAAAATCACGAGTAAGAGTTGCATGATACACTTGGAGTTGTTTTTTTTTTTTTTTTTTTGCTAACGGAGGGTTCCCAACCCTTTGAGCTGGACTATTCCCTGCGGGCCCAAAGAATAGCTGGATAAAACTCCTGTGGCCCATAGATAGTAGCACAAGTGGACTCAACCTTTGGTTCCTGAAGAGGGGGGAACTGGGGGTCGATACCAAGACCTCTAAATTCGGAAGAGGGAGGAATCGTGGTCCTGACCACTCGCCCAACCCCTTCGGGTTCCATGAGCACCACTCACCGTTAGTTGTTAATTTCTGTGTCTATTGATCTAAGTATAAATATTTCTTCAAGAGTTCTCCGTTCTAATCTATTGTTGCGATATCACATAAAAACTTTGTTTAATGAAGTGATATTATATAGAGTTGGCTTTTTTGGGGCCGAGACCCAAGAGAGAGTCAACAAACACACAAACAGTTAGTTCACTCAAGTGGGAAGGAGACCCATACAAGCGTAAAGAAGGCCAACACAAATGAAAAGAGAGATTGCACAAGTGCAAAGTGGTGACAAACCGAGGGAGTTAAAACCCCGGACAGATAGGTAAGAACTGACTCTCCTTACTCCTTAACACTCTGGTAATGAGGCGTTCTTATAAAGCTGCCTTGTGAAAAACTCAAAGGAGCACCTTTTTCTTCATATTTCAATGCTCATTTTAAACAATCTAATAAGATTTTGTGCTATTATAAAAAATAAAGTACAAAATATCTCGAGTTTCATCACCTCATGCGGTAAAATCCCTCAAATCAAATAAAAAATAGGGGCCCAATACTCCAATCTGACATATAAGGCTGTCAATCGTGTCAAGTTAACGAATTTGTCTTAGAATCACCTCAATCTATATATGACACATTAAATAAACGGGTCCAAAAATCAAACACAAACCCGATACGATTATTTAACGGGTTACACGACACAACCTGTTAAATAATCGTGTCTATTTCGGACTATGTCAATTAATACATACTCTTTTGTTGATAAAAGGAGAGTGGAGGAGTTAGAAAATGATCTTTTATATGTGGGTTTTAAGGTTTCACTTCAACCTTTCTAAACTTACCAAAATACCACTAATGCATTTAATAATTTATGTTATTTGTCATTTTACAGGTTGTATCGGGTTGTTAATGAGTTACTACTTTTATTTATTAACCACCTGCTAATTTAATGTGTTAACGGTACGACCCATTAACGGCACAAACACGTTAAGAGGCCACCCGAATTCGTTAATATCGTATGGATTCGTGTCGTGTTAACGGTAGTATGGCATTTTGATATCCCAAATGACATCAGTATATTCAACAAGAGAAGCTGCCATGTATGGGTGCAGCTATCAAATATTGGCATTGAATTTTGGCAGTGGGCTCAATTAGAACTCTAATTGGTGCACAGTTAGATTTTGTTTTCAAATCATTTGATGTATTCGATTATGGATTGCTAGATCACCCATTGCACACATGACCACTTATGTTGTAGGCTTAGCTCCCATGGGAGAGACACTGTGGCAAGCACCTAATGGAGAGAGAGAGAGAGAGAGAGAGAGAGAGTTCTATTCTAATCATTTGGTTGGGAGGAATTTGATAGAATTTATGATGGGGAGGATTGATTGCTAAAATAGCATCCTGTAAAATTGAAGCATACAAACCTAACAAAAATTGGGAGAAAAAACTACTCTTCTAGAGGGTCTGTCGCTATAAAAGCATTCGATTTTTCGTATATGCCACTTCTCTATTCTTTCGTGCAATGTTTTTGCTGTGCATTGAGATAAGGAAATGATTTTTCTTTTTCTTTTTTTCTTCTCAACTGTTTTTAAGAACATTTGGAGGAGGGTTAGAATCATATATTTGCACAAACATATCTTTTATTCAAATTAAATCTTGAGGATTTCAAAACTCGCAAAGTTGTTTTCTTTAAACTCTATGATTGGATCGGCCACAATAATTTGCCTTTATATGATAATTTGATTTTGAACAATTTAATATTGGAAGAATTTTGAGTTACTAACTTCAAGAGTTAGCCAACGTCGCTCATTTCATGTGTTCTATGAATTTTTCTTGTTATCATCACTTTTAATTCACTTGTACCGGATGAAGCGTTTTCTATTTTAAAATAAATACTCACACGCCCGCCCACATACACTCGACCAAGTTTCTTGTCATCAACACCATAGCTAAGGACACTCAATCAAGTGCCTCATAATCAATACTATAGTCATGGATTGATCGTTAATTATTTGTGGAAAGAAGGTGTCTCATCAGTTGAGCTATCAATGGATTGATATCAAATGAGGCGATTTCAAACAAAAACCTTAACTATTTGATGAAATAAAACTTAGGGTTTACAACTTGAAGATTTTCTTGCTTAATAGGGCTTTTTAGATGAGTTTCTCCCAAATAATTGGAAGAACAAATAGATCAACTAAATAAACACCCTTTTAGACCCCTTAAAAATATCTATATTCTATATATGAAACTTTGCAGCAAGGTCATTCTTTTCTTTTCGTCTCAGTTATTTACTATTGGCGCTCAATCTGCAATCACTTGATTGAAGAATTACAGCGAGGGCTGGTTTGTTTGCATAAAATGCGTAAGAACTGCATATATATATAAATATAAAGAATATTCATGCGCATCTATACCTCACATAGGGTGAAAGACACTTACATAATTGAAAATATTCATGTGCAAAAAAGGAAAAGTCATATATGGTAATATGCAGAAGAAGAATGTTCATGTGCAAAGATGGAAAGTCATATAAGTGTCATTCACTCTATGGTGGGGGATGTATGCACATGAATGTCCCCCTATATACATATATGGGAGATGCTATTGTAAGAATTACTCTCATGATACTATAAAAGCAAAGGATGAAAGCACTTACATTTAGGCTGTTGGCATTGGATATGGATGTGGGCCCAATGCCAACAGCTTAAATGCAAGTGCCTCCACCTCGTGCTCTCAAAATACCGGGGGAGTAATTCTTATAATAATATTTCTCATATATATGATTACATAATAAAATGGGGGCATCATCGAAGAAGGGTGAAGAATATAATGCGCAGAGATGCATGTAGATGAGTCTTTAATTACCTAGGTGTTGATTTAGTGCGTTGACGGCTAAATGTTCACTTCTCATATTCCATCTTAATTCAACTTCTATTCATGAGAGATTAATTGATTATAATTTTTTAATATTTATCTTTGATTCTTATGTTTTCTTAACAGCTTTTAGAGTTGGGTTGGATTGGACCCCACTTCTCAAACAGGAGTCCATTCCGTCTAAAAGGTACACAGTGAGGGAAAAAAAAAGAAGAAAGCGACATTGAAAATATCATTTATTTATGAGCACAAACTCAATTCTGTTCAGTGAGGTGGCTATTTAGAATGAAAAAGAGGAAAAGATACCCAGACCAGACGTCGATGGATGACTGACACGTGGACGATGATGGTGGACCCTTGTGAGCAGACAAGGTGGATATTGAGGGATTGCGAGATGCAGCTGCTTGGCCGTTTCGATGCAAGTGGGGACCGAACTAGCTGCACATGTCGATCGGCGTCGCGAAACGTGGCACTTCGCAGCTGGCAAGCATCTATTTTGTCCTTTGATGTGACTCCTCATACAAAGGACAGGGCCACGTGATGGTGAAAGTTGAAAGTTGAAACCCTCCCATACGGTCATACCCTATACCCTACAGTTTTGTATTTTGAGTTTAGAGTGTACAAAGTCCGTAGCTTGCTCCTCTGTCACTTACACTACATCTAGGGATGTAAGTGGGCCGGGCCTAGTAGGGCTTTGACGGGCCTAGGCTTGGCCCTAGTATTTTTCAGTAGGCCCTAGCTTGGCCCGAGCTCAAGAGGGCCTCAAAAATCCTGGCTCTGGCTCGGGCTCGGCTCTTATCAAGTTATGAGACCCTAGAGCCGGCCCTTTGAGCCCGGCTCGATTAAGGCCCTTGGCTCGGCTCGTGAGTCTAGCCCGTTTTATAATGATATAGTACTAGCTGAAAGAAAATATTTTCAGAAAAAAAAATCCTGTAGGAATTCAAAGAAATTTGCATAAGCAAACTAGAACAAAAAATGGTCAAATGCATGCATTCATCCCATATTTTCATTCCCATAATTTGGATTGCAGCAATAAAATTAACTAAAATAAGAAAGATTCCATAATTTAGCGCTTAGGGTTTATGGTTTAGGTATTATTTATATTGGATTGAAATTAGGGTTTAGGGTTTAATGCTTAGGTTTAGGGTTTATGGATTATTTAGTTCTACTGTTTAGGGATTATTTATATTGGATAAAAGATTAAAACTAGGATTTAGGGTTTAGCGGTTAGGGTTTAGGTATTATTTATGTTGGATTGAAAATTTGAAATTAGGGTTTAGGGTTTTGTGCTTAGGTTTAGGGTTTATGGATTATTTAGTTCTAATGTTTAGGGATTATTTATATTGGATAAAAGATTAAAACTGGGATTTAGGGTTTAGTGCTTAGGCTTAGGGTTTAGGGTTTATGGCTTATTTAATGCTTAGGTTTAGGGTTTAAAGTTTATGGATTATTTAGTACTTAGATTTAGGGTTTAGGGTTCATGGATTATTTAGTGCTTAGGGTTTAGTGTTTAGGGTTTAGGGATTATTTATATTGGATTAAAACCAAGGTTTAGGATTTATGGATTATATTATATAATATATGTATTATTTACTCTATAGTGTACATATATATAATATATGTAGGCTCTAGGGCTTATGAGCCGGGCTTCATCAAGCCCGAGCTCGGCCCGTTTAAGCAAAGGGGCCTCCTACTAGGCCCTAGCTCTGCTCTTTGTCTTTTGAGTCGAGTTTGGGCTAAGCCTATAACAGGCCGGCCCGCTTTCACCCCTAACTACATGTGACAACCAGGTGCAAACTAGTGGGTCGGACAATAAGCCACACGGATCCATCAGCTTGGGACAATTATCGTACATGTGTTAAATCTGATTATTACCACGGAATGGTAGAAAAAGGTATAATTACTGTAAAACTATTCGTCTAAGGACGCAGGATATCACATTATCTTAAAGCAAGAAGACTTTGAACAGCCCTTTTTTTTTTCCTTGATCGTGAAACCACCGTCTAAATCATTGAATAGCTGTATGAGTATAAAAACTAATATGGAATCAAATCTGAACCGTTGATCTATCACGGTTATCGAAAAATGTGACTTTCTTATAATATAAGAATAAAGTTTTCGATAACCGTGATAGATCAACGGTTTAAATTTGATGCCATATTAGTTCTTACACTCATACAGCTATCCAACGGTTTGGATGGTGGTTTCGCAGTCTCATAGTCAAGGAAAAACAAAACTAATTGTTCAAGTCTCATTTATTCTATTGTGATTATGTTACATGTGAAATCAACGGTTCTAAGGTTTTTCTTCATTTTTGGCAGCTATACACTAAATCGGAGGCTGAAAATTTTATGGCTAGCCGTTTTCATTATTTCAGAGAAGATTAACGATCTTGATTGTGATTATGGGGCCTGCAAAAGTTCCAAAAAATAGATGTGTGGTTATTCAGTTTTTATCAAATATCTCGAGATTCGAGGCAGATCAATGGTTGAGATTTGGTATATGGGAGTGTTTGACCGTATTAATGTTTCCGACTGTTTGGATCATCGTTAATGGTCACATAGTTTAACAAAAATTAAACAAAGCATTGAAGGAAGCATTATCGTCCATGGCACTAGGAATGTCAAACGGGCCGGCATAGCCCACTTCAACTAGTAGGCCGGCCGTGCCTGGAGCGGGTTGGGCTGTGTCTAGAGCAAGTTGGGTCGTGCCATGCCTTCGTGCCGGGCGTGCCTCTTTAATTTTTTTTTCAATTAATTTTTTTTGCCTTTAGGTATTAAAATTAAAAACTAGAACACAAGTACGAAGAATGACAAAGATATTTAAGTGGTCTGGTCAAACTCTACCTACTCCACTGAGAAGAGAACCATTTGAATCTTAACTTCTTGAAAGTTTGTAAATAAGATTACCTTCAAAGCCTTACAATCATTTTAGAGAATAAAAATAAAAAAGAATAAAAAACTTATATATTTACAAATCACAATGAAGGAAAAGTAAACAATCAGATGTGTAGTCTACTAATGTATTATGTTGGATCATTTGAAGGCTCCTTTAATCTTGTTTTGAGAGTATCGAGAGTGAGAGAATTGTGTAAATTGGTGAGAAATGAAAATGAGAGGGTTAGAGTATTTATTAGGGGTGTAACGGTTCGGTTAACCGGTTAATTTGGGAAAACCGTTAACCGAACCGTAACCGCGGTTAATAACCTTTTAAAACCGTAACCGTAACCGTATATACAAAAACCGTGGAAACCGTAACCGCGGTTAACCGTATTAAACGGTTCGGTTACGGTTAATAACCGTGGAAAATAAGGGGATAAATGTGAATGATTGAAGGTAAAATGACACATAAAGAGCAATTGGATAAAAATCCAATTGATTAGAAATCTTTATTATACGGTTAACCGTACGTATACGGTTTCTTATTTTTTTTCTTTTATTTGTAAACGGTACGGTTAACCGCATACGGTTAACCGAACCGTATGATACGGTTCGGTTCGGTTAATAACCGTGAATTATTATGGAAAACCGTAACCGAACCGAACCATGCGGTTTTTGGATTTCATTAACCGTAACCGTAACCGAACCGTGAAATACGGTTATTAACCGCGGTTCGGTTAGACGGTTTTCCGGTTTTTTTTTACACCCCTAGTATTTATAGACTTCGTAAATTTAAAAGGACACAGAATATCCCTTATATGACCGTTTTATGGCTGTTGATGGGGGATAAAATAGACAATTGAAAAAAAAATTGTCGTTTTTTGGCGGGCCAGGCCTAGAAGGCTGTGCCTAGCGGGCCGACCCATCCATCGGCCGGCCTGATCCATTTGACATCTCTACATGGCACTATAGCTCTGCAAGTCTTCTCGTTTCAGATAGTGCGATATCCTACAACTCTAGGATATCGCACCTACAGACGAACAATTCTGCGGTAATTACATCTTTTCCTGCAATTCTGGGGCAATTGCCAGGTTTAACAATTGTTGTACGGTAATTGTCCCAAAATAACAATAATAATAATAATAATAAATCAATCCAAACTCTTCCCTCTCTTCTTCTCTTCTCTTCTCTTCCAAATTCATCTAACCGCCTGCAGATTATTTTATCGCTTGTCTGCAGGCATTGGAAGATTTTCATTTTGTCCCTATGATAATCTTACTGACTGATTATTTAGGGGGTGTTTGGGCGCCGTTAATTTTAACAGGGTTTTGCTCGACGTGTTCGGTGCAGCAATGAAACGGCCAACGAATCTCCCTTCTTTGACTTGATTTTTGCACAAGAGAAGATCCGGACGTCCTCAATCTGAGTCGCAGGAAAGCCTTCCATGGCCAGCACTAAACGCACCCATTGTAATGGATTACACCCCACGGTTTAAGATACTTATAGACTAAATTACATTTGAGACATGCATTGCCATCAGGAATTCCAAGTAGAAATACCACT
Source organism: Umbellularia californica (assembly GCA_028538565.1). Taxonomy (NCBI): domain Eukaryota; kingdom Viridiplantae; phylum Streptophyta; class Magnoliopsida; order Laurales; family Lauraceae; genus Umbellularia; species Umbellularia californica. Next base: position 85,464,687 of record JAPQWN010000004.1, on the reverse strand, counting down.
AAACAAACGAGCCCTTAAAAAATGCAGTTGTAAGTCACATGGAACAGCTGGGCCCGATTTGCATGTGCGCTGCCATGCCCAACTTCATCCATTTATGGGTTTTATGACATGGGATATGAAACCCGCTCCAAGTAAAGTGCGGGTCGGATTTTTTAGTGTTTGATTTTTCTTATTTTTAAAATATGTCAGAATCATTTTTATATAAGGATTTGAACTCACAAATGTCACTCCATGCAACCAACTATGCGAATTAACTGCTGCATACCAAGAGAGGGAGAGAGAGAAAAGGGACAGGAAAGGCTATGCACTAGCAAAACTCGAATCCTCTCAAAATTTGACTTGGGTCAAAATCTAAAAAATTAAAATTGATCTAAACCCAACCAACACACCATCAAACCTGCCCCCAACAAGAACGGGTCCGAAATGGTCCGTTTAAATCTGACCCGTTGCCATTCCTAACCAAATCGAGGTAAAAATGCATGTCATAGCGGATTTTCGGTTTATGTGAGAAACCCAAGGAAGAGCCCGACGAGGGACTACTGAGTGCTGCACAGGTTGCGTCCCAAGTGGCTGCAAAAACGTGTCATACATGCTGATGAGTCAGGCCAAAGTGGCCCAGTCTGTGATGAGCCAAGGCTTAAGTTAGTGGAGATCCGTTGAGTCCATTGAGGTCCAGGCCCAGATCCATGAGGCCTGGCCACGTCACAGCAACCCACGTCTCTTCGGAAAGAGTCAGTCCACGTCCCAGATTTACCCGGTCGTTCGGATAACTGCCTCGCCAATCGAAGACACCTGCCACATCAGTTTGGCGGACACCTCGAACGCTCCTCGTGAACCGTGCTGAGAAGTCTCCCCATCTGTTAGGGGACGCTTATAAATACGAAAGCCCCTCGGTACTTAAGGGGCAAGCAATATTCTCCCTTCATCTCTCTTCTCCTACACTTGTAATCTCTGGACACTTGAGAAATGACATATCCGGCAACCTCTGCCTTTCCAAAAGTGGACGTAGGTCACTGACCGAACCACTATAAATCTCTCTCTCATTTATTTCCACATTTATTACTCATACTTGACCGGTGGTGTGCAAATCCATTTTTGTGCATCATCAGTTTGGCGCCGTCTGTGGGAACGACTAAAATTCTCACGTTAGAATCCTCTTTTTTCCGAAATTATGGTGATCACCACAAGATCCGCAAGACTACCAGAGGATAATCCCTCTAGAGAAGGCGAGAATGATCCTCCACCGACTAATCCTGCCCCAAATGCCCCTGCTCCCACTCCACAATAGATGTTGGAGACCATGCAGCAGCTGGTGACTCAAAACCGGCAAATTTTACAACTCATGCTGGCAGGGGGGCAAGGAGGAGCACAGTTTGGGGGAGTACCGCAAGGAGCACCACGCCTGGGGCATCCAAGACCTCCACGCCATGGAGCTCCTCCCCCGGGCGCCCGAGGAGTTCACCTGGGCGCCCATGGGCATGAGTTCCCCCTGGGCGCCCACCAGGGTGGTGCCCATCAACGAGGACCTCCTCCCCCTCCGGGTGGAGCCCAGTTTGGAGGACTCCCACCTCCGGGGGGAGCTAATCACGGAGGGCTTCCACCTCCTCCCTCTGCTTCTAATGGGGAGGACCCTCATTTCAATGAGGGGGAGAGTGAAAATCAAAGCGTAGAGGATGGGAGCTATTTTCATGATCCGTCCAGGGATGCCCCCAATCGCTGGGACGAGAAGATCAGAGAAATGCAGAACCAACTCGGTGATGTCTTTAACGCCATGAAGGCGCAAGCCCCACAAACAGTGGATTACCTAGTCGGGCGGACGGTTACACCGTTCAAACCCGACGTGGTAAACTACCCTCTTCCTCCAAGGTTCAAAATGCCGTCCATAGAAACCTTCGATGGGACGAAGGATCCATTGGACCACTTGGAGACATACAAAACTATAATGCAACTACATAATATCCCTGACGAGGTTATGAGCAGGGCATTCCCAACTACCCTGAAGGGTTCCGCTCGGCAATGGTTTGCCCGTCTCACCCCAGCCTCCATAGGCTCCTTCGCCGAACTAAGCAGATCATTTGTAGCACAGTTTATTGGTGGACGCCGCCAACTAAAGCCTGCCACCCATCTGCTCAACATAAAACAGGATCGAGACGAGAGCTTGAGGAGTTACCTCACTCGTTTTAACGAGGAGGTCCTTCAAGTCGAGGAGTCCGATGATAAAGTCAGCATGACCGCCTTCCTAGGAGGCCTCCGGTCATCAAACTTTTTCTTTTCAGTAATGAAGCGACCACCAAAGAGCATGCCAGAACTATTGGTGAAAGCTCAAAAATATATGAATGCTGAGGAAATCAACAGGTCCAGGCGGCGAGGTGAATCATCTCACGGATCGCCAAAAGCTTGACCCGACTCTGCACTGCTCTCAAGCAGGCAGCCTATCTCCAGCTTAGCTACCCTCTTGCGGGTCGCCAAAAAGCTTGGACTCTGCACTGCTCTCAAGCAGGCAGCCTATCTCCAGCTTAGCTACCCTCTCGCGGGTCGCCAAAAAGCTTGGACTCTGCACTGCTCTCAAGCAGGCAGCCTATCTTCAGCTTATCGGCTCCCTCGCGGGTCGCCAAAAGCTCGATGTCAGAAGGTAGGTCATCTGCAACCCGAGGGACTACATTACATCACCGTGACCACTGCCTGGCCCCCCAAATCAACTTACTGGACAGCACACGAGCTGCTCGCCCACGCAGACAGTGGCTAGCCCCTCAGCAGCGAAGCTCATGCCAGCAACAGCAGAGAAGTCCACGGACGCAGCAGCTAACCCCACACCATCAGGCGCCCAGATCAGGGGCGCCCAGACATCCCAGGCGCCCAGGCATCCCAGGGGCGCCCATGACTCCCAGGCGCCCAACCCATGGGCGCCCAGCACTTCCCATGGGCGCCCAGTGCTTGGACTAAAAAAAAAAATTTGTGTGGATGAACGGGCGCCGACACCGCTGCGTCGCCCGCCTCGCCAGCGCCCGTCGCCCTGCGCGTGCTGCGCCCGGCGCCCAGACCAGACCATGGGCGCCCAGCCACCATAGGCGCCCAGACCCCATGGGCGCCCAGACCATGGGCGCCCAGGCCCCATGGGCGCCCAGCCACCATGGGCGCCCAGACCATCCACCATGGGCGCCCACCCCATGGGCGCCCAGACCCATGGGCGCCCAGCCCCATGGGCGTCCAGACCTCCAGCATCCTCGCTGCGCTGTCCGTCGATGCACATTGCACAGAAGACCACAGACGCCCGGCACCTCATGCTCGCCCAGTTCCACCTGCTCGCCCCGAAACTGCCTGCTTGCTATTTTCACCGTAAGTTTTGGTCCATAACTCCGAATGAGGCGTATTATATATCAAATCGAAGCTCTCGGCGAGCCCTACAAGACTCACAGTCTATGGCCGTGACTGATGTTGTCAGAAGTCCAAAAAAGGCCTCGAGACAGATGTTTTGGCCTCCCGAAGTTTTTGCAGTTGCGAACTCAGCCGAAAATTCGATCGAATGCCCTCCTCTCCAAGTTCCACTGGACACAGGGCATTGAGGGGCAAATGATGAGTCAGGCCAAAGTGGCCCAGTCTGTGATGAGCCAACGCTTAAGTTAGTGGAGATCCGTTGAGTCCATTGAGGTCCAGGCCCAGATCCATGAGGCCTGGCCACGTCACAGCAACCCACGTCTCTTCGGAAAGAGTCAGTCCACGTCCCAGATTTACCCGGTCGTTCGGATAACTGCCTCGCCAATCGAAGACACCTGCCACATCAGTTTGGCGGACACCTCGAACGCTCCTCGTGAACCGTGCTAAGAAGTCTGCCCATCTGTTAGGGGACGCTTATAAATACGAAAGCCTCTCGGTACTTGAGGGGCAAGCAATATTCTCCCTTCATCTCTCTTCTCCTACACTTGTAATCTCTGGACACTTGAGAAATGACATATCCGGCAACCTCTGCTTTTCCAAAAGTGGACGTAGGTCACTGACCGAACCACTATAAATCTCTCTCTCATTTATTTCCACATTTATTACTCATACTTGACCGGTGGTGTGCAAATCCATTTTTGTGCATCATCACATGCCATGTTATGTGCAAGTCCCTGCGGGCATTCTCCATTTATGCCCACCTTATAGACGACCATTGATTAGGGATGTAGATGGATCCCCGATTCTCTGATTATCCGGAGGTTCCAACCCTTACAAATTGGGTCTCAGTCCTTATTTAGGCCCTGATAAGTAAATGAGTCCGGGTTTGGCTCCATCTTGGTTCGAACCTGTGGACCCGAGACCCGACATATTACCTAAATTTCTGAAAATTTCTCCTAAAAACCAAATTTTCTGAATTTCATTCTCTACCTAGATCCGGACCATCCGATATATGGTTCTGGTTCTGGTTCCGGTTTTAGAGCCAAAAAATCGGTTTCGTGGTGGACCCGGACCGGAACCGACCCGTTTACAACCCTACCATCAACCCACTACTCCACTAGATCTACAGATGAATACAAGCAATGTATCAGACCCTTCTATGTGCAGATGCTTATTAAAGCTCTTACAGTGCTCACCAGACGAACGCCTAAGAAGGATGGCATGACTTGAAAAATCACCAATTATATGCAGAACTCTAGGCTTTGCTCAGGATTATCTTTATGCCACAACAGGGATACCGAAACAAGGAATTCTACCAACTGGCTCTTTAAAATTTAAAAAGGTCAAGGTGATCTTCGTTGGAAGCTCTTCACAATAACAAGGTCCTAGCAATTTTGAAAGCTCTTTGTTGCTTTTCAAGGTTCTTTCATGGTGATCTTATTGTGGAGAGTACTTCTTCTAATGTTGTTGCAGAGGTCTCTAATTGGAAGGTCAACCCTTGAAAACTTCAATTTATCTTCAACAAGATTCGGGTTTTATCTGCCTCCATTAATGTTGTCTTTTGTCATGAGGTTAGATCAGGCAATTCTATAGCCGATGCACTAACCAAACAAGGGGTTGGAAGGATCTCTCCATGGGAGGGTATTATTTGTTAGTTGGGTGTGAGTGGGGTACAATGCTCTCATATCTCATTATTCTTGTTGTTCTCTCACTTTGTTTTCTCCTCCTTTAATATAAGTTTCTGTTACTGAAAAAAAAAAAGAGTCGAGGTTATAGGGTTGGAACTTAGACCAGGACAGCAGACTGCACTTCACAGAGAATGGCAAAGTAGGTTTTGAGGATATGCGTACAGAAGCAGATGTTTCGTTTTATTTAATCTCCTGGTTTTGAATTTTGTCTCTCTCAACATGATAAGCAATTTAAACGATGCAGTAGTGGGGTATTTTACTTATGTCAGTAATAGGGCCTTTTAAGGCTCATGGATCAAGTCTACGTGGAAAGATCACCCTAACTTGGATCTCCAATCTTCACTTGCATCACATAATATTTGAGAAATCTGCAGATATGAGGATTTCTCATTGCCACTAGAATAAGGATTTGTATAGCTGAACATTTCACATCTATTTCGGTGCACACTAATGCTAAGAAAAATCAGTAATAGTGTGTAAATCAGCAAACATAAGGATTTTTCACTTGACCAAATCCAAGGGGATTTACAATAACCAAAATGTGGAATTTTCATGATTGGGTGGAAAATTGGTGAGGAATCCCCAAGGAATTGATTGCCAAACATGACCTAATAGTCAAAAGCAGATATCAGTAATTCATTCCTACAAATATCAGTAGCAGCAAACCTTTTGTGCAACATACCTGAGGATCCTCTTCAATGGTGCTTGTCCCATCCCAAATAGGCCTATACAGACAGGCAATAAGTGGGAACATCATCACATGATACACATTCATCATGTCCCCATCTTTACCTGGCATCCAGAATTCCACTGAGTTCATGTAATGGGTGGGGTAATGGCAAGGGGACTGAAAAAACAAGCTGTTTCTAACCATTTGATCTTCAGGCACTTACTGGAGTGCCATACTACAGATTTCAACCACCCAAAAACTAAGAATCCGCACAATACAGCTCATCCACCCATTTTAAAGAGCAATCAAGTGCTTTTCAGTGTCAATTGGAATTACAAAATAGCATCAATACAGTAACACAATCAATTTCCTGTTTTCAGGTGGACTACAGTTTCCTGAAGAACGGACTTGTATTTTGTAGATTCCACAAAAGATGGAGACATGCACTTTTGCATATTCCTGGCTTCACACAACAGCGCAGATATATAAATGAATGGAACCTTAAACAGTCACTGCTTATCCTGAGGCCCGACCTGACATTAGACAGGACCAATTGTATAGTACGGAAATTTGTGATGCTAAACTTCAAGACTTTCATAAAATGACTCCAAACTTGATTCGCTAAGTAGTTTAAAACTAATTATGGTTCTTGTCTGGCCAAAAAATTACTGACGTTTGTAGTCATGTGATGGGTAGAAGCCATTCACGGTCATTCCCCCATCAACAGATATCACCTGCCCAGTAATGTATGAGGCCGCAGGTAAGCAAAGGAATGCCACTAGAGATGAGACTTCCTTCGGCTCTCCAATACGACGTAGGGGAGTGCGGGAGATCACCTCCTCTGTGAATTGCTTGTCTTCAAACATCTATTAAAGAACAGAACAAACACACAGTTTAAGTAAGTTAGTAGTGTTGAGATACAGAAAATAAAACACACAGGATCTATGATAACCAGATAACACAATACAGGTACACAAATCATGATATACTCCAAAGGCGTCCATGGGTGGGCTGAGATGGCATATGTAGTATGATCAAGCTACCAGGCGGGCCTCCATATATGTTCTCTGGCTGAAAAACATATCAGGTGGCTCACACTCATTTGAAATACTTGAGTTATTATTATCATCATCATCAGCAACTTGTATGAAATAAACTGGCGATTAAAAGAACCTCTCACTCTCAGGTCGCCCACCGTCTACATTTACTTGACACGTGTTGCCCACTTGATCAGTTTCTAAATGTTTTTTGGGCGAGGTAATCTACAAGGTGTGGTTCACCTGTTGTAAGGACGTATGCACCATATTGACTGGAGTATCAAGTGGGCTTGGCAAAACCTTTCTTAAGAGCTGTTTAATGCCTTAATTATATATATATATATATATATATATATATAGAGAGAGAGAGAGAGAGAGAGAGAGAGAGAGAGAGAGAGCCAAAACTTGGAGGGGGGTTACTTATACCATCCAATGAAAGATTGACAATGTCATTTTGAAAGAGAAAGCAACATAAAAAGGTAGTCATTTGAGAAATGGAGAAGGTAGGAGTCCATGAAGGTAGGAGTCCATGCTTCAAGGACTCCAACTGCAACGATAGGTCACATTGTGCTGCATGGTCCCTGGGTGCACAATCAATAGAACGTTGCAGAGCACAAGACACTGAGTAGCAAAGCAAAGCTCTTTGAGAAAGAGGGGCTGTGACTTAAATAGGATGAAAAGCATTCTGAGTTGAACTCTAATCATTCAGACAAATTTCAGATAAGATTGAAATAAGTATTCTGTATGGAATTTCAATTTCTAAAATTTTCTAGTGAGCGACATTTTAAAGGATAGTGTCAGTGAATTTATTATGAAATCCAATGACAGAAAGGAACCATTTAACAGAATTTTTTATGGCAAAATTAAAGTCCAAAGATATCATGTGAGGCCTTGAGAATTTCTTTTTATCTTTTATGCTTAACAGCTTGCCTGCTTGGTAAGAGCTTACCCAGAGTTTAGGGGGTCTTGCTGCAAGAACCAAGAAGAGCACCACAGGTTGAATGTTTTCTTTCCCCAGGGGGACCTATAAAATCTAGAGGAGTGAGTGCCTCTCACGCCTAGTCATATAAATAAATACATCAGGGATCCAAGGTGAATAACCTCGGGTTGATGGAACAATAAAGCTAAGGTTAGTCGGCAAAACAGGTATGTAAAGAAAAGGAATGGCCTTGCGAGCCCAGCATGGGGATCCTTGTCCCAAGCCTGTGGGCTATTGGTGGGCTGCTGAACTGCTCTCGCAGAGAGAGCAGGTTGCCACGTGTTGCCCTGGAGACAGATTAGAACAGCTTGCTGAGAGGTCTGCCCCATGCATTGGACGGCCAAAAACTAGTATGAACGAGGGGAATTCATACTAAAAAGTGATGGTCTTGCAGGCTTTCAAGCAAATGTGGTTTCTGCCTAGTGCATTGAATGTCATAGTGGATAAGTTTAACCAAGCACAGATAAATTAATTATGACCCTCTTAAGGTAGGCAAATGCCTTGTTATCTAATCAGTGATGCACATGAATGAACTAATGAGATTCCCACCATCTGTCTACTGTCTAGCAAAACCACAACTAAGGGAACAAGCTTGACAGTATCAGAGGGGATAGAGAACCTCGTTAAGATTGACCCTACTCTCTAGAACTTTATGAAATGATTTGAGAGGTGTTGGGATAAGTGGGAGACCTACTGGTAGTGCAAGTACCATAATTTGAACAACGCCAAAACAAGATCTAACCAAAAGATCTTTTCATCACGTTTATCTTGGGGGTTGGTGGTGACATCTTGAGATTGGGAGTTTTGAAAGTACATTAAATTGATGAAGATTTAAGACAATTCATATTATATGTATGAATGGATGGAGGGAAGGATAAGGTTCAAGAACAAGGAGCACATAGATTTCTGAGAATGGGATAGATTGGTGCATTTGTAGCATAATAAAGAATTGGCCACCCAAGTTTCTTCTATCTGGTAACATAGATTACAATTCTATCTTGTTGAAATTAAATCTTTGGCTTTGTCTACCCAAGTTTCTTTTAAGCATGTCAGGAGTATATAAAATGATAGCGGATTCTCTCTTGTTTGTATAGTCGGGTGTAATACTTTTACACCTTCCACCTTTTCATGGTTTCAAATCTTGTATATTGACCTCATATCTCATCTTTAATATAATAACCTGTTACCTTTTTTCCACAAAAAGAGAAAAAAAGAAAAGAAAAGAGAACTGGTCACTAGCATTCTAACATATCGTTTTATCTGTAATTGTCAAATAAATAAATAAAAGTAATAACCAGTATCCTTTTTTACCCTGTGATCAAGAAACAAAGTCAAGAAGATTCTGTTTGGCAAAATGAAAAACTTTTTAGTTGTTGTGACCCCATGTTTATTATGAAGAGATGAACCATTATGATTTTACTACATCTAGGCTTGCATGCTAACTGCAACAAATCAGGGAGTTTTAGAATTCAGCTCAAAATTATTCTTCAAAAGCTTCTAATTTGAAAAAGAAATTACAACCTCAGCAACAATATTCCTCCAAAGTGCTTTATCTCCTCATGAAAGAGAATATTTCACAAACAAAACAGTCTCTCTTACCATTTTTCCGAACAGAGATGAAACAAAGAGAAATTAATCAATATAAATCTATGTTAATCAGTAGTGCTATTTATAGGCATATCCACATGCCCTACTCAATCATCATGGAATCATGATAAACCATCCATAGCGCACAAAAGAGCTCAATTGGATGATCCAGACTGTTGATCTGATGGCAACCTCATGGATGGAGGCTATCCATAAGTTTTCAAACCTGAAGATTATAGCACATCTTTTAGCAATTTTTTGAATCCTGTGGGTCAAGACCTTAAAAAATGGGTATCCAGGTCCACAGTAGGGCCCATAAATCAACCTGGATCATCAGGCCATGGACCACTGGTATGGGCCATGTACACCTCAGTATACATGTTGCGGCATTACATGGCCCAACAATTGCTCTGCATCAAATGAAACACCATCACTAAATTTAAAACAGCATAATATCTGGAGAAACCATTGTATCCTTCTATCAAAAAAATTGCAGAAAGCATAGTCTTACATGCTCCACTAACGAAGTTTTTATATACCAAGGTGCCACACAATTTGCCCGAATATTGTCTTTCGCCCATTCACATGCTAGATTCTTTGTAAGCTGATTCATTGCCCCTGACAAAAACAGAAAGAAAAGAAAAACCATTTGATTAAACATTTCTAGACTTACAACCTGAGTAAAAATGTGCTATCAACAAGCACATTACCTTTAGTGGCTGCATAAATTGTGCCGGAACTTATAGCTACCACCCCAGCAACAGAGGAGATGAATACAATGCTTCCCATGCCTGACGCTTTCAAAAGAGGATGGGCAAGTTGCACAAGATGGTAAGCAGATTCAAAGTTGGTTGTCATAACTCTTGTAAAATCTTCATCAGTATAATCAATGGTTGGTTTCCTTATGTTTGTCCCAGCATTGTTTATCTGGACCCATAAGACACATCCACGTTTGAGAAACAAGAAACACATCAAGAAAATGACACGATCAATTGAATCCATGTAGACAATAAGCTAACTTTTGCATCATTGAATTTCACGAACAAAATTCGTAAATCAAGTCTCAACCTACATTCTCAAAAAAAAAAAGAAAAAAAAAAAAAAGGAAAAGAAGTTTCAACCTAGCGCTACATGATCTCTAATGCATAGGCTATGATACTATCAATGGATCGTATCATTGAGGTGGAGTTGCAACTGGATTATAAACTGCTAGTCTATAGATGAATGGATTTACAATTTTGTGCAAAATGGTAATGGGAATGAAGTAATAAATAAACAAGATATCAGCAAATATGTAATTTCATTATGCATTTGATCAATGATATTTGGAAATTCTTAAACTAGGTTCCGATGAAGCAATACAAATGCAATACGTGGCAGATGTAGTTGAGCATCCAGAGTGCGTTTACTTCAATGTGAGTTTATCTATGGACACAAATAGCAAGTTGTAGCCCGGATATGACAGTGATGGCGCAGCCAAGATCACAATGAAGATCAACACCTCCAACGGTGAGATCGAGCCCTAAGAATCAAAATCCTAAGATCACTTAGGGGAAAATACCCAAAGGAGAACTCACAAGAATAATTCTGAAAATCTTATTAAGAATATAGCATGCTTTACAATCAAGCATTCCTCTCTATCTATAATAAAGGAATGGTCTAAATAAAGAAACTACCATTATTTAGTGATTCCTAAAATCACTCCCTAAAATCTCTAAGTAAATCAAATCACTAAAATCTCTCTGATTAAGTCAAATCAGAGATTACATCAAATGACAAAAATTACTAAACTATTTAATAAAGCAAATCATCCTTGGTAGGGTCCACAAGGAGCCCTATTCTTCTTCGATCTCACTGCATCACATAGTAGATTCCCCAACTTGAATCGAATTATTGTTTACCAAAGACCGGGTGCTGACCGGCATCATCGAAATATAGACTTGCCACTACCTCTTCATTTAACCAGCTTGATGCAGGCTCTAGGGTTAGGGCTTACGGTGGACGTGCTAAAAGCACAATGGGTGCCGAAGCACGTGTCTGAAGACACAATCAATCTCCGAAGAGACAATAAACAAGGACGCACCTCAATGGGAAAACCCAATTTCATTAATCAACTCTCTAAAATAATCTTGTACAATGCCATATAAATAGTAAAAGAAGACTTAAGCTCTAAGGTTAGTTACAATAAAACTAGGAAACTATAATCTTATCCTAATTACAATAAAATTAGAAACTATTGACATAAAAATAAATCCCTAAATCTATGTGGGCCCTACACATGTGGCCATGAGGTCTACGTTGCATCATTCTCCCCCCACTTGAAAAAGAACTCGACCTTGAGTTTGGAAAATGTCCACCTAAATCAAAGATCAATTTGATGAACTTTCGATTTGTCTGTCGATCTATAACTTCTTGGCACAGCTTCATGCATAATTGCTTTTGATGGCTGAAATATGTGTTGATGTGCCTTACTTGTAGAACATGCACTATCAAATCATAATCTCTGACTATCCACTGGTCATCTCCCGGTTGAAATTGTTGATCCTCAAAGACAAAATCAATTTCAGAGTTTATGTGGGGAATATCAATAACTTGCGCTTCATCACTTGGCATTTGCACTTCGGAATTATTAATACTCATAGGAGAAATTTCAAGGCCAACTGTAGATATTGAATCTTCTTTGTCCAACTCTGGTGGATCGGTCTGCATATCTGCTGGCACTGGTTCCTTAATACAGTCTGTTATGTGTGGTGACTTTTCTTCTTGAAGTGTAACTTCCACTAGATGAGACCTTTTAAGTATCCGCTCCACATGAACTGCTTCCCAAAATGCTTCATACATATCGTTGCATTCCTTCTCCACATTCTTCAATATCCTTGGTCTCAAACCTTTGAGAAAGTAATTGAAACCAAGTGTATCTCCCAATTCACATAAATAATGTAGCCTTTCAAATTCATCTGCATATTCCTCAACAGACAATTTTCCTTGTGTCAAAGGAATATATTGTTCAAAGCAGTCTATTTTTGCATAATAACTTTTCCCATATCTGATTGCATATGTCATCCTTTTAGCCCCTTTGTTGATTTCTTTAAGCTCTTTGTTGGTTTCTGTAAGCCTTCTATTTATTTCAAGAAGTTGCAAGTCCATCTTGGCTGATAATTCCATATTAACTTGATGCAAAGACTAAAAATTTTAATGCTCTTCAAAATTAAAATCAAACTGACCAAATGTGTAGATCTCACTTATTAGAGTGCATAGGTGAAGACGGATCGTCGATCGGAGTCTGGATGGAGAAGATCTTGCTATTTGAAGATGGATGGCTGAAGATTTATGGAATATGACGAATCTAGGCCCACTTGCTGATGAAAATATATTTCTGCACATACTCCCTTCTATTCCCTCTCTCCTTCGTTATTATATTCTTCTTCCTCTTTCTCTGCTTTTCTTTCTTCTCTCTGCGGGGTAGGGGACGGGGGACGATTGGGTTCTACTGCTGCTTTTCTTTCTTCTCTCTCTACTGGGTAAGGGATGGGGGACGATTGGGTTCTGTTGGGATGCAATTTGGGTTTCGGGTTTGGTGATTTGGAGTTTGGGGAAAAGTACGGATTTGGGGTGTTGATGCTCAGGGATTTGGGGTAGGGATTTGAGATTGAGGCTGGGGTTTGGGAAAAAGTATGGATTTGGGGTGTTGATGCTCAGGGATTTGGTGTAGGGATTTGGGATTGGGGCTGGGGGTTGAGTCAATGAAAAGAGGGATAGGGTTAATCACGCTAACGATCGAGGGATCGTTCGCCTCTGATACCAATTCATGCATGCCCTAGCATGGATGTAAATATCGGCCGTGGCGGCTGATACTGTCACGCTACGGCGGTTGTGGAGAGTATCGCACCCCATGGCAACTACTACGTTGCGGGTGGGGGGTATTTAACCCCCCCGCCGGCCATAGCCATTCCTTTTCACACTTTTTATCTTCTTCCTGGCTCCTTTACTGCTGTAAAAGCCTCCCAACTCCAAAAGTTTCAACTCATTTTCAAGATTTTCCTACAAGACTGTACAAGTGAAGTAACATCAAATTCGAAGGAATCAAACACAAACTACAAGATCCAAGCTTCCGTTCCATCTAGGTATGTTTTTCTTTTGGATTTTTTTTCTAGTTTTTTAACTTTTGAGATCATTTATAATCTATTCATCTTTTTCTAAGAGTCTAAGTACTATAAAATGATTCCTCGTCTTGTAATATGATGAGATCCATGTTTCCCTTTCATCATGCACACACTTTTTTTTTTTTTTGCTATTTTTTATTTTCGGATTTATTTATTTTTTGAAAAAAAATGTGAATACTCATGGACAATCCATGAAACTACTTGGAAATTTCTTGTAAATGATAGATCTATATTTCCCATGGATCAATCCATCACATTTTGAATGTTTATTGATTTTTCTCTATTTTTTATTTTTGGATTTATTTATTTTTAGAAAAAAAAATGTGAATACTCATGGACAGCACATGAAACCACTTGGAAATTGCTTGTAAATGATAGATCTATGTTTCCCATAGATCAATCCATCATATTTTGAATGTTTATTGATTTTTCTCTATTTTTTATTTTCGGATTTATTTATTTTTTGAAAAAAAAAAAATGAATACTCATAGACAACCCATGAAACCACTTGGAAATTGCTTGTAAATGATAGATCTATGTTTCCCATAGATCAATCCATTACATTTTGAATGTTTATTGATTTTTCTCTATTTTTTATTTTAGGATTTATTTATTTTTTGAAAAAAAAATGTGAATACTCATGGACAACCCATGAAACCACTTGGAAATTGCTTGTAAATGAAAGATCTATGTTTCCCATAAATCAATCCATAACATTTTGAATGTTTATTGATTTTTCTCTATTTTTTATTTTCGGATTTATTTATTTTTTGAAAAAATAATAATTTTTAATATTTGAATACCAATCAAATGTCTTGAAAATGGTTCCTGAATTTGATATTTATGTTTTACATAGATCATTCCAACATATATTGCTTGTTTTTTTTACTTGTTTAATTATTTAATTTCGGATTTTTGTTATTTTTTGGAAAAAAATATTTTTAATAATGGAATGTCAATCAAATGTATCGAAAAATTCTTCTAAATGTTATATCTATGTTTTGCATAGATCAATTCAACATATCTTTGTCTTTTCCTAATTCTATTTTATTTTCTTATTTTCTAATTTTTTAAATTTTTGAAAAAAATTTCTTTAAGTAATGAAATACCAATTAAATGTCAAAAGAATGATTCTTAAGCGTTGGATATATGTTTCCTCTAATATGTTTCTTTATTTTTTTAATTTTTAACATACTACTTGTTCATATTTATAGCCAGGTATTTATTCTATTTGTATTTGCCAATTGATAACTTAAAATGCCTCGTGATATTGATCCCGCATAGAGCTTTGGTGAGGCAGTTGAGAATAGAATAATAGGTTGAAAATTAAATGTAAGTTTTGTAGGAAAGTGACCAATGGGGGCATTACAAGATTTAAGCACCACTTGGGCCACATTTTGGGCAATATTGCTGGCTGTACTGCAGTACCAAGGGAAGTCAGGGAACAAATGAAAGCTTTGGTTGGCCAAAACAAAACTAAAAAAGTACAGATAAAAGAAAAGAGGCGGTAAGATGTTGATGCTGCCCGTTATGATGTATTTATGGATGAATTCTTTGATAAGGAGGAAGATGCACAGATGGAGGCTGCACGCCGATAGTCCATCATGAGTCAACAAGAAGAACATGAACGTCGTGAATTTGCTGTAAGCAAATATTATGATGCAGAGGGCACATCCAGTTCTGTGCCAGGCAGGGGCAAGGGCATTGCGGGTCCATGCGTAGGACATTTAGCACCCAGGAACGGGATGTTAATGTAGAAATTATCTCTACTAGAAGAGCAGTTCCTCCCCCTGTTGATCCTCTAGCATATTAAAAAAAAAAGGGAGCTAAACAACCAAAAATATCTAGTGTTGTGAAAGGGGTAATGAAGGCCACAAGAGATAGGTTAGCCAAAGCTACAACAAAATGGTTAATTCACAAGAACACAGCACCAACAACAGTAGATTCCCCATATTTCCAAACTATTCTTGATGTTGCCGCCGAAATTAGGCGGGGTGTACAGGCGCCCTCTGTATATAATGTGGGCACTAAATATCTTGAAGAAGAATATACAAAAATAAAGGCCTGGGTGGAAAAGTTTAAGCCCATGTGGCAACAGAATGGTGTTACCATCATGTGTGGCAGGTGGACCAGCGGCACCCAAACACAATTAAAAAACTTTTTTGTGTATTCAGTCGCTGGGATCATCTTTGTGAAGTCCGTTGATGCAACTGAACATAGATGGACAGCCACATATACATACACTCTTATGGATGAAGTTGTAGAGAGTGTGGGAGAGGAGCATATTGTACAGATTGTTATAGTTAATGGCACCAATTTCAAGGCAATAGGTTTGAAGTTAATGGAGAAGAGAACCTATTTATTCTGGACCCCATGTGCAACACACTGCATAGATCTCATCTTGGAAGAGATTGGAAGGAAGACAAAAGTGGCTTCAAGGCATGTAGAGGAATTACAATATTTATATATGATCATTCATAGGTGTTAAGCTTGATGAAAAGATACACAAATAACCATGCCTTACTGCGTCCAGGATTAACTAGGTTCGCAACCCATTTTCTGGCTATGGAAAGCCTTGTAAGGTTTAGAACGGAGCTCATTCAAATGTTTACATCAAAAGAATGGTTTCGTTCAAAATGGGGCAATGCAACTAGTGGATTGGAGTTTGAAGTCCCAAACTTGATGAGGGACAATAAATTTTGGAAGAAAGTGAATGTATAAAAGGTTTTTGAGCCTTTAATTAAAGTGTTGTGGATGGTAGATGGTGATGACAAGCCGACAAGGGGCTTTATATATGAAGCAATGGATCGGGCAAAGCAAGCAATTATGGAAAATGTTAGATATTACGAGAAATATATAAACATTATTGATGCCCATTGGAACGATCAGTTGCACCATCCATTGCATACTGCAGGTAATTAATATATATATTTGAATTTGATACTTTTTTGTCTTCCTAACTAATAATAACTTTTTTGTCTTCCTAACTAATGAATTTATTATTTTGTTTGCTCACAGTACATTCTACATATTTATAATGTAAGTTATTTTTTGAATTCCGAATTCTATTACCGCAATGTTGAACTACACACTGAAGCAATAGATATGGATTTGCGGGTAGGATTACGGGAGGTATTGAAGAGATTGTTAAATGCAGATGATCAAATTGATGCCATACAAGAGGTGAGTGGGTGGTTACTTAAGAGAATTTAATTATGCTGCCAAGTGCAAATTGCCGTACATGCTGTAGGGGTTTCCTGACTTATTTTTAATTCACATTGTAGATATCTATATATACACAAAGGATATGAACCTTTGCTGACCCTTTTGTGATACGATCGATTGGAAGGATGCCACCTGATGCAGCAGCAATTCCACATTATTGCAATAAGAATTGAGGGCCACATGTGGGACCCATGAAATTCTGATTTATTAATTTTTATTAATTTCTAATTTTTATTTAAGAAGTTGTATTTAGAATTAGGTTTCTAATTTAGGTAGGATTATTATTTGGTTTCCTAGTTTGATTAGGAAAGTTTTCTTAGAGCTTTAGTTTCTTTTATTATAAATATAACATTATAGAAATCAATGATCTCAGATATTTGAGTTAATAAAATTTTCCCTTTGTGGGTTTATCGTTGGAGAGTGTCTTCATTGTGTGTGATTGTTCCTGTGGGAACCCCAATTGTGCTCCAGCACTTGCATCCCAACCCTAGGATTGCATCACCACCTGGTATGACTGTGAACAAAAGACCCCACTCAATAATAGTCTTGAATCTTGATCTATTTATCTTAATTGATTAGAAGGACTTGAGGGTTATGAATATTTAATTTTCTTTATTTATATTTTGCATTTTAGGCTTCAGCTGATTGGTGGATGAAATTTGGAGAGAGTGCTCCACATCTAAGGAGAGCCGTTGTTAGCATCCTTAGTCAAACTACAACATCTTCCAACTGTGAGAAAAATTAGAGCACTTTCTCTTTGATCCACACGAAGGTCAAGAATCGGCTTACCATGCAGAAACTCAACAAGCTTGTATACTGTCATTACAATATGAAGTTGAGAACAGAACTAGGTAGAGAAGGGCAAGGGATGATCCTGCTCATTGTCCTATTAATTTGGATTACATATTCAGAGAGGACGATCCCTTACTCCTATGGCTAGCATAGATAGAGGATCCACTACTAGATTTAGATCCGGGGTTTCAAGGAACGGTTCAAGAGTTGATAGATGAGAATATGGGTGAGGCACCTGCAGAAGGTCAGCCACCTTAAAGAGAAGGTACCAGTAAGACTTAGAATAGTGGGAAAGAACCTGCTCATATTGGATCTTCTGAGAAAGCTAGTTCCACCACCGTCTCTTCGAGTTGCCATGGTCGAGGAAATGGAGGAGACAGTGGGATAGGTGGTACTAGTAAATACTATCGACATGATGAAGACGATATCGTTCCTGTAGAGGAAGTACATGAGTTACCTCCATCTGGAAGATTTGATCAAAGCCAAGGTCATCAACGACGCCGAAAAGACTCACCACCTGGGGTTGGAGGTAGTAATGAGCAAGGAAATATGGGTAGAGATGTTGGAGGACAATAAGCGGCATCATGGACTGATTCGTAGAACCCTAGTTACAGTGGTCAAGGACCCTCACAATATTTTCCATATGGTCAAGTGCAACAAGGAGAAGAACAGTGTTCAACTTCAGGGTCCCACTCATATGGTGACTATGGTGGAACGCAATATGGTAGATATCCACCTCCACCTCAGAAGAACAGTCTTCAACTTCAGGGTCCCACTCATATGGTGACTATGGTGGAACGCAATATGGTAGATATCCACCTTCACCTCGTAGACAAGGACCCTCACAGTATTTTCCATATGGTCAAGTGCAACAAGGAGAAGAACAGTCTTCAGCTTCAGGGTCCTACTCATATGGTGATTATGGTGAAACACAATATGGTAGATATCCACCTCCACCTCCTCCAAGTTCCTATGATGAGGCTGCCTTCTTTGGATTTGTAGATCCCAATGTTCATCAATATCAAATTCAATATGGTGCCAATAGAAATGATAACACTAATGGGGATGATGAGGATAACTATGGCGCCTTAAATCTTGGTAGACATTCCTTTTGGTGGTGATTAAGGTATTCCTATTTTCTTCACTAACTCTCTACTCTTTGTCAATTTTAAATTGGTGTTGATTGTTGATCACTTCATAGTTCATTCACTTGATTGAATTTGAACCTTGAATGTTGAAGTATTGATATTTGATTGTTCAATGTTCACTAATAAGTAATGACCTAACTCTTAAGTCTTCTTATGCCTTTATTTCATGTTCTTTTTTTTTTTTTTTTTTTTTGAGCTTTCCATTACTTTCTAAGTTAGCATCATTAAGAAACATTAATACATGTGAAAAAACTAATCATTACTATTATTTTCTATTTATACAGCGATACAAGACATCATATATTGAGGGCACTGCTACGCCCCCTATTCTTACTTACTTATACAGCGATATAGGACGTCATATATTGAGGGCACCGCTACGCCCCCTTTTCTTGCCTTTGCAAAAGAACTACATTTTCTTTCATTTTACAATTTTCTGAATTTTCTGGAATTTTTTCATATTTTTTTGGCGATTTTTTCAAATCGCACCGCTACGCCGTTACGTAGCGGTTTGGCGGCGGGCGTTTCATCCTTGGGCCCTAGGGTTAGGGCTTGTGGTGGACGTGCTAAAAGCACAATGAGAAAACCCAATTTCATTAATCAATTCTCTAAAATAATCTTGTACAATGCCATATAAATAGTAAGAGAAGATTTAAGCTCTAAAAAACCTAATTAAACTAGTAAACTAGAATCTTATCCTAATTACAATAAAATTAGAAACTATTGACACAAAAATAAATCCCTAAATCTATGTGGGCCCTACACATGTGGCCATGAGGTCTACGTTGCATCACAGCTTTTTACCCAATCATGTTAAATAATGCTCCTCTGAGCAGTGAGATGTTTATCAACTAGTCAAGTGTGATAGATGATCATCCAATCAATCATACTTGTGGGTCATCTTGGGTGCCTAATTCATCCCCTATCATAACCAGTCACAATCTTCGGATTTATTTACCAATTGACCTCACCTGGAGCCAAAATTCCCATATTTAACTATCATCATAGAAAACATAAAGGAAAGAAAAAAAGCCTATCATCATAGTCCAAATAGTAATCAGATCACTGATATTAATAACAACTTCCTTTGTTTCATTTTTTCAATCTTCAATTGCCAACTGGGCCATAGTGAGCCCGGTGTAGCAGAAAGCTCAAGATGATTAATAAAGCGAAGATCACCGTCCTCAACCTAACAACAAAACCCTGAATATACAAGGAAGAAAAAGGGAAAATCCTAAAGAAAAATGAAATTCATATTATTCCTCATTAGAAACATATAACAATGACTTGTATAATCCCAAAACCCTGACTTTCTCGAAATAGTAATAGTTACTAAAAACTCAAATTACATAAAAAAATAACCCTCTTACTATATTACATAAAAAAACCCCTCATACTAACCCTAAATTATTATTATTTTTTTTAAGAACTTCCACCAAAACTAAGACTCGGATGAACTAAAAAAACACCTAAAAATAAGCAAAATAAAAAATTACTATAATAATAAGTTTTGCATGAAACCTACATTTTGACCTTTGGAACGACCTTATTCACGTTTATCGAAAGGTGGTTTCTTAATGTCGGAGGTGTAATGGAACTGTTTTGAAGATCAAAATGCAATTTTCGTGCAAAACTTACTATTTACAGTAATCATTCTTTTTATGTTAAGAACTTTTGAGTCTATTTGAGACTGTGAGTCTGAATTTTTGTGGAAGGGCTTAGAAAGTAATTTAGGGTTAGTCCGAGGGTTTTTATAATTTGGGTTTTTATACTATTTTTCGAAACTTTTACTATTTTAGTAAAGTTAGGATTTGAAGATGCTATATAAGTCACTGTTATATTTCTAATGAGGAATAATATGAATTCATTTTGGGTTTACTCCCATTCTTCCTTATGGATTCAAGAGTTTTGTTATTCTTCCTTAATCCTTTTGTGCCTCCCGCTAGGGGTACCAATCAAGAAATCAGACAATGAAAACACACAAGGTCTTCTGTTGTTTTGGAGATATGCCTACCTGCACCGGAAAGATAACTCTCCACGACCACATTGTTCTTTTTTTCTCTTTTCGTGGTTACAAGATACATCAATGTATAACATGAACATAAATCTGACTGATCCAAATAAACCAATCGGGTCAACCAGGAATACAAGACGTTTCTGTGTGGGGGTATTCCCCAAGGCGACCGACCTCAGGTCCCGTCCTCGACAAAAGCATGAATACCGACCTCAGCCCTCGGCTAGGCGCTCCAGTTCGGTAACATGCCCCTTGGCTTCGGCCTCGGTACAAGCATGAGACCAGGAGTTCAGCCTCGGCCATGCTCCATCTCGGTCTCGGTCAGATTGCTGATCGGGATGACCATGGACAGCTGTCATGCCACGGCAACAGGATAAGGGCACCGCCCAAAATCCCTGACACAGCTGCACCGCCCATCCATCAGGGTATGGCCCGATGGGACAGAGTGGGCTACTATGGGATAGAGTGGGCTACGATGGGACAGCCTCTCAAGTGCTTACCCCAAAGTCCACTCTCCTTCTCTATAAATACAGAAGCCTTCAACAGGTAAAAAAGGGGGCTATCCACATGCTGCTGGTACGCCGTCTCCTCCCACACTTCATCTCCTACCTCTGTTTAGTCCTGCACTTGCAACTAACAAAGGCATCGGAGAGCCCTGCGCTGCCCAAGCCAGGGTCCTCTGACCTTCTTCTTCCTCTCCTTTCAGGCTCGAGGCATCGGTTTTTCTATCATCTACAAGGAGCTCTAGCCTCCGTCCTCTTCCAGTGGGCCACAAAATCACACCCCCCCCCCCCCCCCCGGTATGTGATTTTTTGTGCACTTACAGTTTCTATTCTCGACCCATTCTCAATGAATATCAAAGAAGAACTCCAGATAAGCAATAACCAATTCCAAATGCAATTGCATCAATAGATTACAATAGAAAATTTAAGCAATCATCTTAAATAAGCATTGAAAGTAGCATCATCAGATCCGTTGAAAAATTGGGGCAGACTAGAAATCGAAAAAGGTTTTAATAAACATTTATATAAGATAACCCAAACTCGAAAAAGGCATATTTGAAAGGGAAACAGAGGGAGCTTACAAGAATGTTGAGCTTTCCACCGAAGATCGAAGAGACCTTCTCCATCAACTGCTCACGTTGGGGTCGGGAAGACAGGTCGCAGACGGATCCCGTGACTCGGAAGCCCAAACCTTCCCATTGTTGGAGGCAGCGATCGAGCTCGGTTTCGTTCCGAGAGCATGTATGGATACAAGCTCCCATTTCTGCTAATTCTTCCACAACAGCATGTCTGATGATAAAAAAAAAAAAAACAAAGAAACTAGGTTAGGTTAGTCATTAGTAGTAATAGAAGAGAGCGAAGAGTTTCAGAAGAGAGAGAGAAAGACCCAATTCCTCTGGTTCCTCCAGTGACAAGAGCTGTTGCTCCATTTAGAGACCATCGCCCTCCTTTCTTGCTGCTTTCCTTCTCTGCTGCCATATTCCCCCTCCTCTCTTTCTGTGACTGTGAATGGAGAGAGAACTAGATAGATAAATGATTTGTGCTAGAGGCAATCTTGAGGGCTGAGCCTGAGCTGGCTTGTTCTCTCGTCTTTGAACCTGGGCTCTAGCTTGATTATAATTGAGTCGAGATTGAACTTGGGATTAGGATTTGGTTAGTCGTCCTCAAAAATATGTTTAATTGACCTCGGGCATGTGTGTGGAGGGAGGGGTGTTCATGGGCTGGGCCAAGTCATATCTAGGCCTAGCCTGACTTTAGAAAGATAGGCCCGAGCTGGCCCATTTAGTCAATTGGACTGGGCTGGAATGGGATGAACTGGGATTTGGGCTTTCTATCACTTAATCCAAGTCCAGCCCAAATACTAATTAGGCCCACTTTATATGTCCAAGTGTGACCTGAAGTGGGCTGGGACATCCCCAATGTGTATTAAAGCTACCAACGCCATTCAACCATTAGTGTGTTGGCTCTCTTTATTATTATTCTCGTTTTTGTTATGGTCTTCATGTGGTCGTCGTTTTGTGTAAGCTTATGATTTCCTGAGTGGAATTAAGTTAGGCAAAAGTTTCATATTTTTTCTTTCGCACTGATGTTTTGCCGTTGTCTTTGGAATATAATATTTGCCTGAATAGTTTTCGGTGATATGATGATGCGTTCTAGCATGCTACTGGACCCAGTAAAATCACATAGGTGCTGATTGAATCATGCCTTGGAATGAGATCAATTCTGATGCACCTATATAGCCAGACTGATTCGAAGATTGGAAATTTTGCAGATTGGATGTGATCTGTGACTTTGGAGACCATTGCTTAAAATTATTTCTTTCTGATCTGCCCATGTACATATTTTTTAAACTCAGCTTAAAGGGGAGTTTATGGTGAGTGGATTGTAATCTTTCCTTTAAAAAAGAAAGCCATCCAAGCTCTCTTTTCTTCTCTGAAGAGATTGATTCTTTTTTTCTTTTTCTTTTTTTATTCAGATTTGAGGGTTTCTTTCTTCAAATCTATTGATTGGAGGTGTAGTTTAATCTAGTGACAATGATTTTCAAGTTCATCCCCCCTGTCATGCCTGTAGGTTGAAATCTAATAGTGCACAAGTCTGCTCTATCTTATCACAACGTTTAATCCAAGGAGATGATAAAAGGAAGAAATTTTGAGCAAAGTTTTCAAGCATAGACTAAAAGTAAAGGAAAGAGAGAAGCTTAGGTCATCCATTCATTGACTATGTTTTCTCTGCAACTTGGCAAAGTTGTCATTGATTTCGTAATCAAAGGTGGGAACAGCAGTATTATAGATTTTAAAATTGGTGTAAACAGCACAACGTTTAAATCAACTTGGAAATTATACTTTAAACTTGAAGGCCCAAGGATCAAATCCTGATTAAACCGTGAAAGGGTTGGCCTTTTCACATGCTTTTCAATTTGATAACTCTTAACATATCCAATATTTCAAAATGGCCTACTTTACTTTTATATGTAAAATTGATGTCCCCTGCATGTCTGTGGCATAACCACTTTGATAGGTTTTTTTCTTTTCTTTAACCTATTAGAGTTTCACCCTTAATTTGGTCTAATTTTCACTCCAAAGAGGCTGATAGATTCGGTGAGATTAATCATTTGCATATTATATTTCACATGTAAATCCAACCGTTCATATGTATTACTCTGACGTGAATTTTATATAATAACAAACGAGACCTGTAACGAGGGTTATGGTTGGTCCCTATCTCCTCGAATCGTTCCACCTTTGTATGATTATGGACGGAACGCAAAGTTTGATGTGTACATTAACAAGTATTGTGAATTGAGAAAGATTAGTTCAAATATTTTATTTTATACGTGGAAAAACATTGAAACAAATCGTACAAAATAGAGTTGCTTGCAAAATTAGACCAACTCAAACGTGGGGTAAGGTCGGGGTGTTCATGGGCCGGGCTAAGGCATATCTAGACCCGGTTTGGTTTTAGAAACATTAGCTTTACCTGGCTTAAGCACGGCACGGGCCATAAAAGTTAGGCCCGAGCCTGCCCATTTAATCAATCGGGCCGGGCCGAACCGGGCTATTCATCACTTTTGTGGGAATTAGAGTACTAATTAAATTAAATTACATATATTTCTTATACAAGCCGAGCCGGGCTATGGGCTTTCTATCACTTAATCCAAGTTCGGCCCAATTATTAATTGAGACCTCATTACATATTTAGGCCTGGCCCAATGCGGGCTAGGCCCGTATCAGGCTCTGGCTGGCCCAGCCCATGAGCACCCCTAGAGTAAGAACTTCTGTCCCTCATCATCCTTTGTGAATCAAATGGACTATGAACATATTTTAAGTGGAATCTACTCAGCAAGGGCAACTTGGCAAGTAAACTAATAATGAATCCAAGGGACATACTCAATGTAGTTCGATAATTTTAGGATGGTCATGTGTAGCCCTTCTCTCGTCTTGTCCTTTGGAGTATATATACTGCTCGTCGATGTTGGTCATGACTCATGAATGGATATGGAAAGGAAAGGGGATCCACCTACAGCATCTACTCACAAGACTCATAACGTGAGAATTGGGGTGAATTCTATATGGGAGTGATCAACAAGGTACGAATATTTTTTTTATTTTTTATTTTTTATTTTTTATTTTTTCCCTAAACATTTATACAAAGACATAAACAAGCTGGCTCTCCATTTTTATAAATATATGAAGCCTTTATAAGATCACAAACCTATTCTTTTCTTGTGATATGCTAATTTATTTATTACTATAAAAGGCCCCTCTTAGCTGGTTAGGGAAATAGTTTGCGAGTAGAGTGTGCAGGTTTGAGTCTTCACTATAGAGAAAATATTTAGAAAAACACCACATGAGGCATGTTGAAACGAAAATACACCATATTAACCCCAAAATATGAAAGAAATACACATACTTTCTCTCTAAAATAAACATGAATGGATGTATGCTCAAATATTTCACCAACGTTTCAGCAGAGAGATTTTGATATGAACTCTTAAGCTGAATTGTGTGAGTGTGCTTTCATTTGTTAGGTGCTGTTTGTTTGTGTTAAAATATATAATAATTGAATGCATAAGTGGTTAAAAATAAAGATTAAAGGTGAATTTCCAAAAAATGGAATCCATCTATATATGTATTCTAACACAAGCAAACAACCACTACAATAAGATTCAAAATCAATTAAAAAATGCGTAATTGCATGGATTGATTTCCTTAACATTCAGAGAACTTCCCAAACGTAGAATTAAGAAAGTGAGATTCTTTATCACTATTAGTAGATTGGGCCGATTTGCTAAGATTACACATTCACATATTGTGAATGATCCATATTTTATGGGACATCCTACCTAATCCTGATAGGTATCCTCTCCCTCATAATTTAATTAATTTGAAAGGGAGTCCGACTGCAAAAAACATGCCTTGATTGACTCGTCATTGACCTAATATTGAAGACAAGACTCAAGAATTCCAAACAATTCGAGTAGATAAAAAAAAAAAAAAGAGGTTTATATATATAACCCCCTAAGGTTTATATGATTTGAAAATAGGCCATGTGGTTTTAGTATTTATATATAGGCCCCTACATTTTTATTTCAATACCTTTTATGTCCCCAAAATCAATATTTCTAATAAAAATGGGTAATGACCATGGGATTTGTGTTGAACTTTTATAAAAATGACAACTTTGCCCTTATATCAATTAAGCAATATAAGTATATTATTATTTACCAAAATTCCATTATTGTATCACAATCCCCAACGGTTTCTTTTAATAACTTCTTAATGCATATGAAGCCTAAGTATGTATTTTAAAACTTTCATCAATTTAATGGTGGATGCATGGATTTGATCAATTGTAACTAATTATAAGCAATTGCATTGATTGTCATTATAGTTGCTTTGTATTTAATGAAATAAGCCCTTTATTGATAAAAATAAATTTACATACGGTTATTCTCTCATACAAAATGTAATTATCAATATTACAAGTTTTAGATAAAAACAAATTCAAGCCTGTGAATTTAAGCACATAAGGATAAAAAGATGGATAACTGTGTCATTTCTCATTAAAAACTTTTGATAGTTGGTTGGCTATTGATTTTGGGGACACGAAAGGTATTAAAATGAAAAGGTATGGGCATATCTGCAAATACTAAAACCATCGGGCCCTATTTACAAATCCTAAAAACCTTGGGGCTGTTAATGCAAAAAACTCAAAAATAAAAGCCACTAACGTTCACTTTGTTTATAGAAGGTACGCGGTTAGAACAATGAGAATGATGGAACATTTGTTTATATAGAAAGATCTTGCAAGGTTGTTTGTTAACATGGGACATGGAATAATTTCCATAGCCACTTAATTATTTAAATCAAGCTTCACAATTAATTTATTTCTAGAGGTCTTAAATCTTGTCCAGATGCATGGCAGTCGTCCACCCACCTGAGTATATAATTTGTTAGGCAAAACCTTATCACTTGCTTCAACATTGACATCTTATTATTTTATATTATGAACTGATCAAATAAGGAACCAAAGGTTTGACCCGGAATAAATTGAAATGGAGAAATAAAATTAATGTAGTTTATAATCCCAACATAATTAGAACAAGACTTTAATGATGATGATGAAGAATATTTCAAAAAAGGCTTCTAATGATTTTTAAGGCTTATTTTTTTATGAAGAAGAGGGCGAACAGATCCTTGAATCCTTGACCTCTTTTGTATGCTTCTACTCATGCAACCATAGTGATTTTCTCGGGCTTATTGTTATCCTTATTAACCCATAAGGTTTGTAATTTGAATTACAAGGGATTGAACTATAGAGTCCTCTGATTAGCAGTTTGCATATGGACATTAGCTACAATTAACTGAGAGATCATGGGTTATGATCTACATTCCATGTAAGAACTCAGCGTTAATGAAGGGTTGAGATCCGCCTATTTAGTGCACTTACATTAGATCATTCCCATAATGCTCAATCAGAGAATTGGTAATTGTCACCATAAAAATGAAAATTATACAGGTTAAGGGGAGCAATTGCTAGAAGATTTTGAAGCAGCATCCACCGTAGCAGCATTTTTATAAAATTATTAGACCTTATGCACAAAGGTGCAACATATTCAAGAATTTGGCAATAAAAAAATAAAATTCATGATATAGTAAGTTGGAGAATATTCATGTGCATTCATCTCTCACCATAGAGTGAGGGATACTTCCATAAATGAGAATTTTCAAGTACAAAAGTGAATTTTCAAGTACATAGGGTGAGGTACACTTCATTGTATTCATGTGCAAAATGGAAAAGTACCCTCACCCTATGGTAAAAGATAAATGCACATGAATGTTCCCCAAGTAAGTTAGCAACCCCATTGTAGAGGGGACAATGCCTTTACCATGATGTTAGAATTATCCATAGTTATAAAACTCTCGATAGACCATGAAAGAAGTCACAAAAACCCGGCCAGGTTAAAAATGATTGTATCATCAAAATTCAAATTGCCTACCTTTCCAAAAATACCCCTCAAGGGTAGCATAGTGACCTTTTCAATTAGATGCTTGTGTGTGTCAGATTCTCCTGTAGCTTTCATAGTCTTCAACTAATATAAAGAGATGCTTTGTTTCCATCGATACTCACCTTCCCCCAACTCCATTAAAAATCAATCTCTTGGTCCTTCTCTGATTCATGTAACTATTACTGCTGCAATGGAGCAGACAAGATAATATTGGATGGGGGCAAGAAGTAAAATGAGTGGGAGATCTCATGTTCTAGCCACCAGCTCCTCCTACAGTGACTCGTTGGAAGAGCAGGCCTTTGCAGACGATTCAGCAGTTGCTTTAGGAAGCTGCATATGGCCTCCAAGGTCTTATTCATGCAGCTTCTGCACAGGAGAGTTTAGGTCTGCCCAAGCGCTAGGTGGTCACATGAATGTGCATAGGAGAGAAAGAGCTAGGCTCAAGCAGTCTCCAAAAGCCCATCAGAACCCTGGCACCCCATTGGGTAATGAATACACTCCTAGGGTCTGCACCTTGGTTTGTAATCCTAACCCAGATATTGTAGCGTCAACTCTCTCTCCTTTGCGGGCTTCATCACCAACCATCCATGAGAATTGTCGTGAACAAGACTTGGTTTCTCAATCTTACTCCTCATCTCTTGCCCAACATCACCAAAATTGTTCCTGCTGTTCTTCCAATCCTAGTCTTTCAATTCGGGCTCTTGATATATTGGAATTGAAGTTGGGAAGGGAGAACTTGAGGCAGGGTGGGATTGGGTGTGGCATGAAGAGAGTTGAGCCTGATTTGTCGATGAGCTCGTTGAATTCAGCTCAGTGTCAATATCAGACAGAAGATTATGTCGGTGATGATGAGGAGATTAGTGCTAAAAGACGGAGAAAAAAAGTCTCATCGCCACTTTTCATCGAACCTGATTTGATTGAAAGGAAGATCGGTGTGTCATCTTTTTTCATCAAACCAAGCTCTTGTGATAGACATCAGTTCCAATCTGAGGTAGATGTGCTCCTTTTGAACCCCACTGAGGAGTTAGATCTTGAGCTTAGACTTGGAGATCAGCCTAAGGTTGAGTAGACTTGTGTTAAATAAGTGTGCTTCAAATTTTAATGAACATATTATTTCTAGTTCTTGTACTTTTACATTTAAAGAAACGCCTCCCTCCTTGAGATATGTCCATGGATTAGTGGTAATTGATTTACATATATAGTAACAATTTTAAGGATCTACTATAACAATAAGATCATCTTTTGTAAACAGAAGATGTTAAAATTCAATTGATCTTGTTTATGACATCTCAACTTGTTTTTGTTAACAATTTTGTGGTGTTAGACAAATTTTCATGATATTTGATGCATATATTTGAATCTTTAAGTGGCAACAGATTCAAATGGGTAACTTCTGATGACTGTGGAAGCAAATAATTACAATTCATCGCCATCTTACAATATCCATTGGCATTGTAAAACTAGAATCAGGGTTCTTCCTGTGCCATTTAAGACATTATTTATAATGAATGGTTTGTAGAAAAGTAAAAAAGCTTCAGTTGTGGAATCTTGAGTTGAATCCCTACAAATCTTCTAATATTGAAAAACTACAGATGCCCGTCAGAAACAACAGTTGGACCAAAACTCAAGCTACAATATCCAAACCCAGAATCTTAAATAAAATGCTAGGCCTATAATGTTCTTGAAGAGGTAAATTAAAATAGCACACTACTAAGGAAGCACCAATAATAATATCTAGAGTAAAATAGAATGAAGTGAAATTCTCATTTTATTTTGTGTTAGGATGTTTTGTGTTCTGATAACCACTGATTTTCTCAGCTATTTTCATAAGTGTTAATACCTATGGCCTTCTTTTTAATGCTGGAATTCAAAGATTCTCTGTTGTGTAATTTTTGAATTCCTAGATTCCTTGAATTCATAGACATAGTGGAATTCCTAAATGTTCCCTTCAACTTGAACATCTGTGTGTTTGCGGGGCTCTCTATTGGGTCCCAACTCCCTAATTGGTTGGGTTACCAAAAAAACATGGTAGATTCTAATCGGTCAGAAATGACCAATAGACTGAAGGGTTACAGTTGGAATAATAACTATATAATGTGGAGACGTTTCATTTTCTATCTACTTTGGGCGATAACAGTGTTCTGGGGCCCTCAACTGTGGGTCCCCAGTTGTAGAGAAATGGGGCTGAGGGGAACTTGTTAATCCTCGATTTCCTTGCACTTAGTTTAATTGTAAATTTAATTACGTCTAATTGGTTATCTCCAATTGTTGGGGCCACCGATGTGCTAATAGTTACTTCCTATGTCAATAAAGATTTAGTTAATCATTTATATATAGGTATGTTACATGTTAGCATCAATGAAAGGAATCATTTGCCCTTAAGGACTCTTTGTTTGCATAGGATACATAGAAATTCATTACTTAATTAGGGTCAATCCACTAATAGTTTAGCTAGTGAGGCACATTCCTTCCACGGACTGGCTGTTGTGTTGATGGCCAAGGACTTTGCTAAGTGAGTGATCAAACAAAAATAACAAAAAAGAGCGGCAAATAACGTCCTTTTCTTTAATAACAAATGGAATTAAGAAAATATGTAATTAAATACTCGGCCATCATCATAGTAGTTTACATTCTAAAAAAGTAAAATCCAATCTATATCCTTCACTCTTCACAGATTTAATAATCCTAGAAAAGGGAACTCATGTAAACATGAAATCAAACAGAGCTAAAGTACACTCGTCTTGTTGACCGACCAATGTGGAGATGCGTGGTCTAGACGGTTAGAATGTTGAACGTGTAGGCACAGATAGGTCAAGTTAGATGGTCTTGGTAAACAAGGTCAGGTCTACCAAGTCTAAGTCGTTAGAGCAAGGACGATATCATTTCTTTTGGTTTCTTTATTGCACTGTTTTTCTCTTTCCTCAATCCTCATATCAATGCATTGTTAATTTGAAAATCCTCGTATTGTGCAGGAAGAAAGCTTAAAAAACAAAAAGGGAAAGATTTGTGCCATTCGCTTCAGTTCCGAGGAAATGTTGAAGGAGAAGCAGAAAAACCCACCAAATGAAAAGGTTAAAAAAAGCTAACTAGCCCATTTGTGAAGCTGCCACATGATGCAATAAAACCGTGTGCCATTCCATCAAAACCGTGTGCCACTGCATCAGCTGCCAAACAGCCAGACCTGACCTGACCTGACCTCTGCCCATGTCAAAACAAAGGAAGTGCAAGCTAGGACTGAAAATGAGATTCATGATCCATGTCATTCTTATACAGTACTTGGGTTGTTTGATTAAAGCATAGAAAAGTTTCAATTAAACCTAACTATTAAAATGGTTCAAGAAGCTTAAACTATGAAGGTATCTCCAGTACCAAAGGATATGAGTGTCATTTTTTTACTAGGGCGAAGAAAATAACATGGAGATAAAAGATGAGACTTTGACTTTCTTAGTTACTGAATTGCTAGGGTGATGGCTAAGTATTCATTTCGATTAAAATTGAGGTTATTCATTGAGGGTCATTTTTGAATATGCAACTTTGATTCTTTTTATTTTTAACCACTTATACAAATATGATCTTAAGCATTCAATTACATGAAACAAACTATCCTTAACTTTCTTAATAGCCTTTAAAACATATTTTCTCATTAAACATCCTTAACTCATTTACGTAACACAAAGCACCACCAATCCTATTTTCTCCAATTGTATCTCCTCGTACTGTAGCTTCATTTTAGCTAGTGATCCATATTATATCTGCTCTCTTATTGTTCTAGTTCTCTTTCATGAATGATTAAGGGTAGATTGTAGTCACGATTGGGGTTGGGAGAGACCCGAATAGAAATAACCCGGCCCCATCAGAAGTGAAATTGAGGTTGACCTTGATGCAGTTTGGATTGGCCTTGGGCCTGGGTTTTTCATGGAATTTAAATTGGGTTCCATTTTGCGATTGATACACCTGAAATCGACATAAGTATCCAAGTTATCCATATATGTATTTTGTATAACATATAGTATATCACTTATAATATATATATATATATATATATATATGAGAAATACTCACATTTTTTTTTCTAAACTTTATACCCTTCGAAAAGCAAGCCAAGCGAAACAAAAAAGGAGAAGATTAAAAAAGAAGAAAAGAATGGATCACCCACACAGCCAAGTCAATTTGAGGCTCCATCTTCCCTCACCCGAGGGCTTGATGGGTTCCTAGCCCCGTTAGTTGGGCCACCAAAAAGAACTTGACTCACACTTGGCAGGTTATGCTTGGAGTGAATTTGATGTTGATCATTTAGGTGAGAGAACTAGGAGGGATGTGATTTTCTTGAGTTTGGGTAAAAATTTGGGCATGGATAGGGGCTATGTTGGTTGGAGGTGGACCAGGCGGTGAATGAAGGTGGAATGTGAAATGGTAATTAGAGTAGTGAGTAGAAGGGCTGGATTTATGAAAACCGAAAACCCCTTCTTTAATTGAAAGGGTTTTCAATATCATGAGCAATGAGGTGAATTAAGGTTGGTCCAAGGTGGGGAATAAGCTTGGTGGTTTGGACAACACTGATGGGGCCCATTTTTTGAAAAAAAATAGGTGGTTGAATTGGGTTTATTTGCAGTTGTCTAAGTGAAAACAACAAATCATGCATAATTACTAACTAGGGATTTTATTTCGATTCTTGTAAGTGGCAAGGTGCTTTAAGTCATTTTGGTTGTTCAATTAACAACATTTTTAATGGTTGTAAGCAAAGTTCTTGACGACGACCTGTTTGAATCGAAAGGTCCTTTTCAAACTTGAGGACCAAGATATGGATTAATTGAACCCTTTTTGTAATAAGGCTCAAAACCAGGGACGAGTTTGAGACTTTCC
Organism: Umbellularia californica; assembly: GCA_028538565.1. Lineage (NCBI taxonomy): Eukaryota > Viridiplantae > Streptophyta > Magnoliopsida > Laurales > Lauraceae > Umbellularia > Umbellularia californica. The sequence goes on along the minus strand of JAPQWN010000004.1, from coordinate 85,432,135 downwards.
CTCGAAACAGTGACAAAAACCCAATCTACAATGATGGGCTTGGCCAGGCGGCGCCGGTCAACCTTCTCAGACAAATTTGGTCCTGGGTTTGAATTGAAATTGAAATCGAGTTGGGAGCAAATATTGAACCGCGATCTAATTAATGGAGGGCCCCACCAGAAATGCATCTCAAATCTGTTTTGAGCCTTTGTGGACACATCACAAGGGCTTGTTTTGTTTACATAGAATGTATAAGAATTGCATACACATGAATTCATTATTAAATAAGGGGATAAAGATATATGTAAGGTAGTGATGTCCATATGAGCCCTTGATTTTCTTAAGATTTGAATTACTAGATGGCTGTATATTCATTTTTTATATTCCCTTGATAACAATTTTATAAAGAAAAAGATTATTTTACGCTCATTTTCAGATATTTACCTTTTATTTTCATTTTTAACCACTTAGGACATTAATTCTCATATATTCAATTCTTATGCAATCTATGCAAATGAACAAACACTTTATAGGTTGCTCGGGCTTTTATCCCCTCTATTAAAAGTGGGCTTGGCTGACCTTGGCCCAACACGAAAATAACAACCCTAACCTGTGCGTGCTGATATTTCATAGTAATTGCCGTGCACTCATTTTCACTTGTAATCAGTTATGGCAAGGCAAAAACAGATGAAGATTGAAGCTAGTGATTAGTTGCTGAGGATACAGACCTGCAAAATCACTGAGCTTCCTTCTCTTTTGGGCGGTTCCTCATATTTCTCAAAAACAACTATTATCTTGTTGTTTTTGTTTTTACTGTACAGATATTTATCGGTTTCTCAATCTATTAAAATTTAAGATATAAAACTAAACATCTTGTTGTTTCTTAGTTCAGTAAAAAAAAAAAAAAAAGAAAATTCAACAATTCAAGTTACAATTCTAAACCCCACAGGCCTCCAAACAAATAGAATGTGGTTGGTGACACTTTCAATCCTGCGACCCAAGTACGGCTACTTACCCGAGTGATAACGAGCGTCGGTTCTTATTAGGCTATTATGGGTTCGAACCCCGGATACATCACCTCTTTCCTCTTGTGCGGGCTCCTTTTCCACTTATGTGGGCTTTCTTCCCACTTGAGTGGACTACCTTCCCTTGTATATGCGGGCTCTTTCTTAGGTCGCACCTCCTTTGATTGAGGTAACAAACAATAAAAATAAAAAATCCTGCGACCCTTTGAAAGCGGTAATTTTATCCGCCGCTCCTCTTTTGGGGTGTGTAATGTGAAAATTGTTGGGAAGTCCCACATCGCCTAAATAATAGGCTTGACATGCTGTATAGGCCTTCTACCAATCAAGCTTAAGCTTTTGGGTTGGTTCATAGTTTTTTACCTAGTATCAAAGCGGGTTCCGATCCTGTTGTTCTTGTGTAGCCCACATGATAGACCTTTCCATAAAATATGATACTTATATGGCCTTCCACCTATCAACTTAAAGTTTTGGTGCGAAGCAGGCCCCAATATAGACCTACTTTACAAATAGAAGAACCCGAAAAAAAATCTACAAATAAAAACCTGCAGCAACCTGCACCATTTGGCAACAAGTACGAACAAAAGGCTCCTAAGGCTTAATTGGATGTGCATTGATCCTGTTCTTGGGTAGGAATAGGATAGATGAAATGGTCATTTTACTTGTAAGGGTCATGCAAAAAATTACCCACATCAGATTATCACAATAGTATATTTAAGGGACTTAAGAGTATAATGATCTTTTGAGATGCAATTGTGCGGTGAGTTTACATGTATAAAGAAAATAAAATCATGCAATATGTCTAGATATGGGTGATGAAAGTGTGAAAGAACTTGTAATGAGTCAAAGTGTGAAAGGACTTTCATGGCTAGCTGTAAACGCGGTCTACTCACCTTCCATCATGAATACCCTCGTAGGCTCGTAAAGATAGAATAGAAGCATCTGTACGTTGGCTGTTGCTATTTCTTTTCATCATCCAACGTTCTGCATTTTTTTAAAGATTCATCCATGGTCACTCATGGCCAAAGATCTTCTCTGAGTCATAATATGACCGGAAAAAAAAAATACCAGAAGACCCTTTTACCTTATAGGGCGGCAAGAAACAATAAAAGGAAGAAAGATCAAATGGGTCGTCGGAAACGGTCCAAAGACTAAAATTAAGTTTGAAATATTTTCCAAAACGACAAAGTGATAACTCCAATTGCCTCATAAGTAGCAGCTGCACTTGATGAGGTCCCTTGTTTTATTTATTTAGATATACTTCCTCATGAGATATTAAAACACACATGGACATGGAGCTCCGACTATCTGTTTGGACTTTGAAGGCTTCTAGCTAGCTATTGGGAAACCTCATTACATCCAGACAGCTTACAGTTCACAGACGATATCCATGGCAGTACCTAATTTTTAGTCCTAGACCTTTCACTTCTGACCTTGTTCTTCATCATGCTCCTCTATATATGATTGGACTCACTCTTTGAATGATTCTTTAGTTTGTAATATTATCAAGTCTGCAATTTTACTTTTAAACTTATTCATTTTGTTGTAACACAGCGCTGCCTCCTTATTAGCTGGGTTTTTTTTTTTCCTGAGAGTAGACATTACCAATCAAGTTCTCCAAGCCAACAATGAAAAATTTACAAAAAAAAAAAAGTCTTTCCAAAGGCGTACAATGTGCAGATTTCCAGCTTTTTTGAACTAATAAGGTCATTTATCTTTATCTAAGCCTTATGCCATTGTTGTAGCGTCAGTAAAATGTATTCTCATATGAAAAATAGTTAAGATCAAATGCGGTCAATTTCTAAAATTATGTAAAGGAATTAAATCTCTCTCTCTCTCTCTCTCTCTCTCTCTCTCTCTATATATATATATATATATATATGGGTAATTCTCCAAAATGCCTTATTTTAAAAATGACCCTTTTTCCGCCCCTCTTTTTTGGATTATGGGATTCAACTGGAGTCAATCTAGTCTTTCACCCTACCATGAATAGTCACAAGTCTAAATTCGACGCTCATCCAAGTTTTCTTCACCATTGTATTGAAAGTATAAGAAAATGATGCCTCTAAAATAATTAAATTTTAGTGCAATGGATTAAAGGATTAGGATGATCTCATGGAATCCAAATTTTGCATACAAGTAAGTCTCATTAAGATATTTCCATCCAACGGAATCTCATGACCATCATACATCTTGGTAGATCCTATCAGGAGGAGCGTTCTTCTCCTAAAAAATGTTGGGGTGCTGTCTAGCACTGCCCTATGTGTGTATGAGTGATTGATGTGTGTAAACCTTGCAATCTTTTCAGTACTTTCCCTAAATATCTTAACTTAGGACGTTGAAATATTAAGTTATCTTGGAATTTGACTATTGCATTTTCTCTTTTCTCAATTCCTTGCATTCTTTTTATATTTTTGGCCCATCTCTAGGCCTGTTTAAGTTTATAGAGCCTTAGTTTATCCTCTAACCTTGTTTAAAGCATATACCATGCTATTTCCTCTTTGCTATTTGCTGTTATACTTCCCATAATTAAAAAAAGTTTCTTTCCGAAAGGTTATTAAGTTGATTATTTTGGGTACTAACCGGATTGTACAACCGACTATTGGCTTTTATACATTAATAGCATTAGGAGTCTGCCAAAATTGAGGACTATTTTCCAATACATACTAGTTTCAGCCATGTTGATTACAATTTTCAATCGCTACACCCTAAAACCTGAACTGTACTGCAATTCTATCCTCGCCAACTGTATGTGCCTTATTAATTAAGGTTTTACATCTTAAATACTATCTAACTCATTAAAGCGTTTATGGCCTGTAATCAAATGCATAGATCGAATTGTTAAATTTTCATTTCTAAAATGGATAAAATTAAAGAAATACATATAAATTTCCATAAAATGACCATTAAATTACCTTCCTCTAATGAAAAATGAACCAAGGGGAGCTGGGAAATGAACACACAGCCAATGCTCTAGTAATTCAAATCTTAATAAAGTGAGGGTTGCACCTACATGAGTACCTTCATTATATCATACACCCCTTATCCTTCTACCCTCGTCTCTTTAATAATTTTTCCATAAAGCTCATTTAATCTTAAATTCTTGAATATTCTATGCAAATAAATAGGCTCTTAATTCTTAACTTCAAAAATAAATCGACAAAATAATCCATAATATTAAAATAGGGCTGATCAAGAGACAGATAGCAGTTTCAGCCTCGGCTCAAGGTAAAAAACCATGTTCTCTGTTTAATAATAATAATAATAATAATAATAATAATAATTCTTGAAATTAATCTTTTGTTTTTCTCTTCCAAAGGGTAGTTCTGTCATTTACAGAGACACATACACCCCTGGCAACATTCTTTCTTCTTGTAGCCCTTTTTTAATCCCCCAGGAAATGAGCTTTTCCCTCAATCAGATTTCTAAGGAAAAATCTCCCAGGCCGTCCTGTTGACCTCTCTCTCTCTCTCTCTCTCTCATTCATGCAACCATAGCCGGAGATGGAAGTCAATCCCCTCTGCACCTCAGATGATCAAGGCTCGAGCCATGTCCGATCCTACGAGTGCACCTTCTGCAAAAGAGGCTTCTCCAACGCTCAGGCACTTGGGGGTCACATGAACATCCACAGAAAAGACAGAGCCAAGCTCAAACAGCCCTTCAAGGACAACCAAATGCCTCCACATGTCACCAAGAAGAACCCCTCGTGTTGTCCGTTCCCAACTGGCCTCAACCTGGAGACCAGGTCAGGTAAGGAGCCCACTTGCACCCTCAGGTTTCCATGGTTTATCATCCCCAGAGAAGATGGCTCCACCAAAGGTGAAGCCCACAAGATCCACCAAGGTGAACTCCAGCAGCTGCCCTTGTTCGTCGATTCTTTGATGGGTGATGACCAAGTTCGACCTTCGGTTAGCCATGGTTGTTACGTTGGGCAAGAGGTGGACCTTGAGCTTAGGCTCGGGCCACATCCCCAGGAACTGTCCTTGGGCTTTCCATTTCCCAAGGATATTCCTTGATTGAGTCTTCTTTGGATGGTTGGGATTTGATAGATAAAGGTGATTTTTCTTTTCTTTTCTCCCTTCCATCTTTATCAAGAGATACACATTTGCCTAAAATGGAAGTAGTTTTATTTTTCAGCACTTTACCTTATAGCTATTGTGTAGAGAAGAGATGGTTTATTTCTTGTCTTCTATGTCATTATATGTTTCTTCACGTATAGTCATTTGCTTCTTTTATCTACTACTTCCCAAGGGTTTTTGTATGGGATTACTTGTTATTTGGAGATAGCTTTGAGATTGATGCAATAAAAGAAAAACAGTGTTTCGGATGTTTAACTTTATTCTTTGTAAGCAAGGGCCTAACCATTGGAGAAAAAAACACTACAAACGGAATCAAAACCACAATGATCAGTTTGCAACTTCATAGATAGTTCCATCTCAATTCATTTTTATAGTTTTCTTATTGATAGTAGTTTGGTAATCCAATCAAAGTACCAGACGTTTGTGTTCCAACACTCACTGAATGTGGGAGGACATGGGGTTCTTAGAGAATATTTTTAGAGAAGGTGGGACAAGTAAGTTCATCTTTCCTTACTTTAATTCAAGATTTAAACGAACAGTGATATCTCTAACCAACTATTACAGATATCACTCAAATGTAATCTAATTTAAGATGAACTCATCTATTCTACCTTCTCTAAAATATTCTCTAATTGGGGTATGCTCCATTGGATACTTCAAAATGTAAAGTGAAGTGCCAAGATAGTGCATGATTTCTTTGTTTTTGCTCTTCTTTCATCAAAGCACCAAGGTCTACTTTTTTAGTTGGTTTTGTTTACTATATAGGGAACCTCTAATGAACTATAGATAACTTGGCATGTAAATATAGAAGAATTTGGAAACATCATACAACTTGCTAATTAGAGCTCCATTATGTGATCAATCAACTTACCGAGTAACCTACAATTTGCCTGAGATTGATACTTGCTTAATTTAAGGTATATCAGTCTTCATTGTGACATGTATGAGGTGTTATTCATTGATCCTTTTAGGCAATCCCCTATCAGCATTGACAATGAACAACTCGAATTGTATTTATTTTCATTCCCTATTTTAGTTCCTTTCTTGTTTTATGTCCATTCAAGGCATTGATGGGCCTTGAGTCTCAATAAGCCTCTTTATATTCAGTGAGTTACACGAGGCCTACATGAAGTACTATTCTATTTATACATGTCATTGCTTGTTAAACTTACAAGATGGCTTTGAATATATAGGAAATATAACCATATTCTTATATGTGCTTGTGGAATGTTCCTGTGCATCCACCCATCAATGTAGTATGAGGGACACTTACATGACTTTCCCTCTTTGTACATGAAACATTCATATATATAGTCCTAGTGATGATATGTGAAGAGGCTCTTGTGCTCTTGACATGCTAGGTAACGAATTTGGTATCATCTACACTAAGATTTTACTCCCCCATCCTAATGAAGAATGTCTTTGACATGAGCATTACCTATATATTTTTCATTTAAAGATCTACAAAAATATTCAAGTATGAGCCATCTTAACATAAGAAGCATACAGTCTAACTATATATTAGTTTTACCTGCCCACTTATAATCAAGTTTTCCTCCTCAATGACACTAACCTCCGGTGAATTGCTGCAAGCCCAAATTACTTTTATTTAGAAAATGCTTCTTCATCTTTAATCACTAGACATCGTAAATCATGGTTGTCATCAATAAGTATCTCACAACATACAACCATTGATTGTGAAAATTTAGGGACTACGTCTTGCTCAAATATTTTGCGGTGATTTTATTAAGAATAGCACATGGCTATTTATAAGACTGCGATGACTCAAAGCATGAAATGTAATTTAAATCAAACTAGAAAACAGGATCAAATCCCTAATATTAAATCAAATCATATGGTCATGGAAAACATAATATAACCCATATTTAATATAATCTGATCCAATCTAATCTAATCAGACTCAAACTAGGAAAACTAATCACATTTAATTTCTAATGGGAAATCTAATCGCATAGTAATAGAGAATCAAAATTAACCCACATCTACTATAATATCATCTAAGATGAACTAATCATTTGCAATATCCAATCTTCTCTAGAATATTCTCTATTATACTTCCCTGCTATCGCACAAACCTTTCAAAAACGAAGCATGCGATTATTTAAAATAAATATAACCCTTCAATCTTTGTTGACGCTTTACCAAAAAGTTCATTGTACCTTGCTGGTCGTTACCGTTTGTCTGAAGTTGCTCACGCAAGTGATTGAAAGAAGTATCTTCTAGGGCTCCCAAAACTCGCTTGGACGTGTCAAGATGATGACTGAAGACAATGCTTCCTTGGTCATAGTTCTAGTCATGCATGTTTTCAGAGACTAAACATTCTTCTCCCATTGCACAATTGAAAACCTGATTTCAAATTTGGATTGAGTATGGTGTATATAAATTCATATGTAAGTTTGCTTAAATTAGAGTAGTAATGAGATTCATTTGTAAAATGAGGTGGTCTTAAAACCTGACCAAACCATTCAATTACTCTACGTTTTATGTACTTCTACTTTCATGTTATAGGGAGGGTGCTCTCATGCAATTGCTCCGGTTTTTTTTTTTTTTTTTCAATTGCTCCTTTTGACGTGCTATACGTGTTTCTTTGATGTTTTTGCATTCCTGAGCTAGGTCAATTTTTTCCAAGTAATCTGATTCCATTACATGCATGGGCAGGAAACCTAAAACAAATGGGAAATAATCTACTCGGTCCTATCCATGTGATTGAATCCTTTTCTCAAAATAAACTTTACACCATGATTTTATATGCTCTATCAAATAGGCAGCATCCCATTTCAAAAGCCAGGATATTCATTGCTGTCTGACAAACTATTTGATGTTTGGGTTTCATTATGCTTGTATAATTTTATTTTAAATGACTAAATCATACTTATCTAGGTACAGTAAATAAGGTTATTTTGAACTAGCCATCCAGTCAACTCTTTGAACCTTTTGTTGCAGTGAATTTTCATTCAATTTGAATTTTAGATGACTAAACATAGTTATTTATATTATATCATAGCAACTAGGTTCATTCGGAACTAGTTATTTTCAATAACTCAGCAATTGGACTTACTAAAAGGTTTGAAATAGTTTAGTGTGACTTGCAATTTTGATAGAACTCATTCGAACTCATGAGGAGGTATCACGGTCCTTTTCTCATACTAAACATATATCACAGTCCCTTTTTTTTATTACTAAACATACTAAGTGTCTCACCTTATTGTATAAATACACCGAGTAGTATCTACTTTATACATGGCCTTTCAGAAAATTTATTAGAAGAGCTATTGTTTTAATACTTATTAATAAGTTTTCCTATCAATATGTAAGGGTATTTAAAGGTGTTTTATAATTGAATCCGTTCATATAGTCCACTAAACTAATTTTACAAATTGGTAGTATAAAAAACAAACTGAAAGTTCCTCCAAGGAATTGGTGAACTGTCATGAGTATCAAACTGTGAAGTATCAATAATCTGATTTTCTTAGTAGATTAATAGCAAAAAAACATGTTTTAGCTAATTGTATTGAATTTCAGTGACTTTACACATGTTATTTTCCTAAAATCTGTGTAAAGTTTTTCTTCGTGGGAAACACTAGAACTTCTTCATGGCTTATGGTGGAGAACCTCTTTGAGGAACAATCCAGTCAATGGGAACTGTTAACTTGTTACAAAATTTTAATAAAGTATATACGTGGATGTGAGCTCGTTGAGGACACTTAACTACTTGATGAACGTCGGCATAGTTATGATCAACAAGGGGACTACGTACAATGGACCCCATTTTGCATCTGCTACGTCTGTGCCGCATTATTCTTCTTATAAGGGTTCTAATGAAATGACATCGATGTCTAAACGTTCATCTTCTACTTCCTCTAATACTCAAATGCACGGTGCTTCCTTCATTTTCTTCCCCACTAATTTTGCTATTTGGAAATGTAGAAATGACCATATCTTCAGGAACGTTGGAGCCTCCCAGACGAAGGCGAAAATATCTATCTGAGCTCATTTCTTTCTCTCTAATTCAGATAGACAAGCCCTCTTCTGGCAAGCCTCTACAGGAATTTTACAACTTTTTGGCTATTCCATTTCTAGTATGATCGTCGATCAGCAGGGTAGTCTTCCTGTTTCTTCTTTTCCTCTTCATCAATTTCTTTGTTTCTTTCCTTGTAAAGCTTTCTGGCTGGCTTTCCTTTCTTGGGGCTTTTTGCCTTTGTATTTCTCTTCCCTCCTCTTAAAAAAATTTGCCTTTAGAAAAAAAAAAAAAAAAAAAAAAGACCTCAAATACACGACAAGTACAAGAAACACCGAAGATGAATTGTAAATTGAGAAGAAAAAAAAATGCTAACAAATAAAAGAACGAGCTCAAACATATAAAACCCGAACCTTTAATTATTAGTTCAGGTACAACTGAAAAGTTCAAAACTAAAAAGACAATAAAACTTTAAAGAGGACAACGAATGCTAACTATCAAAAAGTTCAGTTCTAAAATAGATACCATTTTTTATGTTATTTATTATTAATATGGTATAGGAGCTATTGTCGTTCACAAACGGCTAGAGCTTTTTGTTTATTAACAAATAAGACCCAATTTTGAAAAAAGAATATTTAATTTCAAATGTTCAAATAAATAGATATGAATCTATTAAACCAAACATTATCCTTTTTGTTTTTCTAAATTATATGTGAAACCAAAGTTAAAAGACTAATTTCAGGAAATTAAAACAAAAGGCCAGCTACAACTAACTATTAAAAGATAAGCTTTGAGTTTACAGAGCTTGGATCATATTAGCATAGGAAAGTGTACAGAGGTGCAAATTATGCATGTTGCAGTTCAAAGCTCCAATTGTAGAGTAAATCAATGTATTTGAGGTCTTTGCATGCGTGGCGTGGTGGCAAGGCAAGGTGTGTTGTGTTTGTAAGAATCACTAATAGATAGTCATGTGACAGCCTACCAAAAATAAATGGAGAGAATTTATTTTGACGTCCATTATCGAGTGTATATAGTCATATTATCACCTCAAATTTTCTGTCTGGGAGTCAGATCTAGATCTAGATCCTTAGATATTTCTTTTCAAAATGATTCGATTTTTCGATCCAAAACATATATAGGGCATGTTTCTGTACTGTAATTTCTAGAAATTTAGGTTATTTGAGAATTTAATTTTGTCAGAAGTTCCTTTTTTCTCAAGTAGAAATTTGAGACCCATGAAAGCCGGCATTCCCAAATGCCCAAAATCAAGCATCCCAAAAACCTGGTAAGCATTTTGGATTTTTACTGTAATCTAGCAGCTTTGTGTGGGAAAGTTGGCGTCCCCAACCACGATTTCAGACAAGGTCCCACATACTTTTTTTCATTTCAGACAAGGCCCCATATACATACAATATAGGATTAAGTTATTCATCGATTATCAGTTTATCACTTTAGTAACTATGAATTGATATGTTCATGTACAATCTCTATACATTTGAATCTGGAGGTACAGAATGCGTACCAGGTAGGAAATATAGTAGCTATGAAATAGAAAATCTATGAAGTTCAGGATGCATGAATGAAATTTCAAGCAGAAACTTCAGCATGATGAATGATTGAAGAATTTAAAAATGACAGAATTAAATAGCATGTTAAAAATCCAGCATTTGAAATTCCCCAGAATCCACCGAAAAAGGATTTTAGAAATTCTTCTAAATAAACATGTTCATTAGATCAGTGTTAGATTTGGATTTGGAAATGGCTCCGTCCTATATAAAATGGAGCTGGATCGTCGTGCACTATGGTTCCACCTAAGAATCAACTAATTTACATCTCCTTTGAATGTATATATAGCAATGAGCCCCACTGGTCAAATGGATTATTCAAACAAGTTACATCATTTATAGCCAAGACTAGAGTTATGGACAACATTATTTTCCCAAAATGCGTACATTTCTAGCTTTTTTTTTTCTCAAATTCAAGTAGGTTTTTAATAGCCCACTGTTCTAACAACAGGACTCACTACTTTAGTTGTACCTCATAAATATGACTCCACATGAACATTGTAGGGCTTTTTATTCACCGGCTACAAAGTGGGACCCCATTAATTAAAAGCGTGGCCCATTGGACTCCTGGATCAAAGGCATGGCCTGTAGGTAAAAATTAACCATTCATATAGACGACACTTTTTTTTTTTTTTTTTTTGGTTGGATAAAGACGACACATGAACTTGTGATAAACTGCTGCCCCGCACCTGTTTCTCAACCTGCTAACCACGGAATAGACTAGACACCCTATAAAGTCTACCGTAGTACCAAGGGAAGCTGCATGGAAACTTCATCATGCATTACGATGGCATTTCTGTACTCCCGAATTCTCACATATCCATGGCCGAAAGAAGCACATTAATTACCATATTATACTAGCTTTCTCCGACCAATTAGGTTATAGTCAAGGCCTATGATAGGATTGATGTAGTCATTGGGCTTTCATTTATAACATCAGTTGTAAGAAGAAGCGTCTAGAGAGAAGGAACTGAGGTAGGTGGCTAACTTCCCAGTCTGTAGATCTTTTGAGTCTTGTTCCTGGTATATACTCTTTGACGTTTCAAGTTTATTCCGGCCCGTTTGGTAATTTTACTGTAAAATAAAAATAAAGTAAAGCATCAAATCAACAAGAGAAAATAAAATACAAATTGGTCATGAGTCATGACGGTATTTTAATTTTAGTTGTTTGGTATAGAATCTTTTTTACTCTTTTTTATAGAAAAAAAAAATTTTTTTTTTTTGTTATTTGGTGGAGAAAGAATGTTGTCTTTTTGCTTTCTTTTTTTATAAAAGAATTTTGAAAAAGTATATTTTTAATGTAACCCTTGTTTGAAAAAATAAAAGCTTTACTTAACTTTTATTAAATTAATAAAGTGCCAAACAGGCCCTAGGACCCATTTAAAAGATAATGCCCGTTTTCCTTCTTATTACTGTATACTCTTTATAAGTCTTCAAATTAACTTGTACGCTATTTTGCATCTACTGTCAACAAAGACATCCATGCTGAGCTGTGACCTCCCAATCTGGGTCGTTCTTTTCTTTTCAATTAAACTCATACCAACCTTTTCGAAGAAGAAAACAGTGACATAGCACTAGATTCATGTAGAAGGGGTCATTTCAAAACTATATCATTTCGTCAGGCCTTAAGTCCTTGATTTCGATTTGGAAATGAACAGGCATCCGAATTTTATTCTTGTTAAAGAATGTCATTGTTACAAACAAAGTCCAGATCCTGCAAGGCTCCAACTCATAGGAAATTCAAGAGTCTCCTCAGTGGGGTCCACTTATTAACTACCCAACCAAAAAATAATAATCTTTCCAATCTTATATGGGACCTAGCCAAATTTCACTCCATAAGAGTTGACCCGATTGTAAGAAAATTCTTTTTTTTTTCGTAGGTTATCAAACTTATAAACTAGGCCAAACTCCAATCGAAGTAAAATTAGTTAAGCCTAGTAAATGATAGAAAATTTTAGTTTTCCTAATTTAGATTATTTAAGATTGAGCTTGAGGAGGCGAAAGTTTCCCATTAGTGGGGAGTCATTCAGTTATGGTGAGGGACTTGGGAAGTGTGTCACATCCCGGTCTCGAATCATCCTGTCCTAGGGTAATCCCCGAGGTGGAACACACGTACTCCCATGTGTTGTACCTGTCTCGAGCCAAGTAAGACACACGAAGGAGAGAAAAATAACTTTCCACATACGTGAGTTAGAACTCACTAGAACACATCAATAACAATTAATCATAGCGGAAGCTGTAATTCATTCATGTGAGGATATCAATTCTCATTCAGTCCAATTAACATTTCAAGTTTAATACAAAAGAATTATACAATTATATACATTGGTTTACAAAAGAGATGTATGGAGAATCCTATATAAACAATACCGAAAGTATAACAAAAGAATAATCATCCATCTAAGTATAGCCCACGCAAAAAAGGGTGCTAGCCACACTCACTACTAAAAGCTTTCAAAAGATAGATGCGCTCTCCGAGGAAGACGGATCTATACGGCCTCAGTCTCTGGCCACTCCTTTAGCCTTGAAGGTACCTCTGGGGTAGCCTTCTCTCCCTCCTTGGCATTTTCAGGGCCGGAGGCTGCACTTGCGACTGTGACACCAAGAATAATATCATCAATACGACGATTAAGCAAGTATAGGCAATAATAAGGAAATACATAATGTTTCAAATTGAATTAAAGACGATTAAGATTAACAGAAGTCAATGATAAGTATTAACTAGGCAAAGTGTGTGTAATTCGAATAATTTATGCTTGTGAATCAAGTAAAATGAAAACATACAAATTAGTTACTACCTTAAGCTCATCCTCTCAATATAAAGAGCGAATCTAGTTGAGATGTCACCAGCGCTTGGCCAAAGACTAGCTGGCTACCCGAGTCTAGAATTCCGGTGCTCCAAATGACTTATTGCAATAATCTCGAATAACTAAACCAAGTTCAACCCCGTCGGGTATCACAAAGTCGAAGCGAAGTAGTGCCGACTCAATCGAATCAAATAAAAATCAAATAATAAGCGGATGTGAGTAAATTTATATCCATTTATTCATAATCGAATCGAATGGTATTCACATGTGTTCGAATACTTACTCAGTCCACATTACCAACGAATACTGAATCGGATATACAATACTAAAGTTACAAATTAAATGTAAATAATGGAACCTCAATGACTACCAAATGCATCTAATACACTAATTAGGATTTGATATCAATGACGGAATTATACTCCAAGTTGAAATGCAAGAATTAAAGGAATCAGGGCATTTTACTACCCAACAATAGGCTACTGTTTTTAGTCTTTCGCCATCCAATACAAGGAAGGTTGGGAAGGTCAACGTATTACTACCTTATTAGGTGTCACTTTTTATGAGAATTACGTTAAATTTTCAAACTAACCTTCATGGCTTAATGTTAGACTAATAAGTATCTATTGGTCTAATTAATAAGTTTAACGGTTCCATTTTAGTGTCATAAGGTCTCAAAGGTTCCTAAATTCTTATGGGGTAAGGGTAAGCACCTTAATTATCTATTAGGGTTGACTAAGGTGGGTTATAAAAAATTAAGGGTGGTAATCCACTCAAAACAGGGTCGGAAAAAAGGCCAGAGTTCAACTTTAGGTTCGCTTGAGTGGACCCAAGTTCGCTCAAGCGGACCTATCCAGAAGATTGGTCGCTCGCGCGACTCAATTTGTTCGCTTGAGCGAGATTTTCAAGGGGTGTGGTCGCTCAAGCGGACCCATATTCGCTCGAGTGGATCCCCATATAGAAAGATGGGCGACTGAGTGATCCTTTTGTTCGCTCAAGCGAATGCTCAGCGAACTGTCTAAAATTCTTGACTTTGGAATTCTCCTTTGTTTCGTTTCTCATTTATATTCACTTCCTTCTATCATTCAACTTGCATGAGAATGGAGTCTCCATACTCCCATTCACCACATAAACACCATCCAATCTATCACTTGTAATTTCATAAACAATTCTATTCATTAAAAGCATAAGACACATCATTCCATTCATTTATTGGGAGATAAAATCATGAAAGAAGAATATCACTGAATCAATGAAAATAAACAATATGTAAATCCAGATTAATGCTTATACTTGCCTTTAATAAGAGCTCTCCAACCCTTTCTACACACTTTGGCTCAAAGGATCCCAAAATCCCCAAATAACCAAACCCTAATCACAAAAATCATAGGAAAAGGCAAGTGAATGTGTATGCAAGACTAACTAGGAGTCCTTTGACTCTAATGCAACTCCAAAATCCAACCAAAAAGTGTTTGAAGTCTACCTCCTGCATGGATTTCGAATTTGGAAGAAATAGAAGGTGATGAAGATAACTTCTAGCCTACAAGGAAGAGAGGAAGATGAAGAAGATGAAGATGAAAAGCTTCTTTAGCTCCTAAGACACATGCCTTCACTCTTGTAGTGATTGGAGAATAATGGGATTGGAGGAGAAGAGAAAGAGAGTAGAGAGATAAGAAGGTGAAAAGGAATGAAAGAAAGAGGATAATGTTATATATATAGAGGAGTGAGTATGACATTTTGCAAGGAAGTCTACTAAAATAACATATTCTCATTTTGAGTAAAAAGGGGGTCCAAATACTCAATGGTTAGTCAAATGAAGGAGAGCCTGATACGAAAATCGACGTACTCGTCGAAATACACGTGATGATGCCAAAATAATATGCAAACTATGAAAAATGCGAAAACTCATATTTACGAAAAAGCCTTTGACTTAACTCAATTAAGTCAACTCGGTTCCCACTCACCTATAAAAGGTTCGAAGCTCAACTAACTCAGTCTTTAAAGACTAATAAACACTAATTACCATAATTAGCAATTAAACATAATTAATTTAGCTAAGATACACTTAATTAGCACTAATCAGGGTT
Organism: Umbellularia californica; assembly: GCA_028538565.1. Lineage (NCBI taxonomy): Eukaryota > Viridiplantae > Streptophyta > Magnoliopsida > Laurales > Lauraceae > Umbellularia > Umbellularia californica. Next base: position 85,416,617 of record JAPQWN010000004.1, on the reverse strand, counting down.
AAATCGGGTCGGGGTGTAACAAAGTGTCTCTATGCTAGAGTGTGTGTGTATATATATATATATATATTACAGGACCACCTCCCTACGGACGGTCCTTACAGGACCGCCTCCCTATATATATTCCAAATTCGGTAACATCGATTATTTATTTTCTTGTGTAATCACTGCTTTGAGGGCCACTCAGTTATGGTAGTATTCAAGCTTGCTTTCATCTTAAAGTAGAATATTATCTATAATTGTATCAACACAATTTTTCAGGAACTTGTATTGTTTCCAGATTCTCTCCTACATTTTGTGCGCATATTAACCAGAAGATTCTATATTTAAATGAGTGTACGTAATTCTTCTTTCATAAAGCACCTTGCTTTTTTTTTTTTTTTTTCTAAATAAACAAATGCAATTTTGGACTTTGAGAAAAACACATGACACCATAATTCTCTTAAAACCCATTGGAAAAAGTGGGGCCCACATCACATTTTTCAAAAAGCAGTGGATTTCTACAATAAATGATCCCTTGCAAATTTCTCACTTGAAAGAAAAAAAAAAAGGAAGTGGATATATATAAAAAGTCCCTCTAAACTATTAATTTTGACCGGTAATCTTCTCCTAGATATTGTTCCAATGGGTGCATTTAATTGAGTGGGTCGTATTTTTTTGACATTTTCTTCCACCTCTTTGACGGTCAGATTATGACATCCCCATGTGGATGTCTTTGCACAGGAAGAATTTCATATTTATCATACTATATATAATTCTAAGGTGGACTATGTTCATTGTAATGGAATAATAAAAATAACTTAGATCGAGATTCTTTACTCCTTTTGACAAGGCACCTTTAACTCTATATTAAAAAAAACCAAATTGCTATCTTCACTTTGGATACAACCTCCAAGTGGGTCATGTCCAACAGCCATGGAAGCTGACTATTTGTCACTACTCTTCCACTCTTCCTATGTATTAATTGTAAGAGAACATCGGCTTGGATGTCGTTTCTTTCTATATCACACCTTCTTCCATATTCAAAAACTCCACGTCCACAGAATAAAATAAAGGAGGAAAGGTGGTTAAGTTCATTGAACAACAGATAAGCCCCTGATTATAATAGCATTAGACTGACAAAAAAGCTTTTGATGCTAGATCCTCGCTGATATAACCAACTTGCTCCAGCTTTATAAAAGTATTAAACTGACAGGGACAAGGTTATTATGATGATGGTAGATCTGAGTCCTCCATGAGTGATCTCTGAGTGTCTCCCTCTTGTTTTTGGTTAACCGGATTTCTTGAACTCCTCTCTGGGCCCTACTTACAGATGAGGAAGGGGAACCGGGAATCGATACCAGCACCTCTAGTTCCGGAAGAAAGAGGAACCGTGATCCTGACCACTCAGCCATTCCCTTGGGGCTACTTACCTACCGATGATCTAGATCATTCAAAATGAACGTCATCGCCTCCAATTACGTGCTTTCAAATCTCATCTTAATAAAAGTTGGTCTCCCCATAAGATTCAGCACATGATGGATAACGTGATTAAATATATGATTAAGGAGGCATAAGATTGTGCTAATCATATTAGAAGTCATGTGCTTACTGTTGAACCCACTCTTATTGAAGTAAACTTTAAAAATGTATTATTGAAGGGGATGATGGCATTCATTTTAATCAATAGTGATTATCAATAAGTGGGCCTGCAGTGGAGTTCCACACATCCCTCTCATGGGAAGTGTGTGGGAGACGTTCAGGGTATCTGAACTGATCACTATATTCTCCAATTTTATTAACTTGCTCTAGCTCCGTAGGCAGGGTCTTTTGACCTGTTAGACATGCATGATACATGACTATCATGTCCTTCTTTCTGGGTCTCCATTTCATAATGGTCCTACAATTTGCAATTAACTACTGCTTTGGCAGAAAATAAATAAACGATGGACCTTCTCTAAAGCAACTAAGCAAGCCCTTTGAATGAGCCCACACCTAGATGCATGACATTTAAGGGAGGCTGAACTATAGAGATGTTTGAACCTAGATGAGGGAAAATGAATTATTGGCCAATCAAATATTGATTCTAGCACTTGGTTTCAAGGCCTTAAATTAAATTTCATAGTTATATACCGAGCAATTTTGTTGTGATTAAATTTAGTTGTGAATAATGTCTAGAATAGTTTAAAGTTCGTATCAATGCCAATCCAAGGGTGGCTGATGTGTGCGAATTAATTGGATCGTTTAAAGGTGAGCTTAGCCTTCAAGTATAAAAACTCAAAAGAAAGGTGCTACGGAAGTGGGTTATGTGGAGAATTTCACAAAAATAATTGCACCAGCTTACAACATGTAATGAAATAAATCATCTGAACAACAATCCACCCCAATGCAAATTCAGCACTATCCACCATACAACGGATAGCACTAACAAAGGTTTTACTTTAAAAACGAAAAAGTTGTTGAAAAGGGAATTACTTTCCTCCTCCCATTTATTGAGAAAAGGTTTTATCCTTCTCCCATTTCTCCACATCCAAATATGCCCTACATATTTAGCCTTTTGCAATCTTGACTTTGGAGTTCATTTTTCGCTTGATGGTATATCACGTTAGGCTTATTTTTATATATTTCCATAACCGAGAGTCTAAGCCTCATACTTATAAACTTTGTTTAGGCTAATCCACTAGTAGCTCAGCAGTATGATGCGACTCCTATCTTTCTTAGAAACAATAAAGGAATAATACTTGATCGTAGCACTGACGATAAAGGACATGAGTAAACGTGCATGGACGTTACAAGAGAGAGAAAAAAAAAAAAAAAACAAAAAACAAAGGCAGACCACCGCTTTTGAGCACACAGGGCAGGTCATTTGGGACTAGAGATCATGGGCCATGCCCAATATAGGGTCGGGCTTGGAGAAGATTCTATCTAGCCCAAATGGGGGCCATGCCCATCCTCATGGACATTCTCCTACCACTTCCATTGCATGTGATTTTTTCCACAAAGAGAGTTGAAATTTTCGTTTCTCTTTTTTTCCTCTTGATGCCATTTCTAAAGAATATATATATACTTGGAGGTTTCTGCCAACTAACCTTTGTACAGATTTGGTGTACCTTTCAACGCTCTCTTCTTATATGAAACAGTTCATAGATAAGTAGAAAAAAGCAACCTCCTTATATGAAAGTCTTTTCTTTTTGCACGCCGTGTCTTCCCCCACTTAGTTAGTGGGATGCGTTGAACTCCATCATAAGGCATCATGAGAGGCTCATCTCTTCATAATCTAAACCGCTTAAAATAAAAGTTATTTCCTTTTAGTGATAAATATTCTAATTTATTTCAATAGAAATTGGTCATAATCCCAACGAATGATTGAGCACATGATTAATGCATAAGATTGTTTTAATCACAAATTAGTCATGCATTCAAGGATAAACTCTTATTGAAGTAAAATTTGAGAAATATCACCGAAGATAGTTATATTCATTTTAAAAGATTTAGACTATCAATAGGTGGGCCCACGCTCGAGTTCCACACATCCCACTCAGGGGATCCAAACTCTTTTTTTCCTCTTTTTCAGCCTGCAAATTTCATATGAGAATGAAAAAAAAAAAAGGCAAATTCGGCCATAATATAAGAAGCTCATCTTATTTGTTTGTGCCGTTTAGCATCAGCATTTATGAGTTCCTTCACTCTTTGGAATCCAGAGCATTAAATATTATACTTGGGACATTGTTCTCCACCTACTTGGATGAGGAAAGAATGCAGAGAAAATGGGGGTGGAGGAAATTCTCTCCACTTGTTTTCCCGAAGCCCTTGGACCTGACCCACATCGGATCCATCAAATCGGTCTGTCAATTAGAAGTGTTAATCTTAAAGTATTACTCTTGTAAATTGAGAGATATTGAGTCATTATTTGGATATGTAATTAAGAGTTCTTAATAAGAAGTTATGAGGAAGCTGGTCATAAGTTGTGCGGTTACATTGATTAGATTAAAAATCTGATTTACTAGATTAGATTAGATTAGAGGTTGTTAACATCTTTTCCAATGACATCTAGATTTATCAGAATTTGAATTGATTTTAGTGTTAATGCTTTAGGGTGTGATTTTTGCATGATATGTACGAATCAGAATCTTCTATAAAAGTTGGCAAAGGTTTTAATATTTGCTTATATGATTTTTTTTTCAGCTTATCCATCCCATATAAATGACCGTTTGGACTACCCTGAGGTAGCACATGGATCCACAATTTTAGTATGTTTTATTATTCTTCTTTTCTCTTGGTACAATGGGTTGATCAAGGGAGTACTAAAGAACACCTTTATTTAACCTCAAAGGTAGCTCAATTGGTCTAGGATCACAATTTTCACTCTGAGATTGTCGGTTTGAAACTGCACTACCACACTGAGGCAACATGGGAGTTTATTTGGCTTCCCTCTGAGCTCGGAGGGATTAGTCCAGTCCAAATGATTGTGAACCCTCTGATAGTAAAAAAAAAAAAACACCATTATTTATCCATCCAATGGCAAATTGAAACTCATTTCATCCTCTTAATGTACCACTAGCAAAGCACACTCGTGCTAAGCCCGGGCCCCAATAAAAAAACATATAAGTGATTAGTTACAATTTTTAAAAAGTAATAGAATTATTTAAAATCAAATGCAAATTTCACAAACATCTATATATATGTCTTTTTTGAAATCACAGAGATGTTATCTTTTTTTTTTTTTTTTTTACGGGTTTAGTAGTTCCATATTTATAATGGCTATATTAATTGGCTTGTAATGTATATTGATTTAGTGTACACCGTAATTAAGACTCAAAAACTTAAAAAATTTAAAATTAGTTTGAAAATGAAAGCATTTTCATTAGGCTAGATGAACGAATAGAATTATTTAAAAAGAACAGAGGTTTTAAATTTAATATATTTAGAAATGATGATAAATGTAAAGAAGATTCTCCAAAAGTTTAGGAAAGTTTAACCATTATCTCGTTCTTCAAAATGCAAAGTGTTTCCAATATAATCAATTGAATAGTGGGACCATTTCAATTGGATATCATATTATTTATTTTTACACATAATTGATCACATGGAGGGCCCACAAAATTGATTGTAGTAGTTTGTTGAAACATGGGAGCTGACATAGTGAATTAAAAAAAACAGAGATCGTGCTCAATTGGAAATTGGATGGATACAAAAATATGGGCTGGGTCTACTTTTTAATACTGAAGGAAGGAGAGGCAGATAACTTGGCGCCCACTATTTTTAAAAGGGCATGATCTAATCATTTTAGATCCAAATGATCATTGAAAAACTTACATATTTATCCTATATAGGTGTTGCCAAGGATGCTTCGGTTTTCTAAAAATTAAGAGATCTAGATATGATATTGGATAGACACAAAACATGGGTTGGGCCCACTTGCTACAATCAAGGGATGCGCAAGTTGAAAAAGTTGAACTAACCAAACAACCTTTTCTCTTCAACAGTTACTTTGAAGAAGTTGCTCTTACGAAACTACTTTGCAAAATGTACCATTGAATCTTATTAAGTGGAACCAAACATACTCAACCTTCTTGGTTGATAAATTGTGTCCTCGTGCCATGGACAAACACTTCCATTTAAGTGTGGATTAGGTAGAAAAGTTTTTTGAGAAAAGAAATTGGAGAACACCACATGATATGGAATATGGTCCTGGTTGTTAAAGTTATTTCTGACAATTACATGAGGATTATTCTTAGATGTCAAAAATATTGAAATAATTTATCAAATTTCATAAATAAAATAAAGAAATCATACGAGAGGGCATATACATTTAAAAAAAAGTTAAAAAAAAAAATACAAAGTAAGTGTCAGTTTTGCTTGGGAGAGGAAAGTGATATTGTTATCATAAGAACATAACTCACCTCATTTAATTCTTTTTTCTTCAAGAACACCACATGTTGTTTAAAAGAATTAGAGCAAGAATTATCACAGATTGTGTCTGACCCTTTCATTGATGCTTCCAGTCAATGGTTTCTCTAGTGATGGCTAGTATTACTTAATCAACATGAGTATTGTCTTGGCCCATTAATAATATCCCAAGCGAAGAAAATCTTAAACAAAATAAACATTAGAAAAAATACTAACCACTAAATATTTCGATGCTAGCAACTAAATTAAAATGAATATCAAATACTAACCGCTAAATTTAAAAAGCACCGATACATATACCAAAATATATAAACCAACTCAATCAACTTAATAGAAAAACAGAAATAGTTACCAACTTAATTTAATGGACAATAAAAAAAGATTCAGAATGAATATCAAAGAGAAATGATCGACCATAAGCAAATAAATGAACGTGTGATCCAAAACCACATAAAAAGAAAATAGAAAAAAAATAAACTAAAAAGAAAACTAAAAGAATAAACTTAAAAAATCCAAAATGCACTAAAAAGAACACAAAAAGAAAACAAAAAAATAAACTAAAAAGAAAGCTAAAAAATAAACATAAAAGTCTAGTACTTGAAATACTTCCTGCTCTTGAATTATAGGAGCAGTTAGTTTAGTATTAAAAAAAAAGTTGTGGGGAAAAAGTCCCACCTAACTGAGGTCAAATAGCCTAATTAGAATCAAATCTCTCACATGGGCATAACATCTAACTAATTTGATTTTCTCCCAAGAACAAACTCAAGTAACAATAAGATCTAGAGATTGATTTTCTCACAAGAAAACCACGGTATCTAGAGATTATGTAACTGCAAACAATCAAAACACAATTCAAGAAATCACCACAATCCAATCGTTGTAAAACAAAATTACAGTCACATCGCAGTTCAAGAGAATGATGTTTAGTTACAGTGATTATCAAAATAGAATTCAAAGCATGCTTGCATGTGAAATTGAGATCTATCTTACACATGCAATTTTCACCTCAGATGCATTCACTTTGGGCAGATCCTTAGTGCTTCCACTTTTCGCCCGAAGATCATCGGGCTCCTTGGACTTGGAATTAAGAGCCTCTTATGGAAGAAAAAGTTTACATGTCCCGATTTTAGGACCGACTGATGGACCGATTGTATGTGAAAAGATGGACTGAAAAGTTGAATGGATCGGTCTATGGGTCGGTACATGTAGACTCTCTCCTTATAGAAGGGGCGATATTGAGTTGCTATTGGTATTGTTTTTAGTGACAACGAAGAGAGGGCACTGGATCACTTTGAGAGGAGGCTATGCATTGAAAGATCCTAATCTTCTATAAAGAAATAGATGAAATAAAATGATGAATGAAAAAAATGAAACAGAAAGGCTCGTTGAGCATTTGATTTGATCAAAGAGAGAAGAATGAGAATCAGAGGATCTATCTACTCATTGCTCAAATCGATTAGAGGGTAAAAGAACTGTTTGACAATACCTTTAAATGATACTAGCATGAAAACCCCTTGCATTATAGGGGTTTAAGTCCTTAATAATATATTAAAACTAATATCCCATTCATATAAATCTATTTATAACATACTAATTAAAATTTTCAAATCAACCAAAAAATTATAAAAACCAAACCTTTTGACGCTTAATCCACGCAACATATATAAATTAAAGAATTCATATGCATTTATGCACATACATAAAATAAAGGATTCATATGCATTTATGCTCATTTTGAATAATATATAAAGGTAAGTGCTCCTATGAGAGACACTATCACCAACTTTATGAGAGATGGGTGGGGCTATCACTTCCATATCCATTCTTACCAACTTAAATACAAGGACCCCCAACTTAAATGTGAAGGCCCCCACCCATCTCTCATAAAGTTGGTGAGAGTGTCTCTCATAGGAGCACTTATCTTATATAAAAACTTTAAAAATAACCTTAATTTATAGAGTTGGAAGGCATTCCTTTGAATTGTATTATATCCACACAAATGGGCCCAAGAGACACATTTTTAGCCCAAGAGACATTTTATTGAAAAGGTACATATTATGTGTTTTTAAAAGAATACATCCACAAACGGGCCCCAATAAGCAAATATGGCTTCTCCTAAGGCTAGAATTAAGGGTTTCTTTTTTTTGTTTTTTTGAGATTTTTTTTGCAACCACCATTCAGGTTTCAAGAGAAAGAATGATGGATTCGAAGAGGTTTTCAGGAGTTATAGGAAGTAAATGGACATGTTCTTTTTGCACAATAGGAACGTGGGAGTGGAGGAGTGGGGAAACTGAAAAAAAAATAAAAATAAATTATGCACCCGTGGAAATGGTTTTGAGGATTTAAGAGGGAATAATGAACATCAACATTCTATAAATTAGGCTTTAATGCATGGGTTGACAAAATGGATAGTGAAACTCCCCTGTCATGAGATGAGAGTGGGACTAAATGGGATGAGGCAAGTGGAGAGTTCTGATGTCAAAATAAATTAGTGAGGGTCAAAATCATTCGAGGTTGATTTCTCAATTGAAAACAGTCCCTTTCATGTATAAGAATTAGATCGAATATTCCTGCAGTTATTGCTAGCATGAACGATTGTTGGAATAATGCCTGGTCAAATGGTCTTAGAGTAATTGTGTGGCTTACTTCATTCATAGAAGATTTTATCCTTAGACACATCAGGATCATCATCAAAGGTGGGATCCCCCTTCCCTATAATTACAATTGGACACAAGGGCATATGCACTAACTACCTGTGTATGCGTGTGACATTTGGCTCTCGCATTAAAAAGTATATTTATTCTAGTTTTCTATGCAATTCATCTAGGACATGTGTTTGGTTATAGGTGAGGAATCGATGAGAAATATGTAAAATTTGAAAACTCCTTGGTACTGCAGTTTTGACTATTCCTCACTAAATATTTAAATAACTAAGGAATTCACATAGATATTAGTGTGAATTAATGCGCATAGTTGAAAAAATTAGTGTGAGTGTATAAATCTGGAAAGCTAAAGATTTGTAAAATTGCCGAACGTGGATTTTTCAAATTCTCAAGAAAAACCGGCCAAGAATCCACAAGAATTTGGTTACGGAAAGTGATTTTATTGATTATATGGTGTGACATGTTTTTCTTGAAAAAAAAGATGAGAAAATTGAGCTGGTTTTTCTCAATAAAGATGATATCAATTTCCCATAAAAAGGTTATGATTGCAGGATTCCCCTCTCTCTCTCTCTTGAAAATAAAAATATACGAAACAAGTACTACACGTGGCTTAATAAGACACATTGATGTAATTATCTAACCATACCATGTCAAAAATATACGGCTTAGACTAGTGGGTCCGATTGCTCGTTCTACAAGTCCTTCATTCAGTAGCATGATAATTAATCAAACCGAAAAGAGTGGTAAATATGTAATCTATGCAGTACCTTTCAATCAAGCCATCTACTATACATATAAGTGGTTGTAGTGGGGCCAGAAATTTGTACAATAGTCTCATTCGTTTCGATCTTTTGGAATTTAATTTTGTTTCACTCTATTCACTGATAAAGGAATTATGTATGTGATTATTTATGACCAAGAATAAACCAATGTTGACTTACAATTACATAGCCCTTCTTTATTTAAAAGTAATCCATTAACAGTATTATTTGTACTTGATTTACAAAGAAAGATCCATCTGTGTAAAGGGTTAAGATCTTCCACTCCCAATAATAAGACACTAACATAAATGTTGATCAATGGATTAAGTCTCATAGTTAATATTAGTTAATGAAAACACAATAATTGATGATTAAATATAAATCCATTTGTGTAATTGTCTGACTATTATAACTTCAAATTATAAAATAATTAATTAAAAAATCATATACAACACTTCAACAATATTTGATTAAATACTCGTAAATTAATTCACTATTCTTCTAATTTAAACTACTTGTGTATTTAGTTAAATGTTTATACAAGTCTAATTAATTAATCTATATATACAAGAAAAACATTTTAAAATTATCAAAAAAATATCATTTGACTTAAAATTAAAGCAAATATTGAGATGGACTCACCTGAATAACAGCATCATTGTGGGGATAATGAGTACATTGAGCTCACTTATGGTATACACATTTGATCCCATTGATGGGTGAAAAAAAAAGAGTGGTGGGTATATAGGTTGGTTCATGCAATTAATGGTTGGGATCAACCAGAGCATCGTGGATTTGATATGACTTATGGAAGATCGCACGTGGCACTAAGAAAAGATATAAATGGATACCAGCGAAGAAATAGCACAGGTAAAGGGAAGAAAATCGAACAGAAAATTTGGAGCGTGAGACGAGTGAGTTCGAAATAGAATGCCTAATAATTTTATTTCCACCGAAGTGGTTTTCGGTTTTCCTTTCCTGTGGGCGTTTGGAGACGATTGATTCATCCAAAATCATTGAATCTTTCTCTCTCTTCCCTTTTTTCTTCCCCTTCCCTTTTTTCCTTCTGCTTCTCTCTCTCTCTCTCTCATACACACATGACATCTTAAAAAAAAAAAAGAGACAATAAACCAAAAAAACAATCTCAAATGTCTCCACTCCCTTGGCATCCGCTCTCTTCTCATATTTTTCCCGCTTTGACATTCTATCAAACATGTCGTCCTCCACCTTCGCCTTCTCTCGCTGTATCTGCACAGAGGAAGACTCTCTATTTACTGTCGAAAACATCCTCCAATGCCAGAAAGCGAGCGACTTCCTCATATCCCTCGCCTACTTCTCTATCCCTCTCGAGCTCTTCTACTTCGTCTCCTGCTCCACCATCTTTCCCTTTCGATGGATCCTTCTCCAATTCGGCGCCTTCATCGTCCTGTGCGGTCTCACTCACCTACTCAACGTCTGGACCTATGACCCTCACTCGTTTCATCTCATGCTATCTCTCACGGTCCTCAAATTCCTCACAGCTCTCGTCTCCTGCGCCACATCCATAACTTTGGCAACTCTTCTGCCGCAGATGCTGCGAGTGATGGTGAGGGAAGGGCTGTTGAGGAAGAAGACGAGGGAGCTAGGCCGGGAGGTCGGCATGATGAAGCGGCAGGAGGAGGCCAGCTGGCATGTGCGGATGCTGACTCACGAGATCCGACGGTCCTTAGACCGCCACACCATCCTCTACACGACTCTCGTCGAGCTCGCCAAGGTCCTCTACCTCGAGAACTGCTCTGTTTGGATGCCTGAGGAGGGGGAGGAGGAGGAAGCGATGGATCGGATTCAGCGGCGGCGGCGGCGTCCGAGGCTGATCCTCACGCATGAGCTGATGCGGTCGAACGGTAGCGATCGCGATCGGAATATCCCGATCTGCGATCCGGATGTGCTGGAGGTCGTCGGACGGAAGGAGCCGGTGGTTTTGGGGCCGGATTCCGCGCTCCGGCGGGGATTTGAGGGGGGACCGGCGGCAGCCGTTCGGCTTCCGCTTCTGAAGGTGTCGAATTTCAAGGGCGGGACGCCGGAGATGGTGGAGGCGAAGTACGCCGTGCTGGTGCTGGTGCTGCCGGGGTACGGGAAGAGGTGGAGAGCGGAGGAGCTCGAGATCGTGGAGGTGGTGGCTGACCAGGTGGCGGTAGCGCTGTCGCATGCGGCGGTGCTGGAGGAGTCGGTGCGGATGAGGGAGAAGCTGATGGAGCGGAACATGGATCTGAAGCTCGCTGGGCAGAAGGCGCTGCTTGCCAGCGAGGCGCGGGTCGTGTTCCGGAAGGTCATGAGCAGGGAGATGGCGGCGCCGGTCCGGTCCTTGTCGGCGATCCTCTCGCTTCTGCAGCGCGATGGGAATCTCAAATCAGATCAGAGGAGGATCGTTGATGGAATGGTTAGAGGGAGCCTTCTGTTGTCTTCTCTGATTGAGGATGCCCTAGAAGACGCGTCGAGCTCGGAGAGTAGGCTGGAATTGGGTCCTTTTAGCCTCCATTCATTGATGAAGGAGGCAGTGGGGATGGCAAGCCTTCTATGCACTTTTCGAGGATTGTCCTTGGATGTGGATTTTGTGAAAGAAGAGGTGCCTGATGCTGTCATAGGGGATGAGAAAAGGGTTCTCAAGGCTTTCATGTACATGATTGGGAATGTGACCAGTTATGGTGGTGATCAGGGGAGTGTTCTTTTGCGTGTGTGTAGAAAGGGCGGGTCGCGGGGTAACTTTGAGCCCAACAATTTAGGTTGGAAGCAACCAATATCTGAGGAGTTCATGCAGTTGAATCTTGAGGTGACTAGAATCAGTTCGAGCGAAGATGTCTCAAGCATCTTGGAACAGAGAGATGAGGAGTGCAGAGGCAACACCAATGCTGAGGGGCTTAGTTTGGCAGTCTGCAAAAAGCTAGCTCAGGTAACTGCATGCATCTTCTGTGACTGTGAGACTGGAATTCAATCCAATTCTACTCTTGATTTGGATAGATATTGGTTTTGGGTCTACTCCAATTTGCAATCTATGAGGCTATTTGGCAGGGTGGATGGTTATCAGTCTTCTCTGCCTTTTTTGGGGTGGGACAGATATAAAAAAAATCATGAAAGATTGCAAGTGAAGATGACCGATTATTTGGGGATGGAGAAGGCAGAGAAACGCTTGCCTTTTTTGGGGGGCTCACATATGGTTAACCCCTTTCTGCCAAAATGTTCTAATTCCAAAAACTAGCAATTCTGGATGAATCCTGATGCTCCAGTATTCCGGTTCAACTGGACCATACACACATAACCACAGTTCTGGTATTCACTGTGTATTGGTTTCCATTTAAAAATCAAACCTTGGCATCTTGTTCATGTTTCATGCCAAATTTTAATATGATAATACACATCTACAGGATCCTAAGAGCTATGAAAAACATAAAAGTCAAGGTGTCTCATTATATTCCGACTCCTCAGGCCTGCATGCCTTCACCCTGCTGCATGCATATAAAAACTCACCAATACAGCATATAGATTTGGTCGTATATAGCCATCATCATCAAAACCTTGTCCCAACTATGTTGGGTTCGTCTACATGAATCTGTTTCTCCATTCTAGTATTTCCATGGACTTTTTTAGATCTATCATTACTATTTCCATCTATGTCCTTTTCGGCTTACCCTTTTCCTCGAGGGACCACAACCTGGATAGAGATCTCCTCCTTTTGTTGGATTTACTTTGTAGTGCTTTGGCTCTTTCTTTGTTGCCTTTTCATTTGTTGTGAGTATGGTGCTTTTATACCTTGTTTTCCCTTCCTTTTCTCGGTAGGGTGTTGGTATCTCTGCATCTTTCCTTGTGTTAATGAAGTTAATGTTACTGATAAAAAAAAAAGAAAAAAAGAATAAAAAACTGGATAAAGAGACTTTCCCTCTTGAGCACCATTGTTGGCCTACATTGGACACATCTAAATCATCTTAGGCAAGTATCTCTTAGTTTATCACCTATTGATGCTATCCATAAGTGCTCCCGGATGTGCTCATTTCTTAATTCTATCTTTCCTAGTTTTATCACACATCCATCTCAACATTCTCATATATGCTATACTCATTTTTTGCATGTGTTGTCTAATTAGCCACCATTGTGCTCTATAGGTCGTAGCTCGTTGACCACTAATATAATCATTACATATGAAACCATGAGATGATATAATTCATTTCTTGGGGATAATTACGCATCAGCTGTGTGAATTTTATATCTGCCTATAAATTGTGGACGAGATTTATACTTTGCTGTTATGTGCTGTTTGCTACTCAGTTATTACTTTCGGTTACTGCTTGTGCTTAATCACCTTTCATTACATTACTAGGTGAGGATCTATTTGTATTTAGTCATTGCATTTTGAAATGTTTGGGAAGTTAGAATCCATTTGTGTGTAATATGTTTTAAGTTTAGATAGTTGTGTTGGTTAAAAGTCTCGTGCGGGTGCGGCCATCATTAGAAGGTGTAATCTCTTATTGAGAGCTATGATTGTGGACTGATCGTTAGCCCCAAGTGCAAGGCCACGATTGTAGTAATAACTCGGTGAAGTCCGAGGTCGATCCACAGGGAGTAAGTAATCGCATAAAACCTGTCCTATTGAAAAACTAATCTAGCCTATCAAAAATCTATATAACTAAATATCTACGAAACTGAAATTGAAACTTATTACAAATCCAAAATAAAAAATACAATCCCAAATAAAAAATTCCTAATCTAAAAATCCTAGTCTAAATACTGCAAAAACATAAAAGTCATCAAACCACCAATTGCATAAAAGTAAATAAATCATGCATTAAAATAAAAATCCATTCATAATCTCATTCATAAAAAAGAATAAAAAGAAATTCTAAATATTATTATTATTGGAAGTCACACATTATATTGGCAAAAATTAATAAAAGACTGCAAAAACACCGCACCAAGTGCGTACTGTCACTACCCACAAACACGCGATGTCGATCCAAGGCGGGACACCTTGACCTCACTAATTGCGTCTTTTAAATTAAATTGAACCAATAAACTAGTAATTTCCTAACATTAATTAAAACTGAAAAATAAATATTTCTTACCCTAGATCGAACACATTAAGAAAATAGGACTTGCGCATAATCCCATCTTCAAGTCTTCAATCCCTCACCAATGGAGAATTAAATGGCTGGTTGATGATGGATCGACGGAGCAACGGCAGCGGCTTGACGACGTAGAAATCCAAGTGGTGGTAGCCTTAGGGAAGGCCTTGGATGAGGTGGTAATGGAAGAAGAGAGAGATGGATGAAAATTTGGAAAAAGGGGAGAATGGGATGTTGCTCGTTCAATGTGGAAAGGGGAATTCTTTTCTTCTCTCACGTCCAGCACTTTTTAATCTTTTCTCTTCCCTTGATGGCCTATGGTCCATATGGGATTATTATCATTTGAATAATGCAAGACTTTGAGCAAATCAAGGAATGGGTGTCCCTTTGCAATCAACAACGTTGGCTTGAGTTATCTTCTTATCTCCTTACTTCTCTTCTTTCCTTTCTTATCTCTTGCAATTCTCCACATGGGCCCACATTAGATTTAATTCAAAATTTGAACCATATGGGCAGCCCCTTCATTGGACGTGTGATAGCTTTTGAAATGTTTTGGACGTGCATATCTTTGAAGAACTTGAACGTATGAAGCTTTTGGGAAAATCTTGGTTTGCAAGATTTCAAATCTTGAGGCCTATCTTTTAGGAGAGTTTAGTGCCAAAAGCTTGGATTGCTTGATTTTGTTTCCAACTTGGATTGCCAACCAAGATCTTCTAATTTCTTTGAACTCTTCATGGCTGGAAAATATCCTTAGATGGACCCACTTTCTCTTCATAGAATTTATGCCAAATGTAGGTAGGACCCATAGTGCATTTGATTCATTAATTCTCTTCCGCGGGCCCCAATTTCTGAAATCCCTACAAAAAAATAAAAACAAGTGTCAAAGAATAACTATTCATATAGGAAAGGAGTTATGCAAGATGCGGGTCCACTTCACACTAACTAGATGCATTAATTGTCACCATTTTATCAAATCATCAACTAAATTAATGGTGCAAATAAAATTCATCATTTTATTTGTGAATAAAAAGTAATGAGAAATTAATGATTTTCAATGCCAAGAAATTGATAAATTCATGATTTTATGTGAAAACGCAATTTTGGATGAATTTTGATTGGAATTTAGACTTTGATGCCCATAAACATAGAATCATGATTTTTTACTAAAATGGTGCATGATTTGAAGATTAAGTCCTTAATTAGTTCTAAAATGATAATGAAATTATGCATTTTTAAGGACTTATCATACCCCCCAACTAGCATTTTGCTAGTCCCGAGCAAAATATGTGAACTAGGGTAGGTCTCCTAACCTAATCTAATATAATCTAAATGCAAAGATAAAAAGGAAAACACCACTTTCGCTGGTACTCTCGGCTGCATTTAGCTTATGCAGCAAGCCCTTAAACCCCTAGGTTACCCCTAGTGGACGAGTTGTGCCTCGTGAGGGTTTGCAGTGAATATGCCCACAAAATTCATTTACCTAAAAATAAAAGAAAGTTAACGGAAGGTTTTTCAAACGACGCTTGAGTCAGATCGGATGCCATGAATCCTCGAATAATCAAGATTTCAGACTTTTCAAAATCTAGTTCACTTTTTTTTTTTTTTTTTCAAATCTTTTCCAAAAATTATACCAAAACTTTGAGTGCCTTGTGCAAGTGTATACATCAAATCAAAAATTTTAATATTCTATGATAATGCCATGAAAATAGAATTCTCTCTCAGAATTTCCAACTTTCCTAGATTCGGAGTAAATACAAGTCTCCTCTCAAGGCTACTATGACGGCTTTCGCACTATGGTTTTTTCAAAGGCCGTGGGATGCATCTTTTTTTTTTTTTTTTTTTTTTTCTTTTCTTTTCTTTTTTTTTTTTTAACTTGCATGTGACTGTGCAATGCCCAAGTCCCTTAAGCTTTCTAATTAACCCATGTAACGAGCGTTAGGCCAATGACTCCCAAAACAGATGTCTTTAGGGCATTAAGTATATAAATACCCCTACGGGCTTACTAGCTCGGGTTAAAAAGGCTACGAACCCAAACTAGTCACACAACTTGTTATTCTTTTCAGCATTTTTTTTTTTTAAATACCTATTTGTGCATCCCTTGTCACCTTTTTTTTTTTTTTGTATTTTTCTTTAAACGGTCCCCAACAATAGGCAGCCTTTTTAAATTCGCCTGAATTAATTCACTGGTTTTTTTTGTTAGCAATGAACCAGGAGCACTCATATGGCGAAATTTCAGAAAGTTTTCTTTTTTTTTTTTTTTTCTTGAAAGAACTCTGAAAATGACACTTAAATCTTTTTATCCAAGACTTTTGAAATGATGTACACGTGTTATTGTGAAAAACAAAGTTCGGTATTCTTTTTTTTTTTTTTTTAAATTGTGAACCTTCATTTTACTTCCTTCCAAAAATTCTGAAATTCAAGATTTCTAGACATCTTCGAATCATCAAGTTCTTTTGAAAAAAAAAAAACTTTTTATTTATTTATTAATTTTTTATTTTTGGGAAAACTACGCAAAAACGAAAGAAAGATAGGAATTTTTTTTTTTTTTTTTAAATTGGACAAGTGTGCTTGTGTGTGCTTGTTCCCACCCCCCAACCTAAACTAGACAACGTCCTCGATGTCATACATGAAATGCGAAATGGAATGTAACATGAGGTGATAATGTAAAAGGAGAAAATGGATAGAAAGCACCTGGAATAATGAAGCTTCCACATAGAAACCTGTCCAATGTGAGACAAAGAACAAAAAGAAAAAGCAGAAAAGAATAATATATATATAATGTACAAAGGTGTGGGCTACTATCAGATCCAGTGCCCATCAATCCTGATAGACATGATCGATCAGAGGAATTTCATTTTCCTCTGGAGGAATAGTCTCCAAGAATGGTTTTAAACGTTGTCCATTAACTTTAAAAGAGGCACCATTCGATGGATCAATGAGGGTCACTGCCCCATATGGAAATACTTCTTGAACAATGTAGGGGCCTGTCCAACGAGATCTTAACTTTCCAGGAAAAAGATGAAGTTGAGAATTGTACAATAGGACTTTTTGAGACGGATGGAATGACTTCCTTAATATCCGTTTATCATGAAAGGCCTTAGTCCTGTCTTTGTAAATTCTTGAGTTCATATAAGCCTCGTTTCTCAATTCTTTTAATTCATTTAAATCAAGGGCTCTTTTCTCCCCAGCCTTGTCTAGGTCAAGGTTTAGCTGTTTTATGGCCTAATAGGCTTTATGTTCCAGCTCCACCGGAAGGTGGCAAGCTTTTCCATATATAAGCCGGTATGGAGACATCCCAATTGGGGTCTTATAAGCAGTTCTATAGGCCCACAAAGCATCATTTAGTCGCATTGACCAATCCTTACGATTTGGTTTTACTGTGGTCTCCAAAATTCTTTTGATTTCCCTATTTGAGACTTCTACCTGCCCACTTGTTTGAGGGTGATAGGGGGTAGCCACTTTATGTGTAACACCATAATTTTTAAACAAACTCTCAATGATGCGGTTACAAAAGTGAGTGCCCCCATCACTAATGATGGCACGCGGAGTTCCAAAACGGGAAAGCTATTGTCCAAGATAAACTTTTTGACCGTTTTAGCATCATTATTCCTACATGGGACTGCTTCAATCCATTTGGACACATAATCTACTGCAATAAGGATATAATGAAAACCAAAGCTCGGGGGAAAAGGTCCCATGAAATCTATACCCCAGACATCGAATAACTCGACGATCAAAATTGGGTTTAAAGGCATCATATTCCTTTTGGAAATTGAACCCAATTTTTGGCATTGCTCACATGCCTTACAGAAATCATGTGCATCTTTAAATAATGTAGGCCAGTAAAACCCAGATTGTAAAATTTTGTGAGTGGTTTTCTTAGCAGAAAAATGGCCACCACAAGCATGAGAGTGACAAAATGATACTACACTATTTATTTCATGGTCAGGAATGCATCTCCTAATAATTTGGTCTGGGCAGTATTTAAAAAGATATGGTTCATCCCAGAAAAACCGTTTCACCTTAGTGAAGAACTTCTTTTTATCTTGCTGCGTCCATTCTTTTGGAATTTCACCTGAAGCTAGATAATTAGCAATGTCAGCATACCATGGAGAATGGGAAAAAGTAGCAAACAATTGCTCATCAGGGAAAGTGTCTTGGATTGGCAAGGGTTCTAAAGTGTTGGAAATGACAAGCCTAGAAAGATGATCAGCCACAACATTTTCTACTCCTTTCTTATCCTTAATTTCAATATCGAACTCTTGGAGTAGAAGGATCCATCTGATTAGTCTGGGCTTGGCATCTTTCTTAGAAAGAAGATACTTCAGCGCAGAATGGTCAGTAAAGATCACAATTTTGAATCCAATTAAGTAGGAACGGAATTTTTCCGGTGCATAAACCACAGCTAGTAATTCTTTCTCTGTTGTAGAATAATTGATCTGTGCACTGTTTAAAGTCCTGCTAGCATAGTAAATTACGTATGGCTTTTTGTCTCTACGTTGCCCAAGAACTGCCCCAACTGCATAATCGCTAGCATCGCACATTATTTCAAAGGGCAGGCTCCCATCTGGAGGTTGCATAATTGGAGCAGTCGTTAACATGTCCTTAAGCTTGATAAAAGCCGCTTGACATGCCTCTGTCCACTCAAATTTTGCTTCCTTTAGCAGAAGGTTACATAATGGTCTAGAAATGACACTGAAATCTTTTATGAACCTTCTGTAGAATCCGGCATGCCCTAAGAAAGATCTTACATCTCTTACGGTTTTTGGGGCGGGCAAATTGGAAATTAAATCTATTTTGGCTTTGTCCACTTCCAATCCTTTAGACGATACAATGTGGCCAAGGACAATCCCTTGTCGTACCATAAAATGACATTTTTTCCCATTTCAGTACTAAGTTCTTTTCTTCACACCTAGAGAGGACCTTAGTTAAGTTGCTCAAACAATCTTGGAATGAATCTCCAAAAACTGAAAAATCGTCCATGAAGACTTCGAGAAAACATTCCACCATATCACTGAAAATACTCAGCATGCACCTTTGAAAGGTTGCAGGAGCATTACACAGCCCAAAGGGCATCCGTCGATAAGCGAAGGTGCCAAAGGGGCATGTGAAAGTTGTTTTCTCTTGGTCTTCCGGGGCGATCTCTATTTGATTATATCCAGAATATCCATCTAAGAAACAATAATACTCGTGGCCAGCTACCCGTTCTAAAATTTGATCCAAGAAGGGTAGGGGGAAATGATCCTTTCGTGTGACAGCATTTAATTTTCTGTAGTCGATACAAACTCGCCAACCTGTGGGTACGCGGGTTGGGACGAGCTCATCATTAGCATTACAGACTACAGTGACGCCGGCCTTTTTAGGTACAACTTGGGTAGGGCTGACCCATTGGCTATCCGAAATTGGATAGATGATACCCACATCTAGAAGTTTTAAAACTTCAGCCCTAACCACTTCTTGCATGGTGGGGTTTAACCGGCGTTGCATCTGACGGGAGGATTTTGCATTCTCCTCCAAATAGATGTGATGTGTACACACGAGGGGATTAATTCCCTTAATGTCAGCCACGGTCCAAGCAATTGCACCCTTGTGCAGTTTGAGCACTTCTAAGAGTTGGACTTCTTGGTCCTTGTCAAGGTGTGCAGAAATGACTATAGGAAATGTTTCATTTTCTCCAAGGTATGCATATTTTAGGTGAGAGGGTAAGGGTTTCAACTCAGGTTTGGGCGGCCTCACCTGAGATGGCAGAGATGGAGTACCAATTGGTACTAGCTCTTCAAAAGAGGGTTTGCCTACAGTGTTGACCATTTCAACAGTGCTATCAAGTGTTTCTTCGCAGAGGGTCAAGTCCTCAACTGACTTAATGGAATCGGAGATCGATTTTTCAAAAGTTTCTGCTGTAAGAACACCGATCAAATCTACTTCTTCAAGGTCAACATTATCATCCCGTGGTTGTTTACAAAAGTCAAAAACATTTAGCTCTAATGTCATGTTACCAAAAGATAGTGTCATTTTTCCATTCCGGCAATTGATGAGTGCATTGGATGTAGCTAGGAATGGTCTCCCCAAAATTACCGGAATCTGAGCATGAGGATCTGCCACAGGATGAGTGTCTAACACAATAAAGTCTACTGGAAAGTAGAACTTGTCAACCTGCACGAGTACATCCTCTACTATCCCTCTCAGTCTTTTGATTGATCGATCTGCTAGCTGCAGAGTAACCTGAGTGGGTTTGAGTTCGCCAAGTCCCAATTTTATATAGACCGAGTAAGGTAGTAAGTTGACACTTGCCCCAAGATCCAGCAATGCTTGTTCAATTTGATAATTTCCAATAATGCACGAAATTGTGGGGCATCCTGGGTCTTTGAATTTAGGGGGAGTGTCGTGCTTTAGAATTGCACTAGCTTGCTCAGTGAGAAACGCTTTCTTTTGTACATGTATCTTACGCTTCAACGTGCACAATTCCTTAAGAAACTTTGCGTAAGATGGGATTTGTTTGATTGCGTCTAACAACGGGATGTTAATTTTGACCTCTTTAAGCACATCTAAGATTTCCTGGTTCTTTATTGATGGCTTGGGATGAGCTAATCGGTTGGGAAAAGGAGGTAAGGGCTTGAATCCCGGAGGAACTAGGCTTTTCTCCTTGATAGGAGTGACTTCATTTTCTTTCCCTTCCTGATCTGAGGATGCAGGTTGTTTATCTTTTTCCAGATCAGGTTTTTCAATCTCTTTACCACTACGTAGAGTAGTGACAGCTTGAACCTGCTCCTTTGAATTTGACGGACCACCTTGTTGAACCTCGTATTGCCCTTTTGGATTGGGCTGTGGTTGGGCTGGAAAAACCCCCTTATTTTGTGCTTCAATCAATTTGCAGAGGTTTTGCATGATGTTCTGTAAATTCTCAAAGTTTCTATCATATTTCTTGTTGATGGACTCTTGATTCACCATAAACTTAGCCACAAGTTCATCCCAAGGTGTCGTTTGAGTTGTAGGGGGTACCATTTGCTGTGTGTTTTGAGCATATGTACCAGAAGTACCCCCAAATTGATTTGACATTTGGTTGAAATTGGGCGGAGTAGAATTTGGGCCATTCCTCCAACTAAAGTTGGGGTGATTCCTCCAATTAGGGTTGTACGTGTTACCCAAAGAATTGTTGAACTGCCGGTTGTATGTGTTAGTGGCATTTGCTTGCTCATGAAACACTTCTTGGAAAGCAGGGAGTGTTGGACACTCTGCAGAAATGTGCTTATCACTAGCGCAAATGCCACAAACTATAGCAGGTTCCCTATTCTTCACAAATTTCAAGGACTCAACTTCTCTTGTAAGATAGGCAACTTTTGCTTGAAGATCATCATTTTCTTTTAATACATATAACCCCCCTCCCTTGGCTTGATTCGATTGCTTTATAGGGTCTATACCTTCAGATGTGTCCCAATTTTGTGCACTATCTGCCAAAAATTGAAGGTAGGTCCATGCTTGATTTGGGTTCTTCGCCATGAACTCCCCATTGCACATCATCTCCACGAATTGGCGTGTTTCTGGACTAAGCCCATCATAGAAGTGACCAATTGTATTGTGCAATTCAAATCCGTGGTGGGGACATGCAAGGAGTAGTTCATTAAAGCGTTCCCAACACCTATAATAAGACTCCTTGTCTTTTTGTTTAAAATTCATAATATTTCTCCGTAAGGTGTTGGTCTTATGTAATGGGAAAAATTTCTTCAAAAATTCCCGGACCATGTCGGTCCATAGAGCAATTGAATTGGGCTGTAGGGAGTGAAGCCATGCCTTAGCCTTATCTTTGAGGGAAAATGGGAATAAACGAAATTTAATAAGGTCTTCCCTCACATTATTGAAGTGTAGTGTTGCACACACTTCTTCAAACTCTTTTATGTGCAAATATGCACTTTCTGATTCGAGTCCATGAAATTTGGGTAGAAGTTGGATTACACCCGGTTTGATATCAAATTGACCCGCACCTACGGGTATAACCATGCACGACGGTGTGGCTTGTCGTGTAGGGTGAAGGTAATCACGTAGACTCCTAAGTGGTTGATTCACCTCACCATTATTATTGGGTCCATTCCCATTACCGTTCTCATTCCTCATTTCATCATTATCACTATGCTCATCAGCCATTTTAGAAATCCTAAGAGAACCAGGAGATCTAGATTCGTAAAATTTAATCAAGCTCTTGACAGGTGATTCCTTCCTTTCTAACCGATTTGAGGTGTCCCTCTGCCAAGAAGGTGCGGGTCTATCCTTCTTTTTTGGAATTTTGAAAACTTTTTTTTTTTTTTTTTTTTAAGAAACCTAGGAAGAAAAACTACCTAAGGTCTGCTTTTAGATTTAAAAGAAAATTCTCAAATTCTTGCAAAGTCTTAATCTTAGAGAGTTTGGTACCTCTAAAGAAAGTTCTCAAACTCAATTCTATGAAACTGGCCCGACCAGGTAAGCCCCCAGATCAGTGGTGGGGTCGCGATGCGTTGCAAGGGTCCCGCTTAAAAACCACCTTCTAGAACAAGAGACTTGTCTCCCTAATTTATTGGGACAAGACTTGCCTAGACATCAAACCAATTAAGAAAGGCAGTTTGTTCGGCTTTCCAAAGAAATAACTAACCTTCTTAAAAAAATTCCAGCAAGTTTTTAAGAGTTCTTTTGAATTTAAAAACAACTAAAATAACTGAATTTCCAATGAAAGTTCTGAAATTTTCATATTTTGGCAAGTTTGGTGGCCAAAAAGCCGAATTTACGCGATCTAAGACTTGCCTTTGTGATGGAAAATTCCAGAATTTTTTTTGGAAACTTTAAAAACCTAAAAGTATATAAAATAACTGATTTTAACACACTTTAATTAAACCTAATCAGCAACAAAAAAAATCGACTTAAACTACTTCAAATTAGAACAAGTAAACTAGGCAATTCTCCAAAATTGATGTGATTTTTGAAAAATCAGAAAAATTAATTTTTCAGATCTGAAATAGTCCCAATTTTATCAAAAATCAGAGATTAAAAATTCACTTTTTAATGCAATAGGGCTGGTCCAAACATTCCATGCATGCTACCTTTAGATCTAGAATGATTGCGGAATTGTAAAAGCACACCCACAAAGCAATTAAAAAGATTGGTTGGAAAAATTACCTCAAGCGAAGAAAAACTCCTCGGCAACGGCGCCAAAAACTTGATCGTTAGCCCCAAGTGCAAGGCCACGATTGTAGTAATAACTCGGTGAAGTCCGAGGTCGATCCACAGGGAGTAAGTAATCGCATAAAACTTGTCCTATTGAAAAACTAATCTAGCCTATCAAAAATCTATATAACTAAATATCTACGAAACTGAAATTGAAACTTATTACAAATCCAAAATAAAAAATACAATCCCAAATAAAAAATTCCTAATCTAAAAATCCTAGTCTAAATACTGCAAAAACATAAAAGTCATCAAACCACCAATTGCATAAAAGTAAATAAATCATGCATTAAAATAAAAACCCATTCATAATCTCATTCATAAAAAAGAATAAAAAGAAATTCTAAATATTATTATTATTGGAAGTCACACATTATATTGGCAAAAATTAATAAAAGACTGCAAAAACACCGCACCAAGTGCATACTGTCACTACCCACAAACACGCGATGTCGATCGAAGGCGGGACACCTTGACCTCACTAATTGCGTCTTTTAAATTAAATTGAACCAATAAACTAGTAATTTCCTAACATTAATTAAAACTGAAAATAAATATTTCTTACCCTAGATCGAACACATTAAGAAAATAGGACTTGCGCATAATCCCATCTTCAAGTCTTCAATCCCTCACCAATGGAGAATTAAATGGCTGGTTGATGATGGATCGACGGAGCAACGGCAGCGGCTTGACGACGTAGAAATCCAAGTGGTGGTAGCCTTAGGGAAGGCCTTGGATGAGGTGGTAATGGAAGAAGAGAGAGATGGATGAAAATTTGGAAAAAGGGGAGAATGGGATGTTGCTCGTTCAATGTGGAATGGGGAATTCTTTTCTTCTCTCACGTCCAGCACTTTTTAATCTTTTCTCTTCCCTTGATGGCCTATGGTCCATATGGGATTATTATCATTTGAATAATGCAAGACTTTGAGCAAATCAAGGAATGGGTGTCCCTTTGCAATCAACAACGTTGGCTTGAGTTATCTTCTTATCTCCTTACTTCTCTTCTTTCCTTTCTTATCTCTTGCAATTCTCCACATGGGCCCACATTAGATTTAATTCAAAATTTGAACCATATGGGCAGCCCCTTCATTGGACGTGTGATAGCTTTTGAAATGTTTTGGACGTGCATATCTTTGAAGAACTTGAACGTATGAAGCTTTTGGGAAAATCTTGGTTTGCAAGATTTCAAATCTTGAGGCCTATCTTTTAGGAGAGTTTAGTGCCAAAAGCTTGGATTGCTTGATTTTGTTTCCAACTTGGATTGCCAACCAAGATCTTCTAATTTCTTTGAACTCTTCATGGCTGGAAAATATCCTTAGATGGACCCACTTTCTCTTCATAGAATTTATGCCAAATGTAGGTAGGACCCATAGTGCATTTGATTCATTAATTCTCTTCCGCGGGCCCCAATTTCTGAAATTCCCTACAAAAAAATAAAAACAAGTGTCAAAGAATAACTATTCATATAGGAAAGGAGTTATGCAAGATGCGGGTCCACTTCACACTAACTAGATGCATTAATTGTCACCATTTTGTCAAATCATCAACTAAATTAATGGTGCAAATAAAATTCATCATTTTATTTGTGAATAAAAAGTAATGAGAAATTAATGATTTTCAATGCCAAGAAATTGATAAATTCATGATTTTATGTGAAAACGCAATTTTGGATGAATTTTGATTGGAATTTAGACTTTGATGCCCATAAACATAGAATCATGATTTTTTACTAAAATGTTGCATGATTTGAAGATTAAGTGCTTAATTAGTTCTAAAATGATAATGAAATTATGCATTTTTAAGGACTTATCATGGACTACCATAAATATGAGGTGTAGAATCTAGATGAGGTGTAGAATCTAAATAAGGGCCAAGGTTATTGACTACTAGCTTATATAAAGTTTGTAAATTGTCCCCAATGAAGTTTATGGATATCTTCCTCTCTTCCTGGCTTGAGTTGACGAAAATCTCTCTAGCCTTAGTGAAGACTCCTTGGCATCTCCAATGTGTAAAAACTCCATAGGCACGGCTGTAAAATGTGTGTGAAGACTCCACATCAATCCACCCTCTGCTAAGCGAAGGTGGCTTCAAGATGTGTCTGAAGTGTGACTCCACATCAATCCTTCTGCGAAATTCCTACTCTATATTTGATCAAAATGCTAAGTATCATACATATTTGAAAATTATTATATACTGTTTGGTAGTTTGTTGAGCCCCTCTACCACATCCTTAACACCCATGAATTTGGTTATCCAGATCATTTATGTGATGGTTCCAATAGTTACCAAAAACATTCCAGATCGTAGGATCCCTGCCGCCCAATCGCCCATTCTTTGGGCACCTCTTTTTACTTTTTTGTCCCTCATTCATCTCCCAGTGTCAGGCAACAGGTCCAAGAGTTAGGACTTAGGATCTACCAACCAGGAAGGTTCCCTTTTTCTCTCCTATGCATCGATCTGAATAGTTTTGTGGAGTTAGGAGGCTGAGCATTAACCTATACTTACCTGTTTTACTTTATTGCATGTTGCAACTACTTTCTACCTTGAGACCATGAATGTCAAAACTTGGCCAAAACTAAGCCATGTCACCCAACGCGTAACAGGTTTTGGCCATGACCGCAACTAATTTTATATGGCTAAAGCCAAAAAAATGTGTTGCCAACAAAATGTGTTGAAACTCTATTCTCACTGCCATTATATTATATCTTGTTAATTTTGTCTTCTGATACTGTTTCACTTTTTTTTTTCAATTGTTTCACAGATATTCCTTAAGAAAAAAAATGCCCAAAAAAAACTGAAATATCACTCATGAACAGATCCATCAGCCGATACTATCACGAAATTGGATTCATGGTAACCGAAGCTCACAGGGAATTGGACCAATGAAGCCTGATACAAGTTCTCACTCATTGCACATACCAAAATTGGACAAGGGACTGTAAATCTTTTTCTTCATTCTTCTACAACATTGAAAATAAATTGTATGCTAGTATCCAGAAATAACTGTCTAAAAGCAGTTCAAATAACTTACTCCATGAGAGTGGTAGATTTTAACCACAATCTTTTTCTACAATAATTATGGACATATTTCTTAACCATCAATTTGAACTTTGAAGGTCACAGTTCATAGAGTCTCACCAGTGAGATCTTACGGGGCATGAGATAATGCATGGTTATACCAGTAATTCTAACAGTCTGTATAATTGAGGCAAGTAAAATACTGAAATTATAATCCAAGCAATGAGTTGTAGTTTCAGTCAGAAATCATTAAGAGGCAACCAGAATTACAGGCAGCCTTGGAACTGAGTAGCCCTACACTCAGGTTACCCGCATCTCTGGTTACTCGGTTATGGCAAAATATATAACTGCTGTGACCTATGGGAAACTCAGGTTATCCAAAAGATGAACCCTCTTTTATCCATAATCCAGTTTACCTGCACTTAGGTTCACAATTATTCAAATGAGCCCTAGGGGTCAAAGCATATCCTGGGGCTTAGACTCAGGGGGGTGGACCCATGTAGTTATGACCTAGGGCGGTGGCCCCAAGTAGATCTTGAGATTATTTAGAGATTTAAATGGCCGGACCTTGCCCCACATATATTTAATAAATACTCGCCCCACGTCTAAATCTGACGATCGCCGCATGTCACAGAATTGAAAACACCAATCTTTTGCTTCGACATCTTGTGTCCACTGAGGTCTCCCTCCCTCCCCTGATGCAGTATAATCCCAATCACTCTATACCTAAATTTGAATCCTTAATCTCCAAATCCTAATTTCAAACCCTAAATTTCCAAATTCTAATCCAAACTCTTAGCCCTAAATAACCAAATCTAAACATATATACAAATTCGAAGATGATCAAATCACCCTTGGGCATGCTTTCATCTTTAGTTTATGCCTAAATTAGGTCTTAGAGTTCATATGTTTGGATAGCTTGAGTTACATTTTAAGTGGCAATTTTTCTTCTTTGCCATGAGCGCATGACCAACTATAGGGAATTATTTTTAAAGCTAAAGTATGTGCAGGACAACCAAGTTCCTTTGATCCAAGTGGAACCTCTTTGGGTACCCAAATTGAGTAATTGGATGCTCAACCAAATCGTTGTTTTCAAGTCATACAAATACCAGGATTAAAGAATGTGTTATTTTAGGAAGTTTTGACGATGATCACCTAAACTTGGGAGAAGCAGTGGGACGACCCTTCAATTGAGCATGAGATTTGAGCATGGACATGGTGGGAAGTTTATATCTATTTAAACATAATACATTTTCTCCTTTTCTATTATCAGTGTAAAAAAAGTTTAGAAAAGTCGAGCAACGTTTAGCCCCACCCAAATAAGATTCCTGGGTCCGCCACTGCTTAGACTCGCATATATGATGGCTTAGACTCGTATATATATGATTAAATCCTTTAGTTTCTGTACAATTCATTGTTTTTTCTGATGACTGAATTCCACACTCCACAGCTTTTTGGTAATCATTATGTCAGTCTCTTTGGGTATCCGCCGGAATATTGAAAATCGTTTCTCTTTTGTATTTGCAGCTCATGTATGGGAGTATATCAGTGTCCACAAATCCTCAAGGTGAACAAACGAACATGAACTTGACCATCAGATTACAGGTCAAACGATCGATGGTAGGTCTTCCTAGGCCGAGGTACATCGGTCCCAAAACTCCTGAAAGCTTGTTGAATGGAATGAATGTCCTCTTGGCAGATGGGGATTCTTTTAACCTATCCATAACAAGAAAACTTCTTGGACAAACAGGATGCCATTTAACTGTTGTGTCCACTTGGTACCAGTGCTTGGAAACTCTTCACCATAATGGAAATGAGTATCAATTGCTACTGATTGATCTGGATATTCTTGAGGAAAACATCCATGAGGTTTGTGCACTTGTAAGAAGATTACAATCAGGAAGCTGGTTTCTTGTAGTTGCACTGACCTCTAAAGCAGATAGGGATACCCGGAACAGGTGTCTTAAAAATGGAATGAATGGCGTTATATCCAAACCAGTCATATGGCACGAGATGGCAGTTGAGTTACAGAGAGTTATTCAAAAAATTGTGCAGGTTCCTTCCCCTCCACTTCATACTGATTTGCAAGCTAAGAACATATGACAACCTTTTTTTTTCGTTTTTTTGGGGGGATTTTCATACAGAAACTTTCTGTAAAGTACTAGCATTTATTTTGGTAAGTGGAACTAGAAAAGATTACATCATCCAGAATCTCCATCTGTTTGTGGCATTTGGAAAGATGGATTAGGGTAATTTTGGATGTTTGGAGAGACTGCTCTCCTTGTGGAGAGAGCACAATGGCCACTTATCTCGCAGCATAAGCAGAGAAACTTTACCGGACATAATGCAGTCCCTTCTTTTAGCCATCTTGGATAAACATTGTAAAGGATAATCAATTCTGCAAGAACTTTTCCTACCTGGAAGGCCACCATTATGGAATACACCTTCATGCATCATTTGACCTCCCAGTTTGCCGTGGGAAATCTTAATATATACTGCAGCACATTCTTGAAGAAGTTGAGTGGCTTTATCATATCCATGCTCAACAGAACAGTATCCCCAGCGGAACAGGTATTTAATTCAGTATCTCCCAATGAGGTCCTGTGAAAACATTATATCCTTGTAATCCAAGCTTGCTCAACAGAACAAAGTTGCTCATATATGTGAATCGAGATTTATTATGATATAGGCAGGATGTTTGGATATATATAAAACTAAGTGCTGGTAAGTTGGTTTATGTGCAGGTGAAAAGTTCTGGTGTGTGGATAGCCCCACTTTTGTGTAAAACATATAATAAGATTATCCTTTCAAAATCTCGGAACTTGCAGGGGAAATTTTCTGCAATCGTGCAACTCAATTTCAAACAATCTAAATTTTGTGGGTGATCTCACCCCCTCACGCGTGTATGTGTATGTATGTATGTATATAGGGAGGTGCTCTAGTGAGAGACACTCTCACCAAGTTGGTAAGAGATGGGTGGGCGCTCACATTTAAGTTGGGGGTCATTGCATTTAAGTTAATGAGAGTGGATATGGAAGTAAGGGCCCCCACCCATCTCTCACCAACTTGGTGAGAGCGTTTTTCATAGGAGCACCTCCCATATATATATATAGGATAATATTCAAGTGCATCTATCCCTCACTATTTTTGGTGAGGGACACTCATTTTGGGGAGGTTTCAAGTATAAAAGGGAGGTACTAAATGGTGAGGGATGGATGCACTTGAAGATCCTCCATATATATATATATATATATATATATATATATATATGAGCAGGGTTGTCCTAAGCTGAAGTTTAATTTATCCTAATTTGAAATAGCAAATCAAAGTTGATATCTGTTTTTTGCATGATGGAATTGGAAAATCCAGTATTGATTGGAATTATCTTGATTTTAAAGACGATCATTATGTAAAAAACAATGATAGTCGACTTTGATTTGTGGGACCAGCATTATTTCGATTTAAGGGGTATAAAAGAGAAGTACACTCCTCTTTTATACTTGAAACTTCCCAAAAAGAGAGTGTCCCTCACTATAATGGTAAGGGATGGATACACTTGAATACTATATATATATATGCTTTTATGAGAAATATTTCTCACCTTATATGAGATAAAGGGTGGGGGACCTACACATTTAAGTTGTTGACATTGGGTATGGATGTGAGGCTCACACTTTATCTCTCATATAAGGTAAGAGAGCATCTCCCATATATATGGGCCAGCTCTCCTAAGCTCAAGCTTAAGATAAGATAAGCTCAAGTGTGTGGTGGGCCCCACCTGAGGACCCACATGGGGATGGGGAGGATTTCAAGGATTTATTGGGATCTTTCTCTCTGCAAAAAATCAGCCATAACTGTGATTTCTATCATCTCTATATGTGCCCAAAAGTTTAATGGTCAATAGTCCATTTGGATCAATACATAGTCGATGCAACGGTCTAATAAATTTGGATTTGACTGAAAGTTTATGGACATGTGCAATTTAAAGGGGTTGTGTGTTTGGTCCATTTAGATGGACTAAAGGTGGGCCCAATAAGCATGAGCTTACGAGATTTCATCATAAGCTTGAGCTTATGAGAGCCTTGCTCATATATATATATATATATATATATATATATATATATATATATATATAGGGATGCTTTTATGAGAGATATCTCTCACCTTATATGAGAGATATGGGTGATGGCCCTCACATTTAAGTTGCTGTCACCCATGTCTCTCATATATGGTGAGAGATATCTCTCGTAGGGGCATTTTTCTTTTTCTTTTTTTTTTCCCACTCGACTGATACTTAGTTCTTTCAAAATTATATTTTGGCTCGGTTAAAGAGATGGAGAAGATGGACCCTATTTCTATTAGGCACCACAGTAAAAGATGATTCTGTCCTGAATTAAAATACGACACTTTCTGTCATGTTTTCTGTGATGTTTTCGTTTTTCTCAAGTGTCCTCTATTTGACTAGTACTTATTTGATTGAAATTGTATCTTTAAATCCAGACACAGCAGATCAACAATGATACTTATTTGATTGAAAATGTTTACTTGGATATCAGGGTAATTAATATCTTTTAATCTAAACACAGCAGATCAACAATGAGTGAAATGTTTGTTTGAGAACGGGCGGCAGTTCTCTCCTGGCACCACGTTCCCTCACCAAAAGGGGTTTGTCACCTCACCCAGCCCCCTATAACTGGTGTATTAAAAAATAAAAAGTTGAACGGTGAAAATTAGATGTAGAGGTTACAATTCCTGGCCCACCACCCATCCCAACTTGATGATTTAGGGTTGAAATATAGATTTCAAGTTCTACTAATGTATTGGTTGGATTTGACCCTACCATTGCCACCCCATGTCTAAGATGTCTCTCAAACCATATCACATTGTTGTGACTTGATAATTCTTTTTCGGAAACAAAAAAAGGAAAAAGAAAGAAGAAAAGAAAGAGAAAGGAAAAATAGACTCTTCAATAAGAATGATGGCGACCATGATAATTACAGAAGTAATCCTTTTGCGCTAGGACCCATTAGAGACGGATCCTTGGGTGGAGATAATGTCAACTTTTCTAATCTCATTGGTGGAGGTAAGGGGATTTAATTTGAATATCTTAGGGCCATTCGGAAACTCTAATCTAATTAATAATTGCTAATTAAATTAACGTAAAATATGTATAATTTGTAAATAGACTCCAAAAATAGATAATATAATTAGAGATTTAGCAAATGCTCTAATATATAACTAAGCTCTAAATCATGCTATAAGAGCTTATTTTCAAAGTTCCAAACGTCCCCTTTACTCATAATCCGTTTTGGGTGAGAGGCAAAGGAGCATTGTTAGCAACCTCTCCTGTAATCATGTTTGAAACCTTTTGAGATTGAGAACTGTTAATGTCTGTTGACTCATGATTCGAAGATTAAGGGTGGGAACATTAAGAACCATTCAGTTTCCTCTTCTTTTCCACTCGCCCAACAGTTCCATTTTAGAGTAGCAAGTGAGGCAGGCGCCTTCTACAATAAGTATATGGTTTGAAGTTGGGACTGCGACGTCCATGAATGGCGAAAATCCCAATACAAAAGTCCACTACACGATGCATTCGGACGATCTGAACGAGACGACCACGACTAATTCAGGTAAAATGAATGAATTGATTGAACAAGCGTATAAAGTGACAAAACCAACTGGAACGTCTGTCTCCCTCGTGTTACAGTTAGATTGACTGGGTTGATTGTATTTATGATTATTACCATTTTTTTTTTTCTGCCTGCCCAGCCTAAACGGGCTCAGGGTTCAAGGAGTTAAAAGAGAATGGGGAGCCCGATCAGAAATCTTAGACTCAATAGAATTAAACTCCACATTAGGTCCCACTTGTTAAAATACCAACACCACTTGTCAAAATAAATGTCCTCCTACCCTATTTTATGATCCAAGTTTTACTTGAATAGGAATTAGATTAATGTTTCATAGAAAATATGAGTAATGAATATGCTAAAGTGACTATGTTTTTTTATTATTATAAAATAACCCATTTTACAAGTGGAACTAACCCTATTAGAATAAAACTTGAAAATACGTTGATTGATTGGGTCTTTCTAAAAACCAAATTTTTAAAGAAGTATAAACTTTTGACACATTTTAGAAAAAGCATGTGAAGAATTAAACATTTCAAAACAATATAGAAACTTTCCATGTTAGTTTTAGTCAAGTCCCATAAGGTGATTTTTCCAACCATGGGCAACTTTTTGTCAAATAAAAAAAAGAAAAAAAAATGACAGAATGCCCTTAATCAAAGAAACAAAAGGGTTTTTCTTTTCTACCCCCAACCTCCAGTCTTTCATCCTCTTTCGAAGCCCACATTTTTCATCTAGAAACAACGTAACAATCTTTCAGAGATAAAAGGATAGGATGTGTAAATAACTCTAAAATTTTCAAACTCCCAATCACCATTAGTTGGATCATCAGCTAAATGGCACCACTATACTGCCTTCCACTCAAAACCATCTCTCAGTCAAAGACTTATAGGTCCCGTAGTCAGAGGGGTGCCGTGAACCGATGCATGCATGCTCCTCTGTCTTTTCTCCCTTTCTCTCTTTCACTCCACTTGGTTTGTTTTTCCACCTAAACAGTAAACTGGGCATGGACAAATGTTCAATGAACAGTCCACGAGGAGGAGACAGCTCCCGCCCACTCGACTCCTGTCTTCCAATCAACCAATGATAATAAAAGTGAAAAGACAGGAACCCTAAATCAACCACCGACCTGATGGACCCAACGGACCCTGATTCAGTGGGCCTCGGGTTGCTCGCTCCATTAATGATTTCAGCCACTTCCTTTTTCATGCTTTTGTAATTGTTGCAATCATTCTGGAGTATCTTCTCTTCAGCTCCTCAAGGTGAAATTCTAAAATGATAATGGTTGAGTTACTGAGTAGTGTATATATATATATATATAGGATAATATTCATATGCATTCATTCTTCAGTATTTTTTGTGAAGGACACTCATTTTGGAGAAGATTTGGAGTATAAAAGTGTTTTTGTACCTCACATAAAATATATTTTTGTAATTCAAACTTCCCAAAAAGGGTTGTCCCTCACAAAAAATAGTGAGGGATGGATGCATATGAAGATCCCTCATATATATATATATATATATATATTCTAAAAAGTGGATAAGTGAGAGGGTTTGACATGGTAAAACTATATATCATTAGGAATTTTAGTTTGTAGAATTTTTCTCAATCAAACAGGTCATTTGGGATTACTAGGAGACAACAGTTCCATTAGTGCTTCAAAAAATTCTAGACAAGAGAAAACTCTTGTTGAAAATACTTGCAACCAAATAAGCCTTTAGTGCATGTTTGGGAGGTCTAATTTTTCTCTCTAATTCTCTAAAATGGATAGAGGTTTGGAAAAATAGAGTGTTTGACACCTCTTTTCGGCCTCTACTTATTTTAGAGAAGTAGACGCAATGTCTCTACTACTTTTCACAACCCCTTGGAAGAGGTAGTTGAGAAATAGAGGAAAAAGATAATAGGCGAAGTTACAGTGTTTTGTGCATAATCACGCCCAATCCCTTTTTTTTTTTGAATTTCTCCAAATCTCGAAGTCTCAATCAAAATCCAAACCATTGAAAATGTCTAGAAGGTCAAACACGGCCATGCATCCAAATTTTAGCCATTGAATAGTCACCAATCTCGAGATATGTGCCAAAAACTATCAGCCATTGTATATAATTTGTTATGATCTGTGTGCCCCAAACACAAGATCAAAACCATTGGATATGTTAGGAAAGCTGAAAATGGCTATATGGTAAATTTTGATCGCATAATACCTTGTGAATCTCGAGATATGTGCAAAACAAAAATAACCATTGATGTATTATGCATAATATTGCATTTGTCCACAAGCAGTAATCTGTTTCAATTTTTATTATTATTTAGAGGTGTGTAAAATAAGATATAAACCGTTAGTAATGTTTACAATATCAAACATGACTATGAGACCAAATTTCACCCGTTGGATCATCACCAATATTTAGATATGTGCAAAAAATGTGAGCCATTAGGTATAATTTTATAGATTATGTGGGCTCCAAACACAAGATCCAAACCGTGAGATTTCTTTGGAAGGCCAAGCACTTCCATAGGGTCAATTTTCATATCCTAATATTTTGTGGATTTCAAGAAATATGTGAAAAAACTCCAAACCAATGATATAAAAATGTCTATTTAGCATAAACTCTTGCATTACCAAACACCTCATTTTATTTTGGCCTCTTTTTTCTATGGCTCTTTTTTGTATGGGTCTATTTTGAATGATCTTTAAAAAATAGACTAGACCTTCCAAACAAGCCCTTAATCTTGACAAAATATGACACCCTAAATTTATCTTTTCGTTTTTATTTTTAACATTTATATAAATCTCTGTATATTTAATTTCTATATATTCCACGCAAACAAGCAGGTAGGAAGTGTTTCAATCTCACTCACTCAAATTCATATGGACAAGAGGCCGGAAGGTTTTTATTTTTTTATATTTAAATGAGTATGAGTTGATAGCATTGGTTGCTGGTCACATTGCAGTGGACGCATGTGCTAGAACATGCTTCTTGCATCTAACATGATATAAAAAAACAAATGGAGTTGCTAGCTCACGTGCAACGCAAGAATTGATTTGGTTCCTTCCAGCATCTTATCTCTCTTACATGTTGCAGTCGCCACTAGACCATCTCTTTCAACGGATCACCCAACTCACCAAACATTACCATTTCAAAGGTACTAGACCAAATAGTTAAAAGACTCCTTATTATATATGGCCAACATAAATAAATAAATAAACATAACTTGAAAGACAAATTGTCTAATCGTCCCAGATCCAGTGCGTAGTAGCGTATATAGCCCTTCTTTATCCGCGTTAAAATATATAGGAATTGAATGCATAGAATGGTTAAAAGTAAAGATCAAAGGTAATTAATTTTGAAAAATGAACATAAGATTTAGCATCTTCTTTTGATTCCATTTCCCTTAAAAGGAAATGTGATTCATTGTGAAAATTCATCTGTAATCCTCACATATTATGATTTTGCTTCCTTAAAAAAAATGTGGTTTTCAAAATTCACCTTTAATGTTTAGTCTATAATGTCCTATGTATTCATTTTTTATGTATTCTAATGCAAATAAATGGGCCCTCAGAGATTCTTTGATAGCACCTATTTAATTCCATCAATGAGCGATCTATTTAAAACCCAAACCATTAAAAATAACCATCTCTCATCGAACTAAGATTAGGTAAAATCAGCATCGTGCCCACTAAATCGCATGATTTCACATGACCAATAGCATGCATAACTCTATATGCAAGAGGGAACAATAGGAAAATATCCAAAATAAGAAAAGGTCACGGATTAGAACAAATGAGGGGTGTCCCTGAATTAGAGTTAGTCTCACTCATATGCCAACCCATGTGGGTCCACTTTAATTGCTGACATTCGAGGTCTTTTTCTTAAAAAAAAATAAAACTGAATTAAATATTTCAAGAAAGTAAAAGAATTTATATTGCTTATCTTCATTTATTAATTGCGTTTCGAGTGTTTTTAATCTAAAATAACATAATAAAATAGAACGTAGAGGTGGTGGGAATGAAGTTCTAATATATTGTAAGTTTTTCATTAATGGTTTTGGTCAAAGACAAAACCTTGAACTATCGAAGGTAAAATGACTTGATCTCAATTCTTTTTTAACGGTAACAAAACTCTATTATAAGAAACACCAAATACAAGACTTAAAAAAGATAGGAGCTCA
This sequence comes from Umbellularia californica, assembly GCA_028538565.1. Taxonomy (NCBI): domain Eukaryota; kingdom Viridiplantae; phylum Streptophyta; class Magnoliopsida; order Laurales; family Lauraceae; genus Umbellularia; species Umbellularia californica. The sequence goes on along the minus strand of JAPQWN010000004.1, from coordinate 85,380,210 downwards.
ACTTTTAAAAGTCCTTGCACATCTATCAGATGAAAAGTTAAAAGTACATATGGTGAGTTTTTGGATTTTCTATTAAGTTCAGTGTATGAACTTCTCTTGTTTGCATCTTGCGAGATGGGTGTGAGAGTAGGCTTCAATCATTGATGCTCCTGTGGTTATGTTATTTAATACCTACAAAATGTAAGAGCTAGGGTCTGTTTGTCCCCTTTGCAAAGAAAGACTCTGCAAAGAGGAAAAACCTTTGCAAAAGTAAAATGGAACCTGTTGTTCTCCTTGGTATTGAATTGATGAGGATTCTAGGCATCGCGTTCCTATGAAAAGGGGCTAATATTGAGAAAGTGGAAATAACATTAATTCACAAATAGATGTCAAAAGAGTCTTTTCTTTTACGGAAAATGATATTTGTTCCATCACCTCCTAAAAAAGCGAGCCTTGCGTCAATATCTCTACTTTATTCCTCTGCTTTTCACCTTATGAGTTTTATTTCTTAAATTTCACTTTACAATGAATTTCTAGTTATTCAATACGAAGAAATAAATAAAACAAATATATAAGAATTCACGATGAAATAAAATCAACTAAATGATTATTAAAGATGTGAGGACAAAGGATAAAAGGTGGGAACGTACTGAGATCTACACTTCCATGAGTATTGAATTGAATTAAATGGTTTTGACTGAGGACATGATTGAAAACAAAACTAGGTACTGATGTGGGTTAAATCATGTTTCCGTCTCATGACCAACTGGACAATGGGATCCCTTCCTATTGAATTTATTAAGATTTTAGGATATGTCTTCGAAGCATATGAAATTCATCTTGAATGGGAACAATCATCGCTATGTAGATCCCACAATGGCGTTCCAAGCATTTTTACACAGTTTATTATTTGTAATGGTTGAGACAAGGGAACCACACAAACACACACACATAAAAAAAAAAGAAAAAAGCATGAGTAGATAAAAGGGGTTTTGCATTACCTTTACTCATAGAAAACCTAATATTGTGATTGAAGTTGAGATAATTTCATACCGTCACTCGTACAGTTTATATAGACTAAAATATTATTACTTGTGCGGTATTGCATGTCATATTTTTGTGCATTTACAACCACTTAATTTATATGATATCACGCAAAAATTTCCCTCTTGTTTGGTTAAAAAGTAAAAACTTATATGGTCATTCATACCCCATGATTAGGGGGTGTTCTAATCCATAAAATTAGACGAGCATCTATAGAAAATTTTGTCAACTTTTTTCACCAGCAGGTCGGGGTTATTAATGGCTAAAAGGTTACTATGCGGAAAAACTGCCTGGAATCGGTTACCCTGTGGCCGGTGGTCACCTGACGGAGGCGCAATGTAACAAGCGGCCATCTGATGAGGGATTTCTTATACATCCAACATTTGACTAATTGTACGATCTTGATTTGCCTTGCTACTCTTAGCTACCAAATCATAGTACAAATTCTGTCAGATAGGACCATCAGATCTTCTGTCAGATCACAATGACATGTGGTCCACTTCACTCACATGCAATGCAATGCAATACAATGCAAGGCCTAAGATGAGTGACACAATGCCTGCCCTTGGTCCATGATTTTTTGAGTCCGAAAATGCTTTGAAGGAGTGGAACTCTTCCCGACTCGTGCCTACCAATTATGTAATTGATTTTCTCCTCATTTAGTCTTCCTAACTGGGTTGGATTTATAGTAGGGTGGTGGAAGAAGAAGAAGAAGACGTGGAATTTTTTTTTTTTTTTTTTCCGTTTTCAGAGGTTGATATTAATTCTTATCAAGTTTGAAATTGACCCTTGAAAAAATTAATAAAAAATGAATTTTATTTTTTTCGGAAAGTCAAATTTAATTAGCGGGAAACTAAACATGCCCTTTTAGGATAAGGTGCATCTCAAGTGATATTTTTGGCAGAATCCGCTTGACCATTTATTTCAAATATGATTAGTATAATCTAAAATATATTGATCATTCACATTTTTTACACATACACAAACGTAAAGGCAAACACAAACGCAAACGATTGAATCTTATATTGAGATAAACTTGGGATACCCTCTAGTCTCTACTGGCCTACCTATTACCACTCCTTCAACTAAGGAAAAAAATTTTTTTTTTTTTCACAGAGAATGATAACACGGAACGGTCTGTCATTCAAAGTGGGCCCCCACCCACGGAATGGATGGACGGATCCGCCAAATTAACTCAAATAGACAGGGTCATATTAAATAAGAATAATCATGATTAACCTTAGGATTAGGGTCAATAAGGGCCGACCGGGGGCTCTGCCTTTATAAGCTTCGGACCATTGTCTCTTGGTATTCGATCCAATGTCGGTTCTCGAGATCGTGACGTGTTTGCACTTCCCCACCTGCCCACGCTACCCTACCCGACCTGTCTCTCATCCTCCGGGTCTCTATTCCTTACCATACACCGCGGGAGCACCAATCTTATTGTGCTCTTTTTGTTTCAAGCCGTAGGGGAGGACTTGCTCGCAAGCCGCAAGTAATAGGGCTACTACTACTTCCACGTTCATGGAATTGTGACAGGGCTATCGACTTTGGCCAAGGGAGAGTCGGACCCTACCCTACCCTACCCTGCCCTGCCCTGCACTACCCTCATATATACCAAATCCCTAATCTTAAATTTAAAGGCCAAGGTCAAGCATGGTTGCCAGAAAATAAGTCTTCTTTACAATTATATTTATGCATTCAAATGGGCATTCCGAGAGCCTCATTGTTTTACATGAAGTTAGAATCTATGTGTTTAGACATGTTTGTTTGTTTGTTTATTTGTATGCATGGAGTTAAAATATAAAAGGATAACTGCCAAATGGGCTTATTTGTTTCCATCGTATTATGGATTGATACGTCTGTTTGAGTGGAATTGGAATAAAAAAAATTCATTAATGGAATAGCCTATTTATTTGCATAAAATCGGAATACATGTGAAGTAATTTACTCAAATGAGCATGTTTATTTGAATGGATTTGGAATATGTATGAAGTGATTTATTCAAATGAGTATGTTTGTTTGCATGAGATTGGAATATATTATGTAATTGATTCAACCGAGCACATTTGTTTACATCAACTTGTACTATATAGGATCTGTACATATGACGCGATTGATTTTATGGGCTTATTTGTTTGCATCAAACTGGACTACATAGGAAGTAATTCATTTAGATGGTCCTGATTGTACATGGGAATAGAAATTCATTGTTTCATGCAATTGGAATGGATAGGAACTCATTGATTGAATGGACCTGAGTTGTTAGCATGAATTTACAATACATAAGAAGTGATTGATTCAAGTGAGCTTATTCATTTACTAGATTAAAGAGATGCCATTAATGGAGAGCTATTATGACCGTAATTGTTCTTTGGAAGATGCCCTTGTCAATCATTTGATGTAAGACGAAAAAAGGAGCGATTTAATGCATTGACTTGAAAAACATAAGAAGTGTTTAATTCAAATGAGGTTGTTCCTATGCATGAAATTGGAACACACATGAGATAATTAATCTAAATGGGTCTTTTTTCGTATAGAATTAAAATATATAAGAAGTAATTGAATTAAATAAAGCCCATTTAGTTGGTGTGACCAAGATAAATGAACTAAATTTCATATGTAGAAAGGACTTCCGCTTATAATACGAGAAATCAAAATGCAAGATTCATCTCTTTCTTCAAATTATAATTATTAATGGTAATATTCAGGTGAGAACTAGTTCTCAGGTACTATATGAGAATTTTTTAATTAGTCCTAATTGTGGGCCCCATTCAGAGATGGGACTAAAAGAATTAGGTGTATTCGGACGGGTTAATGGTCTCTCCTCTAGGTCACTTAAACATCAACTAAAAGAGCATTACTAAGCTGGTGGTCCCGCGGTGTACGGATAAGAGAGGAGAGACAAAAACCATCATCCCACCGAAACCAGGAAGCAAGAAAACCTGCAATGAATCTAATCGGAAACAAGAGACCGTATTGGCGCGCTAGAGAAGGCAAGGTCGAAGAAGAAACAGATTTCTACTACACGCATACACAGATTGAAGGTAGAAAGTAATCAACGGTTTCTACTACTAATCTCCTCTACTTTTTAATTCAATCAAATGACAGCAGCAGCAGCAGCAGCAGCAGCATCAGCAAAAACTCTCACACAAAGCAGATCCGTTATCGTACCTCTGCAAGCCATGTTCCATTCGTACCCACCCGCAGACCCTTTTCACATGACATCAATTAGCCCTGCCCACTTCATATAAATCGAAACCAAACACAAACACAAACACAAACGTTTCATATTTTCTGGACAACTGCAGGCTTTGGAGTGAAGAAACAACCAACCGAACAGGTCTCAGTAAGTAAAAACTTCTCTCTCTCTCTTTATTGTCAGATTCTCCAATCCACAAGAAAACGTGCAGAGAGAGCAAGGCGTGTGATGTTTTTGAGTATTGTCTCGTGAGCATATTCCCAAATTGCACAAGAAATCAAAGCAGAGAAGTAGAAGAAAGATCTAAAAAGAAAAGGAAACCGAAGAAGCTGTGAAACTGTTTGTTTGCTTGCACTGGCACTTCTCTTCTTATTGGTTTCGTTTCATTTGCTCTTCTTCTTCTTCTTTTGCTTCTTTGAGTGAAAATGGCAAACAGGTGGTGGGCGGAAAATGTAGGAGTGAATGCATCGCCACCACCTCTCCACCTCCGAAACTCTGATTCTCTTTTCAACAAGAACGACACGGATGAAGCGAGCAACGAGAATCATGAAGATGACGACGGCCGTGACGCCGACGACCATTCCGGCGGGCAAAGCAGCGGTCGCCGGCCTCGCGGTCGGCCTCCAGGCTCCAAGAACAGGCCCAAGCCGCCCATCATCATCACCAAGGAAAGCCCAAATGCGCTCCGCAGCCACGTCTTGGAGATTGGCACCGGCACCGACATCGTCGACAGCGTGGCGGCGTTCGCGAGGCGCCGGCAGCATGGCGTCTGCGTCCTCAGCGGCAGCGGCATCGTCACGAACGTTACTCTCCGGCAGCCGGCAACGCCGGGCGCCGTGATCGCGTTGCAAGGGAGGTTTGAGATACTGTCTCTCTCCGGCGCGTTTCTCCCAGAGCCGTCGCCGCCCGGCGCAACTGGGCTGACGGTTTATCTGGCTGCCGGTCAGGGGCAGGTGGTGGGAGGGAGCGTGGCGGGGCCGCTGGTGGCGTCGGGGCCGGTGATGGTGATTGCGGCTACGTTTACAAATGCGACATACGAGCGGCTGCCGATCGAAGAGGAGGAGGAGGATGAGAAGGAGGCGGAAGCAGTTGCACAACCGGCTGAAGGAGGAGGAGCGAAATTAGAGCAATCTCCAGGGGTAAATTCGGGAAGTAGTGGTATTTCTGCAACATCACAGTCTCCTCATGGTTTGGGAGGTGACCCTTCTTCATCACTGCCCATTTACAATATCAGGCAGATGACCCACCAGATGTACGATTGGAATTCTCCACCTGCTAGACCACCTCCATCTTACTAATCAGAAAAGAAAGCACAATAAATAAAAAAAAACCATTTCTTCCCTTTTATTTTGTTTCTTTTTTCTGTTCTGTTTCCTTTTTTGCCTTCATATCTTTCTATCTTCTTCTTCTTTTCTAAAATGGGTTTTGGTTGTTTTCATGTCATTTCAAGTTCTTTCTCTGTACACAAAGCAATGTGATCAGGAGGCAATCTTTAGATAGATGTCAATGTAGCTGATGTTCTACTCTTCTTCTTTTTTTTAAAAATTCAATGTCTTCCATTATTTTTCATGTTATGTGCTTGATGGGTTTGTCTCTAGATTTTCCTTATTTTGGAGATTGTTGCAGATTTTTTTTTTTTTATTTTTTTATATACAGGTAGAAGAAGCTCAAGATATGAATGAAGCTTTGGAAAGATTTGATCATTAAACTTTCTTGCAAGAAACATATGGACATGACTGGTGAGATCCCTTCTTCTCCTTTTTCTTTCTTTTTTCAGTTATTTATCTATAGTTTCTGAGATGGAACTTTTATTTGGGAGGAAATAATACCGTAATCTGAAAAGATTTCCATACCATTTGGAGCGTCTGGAGTGACGGGGCCACTGGTGTGGGTATCCATATTGAGTATAGTCTTTCAGAGTGCGTCAGATGCTTTCCCATCAGACTAGAAGTTTGGATAAAGATGAGGAAATGGGATTTCCTGATAGCAGTTAGTTGGTTGACTAATGAGCAATAACGACAAAACCAGCTGGATTGTATTGACGGGATATTGGCACCCATATCTATAAGAGCAAGTTGCATGCATTAAAAGGTGCTTTCTTTCTTGGATGTTTTGTATGGTTGGTGAGGAGTAGGAATTACTACGGAGCATTTGCTCATCTGAACCTCGAAGGGTCATTTGGAAATGAATGCTTGCTTTTACAGCATTCAAGAGTGGAATCTGAACCTCTGAAGGGTCATTTGTTCCATTCCACCTGTATGGCTATTTCTCCTTCCTCAAAGGGCAGCAACAGATTATAGGGGAATCTACGTGTACTCTCTGAATGACAGTTTTGAATTCATTTTTATCTTTTGAACCACTCCAAGTAGTATATTTGAAGTCAATTAAGTGAATTTGGGAATCAAGGAGTTGAGTTGGTGAGACTGTAAATAACTTAGTTTTACAGTGTTATGGATCTCAATATCTAGAACTTGTAGATCAATCTAAAGAGTTGGAGTTGGATATGGCAAATGTTACATTTGCATTTAGTATAGGCAAATTGAGGAGTGGCTATGGAGTATTAAAGGTTAACATCTAATAGTTGCTTTATAAGATAACGCGTGGGTTACAAAAAAATATATAACAAGGGGCGAGCGCATGATAGAAAACTTACAAGTAGGTCCAATTGAAGAGGAAATTGTGTGGAAAACTAGAACACAGAAACCAATCACAAATATATGGACTAAGGCTTTGATGATGATCTAGGCAATTTTAATGTCTAGGACGATAGCAATATGTGATAAGTATAATTATTTAAAACCCTTTAATAAAGAGTGTAGATTCTCTATTGTCATGACAGTTTTTGCCCACCCACTAAATAGCATGGTTGTGATGGAAAACCTACACTAGTTAGCTTGGTTGGTTATATCTAACCGTGTAATATATAAAAACGGAATCTAACAATCCAGTGTTGAGTGTTGTGTACATACTATGATGCATGGATACCTCATAATGGGCAATGTATCGTGTCATATCGTATTCGATACTTCATAGATATTGTGGAACTAGAAATTATAAAAAAAGGCAAATATATATTTCTGAGTAAGGTAGTAGGATGATGATGCTTTTGTATAATTTGATCAAAATATAATGGAGTTCAAGTTTATTTCTTTTCTCTGTAAAAGAAAGAGATTATGAAGAATGCCACTAGAATTTAGAAAGAAGCATTTTGAAGCAACTACGGAATGTGGAACAAATAGATTCATTTTTTTATTCGTTCCTCCGATATTCCCCTCACCAGGTGTATGAATGTTTCATCCACTCAAGCAACAACCTTAATGGAAGATGATTACATGGACCATGGTATTAACCTTAAACTCTATGACCTACTTGTCATCCTAATTGGAATATGTGCAACCATTGTACCGCATATTTGTAATTAATAAACAATGAAACCTTTTAATTCGTAAACTATATCCATGCCCTTTAGTTAGTTGTTAAAGAATTTCAAGAGACGTCGCTACCAAAATAAACACCATAACTTTATTAACAAGCCTCTTCAATTTGTACAGGAGAAGAGACTAGCTGAGAAGAGAGGTATTCAAATTCAAATATTTAAAATAACCCCCATCTATAACCGACTATCTTGTTATCCCTAACAACATAATATTCCTAATATGTCTACTCTTGCAATCGCATGATCCTTTCATGGAAAGGGTTCTGTGATTGTTAATATAAAGAAACAAAAACCTTGATCTTTCTAGATATCTTGTATGATCATTTATTTTCTGGTAATCATCGTCTGTTTGGAAGAGTCCATAACTGTCGCATCCCGCTCTTTTTTAACATAGAGATCAAGTAGGCACCAGCAAGCAGGTCCCAACCATGGTTTAAAATCTCGGTCTCGGTCGCGGTATCGGCCGGGCCGAAAAACCGATATGATATCGTTATCGGTCGCAAATATCGGTCTGTCGCGGTGTGAATTTTTCTTTTAATCCAAAAAAATTCGCAAAAATGTCCAAAAAATCTAGAATATTAGAAAATGCTGGAAAACAATATTTTTTTTCCATTAGTAACAACAGTAAATCAAAATCTCGGTCACCTTAAGTAATGAGTTCTGTCTGTGTCGCAGTTCGCTGTCTTCTCCAGTATTTCATATAAAGATTTAATAAAATCATTTTCAAAATCCTAAATATATAAATCTAGCATAAATGTATGTAGATCAATCATTTATACACCATACAATGATCATGAATCATTAAAAGAACATATTTATGAAGAAATCCCAAAAAAATGATATATTATAATTCAAATATTAAAAAATCTGAAAATAAAAAAAATTGAAAAAAAAAATTCAAAATCATGTGTATGAGTAGATCTAGCATGAAAGTATGTAGATCTAACTTCTAAATGGAGAACACAACACAAGTGATAAACCCAATGATTTCTATGCTTCATCTAAAAATAAAAAATAAAAAAAACATAATAAAATGCTTTAAATTGATTTTCTCTTACCTTAAATAATATTTTCTTCAAGAAATAGATGTGGGATTTGAAAATATATAAGAGGGATGTATGATGGAGTGTGGTTGCTGCTCTAAGGAGTAAGGAGATGAGAGAAGAGGAGAAGAAGATGAAAATGGGGAAAAAGATAGAAAAAATAGGATTTTATTCCTTTTTATGAGATCTCGGAAAAACAGATATGAACTTTATCTCGGCCGATATTTTGGGGATATATGGCCCCGAGATACCGATACCGATATCTCGGGGCCATATCGTACCGGTATCGGCCGAGATTTTGATCAATGGACTCCCAACTTGATGGAATAAGGCTTCCATACTCCATAGTGCTTGTTCACCGACTGCTCCCATGTGCCATAGTTATTGTCACTGAATAGCAATTCCTAATGTGTCTTTAAGAGAAAATCGATTGGCGAAATGTGGCTTCTACCTTTTAATCTATATTTGGTTACAAAATTTGGGAAGTTTGGTGGAAGATTACGGCTTATGGATTCTGGCATATTGTCGATGGACTTGAACTCATATTGTGGCTACTGGCTACTAAACTTGTCATCAACATACCTAGTTCATAGATCCTCATTGTAGAATGTCACTCTCTGTGACAAAAAATTAGTGCAAAAATCATCATTTGGAATACTTCGTTACCATACAGAAAAGAAAGGTCAGGTTTCCTTCAAGGAAGATGAATATTTGAGAGTAATTCATTGGAAAGCCAAGAAATTGTTGACTGAGATACTGACACTGCTGCTCAACATGTTTCTCAGAAGGTGGTTCAATTTGATGTTAAACTCCATAGCCATAGCACATATGAAGCTCTACAACAAATTGGGATTCCCAAGAGGAACAATCAAACATAATTGAGGTTGCATAAGGGAGGGAGTTGCCCAAGTCTACTGAACTGTAGCAATGCACACTGTTTGAATATCAGATGAATTGGATGTTATAAGGTTCCATTTGAATCACTTCATGACCATCAAATAAATAATTTCTCTCTTTTGTTTTTGTTTTTGTTTTTCTTTTTCTTTAAATGCAAGACTTACACAAAGTAGTCTGATAAAACTCATACAAGATTACTGCAAAACTGAAAAATTCTTGGATGATGTGGAGTTCAAGAAAGGAAGCATCAAGTTACATCAGCTTCAGATGACGAAGTGTTAATCCAGAGTCACTCTCTATCCAACAAAATTGCAGTAAAAAAAATCAGCCTATCACATCTCTGTTAAAGAAGAAATGCTCACTCTCTTTCATAGCAGAAGGTTAGCACGATCCTGAGCATGAAAGCTATCCTGTTTGATGAATTGTTCACTCACTGTTGTGTTAAAAATGCATTATGCACATGCAACACCAACAGCATGAAACAAAAAGCTTTCAAGCGGCTGGGGATGATTGCTGGTTTTAATTGATGCGACGAAGACATGGAATTGCTGGATTATAATGAGCTATGTAAACCAGTCATCTTATTAGAAGGGAACAAAGTCAATGCTTGCAAGGTGGGCTATAAAAGAAAAAAAAGAAAGAATCCCATTAGTGCTAGAGCATTCCATTGCAAAAGGATTTTCTGGAAGTTATATGGTGGAAAAGGACAGAACTTTAATCCTCTATAATAAGAAATCCTCAAGTGGTGATTTTTGAGAGTCTAGGATATGACATGGATATCATTTGTATCCTGACTAATGGCGAAACTGTAGATCTCCTAATCTTCCCTGTAAAAGATGAATATGAAAACTTTTGTCTCACTGGTTGACATGGATACCAGTCTTCCTTATGTCTCACTGGTTGCATGATTAGGTACATATAAGAGGTCAAGGGTTCAAGGATTGGTACCACCCTCATCTTCTTCAAAAAAGATGAATATGAAAACTTTTCACAAAGACCAGGGAGTGGAGCATCAAGCATGAAAGAGACCAGGCAATGAGGAAGATCATATATAGTTGTTTTAGATGTTGTGTTTAGGGGAACAGATATGATCGAAATAGGAATCGGACATAGTGGTGGAATGTGGTTTTGTGTCTTGTATTCTAGGTTAACCAGGGCTTAGGTCCAGGGTTCAAGTGTGTTTTTGTCTTTGTACTAGGGATTTTTAAGGTCTTAAGAAAAAGAGTGTTATATATTGATGTCACTAGTAAACCTAATCTCAAGGAGGAGAAGAATGGAATTGGCAATATCTCTCTTTTTGTAGATGTCGGTACACTGCTGAACCACTCCAAATTGCTGTCTTCTTTGCGATTGCTTGTATGGGTGCATTGTGATTGTTTCGGTCGCAGGTTTTTCCATTACGCTGCAACACATGGTCGGCTGACGTTGTATAGAGAGATGTTATGGGTAACAGAATTGATAAGTTTTTTGGTTGGTATCTGAATTTCCTGTGCAGTGGCTAGCATAGTAAAGAGTAGAGATCACCAGATCATTTTGGGAAATCACACTGCATCAAAGTTTAGGAAAAATGAAATGATTAGGAATTTAAAGTTATTTTTTAGCACTTTGCAAGATTTAAACCTGAAGATACATGAACTTCATTAGAGCATGTAACTAAGTTTAACTGAACTTGTGATTTTAGAGAGCTATTTTATCTCCTGCCAGCTCTCCTTTGATTACCCATTCGTTTTGTGCTGTTGATTATTTTCTATAGTGCAAGCTGGTGTAGCAGAAACAGGGTTTAACGTGACGATATGGGGTATATAACGGCCGCGTTACGTTATATAGGTAAATATCGCCAAAATATCGGCCGATAACGGCCGTTACATCGCTGACGGATTTTTTTTTTTTAAAAAAGTCGTCTGCTGTGCTGTTTCACTTGTTTGCTCTGTATGTTGTTCCTTCTTCTTTTTCCCTTTCATTCTTCTTCTTCATGAGACCTTCCTAAGCATACTTGAGGGCTTTTACAACTTCTAATGCATGGAAAAACTTAAATCTAAGCTACTTTTGGGTGGATTTGTATGTGGGGAAAGCTAATCAAACTCAAGGGACCTCTTTGGTAGGTTTTTTTTTTTTTTTTTTTTTTTTTTTTTTTGTTTTTTGGAGTTCTTTTCAAGATTCAACATCAAAATAACTTAGAGATGGTTGAAATGTGTAAATATGTGTTAGATCTATACTTTTGGAGCAAAAAAATTCAAGTTTTAACACTTTTTGTAATATTTTTTATTTTTTTATTATTTTAATCCGAATTATTTTAGGTTTTTTTTTTAAAAAAAGATTATGTAATACACTAATACATGGACCAAAGGCTTTATATTGAGTTAGATATGATGTTACTCACTAATTTTTCCCTAGATCTAGTGTTTTAAGGTGTAGATCTAGATTTTTTTTATTTTAAAATTTTGGGGCTTTTCTTGATATCATTTACATTTTTTGAAATTAGTGTTCAAATGCATTAATAATGTGTTAGTTTATAATAGATCTACACTTTTGGAACAAAAAAGTGTGAGTATTAGCACTTTTTGTAGTATTTTTTATTTTTTCATTATTTAAATCCGAATTATTATAGGTTTTTTTTTTTTTTTTTTTTTTTTTTTTTAAGATTGTGTAATACACTAATACATGAACCAAAGGCTTTATATTGAGTTAGATTACTTAGATATGATGTTACTCACTAATTTTTCCCTAGATCTAGTGTTTTAATGTGTAGATCTGGATTTTTTTTTATTTTAAAAATTTGGGGCTTTTCTTGATATCATTTACATTTTTCCAAATTAGTGTTCAAATGCATTAATAATGTTTTAGTTTAAAATAGATCTACACTTTTGGAACAAAAAATGTGAGTATTAGCACTTTTTGTAGTATTTTTTATTTTTTCATTATGAAACAGCCTTATGACCCTCAGTCATCTCAGTCTATTAATGACGCAGCCTCACTTTATGAAGCAATCTTCATTCCTCAACCATATCCACAGGCACAACAACCTTATGGGTACTATGGGAGTGGACACAACAATTTGGTGCCTTCTACCCTTCAAGAAATGATGATGATGATGATAATATCGAGCCAGGCCGCCACTCGTTCTGGCATTAGGCACATGCACTAAGTCTATTAGTATTTATTACTTGCTTATAGATTTTAAATGTTTAACACTATTAGTTTGCCCAAAATTATGGTTGCATTATGTCAATTTTATGATATTTCAACTTATTTTAGTATATAAATCGATACAGCAATGATACAGGATATTATAACTTGAGGGGACCGTTATTTTGCTTTAAAGTGTGCACTAATGGAAAAAAACATTATTTTCTATCATTTTATAATATTCTGGATTTTTTAGATATTTTTTCGGATTTTTTTGGGGTCAAATAAAAATTCGCTCCGCAATGGGCCGCGATGACCGCGAACCGCGACGCGATGACCGCAAACCGTGATAACCGCGAGCCACGACGCGATGACCGCGAATCGCGATTTTAAACCCTGAGCAGAAAGCACAAAAGGATTAGAGGAAAAGATTATCGTCCTTAACCTACTAACAAAATCCTGAATCCACAGGATCTAAGAAAAACTCAAAAGAGAACTGAATTTCCTAAGAAAAACTCAAAAGATAACTGAATTTCCTATTATTCCAATACCATGATGACGGTGTCTTATATATAAAACCTCAAAACCCTGACTTTACCAAAATAGTAAGAATTACCAAAAATAGTGAAAAAACCCTAATTAAGTAATACCTGTAGATCAAGCTCTAAATTGCTTTTTAGGACCTTCCAAGAAAATTCAGACTTGAACGGGCTCAAAAACTCCTAAAATTATCAGAATAGAAAATTGCTATAAATACAATAAGTTTGCATACAAACTGCATCTCGACTTTTGAAATGTCTTCATTTTGTCTTGACAGTGGCACCTGCTTATTGGGTATATTGTCCATGTTGTAGAGCATGTCGATAGTTTTGAAACAATTACTTGTGCGCAGCGAGATGATATCCAGATCAAATGTTATAGCTATTTGAATTTGACACTATTCTTTTGGCTTTTTTTTTTTTTTTTTTATATGATCTTCACGTACTAGAAATTGCTCTGCAACTAGTTTTTACATCAGCGACCTTCCATGTGGATGTTAGTGGTATACGGTTTTTTTCTTTAATGGATGTTTTTGCTTATTTGCAACTCTCATCAGCATTTTCTCTAATTTCCTTGCGAGATCGAACGCAGGTATCTTGTGTCATTTGTATATGAACCTTTGTGTGTTTAGATAACCCGATTGCCCTGTAGGTCACTGTTATTTTCTTCCTTGTTGCAAGGAGTGTCTGGTAAGTGGGTAACAACCATTACACGCAACTTAGGCCCCGTTTGGCATCATGCCAATTGGACGATCCCATGTTCTCACGGGATAAAACTGTATAAAACATGTTTGGTTAGCTATATTATAGTTCAAAATTTTATTCTTCATGGCTGGATCCCAAAAAATATGTCGGGCTGGATTAAGGAAGTGAAAACAATAAAATTTTATTTTTTTGGGATGCGTCTTGCTGGCACGATTACTTCTCCGTCTCCTTTCCGCATTTTCAAGTCTTAAGAGGAAGTGAAAACATGTTGTAGCCTGCAAAATCTTTTGAGAACCTCTTCTTTCTCTCCCAACTCAAATATCTGATGCACCAACCTTGCAAATTTCTCCCTCACCCAAGCGACCCACTTCCTTTATCTTCTTCTTCCTCTCTTCTTGTATTTTCTTTCTTTTCCTTTTTCTTTTTTTTTTTTTTTTTCTTTTCTTCTCTCCTCTCCGTCACCCACCCACACGACACCATCCCTCTCTTCCCTTTCTTTCTTTTTTCTTCATCTGCCCCCACCCCGCCCCCCTTCTTCTCTCTCTCTCTCTCTACTCCCCATTTGTTCCAGTTTTGGAATTATGAATACTCGCTGTGTAAATCCACTTACACACAGATTTTGATTCTGGATGTGATGCATGGATTACATTTTCTTCAATCTCTAAATATGTTTAGTAAATCACTTTTTAATATATTCCATGTCAATTGTGTTCTTCATATGATTTTATCAATCTTATTGTCTATATAAAAACTAAAAAAAGACGAACTATGAACAGCTGCACTTTTTCTCATGGTGCAATGTCAAGGGCTGGATTAAATAGGCGGGTTTGTGGATGGGACGATGGGTACTACTGGTGGGTCAATGGATAGGTTGTGTGAATGGTTGTACAGTGTGTGGGTTGATAGATTGAATGCCTTTGTGGGGTTGCACATGTGAGTTTCCCAAGCTTTGGTTGGGAGTTAAATGATGAACTGGTAATTGGGGGTTGGCGAGTAATGGCGACTTAAAAGAAAGGAGGTCGAGAGTGAGTTGATGATCGAGTTGAGTTATGGTTTTGGCAAGTTGGTGAAGTGGGTTGAATTGTTTGGTTCGGATGTATGATTGGCTAGTAAAGGTTTTGTTGGTGATGATGGATGGATGAGGAAGGTGGCCGTTTGGTTGGGGGAATTGGGAATGAGATGGATGATGAGCAGACGAACTTAAGAAAATGTACAGCGGCATGGGGTGAAGCCGTGAAGGTGAGTTTCGTTGGTTGCACAGGCATGGGGTGGGCCCTACTATTTTTAATATATCTAAGATGAATGGATGAATAATTATAATAAAATTTTCCCACACTATTACCAAATATAATTTTTTAATTCTTATTTATTAGAACTAAATTGTTATGTTGTTACCAAATTACCAAACAAGTTGTTGATGCAGGCCCTAGAGTTAGGGCTTGCGTAGATGCCAAAGCACGTGTCAAAAGACACCTCAAACTATCTCTACAGAGATTTCAACACGAGGAACAACCTCTCCAAGGAAAAATCCCAATTTTATACATCTCTAAATCTGAGATTATGATCTCTACATTGTAGTGTAAATAGGTAAAGTAACTTAGGGTCTAAGAAAACCTAATATGATAATAGAAATTATCCTAATCAAACTAGGAAACCAAATAAATTAAAATACTAATCCTAATTACAATAAAATTAGGAAGCTACTAAAAATATGCTGAGTGAGACCATTGGTAGAGTGGTAGCCTGTTTTGTATCATTCCCCCTAGGTTGAAAGAAGAGTTCGATCTCGAACTCGAGTCTTCTTTAAGTTGCCTCTGTATATATGATGTACATGAAGCACTTCTTTTGTAGCATGGGCCCTTGATTTCTTCTTCGGTGATTCTGGCTTCTTTGAATGGAGAGTAACTTCCTTTCCACCGTGCATGAAGGTATACGTGTTGTTGCGCATCCCATGAGTGCCATTCTTGTCATACATCCATGGGCGACCCAATAGGATATATCCACTGTCCATTGGTAGTACATCGCACTAAATTATATCTTTCTAATCATCACTAACTGAAAAAGTAACCTGACATGTATGTCGCACGTACGCTTCATCACCTGCCATTAGCCATTTGATAAAGTATGGACGATTGTGCTTGTAAACCTTCAACTTCAAGCGATCAACAAGAGATTGAGAGATAATATTCTCACAACTTTTACCATCAATCACAACTGTACAATTGTTCTCCTGTATTGTACCAGTGGAACGAAAAATATTTTTCTGCAATCATTTTTTCTCAACAGTGGGTAAAGACTCTTGTTGCATCAAGAGAAGTGCACCATTTGTTTCAGCTGCAATTTCCTCCACTTCATCGGATTCTTTACTTTTAGGATTATCTGCTGTTTCCGGTTCTTTTTGTGTACCTTCCAGTAAATTCATTCTTTTTGAGCATTCAAACGCACGGTGACCTTTTTGTTTACAATGAAAACATGTGAACTTAAACTGATCTTTAAACTTGAAGGAAAACTTTTCTGAGGAACTACCACTTGGATTGATGTCCGACTTGGCGGGGGTCTTTCGTACAGGCCGTTTAGAAACACTAAACTTTCGAGCTTGATAATTAGCAATGTCTTCAGCTTTGATGGCATGTTAGATGATCTCATCAACATTATCAAAATTCTTGAATGTAAGGATATGTTGTATGTCAATGCGCAGCCCATGAAAATATCAATCAACCAACACATCATCATCTTCATTCAAGTTACAACGAGCTTGCATGGTTAGGAACTCCTCAAAATATTCAATAACAGTTTTGGAACTTGCTTTAAATCTTGAAAACTTAAACGAAGATCTCTTGAATAATTCACAGGGAGGAATTTTTGCTTTAACAAATTCTTCATCTCGATCCATGTGTCAACGGGGTCAATATTTTGATTTCTTCTTTTCTTTGCAACTCGGCCTACCAAATCGCAGCATAATTGCGAAATCGAGTTGCCATCAATGTAACCTTATGACCATCCGTCATTGGTTTGTGCGCAAAAATATTTTCAACGCACACTAACCAATCCATTAATTCATCCGGTTTCAACTTTCCATCATATTCGGGAATCACAATCCTAATACCCAAATCACGATCAACATTAACTATATGTGGATCTCGTTGATTTCGATTATGTCTTCCATCATCTTGATGATTATCCTCACGCCGATTAGTTTCTAAAGTAGTTAATCGGGTTTCAATCCTTGCAAGAGTGTCTTGCATTTGAACCATTATTGCGGATAGTTGATTAACATTTACTGATAATTCCGCAACGGTTCCCCTCAAATCATCATCATTATTGGAGGAAGACTCCACTTCGACATGCTTCTTGGGAGGCATATTTGTTTAACGCAAATTTAAAATTTATGACTAACTTGATGGGTAGATCTTCTTGCCAAGAGCACGTAGGTGAAGACTGATATCAAATTTGTCTTTGTATGAGCCCAATATCGCGAAAACAACCTATGGCTGTTGATTTGGTCAAAATCCAGGCTTTTGATCTGCTGATGATGTAGTAAGATGATGTCAACCGCTGGTGCCACTAACCTACTTAACAGGGATGCGGTGGGGTGACTTCTTGTAAACGGGCCGAAATTGATGGGGCTTCACTTAACCTAACCTGACTTGACCTGCGTGATAACAAAGGCCTGGGCCTTTGGCTTGCCTTGAGTCCCGCGCTAGAAAAGAAAAGAAAAGCGATTTGAAGGTGAAACCCTTCCTGATGCTCCAACGAAGGGGAAAAGAAAGCAGGTGCTGGCGCTGGCGATGGAGCAGCGGCGACGACGACTTTGGAGTTTCGGAGAGATTGATGGTCGACAGTGGAGTGGGGCAGCGGCGACGACGGTGCTAGGTACTTCCCTTCTCTCTTCGTCCTCTATTCTTTTCTTTCTTTTCGATCTCCTCTTTCTCTGGCTTCTTCGTCTTCTTCTTCTTCTTCTTTTTCTTTGGTTTGGGGCCACGAAGAATCTGAGTTTAGTTTGGGGTGACGACGACGATGGGGAGGTGGCTGGGAGTGTCAGGAGGGCTTGGTTGCTTTTCTGAAGGAGGAGAAAGGGATTTGCTATAGATGGTTTGAGGAAATTGAAATGGGGGCAGTGGAGATGGATTGGGATCATGGTGGTCGTGGGGTGTGTCAGGGATGGATGGTGGACGATGGATAAGCTCTGATCGGTGATCCGAGACAGATCGGAGCGTTGTGATCTTCTCTCTGATACCAACTGATGCAGGCGCTAGAGTTAGTGTTTGCGTAGATGCCGAAGCACGTGTCAAAAGACACCTCAAACTATCTCTATAGAGACTTCAACACGAGGAACAACCTCTCCAAGGGAAAATTTTCCAATTTTATTCAACTCTAAATCTGAGATTATCATCTCTACATTGTAGTATAAATAGGCAAAGTGACTTAGGGCCTAAGAAAACCTATTATGATAATAGAAACTATCCTTAATCAAACTAGGAAACAAATAAATTAAAATACTAATCCTAATTACAATAAAATTAGGAAGCTACTAGAAATATGCTGAGTGGGACCATTGGTAGAGTGGTAGCCTGCTCTGCATCAGTTATTCACCAAACAACTTTGGCACAACTTGATCTCAGCACAACCCTGTCTAATCACAAAATCGGGAACCACACAGGAAAGATTCCAAACGGGCCTTTTAGTGACTCGAGTGGGAGACTGGGAGTGCACAGCAACCGGATATCAAGGATCCAAATGGAGCCTAATATATATGTTTTGAAATTGCAGAAGTAATATTCAGCACTATGGAAATCTGTTTTGCATGAATCTGAATTTTTGCACTGAACGTAATGCAATTTACCAAGCACACGAGGACTTGATCAATTTGTAAGTATCAGAGGGTCGTCCTAAGCAGGGTCTGCAGTTTAGCGACCTAGACTGTTGATCTGGTTGGCCTTCTGTGGTTGGATGATGCACTCTCTGAGTGGGAGATCTTAGCATCTGCTCCTTGGGTTTTTGTGGACCATTCATGTTCTTTGTTATTTTTCCCCCGGTGGGCCACTAGACAAGGGATTCACAAGACCTTTTGTGAAACCCCATATTTTTTGCCCCATCTGATCATTGGGCCGGATCACCATGTGGTGGCCTCCAGTACAAGATCCAGGATTGGAGCCTTTTTCTTTCGTAGAATTTCCAACATGAGAATTTGGTTTTTTTTTTTTTCTCTTTTTACATGATGTGATAGCCTGTCCCTACGTTTGCATTAGTTCATTTGGAGGCGCTTCCGGTGAGAATTTCTTATGCCTTTTGTGGGCAATTCCCCAATTCCTTAGAACAATGTAAGTTGCTAATGGGCAATATCTAACATCTGTCAACCTTAAAACACGGGCTAGCCCAAATAAGCTTAACAAATTCAGACATTGTTTGTCATGGCGTTTGGCTAAACCCTAATCTGTACGTGTGGCATGGTGGGAATGAAAGGTATAAACATAGTCTGATGATCGGGACCGTTGAACTCAATGGTTTTACAAGTGTCTATGTAAACGTTCTACTTAGAGGCTTCTTAAAGAGATGTTTATGGTCAAGAGATCACATTGACTTTTGGGTTAGCCTTGATCCATGTTAAGTCCTGAACACCACCTAAGTTTTACCTGGGATTAACCCACCGTTTGGGATATGGTTGGGCTGTGGACGACTGACAAGTACCGCAACTGTTGGGGTTGACCGGATTTCATTGGCGAGCCACCCAAAGTCATTCGACATAAGAAAAACAAGTCAGATTGAGATTGAAGTTGGCAAACAGCTCAGGGCCTAGTGGACCACCGTTTTTTAGTCGTAGTACAAACAACACTGATTCACATTCGCCAGGAGAGAGAAAGTTTAGCGGTCAAAACTCAAAAGCATAACCACATCGAGTGGGCCGGAAACAACAGATGATGATGGGTTGATAGCGACTCTTTGAAGTTTCAAACGCGCTAATGCCTGTGGAAATGGCATGTCGACAGCCAACAGTATTGAATCCAACATTGAGAGACTTGTGTGGATTTTTTTTTTCTTTTTCCTTTTTGGTCAATATATATGAGGGAGTAATCCATAGTTGGGACAAGACTTTGTTTTGATGAGGGAGTAATCCATAGTTGGGACAAGACTTTGTTTTGATGAGGGAGTAATCCTGAATTCTTGTTTCTCTTATTGAAATCGAGTTTCTCCCCATCAAGAAAAAATTAATTCAGTCTTTTCTTTTATACGGAAGAAATGTTTTGCACCAAAAAAAAAAAAAAAAAAGATTACAAGGAAATTCAATCAGAGACAAGTGTGGATAGAGCTTTATAGTTGGGTCTAAAATTTGCAAAGGCATTAAAAAAATTGAAACCCCCCTGAATTCCATGGTATTGCTAAAAAGTCTGCATGGTAAAAAAACCCTGGGGCTTACCAACAATATTAGCAGGGTAGAACTAGTGAAGGGCAAGGGGTGGCCGTGGCCCTTAAAAGGTCCCCCTTTTTTTTTTTGAGTATATTGAATACATTATATTATTATTATTTTTATAATCTCCCCTCAAGAAATTTAATTTTACGTGGGACCCCTACCACTTAATACTTTTTTTTTTTTTTTTTTTGTGATTTTATATAGCTTTAAGTAAAAACTTTGTATAAATATATTGCAGGCATGTTTGTTTGCATTAGAATTCATGTTATACATCGTTAAAATGAAAATCAAAGGTATCCGGATTTGTATGTCAACTAAATAATATCTCTTTAATGGAAACTGAATCAATATAAGATGAAAAATGAATACCAAGCCAACAATCTAGTAAACTCCGAGGGGTAGCTCAATTGGCCTTGGACTAGGATTTGTATCCGGATGTTGAAAGTTCGAAACTACAATATCACACTGAGCTACGGGGAATTTATTCGGCTCTCCTGGACACGTAGAAATTATTTAGATCCAAAAGGGTCGGGAGTGCCTCCTTTATTAAAAAATAATAAAATAAGCCTAGTAATTCAATACTTAAAAAAGCCAATTTAAAAAAAAAAAAAGAAGAAAAGAAAAAACCATTAGGAAAGTCATGGTCTCATCTAGAGGCCAACATTTAAGTTGTGCTTGAAAAAAATTAATATAAAGCATTCTTTAACAAAAGAGACTTTTATGGGAGATGCAATAACAAATATTAGTACACATTCACAAAATAATATTAGTAATATATGTGTTAATGATTGCACGCTGCATTAAGGGTTGACTTTAGGCATCGAGTCTCCACTCGCATCTTTGAGCAAATTCAGGTAAGTTTGGGTAGAAATAACCGAAAACAGAAAAAGATCTTCTAACCTTTTCAAAACTCCAGGATTCACAGGTATGTTAATTCTGGATTTTAGGTTTGCTCAGGTGGGACCAAGTGAGGGTCCCACAATTAACTGATGAAATCCATTGGCAATGAAATCCCAACCGCTTAAAAACTCTCCCCCCTTCTCAATGAAGATATGAAAACTTAGTTTTTATGAAGCTGAAGCCTTGAGATTGATCATATCTATATATAATGCATAAATCAAATTATAAATCACATAATTAATATATCTAATAGTGGGCCCGACTCCAAATGAAGTAAAATATAGTTTTAGAAAATTATCTGTTACTCTGCATCAGGAACACGATTCTATGGATGAGAATAGACATATCCTCAAACTCATTTCAGCAGGACTTGGTTCGCACATGACTGATAATGTGATAAGCACAATCTTATGTATTATTAATCATATATTTTAATCCCATAAAAATTAATATATGCCATAATATTTTGTACAAAAATTAACGTTCCCAACAACTATAAGTAGATAAGCCATTGTAAAATAGAGAAAATAAATCACATAAGAATAACGCATAGCTTATTTAAAAAAAAAAAAATCACATAAGAATCACATGGAAATCATATAAAAATAAATTAGAAAAATCAAATAAGAATCACATAGAAATCACATAAGGGTCTGGTCGGGCGAGGACGAGCCCGGTAATCTCATAGGAGGTCCCATTGTTAATCCTAATTTGGTGTGTGCTTTTAGGATTATATTCCGGTGGGCCTGCTCGCCATTTTCTGAACTAGTAGTTTTAAGGGTAGGGAAGCCCACACTTGGTCCAACCCACCCGTGAAGACGTTTACTTAGGGCTTAAGCCATCGTTGAGGATGATAAGGTTTAGGTATCGATGACAGCCGCTGTTCTGGTTGACCGGATTTCATTGATGAGTCACAAGGAATCAAAACGAGTAAAATTGAAGTTGCCAAACAGCTCAAGTCATGTGGCCCACCGTTTGGGCAATACCAACAAGAACACTGATTCCCCCAAAGATTGAAATCTGCAGTCAAGGGTCAGAACATAACCGGATAGAGTGGGAATGGTGTGAAAGGCAAGAATTGATGATTAACATGATGGGCTGATAGCGATTGCTAGGGTTTTCAAAGTAATCTTGCTATTTTTTTTTTTTTTTTTTTCCTTTTTTCAAAGTTACCTTGCTTGTTGAAATCGCAGGTCGACCCTCGAAGGCCATTGACATCTTCCCTCCATAGAGAAAAATTAATTCATTTGGTTTTTTCTTCCAAACGCAAAGAAGATATAAAAACGGTGGACTACATGAAAAACTAGAAGAAAATTTCACTTAAAGAAATACATTTGAAGAGACCCTTATATATAAATGGGTTTAGAATTTGGAAATTCACATTTATTTATGGTTTTGGTGAAATTCTTTTTGCAGTGGAATTGTGTGCATAAAGAGGCAAAGTGCCTATTGAAAAACTGAGAATCCCTCGAGATCATTTGCCTCCAAATACCTATTATTCCTATTTTTATCCCTTCTTCATACAATTGTAGAGTTTTCTATTCTCTTTTATTAATCCTGTATAATTGGAATAGACCCAAGTGAGTTCCAATCGAAAGGACCTTTTGGTGCTCTTTATTTTGATTTCTAAATCTAAACGATATTTTTCGCTCAATTTGTCCAATAGAGCTTAGAGGAGATGTGTGTTAACAATTACACGATACCATTATGCCTTTCGGTATCGAATCTTGATTCGCACGTTTGACCAAACTCAGGTAATCAGTAATCAATAATATATACAATACACCGTGCTGTCATATGCAATGCACCCATAGAAGAAAAATGAAAAATGGCTGGTTTAAATTACCAAAAAAAAAAGAAAAAGAAAAAGAAAAAAAAAGCCTTGTTATCTTTTCAAACCTCCACCATTTATAGTTATGTTTATCCAAATTTCAGGTGGGATCAAGTGGGCTCCACAATTCACTGATGAAATCAATCAATGGGGATTGGTACGAAACCACAACCACTTAGTCTTGGCAAGGTTTTCGTGTAAAAGCTTTTTGAACTTAATATAAAATTATTAAATTTGTGGGCAATGAATAAGGTATTACTAAGGAGAATGAAATTAACCCTAAGGGGTAGCTTAGTTGGCCTAGGACTACGGTTTGCACGCAGAGGTTGTACGTTCGAAACTGCACTACCACACTGGGGCTACAGGGAAGTTTACCCGACTTCTCTCTGGGCCCGGAGGAATTAGTCCAGCCCAAAGGATTAAGAACCCTCCGATAGCAAAAAAAAAAAAAGAAAAAAGAGGGGAATGAAATTGACCTATTCTTGATATTTGGGCCTTTGTGGGGTCTAGCAATCAATCAAAAACACAGGAGGAGGGGAAATTAGCAAGAGAGAGATTTTTTTGGATCCTGCCAGGTTTCCAATGTGAAAACATGATATTTCAGTCAATCTCAACCGACTTAACGATCAGCATCTGACGTGGCGGTACGCCCTAATCATGGACGCTTATCCGTCGACACCGGTACCCACCTTCATTCCCTCCATTTCTCCTTTCTCTCTGTACACCAACTGTCACCAAGCGCGTCTGCTCTGCATGAAGCACCTCCGAAATGCCCTTCTAAAACCCTTCATATTCAAACCCCCTCCTCTTCAAAAAAAAGGAAAAAAAAAAAAAAAAAAACCCTCATATTCTCTTCTCTTCTCTTCTCTTCTCTTCTCCTCTCCTCTACACAATCTATTCTTCTTCTACAATCATCTACAATGGTTACTGCAAAGATATGGCTTTCAGAGCTCGGTCTCCGAGGCCTCCGTCGATTGGAACCGGCCAAAACGCCTACCACCGTCGGAATCCTCGCCTTCGAGACCGCCAGAACCATGTCTCTCCTCCTCTCCCTCTACAATTCCCTCTCAGACTCTGAAATCCGCGCCCTCCGCCTCGACGTCTTCCGATCAGAAGGCGTCCGCTACCTCAACTCCACCGACGAAGGATTCCTTCTCAATCTCGCCTGCTCCGAGCGGATAGAGAATCTCGATCGCGTTGCTCTCGCCGTCTCCAGATTGGGGAAGAAATGCCAGGCCGCGGAATTGCAGGGATTCGACAAGATCTACGACGATCTGAAGATCGGATCGGTCGATGTGATGAAATTAGGGTTTCCGGAGAAGAAAATCGCTCAAAAGATCCAAAAGATCGAGAAATTGATTTCGGCGACGGCCGAATTGTACTCCGGATTGGAGTTTTTGAACGAGATGGAAGCATCGGAGCGGAAGCTGCAGCAGTGGAAGAGCTACAGCGGGCCGATTCAGGCGGAGGCGAAGTCGAATCCCGACCAGTTCCTCCGGAAGTTAGCGCTGCAGAGGAAGCACGTGCGGCGGATGCGCGCGGCGTCGCTCTGGAACCAGCCGTTGGAGAAGATCGTCCCGATCATGGCTCGCCTCATCTATAACGTCTTCGCGCGGATCTGTATCGTTTTCGGCCCCTACGTGTCGGATCTCCCGCATGTCGTGTCGGACGGTAGAGTCCTCTTCATCGGCTCGCCGCAGCGGCAGTTCGACGACACCGGCCGCTCTGCTCCGAGCTGCTACACCTCGGCCCCTCTGGAGAGATCCGTGGCAAAGGACGTGCTTTTAAGATCCTCCGGTCCGATTCCGCATAAGCCGAAATCGGTCGGTGTCAACATATTCCGGAATCGGAAACCGAAACAGCAGGAAAGAACTTGTATGTGGTTAGGTTTCGGATCGGATGAGAAGAGGAGAATCAGCAGAAAGAGGAATCCCGTTACGAAGGAGGCGTCGAAGTCGACCTTGGGCGGATCGGGTTTGTCGTCCCGTTACGCGACGGTGATATCGGTGGCGGAGAGGCTGGTGAGGTGCCCGGATCTGGTGGACGAGGCGACGAGGGAGGATCTGTATGAGATGCTTCCGGCAGCGGTGCGGGTGGCGGTGAATACGAAGTTGAGGGGGCTGAGGAGGTGCGTGGGTCTGGGGCCGTCGGATGCGGATGATTGGAGGGAGGCGCTGGAGAGGATGATGGATTGGCTGGGGCCCATGGCTCACAGCATGCTGAGGTGGGAGACGGAGAGGACTTACGAGCAGCAGAGGTTCGATTCGAGGCCGACGGTGCTGTTGCTGCAGACGCTCTATTTCTCAGACAGGGAGAAGACGGAGGCGGCGATCGTAGAGCTGCTGGTTGGGTTGAGCTGCATTTGCAGGTACACGAATACGTCCTCGGCCTGTTCATCTCAGGGCGTGATGTCTTGATTGGTGGGACCCAATGGGCTTTCTCAAAAGGGAAAGCAGTGATCTCCCTGATATCGATTTCTCTGCACTTAATTTACTGTACATAGATTCTTTGGAATGGCTGATTGATTTGTTATGCAAAAAGTGATGCGTCTACGAATTTTTCTGTTCTCATCTCTCTCCCACGTGTTGGATTAATATAGAAGATGGAAGACTTTTTAGATACAGGGGTTGGCATGTAAATATAGGCAATGGCGGAGGGCGTTGGTAGGATTTTTCGTTTTCGTTTGAGAGGTGCAAGCCCAAATAGAAAGGGGAAGGCCATAGAATCGACTGTCATGCTCCTCTGGACTGAGATCGACCCCATTTCTCCTCAAAATACCTAAAAAAAAATCATAAGAAATGAGTAACGTTCAAAAAAAAAAAATAAATAAATAAATAACAATTCAATGCCCTTTAAACACTTAATTTCCAAATTCATAACTAAAAGTCACTAGAATCGTTTGACCTAGGATCCCATGAAAACCTATAATATCATGGGATCCAAGTAGCTTTTCAACTTTTAACATGTAGATCCCGTGATATCAATCCATGATATCATGAGATCTGAGGCAAAAAAGTAAAAACGAAAAATTGTACCAGAGTTAAACAACTCTGGTGACATTTAGTGATTTTTAGTCATGAATTTAGATATTAGGTGTCTAAGGGGTATCGAATTGTCAAATCCCCAAAAAACAATGACATGAGATGACAACACCCTTTTCCCCTCTTCCTTAACGGAGGGGCGATCTTCTCATCTGGCCTTCACCTCCCTCCCGGCCTAGAAATATAACCCGGCCCCCATTCTGATCCATTCATTTCTGCTGGGGGTCTCCGAGCTAGCTGTCTCCTTGCTTGTAGCTGCGAGTTCTTGCTTGTAGATATTCATAGTCGAGATTCAATTAGTGTTCAGTGAACTCTTGTCCATTATCTCAAATTAAGCAATAGTGGATGACGATCTTTCTTCCAAGTGCGCCTAATATGATAGGTGTTTTGGATACAGGCCACCTGGACTCGGATGAAATTGGACCGAATCCGGGATCTGTTTTACAATACTATTATCAAAGTACACAAGTAAATATGATACAATATGGTATAATATAATATAAGCAATTTTATGGATATAAAAGAAGATGTTCTGCTGGGTCTTCTGGCAATCAAGAGCATGACGGTGCAATTCAAGTGGGTTCCACCTTTGGGATAGTCCGAATAGGCCGTCCTGCTTTGTGATTAGGGTGGACCCACGTTATAAGTCCCCAAATCAGATAATGTCGTGGCATCTAGTGGTAGGTAGTCCTGTTCCGTGACTCGAATCTGAGACATGGAGGTTGGCTTTAATACTAAATGTTATGGACCTAATCAATATGCCAAAAGCTCCATGATTGATGGAACTCTTATAACTATTTAGGACCGTAACAACACACTAAAACCCTCTAGGATGTAAGGGCAAATTTTAGTGAGTTTGTTGTGTGTGTGTGTGTGTGTTTTTGGATCTTTATGCAAAGTGCTGCATCTACCAGTTTATTTGTTGGATTTGTTGGGGGTGATGCAAAGTGCTGCATCTACCAATTTATCTGTTTATATATCTCTTGGCATGTAAATATTAGGCAGTGGATATAGGGGAGCTGGACTTGGAGACTTGGATGAAATTGGACCGCTCTGATACAATATGGTATAATATAATATAGGCGTAAAGGAAGCTGCTCTCCTGTGTCTTCTTGCAATCAAGAGCTGTTGACAGTGCAATTCAAGTGGGACAAGAGCTCTTGACTGTGCAATTCAAGTGGGTCCCACATTTGAGACAGTTAAAATGGCAGTGACAGATCTTAAGATTTTTTGTTTGAGGGGGCAAGAGAAAAACAAGCAAAAACTGGAATTTTCATGCGGTTTTGGGGGGACAGAGGTCCTGCAAATGGGCGATTCTGCCTTGTGACGGTTGGGATGGGGCTTGGGGCTTGGGGCTTGGGGCTTGGGGCTCCGGCAAAGGACTTGCATACTAGAGAATATTTTCCGCACGTAGATGGTACAACATGTCATTATGTTTTTTTATAGCTTGCATAAGATTTTGCACCGTGAATGCGAATTGGATGAAATAGTATCCACCTGTTCTTAGGAACATAGTATCCAGTCTCGTAGATTTTATTTCCCTTAAAGTCTTGATCATAAAAAACATGTGTCCTGTTTGTGTGGCTCATTGCCTCCATCAGATGCAGGGGTTGTCTTTGGACCAGACATGTAATAAGATTCAAATATAGTTAGGCTTTGTTTCCGTTAAAGCCTTGATCTTGTCCATGACTCTGACTTGTGTGGGGTAGGGATTCTTAAATACTTGGGTAAATTAGCCAAAAGTCCTTAAGCACGGTCTTCTAAGGCATCAAGGACAACTACTTTTTCTCTAATGTCTATAGTCCACATAGCTGTAGATATTTTAGTGAGAGGTCCCTAATATGCCACGTCATATATTTTCATGACTAAGTTGCCCCTTTCAACTGTGCCAGAGAACTCTTTCATTCTTCTTCTCTCATTTTTCATTTTCCATTCATTTCCATAGTTGTAGAGTATCGTTGCAGAGCACCTCCCGTCGCCA
Source organism: Umbellularia californica (assembly GCA_028538565.1). Lineage (NCBI taxonomy): Eukaryota > Viridiplantae > Streptophyta > Magnoliopsida > Laurales > Lauraceae > Umbellularia > Umbellularia californica. Next base: position 85,352,077 of record JAPQWN010000004.1, on the reverse strand, counting down.
CCATGACTTCTGATTCTCACTCTTTCATTTCTTCAAAGATAAACACAGTTTTACTTTATCTTGCTCTTTCATCTGTAGTCTCTTCCAAATCTCTCTTTCTCTCTACAACTGATTTGAAAGAGAGCATTTTGCACTTTTTCTTGTTTCCCCCCTCTCTTTTCTCGATTGGATTGTGGTCATCAAGTGTTCTTGTTTTGGATTTCGATTTTTATTAGAATCTAATTTTCCGTATTCTGACTTTTGGTGTCGCCGAGCTCAGATAAATTTCCTAGAATCTCTGATAAATTAGACAGAAACTCAGATAAATTTGTCGAAGTTCTGCCAAAAACTCAGATAAATTTACAAATTTATCTGAGTTTCTGGGAGAACTCAGATAAATTTGTCGAAGTTCTGCCAGAAACTCAGATAAATTTACAAATTTATCTGAGTTTCTGGCAGAACTCAGATAAATTTATCTGAGTTTCTGGCAGAATTCAGACAAATTTATCTGAGTTTTGAAGAACTTTTCTGAGTTTCAAACAAATAGCTATATGAAGTGGTGCCATCCGATGACCCACATCCATCTCTCCTTTCTTATTGCAGTGGTTGTGATTCGTGATTCGCGTTTTCTTTCTCTGCCACCTGACAGAAGGAGAAGGAGGAGCAGGGAACTATGGGAGAAACCAAACATATTCTGGTTTTGTGGAAGTGATAAAGCAGCAATTATCAGGTTTAAACATTAGATAACACTTATTTTGATTTTTAATACTATAACCTATTAACCTTCATATCATACCTAAGCTATATCAACGGCCATGATGTCAGTTTGACTACCTTGATAGAGAAACTTGATTGTCATGTAATGTGGGTTTTGGCTATTCTCTTCTACTCTCACAGGCAAGTTCTAGTGTTGTATTTACAAGGTATCATGTGTCCTGATTTCAAGAAAGCCCAAGTTAGTCAATCTATAAGTGGTTTTAACATGTGAAAAGATGGTCCAGGACCACCGTCCACAGGCTACACATATGATCATAATCATGGTTTAAACAGTGAGAAGACTGCCTCAGAAGACTGACAAATTTATCTGAGTTTTCAAAACTCAGATAAATTTATTTGAGTTTTGCTTTTGCTGACATATACAAGGGCGTTTTTGTCTTTTTCAGTTACAAGAGGACTGCTGTCAATATGATAAAGTATTGTGGACCGTTTGCAATAAAAATCACTGTTGAAGGACCTCCGCCCAAATGCCCCTAAATACTTTTCAATACTCTTTTTCGGGTGGAGCCCACTCCTCAATACTCCCCCTTGGTGGTATCTGATAGTTCTTTTTGGGATTCGAACTCATTACCGGTTGGTTTTGATACCATTTTCAATTTATTCAGCTATCTATTACTATCGTTAGTAGAGGCTGCATAACTACTTTTCAATACTCCGTATGGAGCACAGACCCCACTCATCAACAGGGATTAGATGCCGGAGGGTTGGCTCTGAAATAAATTGCACAACCATCTTTAGTCAACATTGGTACAGTAGACCCCAAACTTGTATCACTGTCCCCTTCTATGTAAAATTTTTAAGTGAAGTGGACCCACAGCTTTCACATTCCAATCCAGCTGTGCATTCAAATGCCAATCAATTCAGTTTATCATCCCACAGCGATAGCCCTTTTTTCATTTCCAACCCCAACGCACATTTTATCACTTCCCACCTGATTTGGTACATGGGAATTTGTTGCTGTTATTCTTAGTCGGTTCAGTTGAATCTGTATTGTATCATTTGTTAGAGAGGCAGAATATGCAAACCTGTCTTGCTAAAGATGGAACGACACCAAACATGGAATGACATTGTCTCTATCATGCACTCACAGCACTACACCAGGGCTGATATAGAGCCTTCAACCATCTCTACAAGAGCCATGTAGTACAACTCTCTTCCTAGTTCTTACAGCATGATAACCATGTAATGATTCCTCATATATTTTAGCACCCCCTCAAGACTATAGAGCCTAAGAGATACTCTAAAGAGTCAGGAGACCTTTCCCCCTTTCTCCATGCACATTCTCTTGATCGATCATGGCTCATGATGAAAGATTAGCAATCTCTGCTGTATCTACTACCACAGGTGACCACATTCATGAACGAAGCTCGCTCTCATCAGTGCTTTCACAACGCTCTTCTCCAAGGCCATTCATCTCTGCTTCTGCTGCTACCACCCCGGAAGAAGCAACAACTGCATATCTTCAAGAACATTCTCCATGTTCTTCTCCAAAGCCATATGTCTCTAGCCCTTGGGACGTCGAAACATACAGCTCGACAGCCCCTTACAGATGCCTGGCATCAATTTTAAAGAGATGTGGAAAGATCTTGGCCCTGGCCGTCTCGGACACTAGCCTTGTCTATGTGGGTTCAGAGTCGAAGTCAATCCGGGTTTGGAAGCTCCCTGGTTTCATCGAATTTGGTCACCTCAAGTCCAGCAGTGGCGCTGTGAAAGCAATACTAGTTTCAGAAGATGGACTGGTGTTCAGTGCACATTCAGATAACAAAATAAGGGTGTGGGAATCTAGTCCTGTTCATACTAGGAAGGGTACATTGCCTTGTTTCAAGGACTGTTTGGTCCAATCCTATTTCAACCGCCCGAAGAAGTTTCTAATGCGAAGCACTTCTAAATCTGGTCCCAGCTCTATCAACAGTTACAACAACAATAACAACAAGATCAAACACACGAGCGAGATCACAGGTCTGGCATATAATCCTCTTGGAAAACTCCTGTACTCTGCATCGTTAGACAAGACGGTGAAGGTATGGAGCATCAGCAACATGAAGTGCATCGAGACCATTCGAGCGCATGATGATCTTGTGAATGCACTTGTGGTTGGGCCTGATGGGCTACTTTTCAGTGGGTCTGATGACACAACTGTGAGGATATGGAGGAAGAGCTTGCGTGGTGATTGCTACCATGGCCTAATATTGAACTTGCATGCGCAACATTCACCCGTGAAGGCCCTAGCATTGAGTGGAGAAGTAGAAGAGAGAGACGAAAGTTACATCCTGTATGCAGGCTGCTCAGATGGATATGTGCATTACTGGAAGAAGGGTGAGTTATCAGGTCACATGAACTATTGTGGGTACCTAAGGGGCCACAGTCATACAGTAATGTGCTTGGCTGCGGTCGATAACATGGTTATAAGTGGATCGGCTGACACTAGTATACGCGTGTGGAGGAGGTCAAGTGATGGATTGGCATTGCATCGATGTATGGCTGTATTGAGTGGCCACATTGCTCCAGTGAAAGGTGTTGCAGCCAAGGTTGAGGATGACCATGGTTGCCTTGTTTATAGCGGGAGCCTTGACGGCTCAGTCAAATTGTGGTGGGTCTGGAGGGGCAGTTTCCAGAGTAGTAGGGGCAATCTTGCAGGAGATCAAGAAACAACATCTACTTGGACCGATTTTTTTGAAATCTCTGGGCAAGTTGGGTGAATACAGGGCTCACAAATGAAACTAGGACCTGGAGAATGTGTTAGAAATTTGTAACTAACTAACTTAGCTGCCGCTGCTGCTGCTACTACTTCTATCATTGCTTTTCTTTTGTTTCTCATTTTAACATGTTACTCTGTTTTTACTCTATTACTGTCATGAGATTTCAGTCACACAGATGTGATTAGCATGTTCACGATTGGGTTTTGGTGTCCTTACAAGAATTGTTCCTAATATATGAGGAAAGGAAGCCATAACCTCTGGTGGTGCTTCTAAACCTGTAAGAGGCATAATCCATCCTCATGTATTCCTTGTTTTTGAGTATGTCATTGAATTGAATTACATCTCTAAAAATTCTGCATGTAGTTGGCCATCGAATTGATTCCAAACCAGGTTCAATTTGTCAACCTGTCTCATCTCTCCCAACTGTATCAATTAAGACTCTGGCTCCCAGCACAATAGTAATTCACATCATTATTATATTAATGGGCAATAGGTAGAATGTAATGGGATATTTGAACCCCAACCTATCCACGTTATGATAGTCGACAAACTCTTTATTTGGCTTGAATCTCTATGTTGATTAAGGTATAGGGTTGAAAACCCTCTGCAGGATTTTCCCTTCCAAGGACACGCGCGCACACAAAAAAAAAAAAAAAAAAAAAAAAAAAGGGTTTTTCCTTGATGGATTTTGCTTAGAATAAAACTCAATCTAAATTAATCCTACCCATCCAATATAAGTCAAATAAACTAAAATAATAAGAAAAAAAAAACCCTGATCTAGAACATAGTCCTTTGCTAGCTGTAGTTAGATCAATCATCTTGTGGTCCTAAGTTGGGATAGTTTCTTTGGCTTCCATTCATGGATTATCATCTCTGACTTTCAGGTTGCATCAAACATACAAACAAGTGTTGGGTATATTTCAAGAATTGCATTGAGAAATCGCATGACAAGATAAAGTGAGATTTGGATAATTCTAGATTTGGTGAGATTATTGGTGTGGAATTCTTCTTAAATTTTGGGATGGTCCAAGGAGAGACTCTACTGAAAACTTAATAGATTTACAACATTTAACTCATTAAAAACTAAATGACCAAATTACGTTGAGCAGCCTAGCATTCACAATGAGAAGGTGACTTTCATATTGGAGTTATGTTCCCTTTCAGACCATCATGAATGTCACATAATTGCAATCTGCAGACTGACCCCACTTCTTAATAATAATATTGATAAGGGACCAGTTTGCAACTTTGCTAATAAATGGATGTTGATGACTGTATGTTGATTGGATTTGACATTTTCATGAAATGGCTATTTTCTCTGGGGAGTTTGTCAGAATTAATTTCTTTGAAAACATAGGCTCGATTTAATTTATTTCCCCAGCTTGATGATGGCCAGGGATCGAAGGGTCCAAAGTACTAGTCAAGGTCCAACCTGAACCCTAGATCTTAAGTCCGAGCCCAACAGCCCAACCTTTTTTTTTTTTGAACCCAGATTATGGGGGCTGAGTCCCATAGAAACCCTCACATATGAGGAGAAGAACCCGCAAACATGGAGAGAGAACTAAGTCTGAGCCCGACCTATAAGAAATATATGAGGCTAGAACCTATTCGTCGAAGGCCCGAGAGCGACTAGGGCCCAATTCGAAATAAAGCCAATCTCTCAAGAAGACTTGTTTCTATCAAAAAGTTCTGTTTATACCCACTCAAAAAAACCTAAAAGAAGATGTATATTGTTGTGAATACAGTAGAATATATATACGAATAATATATATCTAAGGAGCCTGGGGTCCAAGCCCCTACTCCAATAACATCTAGACCCTGTATTTGGGTTTGGACCTGGTCCGTGGGAGAGACCAAAAAAAAAAAAAAAAAAAAAAAAGGAAATAATCAGATGCAACCATCAGTTGGAACAATTGCTATAGTTCCCACAGTCCCCTGGTAATCGTAATTGGCTATGCCAATTGGATCGAGTGTGAAGCCCAAATTCTTGACTGGAAGGGAATCCACACTGCCACTAATTCTAGCCTCGAACAAAGCACACCCATATAGAAATTGTCTCTGTTTTCTGTACAACCCATTATTTCATTTTTTGGTGCAGTGTATTTTCCTCGTGGAAAATAAAAAATAATGAACTAATTTTTCTCGATAAAGAAGATTTTAATTTCCTATATATGGTTGGGGTAGAAATGCAGGATTTCTCTCTAATGTGAAAATCAAAATCCGTGAGTGTAGAATTCTCTCATTGGACAAACAGGTTTTTAACCAATGTTCAAATTTATATTGTGATTGCTGACAAATTTCATCCATTTATTTTCTTCGAATCTAAAAAGTCCTAGTCTTCGATCATCTTTTAAAGGTTATTACAATGCTTGGTCCAAATCAATTTTATGTCTATTCGCATTGGGCTAAAGGAAGATAACCCATTTCTGATGTGGCATTGCATTACACAAGCATGATCATTCTTATGTGGGGGCCATATAGTAGTATGAGAGTTATGAGGAGTTATCTATGAGGTGTGGGTAGTTTATTCTTGAGTTATGGGGAAAGTAATGGGTGGCCGGGGGGAGTTTAGTTGGTTTACCTATGAGTAGTGGCTTAACTATGAGTAGCCGTAGTTTTTATATTTGTGAGTAGTTATTTGTAGGAGTGATGGATGGAGTTATGGTAAGTTGTGTTAGTGTCAAATTGTGGTAGTTATAAGTATATATATCTTGTATTTAAAGATGACATAGATAGATTAATGAAGGGAATATCCTATCTTATAACAACTTTTTATTAAGTGATTGGAGGGCAAAGTTTCCATCAAAATGAACCTCCATTTCTTTTATTTTTGGTGAAAGATAGAAGTGGGCACCTAACTATTTGTCAGTTTCGACTTCATGACCACCCAAACGTGCAACAATACAGTGCTTTTCTAGAGAGCAGGTTTCCCTACTCCTTGCCCATCACATGCAGGGGGGAGCATCATAGCCGTTGTCTAGAGGGCCTTGATGCTTTCCCACCTTGTCAACGGCCAGGATCACCTCACACAGGCCCACATATATAATACCAATACCAATTCAATCACAAGTCACAATTTATGATGCTGCTTGTTGCTGGCCCTCTTCCACCAATTTCAACCTCAGGTGAGATGCCACAGACGTGTAGCTGTTGCAACCACAGTCATCTGGGGTAGGTACCAGTGGTCCAGAGATCTTATTTATGTATCATGTGCCATGTGTATGCAGCGCCGCCCCCCTCAGATTTTCGGGGCCTAAAACAAAGATTTCAAAGGGGCCCCCCTTATATATTGTAAACGAAAATGAGCTTAAAAAAAATGGGTTATAAATTAATCATTACCAAAATTCAAAACATATATATAGAAAAATCAATAGTCATTACATCACTTCAAATTCATTTTAACACTACTCTTCTAGCATTTTTTGCTGCAAATGTACTAATCAAAGCTGCATAATCAATCTGATCAACCATGGCCTTCTTAATTGACAACATAGCTAATCCATTCAATCTTTCCGATGACATGGTTGACCGAAGGTAAGACTTGATCGACTTTAACTTTGAAAAACTTCTTTCCCCAGAGGTAACTGTAACTGGTCTAGTTAGCAATATTCTGTATGCAATCCATGATTTGGAAAACCAACCATCCATCACTTTCAAATAATTGAGCACATCAATTGGCTTTTTTGTTTTTTTTGGCAAAACTTCTTTCAATACTTTCAATTCTGAAAATAAGTCTCTCCCATCAATATCAGAAACTGCATCTTTGCTCAAAAAAGTTTCAAGATTAGCACAATATGACATCAAAGCTAAAATTGGTAGCATTTAAATCTTTCAAATTAAACAAAAATCCAAAAGTTTTCTCATATACTTGAAATTGTTCGAACCGGCTTTGAAGTGATGAAAGAGCTTGATCTACAATATATAAGAAATACTTCACTCTAAAAGATTCTTCAGCTGATTGTGTCGCCTCTTCACTATTGTTCTCGTCAAGTTGCTTCTTTCTATATATGATTCGTTTTTTTTTTGAAATGCCGGCTTAACATTCATTCTATTTGCAATCTCTTTAGCTTCAATCATGGCCTTTACAAATCCAGTTTCTCTATACTTTTCAATAAATGCAATAAGCCCTTTCAACTGATCGACAACAATATCTATGTGCATGTCTTCATTTTGAAAAACCTTGCTAACGGAATTAACACCAAATAATAGATTGTGCCAAATAATCATGCCAACTAAAAACTCAAAACTGCCAATTCCATGTTATGCTAAGGACTCTGCATCATTCTTTATTTTCGGATCTTCAGTAGTGTGGGCCAATTCAAGCCATTGGATAAATGCCGGATCTTTCGAATATACGAGCCACTTTCTATCATGTTTCTCTCCATTGGATAAATGCCGAATGTAGTGTGTGGAAAAAAAAGTATTTATTAAGATCATCTTTAGGATAATTGACATCGTCAACTCCTCTTTTAAGACCCTTTCTACTAAAAAGTTTCGTAAATTCTGATCCATCTTATCCCAATTACTCGGATCATCAACATTCGAAGGCTGAAATTCTACGTTTTGGTCTTCATGTTGACTACCATCATTCTCATTGTCATTTTCATTAGTCCGTTGATTAATTTCCTCATCAAGTGTCTCTTCATGCTCTTCATTTACTGAATCTATAAATTCTTTATCCTTAAAATTTTCAATTGTAACTGAATCATCTGTTTGTTTCTTAGCAACAACAAACTTATCAAGAGCTCCTGATTGAGATTGAATAAGTGCATCAACTTTTCGTTTTTTCTTTTCTTTTTTTAGACCCTAAGAGGCACTTTCTAGGATGCATGATTTTAGAAAACAATCTAATGCAGAACTTAAGAACTAACGATCAATCCAAATTCAAAAGATTCAAATTCAGGTAAAATTACCAAGGTTGTGAAACAATAGAGTGCTAGGCCAGCATCAATAACTCAATCAACACTATAAGAGCATCTGTAAATCATTAAATCAATAAACAACAATCAACAAATTTGCCAAACATAACCCATCTACAAATTATTTGTATTTTCATAATGTGATGATTCAACTGATTTTTTTCTTCATAATAAGCGAAAGATCATTTGATTCAATTGATATTGTGGTTAAACTTAGTGGTACCTTTTCTTATCCTTTTATTTGTATATTGAGTTTATGTATACAACAAATTTTTATATAACAAAAAAAAAATGTTAATCAATAGTCTTGTCCCCTTAAAAGTAAAAAAGATTAAAAGAACAGATAAAAAAAATGGCTCATTTTAAAAATATTCTTTGAAACTTGAAAAGGAGAGAATGTTCAATAACCTGATTCTCTTCCCGGCTCGTCGACACAAAGCGGTAAAACACATAAATAGAAAGTCGAAAACGGTTTTACAGTCTAAACCTCCAATTTTAATTGGGAATAAGGAGACCCAATTTTGATTGTAAATAAGGGGGAGAGAGAGAGAGAGAGAGAGAGAGAGAGAGAGAGAGGTGTATTTGATCTCCGAAGTCGAAGATGCCGAATCTTTTCCAATTTCCAAAGTTTCATACTCTTTTTTCATTTTTTTACTTTTAATTATAACACAAAACCATTAATTTAGGGCTCTTTTGTAATGGGCTGTTTAGAAATTGGGCCCTTTCTCATGTCTTGGGCAGTCTTTTTTTTATTTTTTACAGAGCTATATATTATATGGGCTAAAGAAATTTGGGGTCCCCAAAAACTGATAAAAATTGGGGGCTTAAAGTGGTGGCTTCCTGGACTTTAGCCGAGGGCCGGCTCTATGTGTATGGTTTAAAGCACTTCTTCCACCTCAAATTTCTTCTGCTTGAAATATAACTCTTATTGTGGTGGAGGGCCATGTTTGTACTTCTCATTGTGATTGGAACTGTTCAATCAATGGACCACACTGGGGGAAAGTCCCGAGGGCCGAGTAACCATTTAATGAGTGACCTATTATCTGATGATTCCATTTAGAACTACTGCTTGGTACATTTTGTAGATTGGCCCATCCAAGATGGGGTGATGACAGAGAAGGGGTGGATATAGACAAATGTGTCAAGGTACAGGAGAGGTTGGCATCTGGATCATCTGAGGCCTTAACCTAGAGAAATCCTGAAATGTTTATTGTTAGAAATCCTGAGTTAAAAGAGTGGTGGAACTTCTTAGTGGCACACCTATCAAAATCAAAACTTTACAAAACAAATGTCCTCAAGGTATATGAGGTATTTTCAGATTTTAGGTAATTTTGTGCTTGTTTCACCGTTGGATTGATTGTTTGATGAAAAACCTTATGTAAAATTTGAGGATACCCCTTGAGGCGGTCGTTTATTTTGACCGATTCAAATCTCAATAGTTTGTGGATTTTTACCATAGCTAGTAATTTCGTTTCATTTCGGCTGAAATTGCCGAAATTTTTCGTTCAGTCAAGTAGCCAAAATTTCGGTTTGAATTTCGATCAATCTCGGCCGAAATCCCGAATTTCGGCCGAAATGTGACTTTTCGGCAGAAATGGAATTTTACATAAGTAATTTTTTTTTTACTTTTTTACACATATATATTTTGTATTTCTTATATTTTCACAAATTATAATTCCAAAAAAATTACTATAATGGATTAAATCTATATTTATTAATTTTACTAACTTTTTACTTATATATGCATATATATTAGGTTATATTTTTTCCGAAATGTAATTTCGAAAGGTTTCACCGAGATCCCAAATCGGTTGAAACTTTTTATTCTGTAAGGTAGAGCGAAATGAGGTCTGAAACAATATTAACAAATATAATTTTCACTCCTTTTAATTTAGAATTCCTCTTACGTTAAAAACATCAGATGATCTATATTTGAGAAATTGAGACATTAATCTCCCCACTCCTCTCTCTAAAAAAAAATAGATAAAGAAAAACCCATCAACCACTTTTTTCCTGGGCCATGATGGAAAAAATAAAAAAAAATAAATATATATGCATATTTTGATGGAGTGAATATACCCAAAAACCCTAACCACCCATATTGTGCAAATGGGCCCCATGAATGTTATCTTCATTTTGGCATCCACTGCAGCCCCAGTTATCAGGAAGCCACACCCCCATTCATTGCTGCCACGTGTCATGCAAGCCAATCACAATTGTATGGTCGTTAGAGCCTTCGCAAAGTCGACCACAGGATTTTGAGCAAAAAACACTCAAAACACAGCGCTTTTTATAAAGCAATCTATCCATCCTTCTCATCTTAGATAGCAGCAGAGACTCTGCGAGACCTCAGTTTTGTTTCAACCCGATCGCCCGCCCGCCTCACGCTCGATCAGAACCGTCCGTTTAAATGGCTGCAGCCATCTCAACCGTCGGAACTGTCAACAGAATACCGGTACTGACCCTTACCCGCCGCCTCTTCCCCCTTCCCTTTCTCCTCTCTAGTTTGATGGTTTGTTGTCCTATAAGAAATGGTTTCATTTCATTTTTTAAAAATTTGAGCTTTTCTTGTGTGTTGGGTTGTTTCGTTTATCCATGAGCCTGACTCTACTTTATTTCAGTTTTTGGGAAATTGGTTCTGTTTTCGATTGTATAGTTTCTTTGTTTTTTAGATTGGTTCTAGACAGGGTCTTTTCATATTCTTTATTTTGAAGAGTGGGCTCTCTTTATTTTTTTTCTTTTTGGGGTGTGCTTGAATCAAACCAACATATATAACCAACTAAATAGGATAGAACTAACAATCGATCAATTACACACCATAAAAAGTCTGACACATTATTTAGCGTGAAAACTCCACCAAGGAAGAAAACTACGAACCAGAAATCAAGAATTCACGAAAAGTTACAAGATATATTCCCAGCTTCTTTACCTCATTCAGTACCTCAACATACAACCTCGACCTAAAGACTGTAGTTGTTCTTGTGCGACTTCCCGCTGCCACGACTTCCACCTTGCACCGCTATCTTTAATTGATGTCCTCGCACCTTGTCAGCCAAGGTGAACTATCTTCTACAATAAAGTAGAAGTAACAATAACCTTCTAAATCGGTCATTTAGAATAATCTCTCAATCAAAGAATCTCTCGTAAGGTTTTCTCACCTCAGTTTAATCAGAGAACTAATTGATGTGTATCTTAGGGTTGAGAGCAATACCCTATTTATAGCCCCAAATTCGTGGCTTTTAGTTAGAACACAAATATGACTCAAAGTGGGAAATAAAATCTTAAAAGGAAACAACTTTACATCAGATTAGGATACTTTTTAGTTTCGTCCGTGCCATCCGATCGATCGGACCTGAAGATAACTGGCGCATGTCAGCCCTCCTCGGATTTCAACTCTTCGGGGCGAGACAACCACATTACATTTTAAAATAAATTAGAAAATACAAATCAATGGACTTAGAGTTTTGTCCAATCGATGAATTACCCCTCAGAAAAATACTTACGGTGTTTTATTTTCTTAGTTTGATTGAAGATCTTTGAGGGTTTTTTTTTTTCAATAAAATTCAATAGTACTAACGGAGAGTTTTTTTTTTTTTTTGGTACAAGAAAACTAACAGGGATTGATATTTCTTTCTTTTCTTTCGCATTTGATGATTGAATTTCTCTAGTCTTCACTCCTGTTTCATCCATGGCCTATGGGCTATGGCATTCATTTTTTTAAGTATAAAAAAGGAATTTTATTTTGCATAATGCTCTTCGATTTGCTTTGCAAGATGATTATATAGATTACAAACAAGAATCTCTTGATGATAGAGATGTGATGAGTATAGTGGATTAAATCAAATCAAGTGCTATTTATGGCGCTTGCTACCAACTGAACAAGAGATAAGCATTTGGGACTTACTGTAATAGCCTGTGATTTCATTTGAATTGTCTGGTTTATTGAGTATTTATTTATCAAGATGAGCTTTTCTTTTCTTTGATGCAGCTAAGCTTGCACAGCTCTGGTTCTGGAGCGTCAGTACCAAGCTCTGCCTTCTTGGGCAGCAGCTTGAAGAAGGTGAGCTCCAGTTTGGTCCGGCGGAAGGTTTCGAGCGGAAGATTCAAGGTTGTTGCTGAAGTTGATGAAGAGAAACAGACCAACAAGGACAAATGGAAAGGTCTAGCCTATGACACATCCGATGACCAGCAGGACATTACCAGAGGAAAAGGGATGGTCGATACCCTCTTCCAAGCTCCTATGGAAAGTGGAACTCACTACGCTGTCATGAGTTCCTATGAATACTTGAGCACGGGTCTCCGCCAGTAAGAAAACTTCCATCAAATCTTACTGTTTTCTGGCCTTGAATGTTTAGAGCTAGAGTTGCCCAGAAGAATATCCAGTTATGCTGATGTAAAATTTGATTTTGTTAACTAATTACAGGTACAATTTGGACAACACAATGGATGGCTTTTACATCGCACCGGCTTTCATGGACAAGCTTGTGGTTCACATCACCAAGAACTACATGAACTTGCCCAACATCAAGGTATTATAATTGAAGCTTTATTTATTTATTTCTATTTTTTTCCTCCTAATTTCCTCACAAACAGGTGTAGCTTACTGCTATTGTGACAGGTTCCTCTTATTCTTGGTATCTGGGGAGGCAAAGGTCAGGGTAAATCCTTCCAGTGTGAACTTGTCTTTGCCAAGATGGGAATCAAGTGAGTTGCCTCTTCCTTTTCTTGATTTTAGATCCTAGAATGTAACTGAGTTTGGATATGAATTTTTCTTTTCCATCTCCTTCTGCTGGGTTCCTGGCACATTTGCAATTATTTGATATTTGAGGAAATTTAAAGTCAAATTGAACATTTGTTGGAGCCCACGAACTCTAGATATGAACAATGGAAGCAGTCATGCAGTAATACAATATGATATACAATGGATGGATGATCCTAACCATCCAATTTGGCCTTGCTTAAATGTGATCAATTGGTTGAAATTGTCCATTTGCTTTGAATGGTTAGAAACTTCCAGCATGGGTGATTATCCATTCAGTGATGGGGTTATCCAAAATGAAAGGCTAGTTAAGTCACTGGGAGTTTAATTAGACCATTTGCACCATCCCTTTGTGGGAAAAGGAATAGTACACTGGTATTCTATGTTTATCCTTTATTGAGCAGAATCATGTTGCTCTTCTTTATTTACAGTTTGTTTTGACAATTGAATTTCAGCCCCATCATGATGAGCGCCGGAGAATTGGAAAGTGGAAACGCAGGAGAGCCCGCAAAGCTTATCAGGCAACGGTACCGTGAAGCATCAGATATCATTAGGAAGGGAAAGATGTGCTGCCTCTTCATCAATGATCTGGATGCAGGAGCGGGAAGGCTTGGTGGGACCACCCAATACACAGTCAACAATCAGATGGTGAATGCCACTCTGATGAACATTGCTGATAACCCTACAAATGTTCAGCTTCCTGGCATGTACAACAAGGAGGACAACGCCCGCGTTCCCATCATAGTCACAGGAAATGACTTCTCCACTTTGTATGCCCCTCTCATCCGTGATGGTCGTATGGAGAAATTCTACTGGGCTCCCACCAGAGAGGACCGCATTGGAGTCTGCACAGGTATTTTCAGGTCAGACAAGGTGCCAAAGGAGGACATTGTTAAGCTTGTTGACGCCTTCCCAGGCCAGTCAATTGGTAAGCCTTTAGAACCATGTCTTATGAGCAAGCATTTCATAATCTTACTCTTATTGAAGCATGACTCTCATTTAGGGAGCACCCCAGAAAACTGATCACGGATCACCTTTTTTTTCCCGCTATGTCCTTAATGCAGACTTCTTTGGTGCAATCAGAGCAAGAGTCTATGATGATGAAGTGAGGAACTGGATCGAAGGCGTTGGTGTCGAGCAAATTGGGAAAAAGCTTGTTAACTCGAAAGAGGGACCCCCAACATTTGAGCAGCCAGCGATGACCCTTGAGAAGCTCCTTGAGTATGGCAACATGCTTGTCCAAGAGCAAGAGAATGTGAAGAGAGTCCAATTGGCTGACAAGTACTTGAGTGAGGCTGCTCTTGGGGAGGCCAATGAGGATTCAATCAAGAGGGGAACTTTCTATGGTTAGCAACTTAATCCTGGAAGTCCTTGGTTGGAGGTTTGGATCTGGCTTTCCAATCCAACTATGATTGCAGTTGTATTGGATGCCACAATGTCCAATACGGATGATATATATATATATATATATATATATATATATATATATATATATAAAGGATTGGCTAGGATATGAATTCATTGAGATAAAAGCACAGTGAGATACATCAAGGAATGATCTCAATTTATACAACCTAATAACAATTTTTAAATTTAAACTAATCCTTATCTAATGGTATTAGAGCCAATTGGTCGCGAGTTCTAGTCCTGGGAGGAATGAGTTGGCATTAAAATGTGTCACAAATTGTTCGCTGACTGAATTCCACCCGAGGGGGAGTGTTGGAAAAAAAAAGAAAAACTGGGTTCCACCCGAGGGGTACTATTAAAAAGTATTTTTGTTGCCTCTATTAACGCCTATAGGTTTTGGTAGGAATAGTTAACGGAGGTAATTTAATATGATACTAAAGCTAATTCGCTGCAAGTTCAAAACCCAAGAGGAATGACTCGGCATTGAAATGTGTGTGTCGCCGAAAGGGAAAATGTTTTTTTGGTAGCCCAACCAATGGGGTTGAGACCCAAGAGAGAGCCCACACACACGGGAAGACAGCCCGTACAAGTGGGAAGAAAGCCCACACAAATGGAAAGAGGCGATGTGCCCAGGGTAGGGTTCGGACCTTAGGTAGCCAGGTGAGACCTACTGCTACTTACCAGTGAGGTGAGTGGCCATTATCCATGAGATGGAGTGTTGAAAAGTATTTCAGCTGCTTCTACTCATGCCTTAATGTTCTCATAGGAATAGTTAGTGGATGAAATTCTATATACATGTATATATGAACATAGGATACAGCTCTGCATTTTCAGAAAATCAAGGATATGAATATCAATATTCTGTCCTGACACTTCAATACCATGAGAAAATAGCCTGAGAGTGTAGAAAAACTACCAAACTTCATACAACAGGGGACTGTTAAACCATAATTTATATTCATGTAGGCTATAGCCTCCAATACCTTTATTAGTATTGACATAAATACAATACTGGTACCTGCAGCATTTTGGGAAGTACCTGGCTATCATAGATTACAGGAGTTTTCAATCATCTCATGGTTTTTGTGTTAATATTGTTTGGATGCAGGGAAAGCAGCCCAACAAGTGAATATTCCTGTTCCTGAAGGTTGCACTGACCCCTCTGCTAGCAACTTCGATCCCACGGCCAGGAGTGACAATGGCAGCTGCATGTATTAGTTCTAGGATTGCTCTGAAGTCTTGTTCAATTGGGAAACCCAAGGGAAGAAGGGTTCTGCTTTTGCCTTTTCTGTTCTAGGATGGGTGGAATATGTAATGGCATTGTGTTAGTATACTGAACTTAATCTTAAAAGGGCATTGTTTACCACCCCCCCCCCCCTTATTTTTTTAAGTTGCAAAAGAATTGTATAAAGAGAGGATAGGGGCATCCCCCCCCCCCCCCCCCGCGCCCTCCCTTATTTTTTTAAGTTGCAAAAGAATTGTATAAAGAGAGGATAGGGGCATACAAAAATACAGACATAAAAAAAGCATACGTCCAAAACCCAAAAAAAGATGGGCCTTAGGTAGAGAACAGCCATCAGGCTGCAATAGAGCCAGCCAACTGACAGCTGAAAAAAAAAACATCAGAACAGGGGACTATCCAAATCTATTCACAGAGGAAAAACAAGAGAAGTAAAAGAGAAAAAACAAGCTATTTCCAAAGATTTAAGGGTCCTGTTATTTAACAGGAATTGAGTTTCTAGGATTTCTAAGCAATTCCTTCATATCAAAAGGGCTGAAATTGAAGGTTTCAAGGCGAGGATTCTTAAGATGCCATCAAATGATCCCACTCTTGATTGCCACCCATGACCCATCACCCCAAAAAACTAAATCCTTGGAAAGTATGGTCCCAATCACCACCTTGCATCCTTCGTCCCTAGCCTCTTCACTACTCTAAAGTCTCTCTATGAATTCCTAGGAACTCGATGTGGGGTAGGCCAACTGCCCTTAAATATAGGAAAATACACATGCATTTTTAAATGATACACAGATTGTGTGATTGTAAGCTATATGGAAGTGCAAACTTTGAAATGTAGACCTGCACGAAGGTAGCGCCACATCTGATTTACATGGATTGATGGTCTAAGTATGCATTTCCATATGAGTAAAATGATAATATTGAGTGGTTCTAAATTGTGTATAACAATCAGGGCTTGATGATATTCTCTTAACCAAAGATGTGAACAGGAGGAACACCCATGTTAATTCAGGCAGTGCTCTTAGCATCTGTCCATTATTATGTTAATTCAATTTGAGGATGACATTGATACTTTCCTTTATAAGCTCAATTTGAAATCATGATCATTCTCGATCACACGGATTACTTCATAAAATTATTCTCTTTGTTCGAGATATTTATCAATGAACTTGTCAAAAACAAGAACAGTAAGTGATAGAGGTGGCCAGTTTTCCTTCTTTCATCAGCTTTGAATTCTTTTGGTTTGAAACTGATAATATTCAGTTCAAGTGCAAGCAATCCGAATATGCCATCATGATTCAGGACTAAAAACAGAATCAGAAATTTCTCGTAAGAACAGACCACATACCAGTCACATGCAGTGAGCCTCTTGGATCGTCAACAACCCCCACATGCACTAACCCACCATTGAATTGTTTAATATATAAGCCCTGAAATGGGTCAGATTAATATATTTCCCCATAATCTGCACCAGTGAGACATGTCCCTAACAACCCATTATCTACTCCACGTACGACAAGTTGGGTGTGGAAAGTTGAAACCCCTGCTGATCAATAACATGAAAGAGAGTGAAGAGGTAGGTCTAAAGTCAAATATTCTTTCTGCCAACATTAGCATGTCTCCAAGTCCATGTCAGAGAAAGAATTCATATTATAGAGAGTGAAGAGGTAGGTCTAAAGTCAAATATTCTTTCTGCCAACATTAGCATTTCTCAAAGTCCATGGCAGAGAAAGAATTCATAATAATCACCATGACAGAAACGAGAACAAATGCAAACTGCACAGCATAGAAGATGGAACAGCCACGGCAATCATCCGAGAAGGACCCACTAGCCTAGTCCCTATAGTCCATTCAAAATCAGAGCTCAGAGAATAAAATTTCTTTGCCAAATTATGGGCCACCCCATTCAATATCTTTTGTAATGGGTCAGGTACATCAAGACTTGAGCCGGATTGCATTTTTACTGGGTCCGGTCTCTGGATCAAAGCTCAGTTTCAAGTTACAAAGACGTAGACCGGGTTAGATGCGTCTCTTTCAGGGTCAGAGTTCAGGTCTAACTCAGTGTTGGGTTCGGTAATCCACATATGGAGTCAAGTGCTTCGAACATGGTTGGATCAATGACGTACATAAACTATTTAGATCTTAGATGTCAGAAGATAAACAAAAATAGTATGGTCGGTATGATGCTTGTGTGTGGTTGAGTCCACTCGTAGGCCCTGGAACTCGACCTTTCGACATACTGGGTCAGAACATAGATCCGGACCCAGTCTTCTGCCACATGGTTCAATAGGATCTCAATTCTCAAACCAATCATACCATGCTTTTTTTGGGTGTAGATTACCAAACTATTGACAGCGCTGAATTTTGTATGTGGACTTTTGGGGGGCAATGTTTGGGAAATAGGTTCTTGATAGAAATTTTGGTCCATGAGTTTTTAGGGCCATATTTAACTGCATCCCGCTTTATCTTTCATAGTTTCGACCCGATCTCAACCTAAAAAAACGAACCGAAATCAAACCCTAAGCCCATTTGACCCAAGACATGACATGGGTGCGCCCAACTGGAATCAAGTTGGGAGCCACCCTAGGTGTGCCCAGGTCTCAAGTTGCCCTAGAAAAGCACTTAAGTGATGCTCAGGTATGTTTTACCTGCTCTTCACAGTTCCGAGTTACGTGCATGGTAAGTCAAAATATAGTAATCTAGAATGCATTTATTTCTAAAAGAGTGTAATAATAATGTAAAACGTGGAAGAAGGATAAGTATCCACCAATTCAATTGGATAAAGTAAATACATGATATGGACACAACACCTAATTACAAACTGGGCCCAAAAATCGATACATACTAGTTTCTCTTGTGGGCCTGCTCAGTCAGCTTTGAACTGTATCATTTCAAGTTTGCAGCATTTGAGTTGAGGTGCTTAAATTTTAAATAGATTCTGGATGATTGTTTATCGAATGTTGATTGAATGTCATCCGTCACGAGGCCATTTCATCTCATCTAGCACCATAATTGGTCATGGTCCTAGTGGGTTCCATGAAAAGGAACAAACCTTTGCTAAAGTGCCGTTTGATTGTTCACAGGCAAAGGATAAAGCTCCCCTTGGGACCCTAAAATTTTTTTTTTTTTAAATTACTTAGGACATCCTCACCAAGTGAGAGCCATCACATCAAAAGCCTCTCCCAAGCCATGGGCGGGACCCGGATGACAGTCAATTGACCCTCCAGTGGGTCCATACAACATGGGATGGGATTCTATCTGTATTTTTGTGACATCATGCTGCCAAATGAAATGAAATTGCAGTTACAGCCTGATAGAATAATTTGTTGGCACTTTCAATACAAAAAAGAAAAAGTAAAACCACATTATTTTGGGATGCCTGTCATTGTGTGGGGCCACACCCCCGGCAAGGAACCTGCCCTGCACTGCAACTTGAGTATTAAAAAAACCACCTTTCAGGTGTCTCTTTGTAACCCTTGTTGGAACTTGGAATCCTTTCGACTTTTGGGAAGGGTGGCAGAACCAGCAAGTTCTAGGCCCACAATGTAAAAACATATATCTTCTGGGAAGGGTGAAAGTTCTAGGGCCACAGTGTAAAAACATATATCTTCTGGGAAGGGTGGGACTTGGGAGACCAATGTGAAAAACTGAAACATATAACTTATAAAAAAAAAAAAGCAGGCCAAAACCTCTTGTCCGAGCCCCTCAGATCATAAAAATTGGAAGAGTGCCTATTTGTGGAGTGTGGATGGCTAGAACTTTTCAAAGGCAAGTCTTGTTGGGTTTATGTCTTTTATTTCAAGTTTACCATATTAGTTCATTAGGTTGTTCAATGACCAGGTTTAAGGTCATGGGTATTTTGGTAATTATATTAGATTTTTTTTATTAAGAGAGATGAGAGCTCTCTCTCTTTGGTTGTCAACGACGAACCATATGGGACTAAATGGAAGAATGTTGAGTTTCTTTTCCGTAGAAATAGACATTCCTACTGAACCATGTAAATCTCCATATATGATTTTCTCTCTTCTTGTATGGCTTGATTGAATGTCTTTCGTGCAAACACATGCGACAAGTGGTATCAAAGTGAGAGAAATGCTTGCTGTTTGAAACATGTTAACGTGGTTGGACAAAGGAGTGAATTGATTTAAGAAAAAATCCTTATATTTCTATCTTGTTTTCTTTCATCTGGATTCTCAACTGAATACTGGTGGACCTCCCCACTCTTTTAATGTCATTTCACTTGATGTTGGTTCTAGACCTGTCGTTGTACAGTGAGTATTTGTGTGCTGGGCTAAATGAGTTTGGTGCTGAGGCATAATTATTTAGTGGAGTCATTGATCTCATTTTTAGGTAAAAAAACGAAAGGGACACCACAGAAAAAATAAAACAAAATGAAGAAAGCAAATCAACCCACTGCTTTATACAACCAATTCGAACCATATCAGATCACACCACCTCATCAGAAAGAGTCGGACCAATTTTGCCAAGCAATTCCAGGGACAACAAAATTCAACCCCATCGAACTCCTAGCAACTTGCTGAACATCCAAAATCTCAGACTCAATGGTCCAATCTGCTAGAAAGCTCGTGAACATACAACCACCTCTCTTCCTGCAACTTGTTTTTCAAATTTGGTAAATTCCCTGTTCCACTCTGGTGAGGCCTATCCCAACAAACACCCACAAATGTTTGAAAGATGAAAAATACCACAAATGGGCCTCACATGTTTGAATCATAGGAAGTGATCTATCCCAAAATACACTGGATCATAGATATATCCCAATTCATTTTTCATACGGCTAGAATCATGAAAAAGATGTACTTGTAAAGAAAAGAAAACACCTTCCATGCTTATCAACCACACAGTGGCAATCACTCTCCCTGGTGGAGGAGCTAAAAACTAGCTTCCGACCATTCCAAACGGCTGAATGCCAATTTTAGATAATTCAATAACCCTAATCCTCTAACCCTTCAACCTGAGAAATTATGAGTCTAAGCCCATTTGGATGAATGTGAATTGAAGTAAAGTGGGATGAAGCATCAAATCAAATCAATAGAGAATAAATATTTTTAGTGGCTTGATAGTGAATCTTTATTATTTCTTTCTTATAAAAAAAGGATTTTTTTTTGTCATTTAGTAGAAAAAGGAGGTTGCTTTTTTATTTTTGAATTTGTATATTTTTTAATATGAAAATTTGTGTTTTCTTGTTTGAATAATGGAAGTTCTATCTTACTTTACTTCAATTCACCATCCATGTAGAGTATCATAAATTTCAAGTCAATCTGACCTGTTTCTCGTTCTCCATTTACTGTTTGATACAAAAACATGATAAACACAATCTTATACATATTCAATCTCATAATTCTAATTAAATAGTCAATCAACGGTGGAATAGACAAAAAAGTTTAGGATACCCAATGTATTTTGGAGGGCATTTATTTTGGATGATTGGGGTTTTGATAAGTGCAACCCCTCTAATACTCTAGTTATCTCGTATCATGATATGCATTAGATCCAATATTACAATCACCGAATTTCTAAAATATCTTTACCATTAAAAGGTTCCTAAAATGAGGCTCAGATAATCCAGTGTGGCTGATTTTCTTTCTGTTCCTATGTATGCGTAGGCTTTTCCACCAGCTCTCCCGTTGGATGCATCTATTTACAAATGTATTCCAGCAACATATAGTACTTATCCCTCCACCCACCTTCCAAAGTAGCTCATCAGCAGTTGGCTTTTTCTTCCTCCACCTTCTCATGGTGGAAACTTGCACGGTCATTCATCGAAGGTCCTCATCTTCTTTGCCCCGCTACTCTGTACTGTAGCGCGCTCTCTCTCTCTCTCATGCCTTTTTCGTTAGAGTCCTATACGGCTTTACTTCCTCTCTCTTTCTTTATAAAGTCTAACTCAGATCCGACCGACAGCAACTCTGCTTCCATCATTCCAATCTCCCCATCCCCATCTAAATGCATGTCCACTCCCACAGTTACATACACACATCTCCACTCTTCTCTCCCTCTCACAGACACTTGTTTTTGGTGCAGATATACCTCAGTAGATGCAGTGTTTTACTGTTTCAAAGAGCTCATATATCTCTGTTCTAGCTGATTAAAACATGTAAAGATCTCATCTTTTTCATCTCTCCTGCTTCCTCTTATCAAAACCTCAAAACCCCAATCTTCAAACACATCAAAACCTCTCTCTCCAATGACCAAACCCCTGAAACCCGTGTGGGTTTTCTTCTCCTTTCTCATCCTCACTACGCCAACCTTCTCCCAAGTGGACAGCATCTTCTACAGAGGATTCTCCGATGTGGATCCCAACAACCTCACTCTCAACGGTGTCGCTATCATCCAACCCAACGGCATCCTCCGCCTCACCAACGACACCTCCCGTCTCATTGGCCACGCCTTCCATCCTTCCCCTCTCCAGTTCAAGAACGCCACCGCCTTCTCCTTCTCCACCGCCTTCGTCTTCGCCATCGTCCCCGAATACCCCAAGCTTGGAGGCCATGGCCTTGCCTTCACCATCTCGCCATCGAAAGACCTCCACGGCGCCCTCCCCAGCCAGTATCTCGGTCTCCTCAACGCCTCCGACGTCGGAAACTTCTCCAGCCACATCTTCGCCGTCGAGTTCGACACCGTCCAGGACTTCGAATTCCAGGACATCAACGACAACCACATCGGCATCGACATCAACAGCCTCCAGTCCAACGCCTCCGCTTCCGCCGCCTTCTTCGACGACACCGGCACCAAGCAGAACCTGAATCTTAAGAGCGGGGACCGGATTCAGGCCTGGATCGACTACGACGGAGCCGAAAAGCTGCTCAATGTATCGGTTTCGCCCTTTTCAACCAAACCCAGTTCGCCAATTCTCTCATTTCCTATAGATTTGTCTCCAGTTCTGCAACAATCCATGTACGTGGGGTTTTCTGCTTCAACGGGTCTGCTGGCGAGCTCGCATTACCTCTTCGGATGGAGTTTTCAGATGAACGGCGCCGCTCAATCGCTAGATCTCTCTTCTCTTCCTTCTCTCCCTCACCCCACCAAGAAAAACACGGCATTCATCATTGCTGCAACTTCCTCCGCCGCACTCCTAGTACTAATTTCCGTCTTTGCTGCAATCTATCTCTTCAAGAAGATAAAGAACGCCGACGTGATCGAGCCTTGGGAGCTCGAGTACGGCCCTCATCTCTTCTCCTACAAAGAGCTGAAAATCGCCACCAAAGGATTCCGCGACAAGGAGTTGCTCGGATTCGGAGGGTTTGGAAGAGTATACAGAGGAACTCTCCCTAAATCAAAGACCCAGGTGGCAGTGAAGCGGGTTTCGCATGAATCGAAGCAGGGGATAAGGGAGTTTGTGGCGGAGATTGCGAGTATTGGGCGGCTCCGGCATCGGAATCTAGTCCAGTTGCAGGGCTGGTGTCGTCGGCGTGGCGATTTGATGCTGGTTTATGACTTCATGTGTAATGGGAGCTTGGATAAGTATTTGTTTGATGAGCCCAAGGCGACTTTGAGCTGGAACCAGAGGCTGAAGATAGTGAGAGGCGTCGCTGCGGGGCTCCTCTACCTCCACGAGGAGTGGGAGCAGGTGGTCATCCACCGGGACGTGAAGGCGAGCAATGTTCTACTTGATGGGGAGATGAACGGCCGGCTGGGGGATTTCGGGTTGGCAAGATTGTATGAGCATGGGACAACCAATCCGACCACCACCCGGGTGGTGGGGACTCTGGGGTACGCCACAATTCAACTCCAACTTGTAATTTCATTGTTTCTCATTGATTGAATTCTTATCTATTTGGTTGCAAGCATTTTGGGATTTCTCGTCTGAATTCTTTTAAGTATTTGAAATTCTCCAAATGCAATGTGGCTCAAGTGGAATTCTACTAAGAATGTTTTGGGGGTATGAATTCTGCATTGCTGAAGTGATATTTGGAATGTCAGCTTTGTGGATTCTCCATCTCGGCTGTCAAAATGCACCGTAACTGTGTATTAAGTAGGGCCCCGAATGGTTAAAATCCGGAACTCGAGCTCGCTCATTGCAAAGGAAAACTTAAATGTGAAGTCTTAGCACTAATTTGAAAATTTAAAGTTAGAAATTAAATGGGGATGGTTACAATAACAGGTACCTGGCGCCGGAGCTGACGAGGACGGGGAAGGCGACAACTAGCAGCGACGTGTTTGCATTCGGGGCACTGCTGCTAGAGGTGGTGTGCGGGCGGCGTCCCGTTGAGCCCAAGGCGATGCCGGAGGAGATGGTGCTGGTGGAGTGGGTGTGGGATAAGTGGAGGGAGGGGAGGGTGGTGGAGGTGGTGGATAGCAGGATGGGAGGGGATTACAGGGTGGAGGAGGTGGAGTTGGTGCTGAAGCTGGGGTTGATGTGTTCTCACCCGGTTGCGAGCGAGAGGCCGAGTTTGAGAGAGCTGGTGAGGTATTTGGATGGGGAAGAAGGTGGGGTACCTGATTTGCGCATTAATCTGCCGTTGGATCATTTGGATCAAGGTGGTTAGATGGGGATGATCGGTCTGGATGATTTCGTGCATTCGTATCCATCGTCATCGATGGAGAAGGTGGAGGAGGAGTAGTAGTAGTTTGGAGTGGGTGATGCTCCATCCACGTCGCCTGTTTTGATCTCGCCCTACACTGGAGAGTGGAGAGAGGGAAGGGATTGATTGGATCAACGGACGAAACTGAATTGGATTCAGCCGGATCTGCTGTCCCATTATTTGCAAGTGTGGCTCATATTTATTTTTAAATCCAGGCCATTGATCCGATGGGGGTTAGATTGAAGATATGCCGTTATTGTATATCTTTTTTTCCCCTCAATGGCATTGTCTGTTGATAACTTTTGTGTTTTTGGTATTTTCGGTTCAGCTACAACTTTGGTTTGATGAGGCACTGGTGGAAGGTTTATTTGTTTTTTCATTGAGAAAGTTTATTATATTTGTGATACATTTTGGATATAAAAGAGTTTTTGTTTGCTTTGAAGTGAAAGATCGATACCACCATACTTGGTTTAATCCTTCACTGTTTCTTTGTATCCTCTTCCTCTTGGAGCATGGTGATGCAAGATTCATTCACGTTCTTTCTCAAATTTTGTCTACTAAATTGATGAAAACTTCCCATTATTAAGCAGAATTAGTGGAGTTGAACTTCTCACATTCAGACATTAATCATAGCATCCACCGCTATAAAATTCAGAGAGTCTTTGCTAATAAGACGGAGAATATACGCAGCAGTTTTATACCAAGCACCAATCATTCAAAAACTCACAATGTCAAGTCAAAAAACACACATGGTCAACTTGAGTGGTTTTCGCATAGTTTGACACAAATGTCTAGTGATCAATCTTTGAATCCTCAAGTAAAAGGAGCACTCAAAAAAGTAGAATAATAAGTTGAAACTGAAGCTGTAACTGAGTTTTAGGATTCACACAACCGCCATATCCAATGAGATACTTGAGAAGAATGATTGTGAACATGGTTCTAGCGGAAGGAAAGAAACATCCAAATAATTAATTAGTTCTTCACTGTTTACCAAACAAGCCCCAAAAGTATAAGAAAAGGCAAAAGATTCACAAATAACTTTTACTCTTTGATGGTAAACACTCGCACACCTCTGCTTTCAGGTCATCTCTGGTTGTTTTAGTGGAGAGAATGATGCCTCACACAAAGCTAGCTGTCAATGGATTGTTACAAATTAGTTAACTTGAAAAATGAAGAAAAAAGATAAAATTATTAGAGATAATTAGCGAAAGGTCCCTCATATAGGACTTGTAAGGCCTCCAGTCTATCAACTTTTACTTTAACGCTTGTAGTCCATGTAGCTTAGACATATTTCGGTGAGAGGTCCCTAGACACGTCACCTCAGGGAGAGAGGTCCCTAGACATGCCACCTCATACATTTTCGTGACTGATTTGCCCTTTAAATTGATTAGGAATAAAATTTTAAATTTTGAATTTTAAATCTTTCATTTTCCCTCTTCTTCTTTTTCTATCTAGACTTCTGCATGTGGATCTTCGTTGCAGGAACAGGAGAGAGATCGGTTTCAATCTCGAGAGGGCCACACTCATCAGATTTGTATAGAAATCCGAAGTTGCAAACGCTCGGCAGACAAGATAATTTGCACTGTCAATCTTGATAGGGAGCCCCCGCGTTAGTAGCCGACACACCTTTGTCTCTTATGGCATATGAATATGATGTTAACAAGGTTTCTAACTATATTTCCAATGACGGTGGGTCAAAGCTAATGTTCCATGCAACTTACCAAGCATTTGTCTTCGCCAAGGATTGGTTGTCGTTCTGCCGAAAGTATAACGTGAAGTCGCGTGCCCCACAACTGTTGGAGATTTTCAAAAGTTTAGAAATTCAATATTTGGATTTGGGTTTTCTTGGAAATGATTTTTCAAGATATTCAAGGAAGGAGCAGCGTTTTCATTGTTTCTCGTTACAAAAACCTAAGGAAGAAGAACCAGTTCTGTTTGGGGAAGAAGATCGATTTGGGTTTGGTTCCGGGTTGTGTTCGGGTCGGTTTGGCGATGGTTCCAGGTCAGGTTCGACCTAGCCCGTTCCAAAAGTCCATATCCATTCCAGTCAAATTTAAATTTATCTGAGTTTTGTATTTTTTTTGTCAAATTTATTTGTGTTTTAGACAAAACCTATCTAAGTTTTTGGCTATTTATCTGACTTCTGGAAAAAATTTATATGAGTTCTGGATAAATTTATTTGAGTTATGGAAAAATCTATCTGAGTTTCTAGCTATTTATCTGACTTCTAGAACAAATTTATTTGAGTTCTGGACAAATTTATCTGAGATCTGGACAAATCTATCTGAGTTTTAGGCTATTTATCTGAGTTTTAGAACAAATCTATCTGAGTTATAAACAAATCTATATGAGTTTTTGATAGATTTATTTGAGTTTTTGAAAAATATAGGTAAGTTTCTGACAAATTTATCTCCATTTTAAAAATTTTTAACTAAGTTTTTGAAAGAATCTTTCTGTATTTTTAGCAAATTTATTTGTATTTTCTTAGATCTATTTTTTTTAATTTTATTTGTGTCTTTCGAAATTTATTTGTATTTTTAAAATAAATTTAACTGAGTTTTTGACAAAAAAAACTTGAGTTTTTTGCCACATTGTCCACTAATTTGAAAAATTGAGTTATCTCAGTTTTGGAAAATGTATTTGCGTTTTTTTTTAATTTATTTGCGTCTTTTAATTTTATTTACGTCTTTTGAAATTTATTTGAGTCTTTTGAAATTTATTTATATTGTTTTGAAATTTATTTGGATATTTTGAAATTTATTTGGATCTTTTGAAGTTGATTTTCATCTTTTGAAATTTGTTTATATTTTTTTGAAATTTATTTGTGTCTTTTTTAATTTATCTGCGTTCTTTTGAAATTTATTGCTTTTTTTTAAAATTTATTGCATTTTTTGAAATTTATTTGCATTTTTTGAAATTTATTTGTGTGTTTTAAGAATTTATTTGAAAATCTAATTAATGAGATTCCATTAATCGTGGCCCATTAAGTGGTAGTTGGCTATTATTAATGGGATATCCCACCAATCATGGGATATGATTTAAAGAAAGGGTAAATTAGACATATCAGATATGAGAATTTGTTAGAGGACCTTTGGCTCTATGACTTTTTATTGTGAACTGTTTGCAATAAAGTCACACTTCGAGGGACCTTTCGCCGAATCCCTCAAATTATTATGTATTGGTTAAAGAGAAGACAATGGTAAAAGCACGTTTGCTTTTGTGCGTATGTCCGGTAAGGAGTTACCGTACGTGAAAGGAAATGAGGCCCATCATATGATCAATCTGAATGGACTATAAAAATCTTGCTCAAATAGGTTTAACTGTCGGATTGCATGTGATTTTTCTAAATTTAAAACCGTTGAACTTGTGGGCACAAATGAAGAGGTCAATTATTGGATTGACTTGAGATTTCATATCTAGGGCAGTCCCACCTTAGATCATTTGATCCTTACCTCCGCCATATTGGTGTGGCCAAACTGGGCCCCAGCAGCTTTCTTGCCCGTGCTCCTCCACAAGACACATGCATATGAGCACGGCCTAGCAAAATAGAGGAGATGAAGACTCTTGCAATTGACAATGTCTTCTATGAGAAATTAATAAATTTTTCTAAAGATTTTTTTTTTGATCTGGTGGGTTTTTTTTATTTATTTATTTTTTGGATGAGTATGTCAGGCCGTTTGGAGAGAGCAACCTATTTCCCCCACGCACAGGGTAAATCACACTTCTTCTTGGGCAAGTGGCCCCAAAGAGGGAGCACGAGTTCAAAATACCACCCTATGGGTTTTGAGCTGTGGTCCTAGCCAATTGCACTACGCCTTGGGGTTTTTTATCCGAATTAAAAATACCTATATCCAATCAGAATCTAAAAATGTTAAACACCCATCAAATAACTTAAATAAAAAATAAGGAATTTTAACCTAACCTTATTTTTGAATAATATTTGCAATGGGATTTACATATATCATGATTCTTTGCTTTTATTTAAACTCTTGTTCCAAAATGTCTACGGTGGTCTTAATAAGAATGCTAGCAAAACACGCCCGCGCTTATAGTGGACAATATAATTTATAATCTTAAAAAATAATTAATAATTTGAAATAATTAATTTAAAATTAATTATTTAACCGTAGATCTATAACCATAGATTTATAATTTATGACCATAGATCTTTACAACGTGTATCTTTATAGGTTAGACAGAAAATTTTTTAGACCACATGAGAAACCATCTTTATCTAAAAATCTAATGTGTAGATAAATGTGTTGAATGTATTGGACTCTATATTTAGATGACTGAAATCGAAACTTTCTCCCAAATCCCTAAAATCTCTCCTCAAATTTAAAATTGAAATCAAAATTGAGCTCCAATTTTGCGATCGATTGCGAAATTAGAGCCTAATTTCAAAATCGAATCCTA
Source organism: Umbellularia californica (assembly GCA_028538565.1). Taxonomy (NCBI): domain Eukaryota; kingdom Viridiplantae; phylum Streptophyta; class Magnoliopsida; order Laurales; family Lauraceae; genus Umbellularia; species Umbellularia californica. The sequence continues at coordinate 85,323,338 of JAPQWN010000004.1, read as the reverse complement.
TGCCTATAATATATAATAATGATCGTTTTCTAACTTATGCTGCCTTTAGGATTAGCATATTAGAATGTTTGATGATGCTATGATGGAATAATTTTGGTATTAGCTGGTCGTGGATAGACTTTAGTTGAACATCTATTTGGACCATTTATGATTATACTGTATATTGATCCACTGTCCTTAAAACAAATAGTAAATATGCATAGATGTCCATCCGAGCCCCAAGGTGTTTTTTTTTTTCAGAAAACCAACCAAGGTGTTGAAATCGTTTAAACCATGCTTCAAGCTGAGGAAGAAGATGCTTTACAATTATAACCATTCAACAAAATGTACTTTAGAATATATGAAAACATAGTCTGGTCTCCTTCGTACCAAGACTAGAAGAGAGTCCCCCCATCATAGCTTGCCTTTTCTACTCTGCCTGTTGTCTGTTGCTGTGTAAAGATAAGATGCAGAGCATGAATGAAAAAGCAACAGAGTTTGCAATATTTAATAGTATATATTATAACGTGCATTGGTTCTAATTTCACATCACAAATGTGGATAATGTAATAAAGATTTATTGTTATATTTAGAAATATTAAAGTAGGACTACTGGGATTTATGTAATTATGTGTGGCTCCATCATCTATCTCATTAGCAATACACATCTATATCTTTGATTTTTTTATTGATTCATATGAAAAGGACTTCCAACTGTATGGGTTTAGCTAGCCCTACTTAGGGGATTAGTTTTATTGGGTCAAATACTTCAGAAATACCCATGTCATTAAAAAGAAATTAAAAACACTTTAGTAACCATATGCTCAATCTTATTAAAGCACCTACTCCTATTGAGTAAATTTTGGGGTCTATAGCCCATAAAAAGAGAAGCGTTTAAAGCTAAAACTAGTGAGAAGCCCGGGCTGTAACAAAATATAAATACGATAATAAGATGTCATAATAATAAAAAAAAGTTTGAAATATAGAAAGGACAGACGATTAAAAGAATACAAAAGTTCAAAAAAAGCTAAAATTTGTTAAAATTATAAATGAAAGAATCAGGCATCAATTCGTAGTTTTATTTAGTTGATCATCACCATTCATATGATGACCCATCATCACAATTAAATCAATTTTAAAAATTATGAAAGGTCAGAGGAGAAAAGAACCTTTGGTAGAGTTCGAGTGATTCGTGGTGGCCCCGATTAGGTAAAGTTAGATCTACTGTCTATATATAGTAGGATCGTGATCTTAAACAATTTGATTTCATAGGTGAGCCCTCACAAATAGATTTATGGGTCTTAAGCCTTGAAGGATACAAATCCAATATTGGACTTACATAATTTTGAGGACCAAATCTTTGAATTTAATAAAAAAGAAATAAGTAATCACATTTTCAATATTCTACAAACCCTAAATTATTGGTCCACATGAAAAGCTAGTGAGTTCCATATTTTGATACAAGTGAGAGGAGAAGGGAAAAAAAAAAAAAGAAAAGAAAATAACAAAGAAGGGGGCTTAAAATTTTTGTTTTTTCTAATTTTTTATTTTATTTAATTGGATAGAGAATCTTGATGGGATCGAAAGATATTAGATAGACTTTAATTTTTTTTTTGTAAGGCTTTAGATTGTATTTAAAATCTTTAGGAAAACTTTAATTAATGCATGAATATTTATAAAGATTGAGTGGTGCGTGCCACGTATTGCTGCGAAACCTCAAAAGCGAGTACCATGTATTGCTTTTCCACGCAAAGGACATTGCTTTGAGAGAGATATATAAATATATATATATATATATATATATATATATAATAATAATAATAATAGATGGGGTCGACTTTAAAGTTTCATAGGTCACACGAAAACACCAGGATATGTGAAATTGTTGTCACCAGGGAGTGCAGTGGGGTCTGGTGTGTTTGCCATTTATTGTTGAGTAGCAACTGTCAAGGACCTTGTGGGGTCAATCGTAGTGGGATCATGTTGCAGGCTAATTGCTCTTTATTGTTAAGTGGCAACTGTCAAGGACCTTGTGGGGTCAATCGTAGTGGGATCATGTTGCAGGCTAATTGCTCTTTATTGTTAAGTGGCAACTGTCAAGGACCTTGTGGGGTCAATCGTAGTGGGACCATGTTGTAGGCTAATAATCTACACTGGTCGCTATCAATAATTTAGTTTGAAAATGGTGAAATTAATAATTCAATCTGAACCCTTTAATGGTGCAATGTCTGGATCTTTAAAACCGTTCTTGTCTTTTCTAACTACTTTTAGAGTTGTCTTTGTTAGTATTCTTACTAGGGGACATTCATATGCATCCATCCCTCACTATAGGGTGAGGAACACTTACATGGCTTTCACTCTTTGTACATAAACATTCTTTTTTTTTTTTTTTTTTTTTTTTTCATATGACCATATATGATTTTTCTTTTTTTGCATATGAATATTTTCAATTATGTAAGTGTCTCTCACCATATGGTGAGGGATGGATGCACATGAATATTCTACTTCTTAAAATTACTCTCATGTGATTAGTTTAAATACATTTTCCCATCCTATCAACATGAGTATCTATTTTTATTATAATTGCACAAGTCATCATTCATTACATAGGAGAAAGATTATGCTTATTTTGGATATTAAGGTTCTTCGTAACAATTCTTATCAAAAATTTGAGGCGTAAATAGAAATAGCATAAATACTTTTCAATACTTTTTTCTTGGGTGAAACTAGGGGTGTTCATGGGCGGGGCTAGCTTAAGCCTAATCCAGGCCCAACCGGCTTTGGGCTGGGCTTGTAAATGTAATTAGGGCCCGTCTGATGATTGAGCCGGGATTGGATTAAGTGATATAAAGCCCAAAGTCCGGCCCATGTAAGAAATGCAAGTGAATTAATTTAATTAGTTCAATAATTGCTCAAATGCCCACAAAATTTATAAAAAAGCCCGATTTGGTCCGCTCGATTGATTAAATGGGCAGGCTCGGCCAAGGCCTAGGCCAATGTTTATAGTATCGGGCCGGGCTTGGATATGTCTTAGTCTGACCCTGTTCCTCAACTATCTCCCATTTGGTAGAATCCGGTCGGTGCACTTTTAACTACACATATTTTTGCACCGTTCCTCATTGTATCTATTAATTTCTAATTCCTTCTCCATTGTATTTATTCATTTCTCATTCATATGCTCCTTTTACTACCCTTTGATGATGCGTGCTTGAGACTTTTAAAACCACCCACGAAGCAATTCAACCAAACACTCCGAGTTTATTTGGAACTTTGACTGATGGAGGCTGCATTTTCTCTTCTTTGTACCTTGGGCAATCATGTTACAACTTACTTTTTTTTTCTTTTTTTTTTTTTGCAATCGGAGGGTTCCCAACCTTTTGGGCTGGACTAATCCCTCCGGGCTCAGAGGGAAGCCGGGTAAATTCCCCTGTAGCCCCAGTGTGGTAGTGCAGTTTCGAACCCACAACCTCCGGATGCAAACCGTAGTCTTAGGCCAACTGAGTTACTTGACATTCACAAAGGCAGTTTTATAGTGACATGAACTCAACACCCTGCAGGTTTGTTGTGTTAAATGTGGATGCGATGTGGCCCGTGGCTGCCATGCCACCTCAAGCAACACACTGGTTGGCCGGTGGGGCAGGTCAAGATTTGGGCAGTGTTTCAACTTTCAACAGAAATGGGCGCAGTATTCAGTGAACTGATTCAGGCTTTCCCCATAACTTTGGAGCTGTGGTTTTGAAAAGTTTGCACATGGATGATCTTGACCCACGTGCGTCCCTAGGGAACCATTTGGATCAATGAACAAGAGCCCGTTAGGGGTGCTGATGGGCCTAAACAGCCCGGGACCATCCCGCTTTGGGCCTTCTTGGGTTTATAATCTGGGCATATTTAATGTTTGGATCCAGCTTGGATTAAGTGATAGAAAGTTTGAAGTCCAGCCATCCTTGGCCCGAATAACGAATTCTCGTAATTTAGTGGTAATTTGTCCAAATAATTTCGGAAAAGCTCATACAAATGATAAAAAGCTCGATTTGACTAAATGGGCCAGCCAGGCCTAGATTTTGACTTTGATTGATGTAAGGCTTCATTTTCTCTTCCTCCAGCATATGACCATTTACTTCTTCCTCTCTCTCAAGCCATTTTTTCCTCTTTGCTCGCGGTCACAGACTTTTTTGTTGAATGCATGGTTGCTTGCGGTCATAGACTTTAACGATGCATGTAAAACGCAGAAGGATTTTTCAAAAAGTTAGGGGAGCCATGGCCCTTGCCCCTGATTTTGCCCTGACAGTGGTGCTGTTGGTGGGTATGATTAATGATGAGAGAAACAAGGCAGATGATCGGGTGCGAACCAGGATATAGACATTGCGGGGGCATTGTGAATAATTTTTTTTTCATGGGGGGACCATTGCAAAAAATAACTTTAAATTTTAATTAATCTAAAGTGCTTTTTTGCAATTTAGGGGGAGTTATGGCGCCAATGAGCCCCCCTCTAGTTCCGCCCCTATAGATAATGTCACAAATAAAAACAAACTAGTCTCTGCCTTCTCAAGGGCTCGTTGCTGGGAGGTATTTCTAATGAGAATTTTCTATATCAGGAATTTCTGACAATAACGACAGATGTTGCCCTCTAATAGTCCTCAAAATTTTTTTTTTTGGCTGAGTTGGCCTAGTGGCAAGGAGAGTGAATGGTACACCCCCTGTCAGAGATCGATCCCTATCAACAGCAACTCCTGTGATTCCCTTTTTGAGTTTTCTTTTTGAATCGCTCTTGTACCGGTTGCTCATTTCTCCTTTTGTGTTTCATCTTTCTTTTATGCTCTTTATTATCTCTTTCATTTTGTTTTCCTTTTATGTAACCTTCTTTTAATTAATTAAAAAGTTTCAATTACTGTTAAAAAAAAATGGTGACAATATGTTGAATCTCCTCGGTGAAATGCCTCTTTTGGCCTACAGCATTCTCAAAATCTTAGGTTTCAAAATGCTATATTATAAGTGTTTATGAAACGAGGTGGCAGAAAGCATTTGAAGAAATATCAGAAAGACCCCAACAGGGAACATGGTCTTTTTTTTTTTTTCCTCCTATATCTATTTTTTGCTACTCCACAGGAGCGAGAAATGTGTATCATTGAAAAGATCTCCCAAGGCTCGGGAAGTGATTTCATTTTTCAACAAAGGTCTGTGTTTCTTTTCCCCTTTTTTCTTTTCTTCTTGTACTCTTTATTTGTATTCTATTCTTTTTTAATGTAAGTTACTGTTACCGATCATAAAAAAAAAAAAAAAAAGGTCATTAGTGAATACATGTGTGAAACAAGTGAGAAAGCCCATAAAAGTATTGAAGCTGACTTCAAAATCTAGAATTCATCTAGGTTGAACTCGTATGGTGTGGCATCAACATGTAGTCCCAAGTTTGTGGAAACAACAAACACCACATGAATTGGAATTCAATATAAATGCGTGGCCCACAGCTAGAATTGTATTTCTAGTTGGATTAGCGTTGGTCAAATATTGTTGGTCTTCTTCCAGGAAAAAAGGGAAAAATTAGGAATGAAGAAAATACTGATGGAGAAGGCCAAGGTTTCTTCAAACATACATGCATCATTAATTTAAACAAGGAAATGTAAACAACCTTTGCAAAAAAGGATTACATAAAAAATCAAGTCTAATCTCTCAACCTTCATCTAAGATGATACCAAATCACTACTATATCTATGTAATAAGAGATTAGAAAGCTCTCCTTTCTAAAAGTTAAAAAGGTTTATGGTAGAAGGTCGGGTCAGAACCCAAGTGGTTCCGACCTCCTCTCTGACTCTCCACCTCCTCCATGTTGGATCTATATCCTCTACCCTCCCTTACAACTCTTCTTTCCTGACCTCTATATCTGAACAAGGTTCCAATCAATGGGTTTCAACTTTCAACGCCCTATGTAGAGAATGGATTCGGTGGAACCGAATGAAGACGTTGATGCAGGGGGGGTCAAGAAGCACTTGCTCATTCGTCGCAAATGGATCCATAGTAGTAACATCCAATGGCAGTTTGGGGAGCACAATGTCACCATCCAAGTACTGTGTAACTTGCCTCATGGTTGGCCTAGCAGGCGGCTCTGGGTGAGAGCAGAGTAGCCCCAACTTGAGAACCAATTCCAATTCCTTCACCACATAATCATCACAAAGTTTGCTATCCCTAGCCTCTAGAATAACACCTCTCTTCCAAAGTTCAGTCACCCAATCCACCAAGTTCACCTCCTCAGGCAATGCATGGTGGTCTATCGGACGCCTCCCACAAGCGACTTCCAACAAAACCACTCCAAATGAGAACACATCGGCGCTGGTAGTTGCCTTGCCGGTTCTAGTAAGTTCATGTGCAAGATAGCCCAAGGTTCCAACTACATGGCTTGTCTTGAGGATCTGTTCCATGATCATACAAGCGAGAAAGCCCGAAATCTCCTAGCCTTCCATTCAAGTCACTATCTAACAAGATGTTGCTGGCTTTGACATCTCTATGTAGGACCACTTGCATTGTTCCCATTCTTCATGTAGATACAGAAGTGAAGATGCAACACCCCTCAAGATTTTGAATCTTTGATCCCAATTAAGAACAGGCTTTTCGCTGCTAAAGAGGAACTTGTCCAGACTTCCATTGGACATGTAATCATAGACCAAGAGAAGCTCTCCTTTCCTTCGGCAATATCCTAGTAGTTGCACTGGATTCCTGTGCCTAAGCTTTCCAATGCTTACAATCTCTGGTATGAACTCCTGTTAGGTTTTTGAGTGTTGGCTAAATTCATGGGTTGGACAAAACTCTGGGTCATTTGAGTTGTAATGTTTTATTTAGAAAAGACCTCTGAAGATAGAAGATTGGAATGACTCAGAAGGAGAAAGCCTGAAGGAATTAGAAGAAGTCTGCTGGAGAAAGAGAGCTGAATTTCCGGATTAAGTCCAGAGGAGAGTTCGCTCGAGCGACTATATCATTGGCTCGAGCGAACAGTATTCTGTCTTGCCCAGTTCTGAAACAGAGGATTGTTCGCTCGAGCAAACCAAGAGATCGCTCGAGCGAACTTGGCGCAGACAGTAGTTCAAGATTGGAAACTTGATATTCTAATTGTACTCAAACTGCTAGTTTTCATCCTAATCATTTTAGGAAACATTAAGCACGAACTAAGGGCTATTTAAAGGGTTCAAAGGCTATTGCAAAGACCAAGACCCTCACCTCTCATAGTGCTGAGTTAGTGTTTATCATTGAGAGAGTTCTTCTCTAGAGCTTTATGAAGTTGTGCTGCCAAGTTCTCTAGAGCCACTTCTTCTACATCCTTTGTAGAAGATTATCTTCATGCAAGAAGATTTGAGGAGTTAAGTGCTGGTATTGGATCTGTTGCAATCAACGGTGTGAAGTCGTTGAAGCGTGAAGCGACACAAGGTAACTTCAGTCTTTGGGTAGGGGATATCTAGGGAGGTGATCTAAGTTTCTTGTAATTGCGAGATTCATAGTGCTTGATTTGATCCAGTTTGGATCTGTGGTTTTTCACCCGGTTAGGGTTTTTCACTTTAAATTTGGTGTCCTTATGGTATGTGCTTGTTGATTTATTTCCGCTGCATTATATTTGTTTCTGCACACTTTCGGATTGATTGTTTGAGCAGACTAATCTAGAAATCCCACTGACCCTTCTATTTTTTCAACTCCCTCATTCCTTGTTGCGACTCATGGGAGATTCGCTTCACTGCTACTAGAACATTTGATGTGGGCAGCACTCATCTATAGACCTTTCCAAACCCCCCTGCACCAAGAAGTTCCCTCACACTAAAACCTTTCGTTGCAATGGATAGATCATTGTAGGAGAACCTGTGAGGGCCATATTCCTCCTCCCAATCTCCTTGTATTTTTTTTTTTTTTTTTTTTTTGTCTTTTTCAACATGTACATGGTGAGAGAGATGGCTGTCACTGCAAAGACAACTACTGCAGCCAGCGACGACCCAATTTTCAAAACCAGATTGCCTCTTGATCTCCCTTGTGTTGGAAGCGAAGGAAGCTGAGAAAGATCAAGCTGCTGGGCCTTCCCATTCATTTGAAAACTCCATCCAAGGATATAATGAGAGCCTGCGACGCCACCGCCTGTTGCAGCAGAGAAACCAACGTACATAGAGTCCTCAACAACTGAAGAGAGATCAATGGGGGACGACAAGAGCGAGTGATCGGGTTTGGGGATGTTTGTAGGAGATATTGTTACATTCAATTGCTTTGCCACTCCATCATAATCTACCCAGACCTGTATGGGTTTTCCACTTGTGAGGCTAAAGTTTTTATACTCTCCTTCTTCATTAGCGTAATAGGCCGCACTAGCCGATATGAATGACTTCAATCCATTTACATCGACACCCACATGGTTGTCATCTATATCGTCGATATCGAGGTTGCGCAGAGTATCGAGCTTGATTGCTAATACATGGTTTGAGGAGTTTCCGTTATTTGAAGGATTGAAGATTCCCAAATATTCACTACCCACTGCTTCAGGGAACTCCATGGATGGTGGAGGCCGTGAACACTCAAACTCTCGTATGCAGGAACCACTGCTACAACAAAACAAGTGGAGAAAGAGAAAGAGAAAGAGAGAGGCTCTGCAGCAGTATGGGAGGAACTGTCTTTAAACTGGACAGGAGATGAGTAGAGTGCATGACCCATCCGATGGTTGGATGTGTTTGTGAGCTGCAAGACGCCGTTGGGGTGAATGAAGGCGACACCATCCAGGCTAAAGTTAGCTTTATTGAAGCCGTTGTTGTAGTAGATGACATGATCTTTCTGTTCATGTGAGGGTGAAAATACCATGGCAAGAAACAGAACTAGAGTGTGAAGTGGCCTGTGAGATGGGGCCATGAAATGAAGATTTCTCTTTTTTGTAGCAGGGAAGGGAAATGATGAAAGGGAAATGATGAACTGGGGTATTATGATCTGAAAAAGTGAGTAAGCTATAGTTTCGAGGAAAATTGAGTACTCAGTGGAGATTGAGGAGATGAGATCCTCATTTTCTTCTTAAGAATTTAAGGATAGAGAGGTCAATGGTGACTAGTTTTGAGAATCTTGAACATTTGGCTTGTAAGAATCTAGTACATTTGGCTCATTCTAAATTAGGGGAATAGAGAGCCTCTTTTTTTGTTTGATGAAATGGGAAATGGATAAATCTCACTGTTTAGTTTTGTGAAATGAGAAATAGAGAAACTTACCCACACCTACCCAAATGGAAAGAATTATGACTTGTGCTGTGAGAAAACTGGACATTCGGGTCATTGCCGATTTGGGAACAGAGTTTTTCATTGTGAGTTTCTCTGATCTTTTACTTTTCTCACAGCATCATGCTTAAACTAACATTGTTAGGATCTTCAATACCAGTGAAGACTTTTCTTGCTGCACTTAGTGGTATTTATAAGTATTCTTAAAATCTAAACACATTTTTGTATTAACAGCATGAGCTTCTCTGAGAACTTGTACTAAGCTTCACAATTGCTATTTATAGTATAAGAATTTCAGCTACTAATGTACATGTGATACACACCATTTATGTGATAGATGATCCTCGCTGCTGATCACTTGGGTTTCTTAAGGGTCATTTGTTTTTTACACAGAACATTTGAATCATTTACATATACAAATGATGCATATATGAAATTATTTCAATGTTTGTCACAATCACCATTTTCATGTGTAAATGAGTACATCAGCGGTTCTAGATTTTTTTCACAAACTTATCTATCCATGAAGAACGGATATAGGAGATTTTACTGCTTATCCGCATTTAATGGTACGAAGAAAATGAATGGCTTGAATCATAAATTAGCAGCACACAGAAGTCCAAAAAATTCTGACAAACAAGCGTGCATGCGGTACGTTTACTTGCATAACAAGTTGATGATTCTTGTAATCCACATGGTCCGGTGATGTAACAAGTGAACGGTGCAACTTTTTCAACCAACACTTTGAATTTATTTTGATCTTTGATTGATGAAAGGCTACATTTTCTCTTCTTTCTTCAATGGGCAATCATGTTACACGGAATTAGTAATGCTGCCTTTTTTCAAGGGTTTTTTCTAATGACAGGTCTAAACGCCTAGGATTGGTGTGAGAAATCAGAATGCCACATGGCCTACTTTGGCATGCTATCTTAAGCAACCCATTGGTTGGTTAGGGCTAAACTTGCCAACTCACCTTGAGCAGGATGTAGGCTGTTCTTCCATGTCCATGGTTGGCCATAAATAGGACACCGGGGCCTATTTCTCCTTATAAGCATGATTGGATGGCCCCTGTTAGCCCTCTGTACAAATAGACCCAACATTTTAGAATTGGGATGGAGTTGGTCGGGACTTTTGGAATGTGGGCTGGATTCAAGCATGCCTCATAATATGTAAGTGATGCCAGCCTGTGTTAATACCCAAGATCAGGACTAGTGTATTTTTTATGTGGGACCAGTGCATCACTGCATATCCAGTCTTATAAGTTTCCCCTGCGCCCCTCTCTCTCTTGGCACGCGTTGGGTTTGGGGAGCATCCACAGTGAGTGAGAGGGTGGGAAAACTTTAAAGGACTGCGATTTGCACCTTAACTCCAAATGAGGCTTTTTAAAACCATACAACAAGTTACAGAAAATACCATGGCAAGAAACAAAACTAGAGCTTGAACTGGCCTCTATGATAAAGCCATGACATGAAGAACTCTCTTTTGTGTAGCAGGGAAGGGAAATTATGAACTGGGGTACTGTGAACTGTAAAGTTGAGAAATTGAGAAAGCTCTGGTTTCCAAGGAACTTGAGGCAGTGGCGGCTCCAGGAATTCGAGTCAGTGGGGTCAACAAAAGACTTATCTTCCACAAATCGAATAAATTTGTTTTCCCCTTTATCAACATCTGTCATCTACTTTCCATAATTCGACAAATATAATATAAAGTTTTCAAATAATTTATTTCCGACAATCCGACAAAGATAACACTGAATTCTCAAATAAAAATAAACAGAAATGTCTAAACATGGAAAAAAATTTAGAGATTAAGTTAGGGTAAATGAAGACTTATTGACAAAATGTCTAAAAAAGAGAACTTTCTTTAAAAAATAAAAGTTGGACTCATTATTATTATTATTATTATTTTGTTTAGGTAGACAGATGGCCCATTAACTTAGGTATTGAGTGGGGTCAAAAACTTCCCATAAATTCAATTCATGAAAAAAATTCCTTTTTTTAAAATATTTTCCCTGATCTTAGTGGGGTCAATTGACCCCACTGGAATTAATGTAGCGCCGCACATGACTTGAGACAGGTTAGATTTTGGAATTCTAATGCACCATTCTCATCCCACCATTAAGTAGTTGAAGGATAGAGAGGTCAATGTTGACTAGTGAGTAAGAATACCACAGATCGACTGTAGTCCGTCCACATTCGGTTCTTGATGGGTCCAGAACCGCGGGCTAGAAGATGAAGAAGAGAAAAATTACAGCAATGGTTCACATTCAATTGAGAAAAGACCCTGTCTATCGAAAGCTTAGGAATACAGAAAAAATGACACCAGATACTTAAAAAAAAGGAAAATATCGGACATGTATAGGCCCTCATCTAAAATAATTGCAAGGGAAAGTTGCAATAAGGATAGAAAACAGAGAAGGAGAAGACAATCAACACTAATTTATTTTGAGGTTAGATCATGAGTGAAAAAATTATATAGTTGTAGTTCCTGTTAAGATCGGAAAGACACGCGCAATCTACGAGACAATCACACAATCAATTCACGAGATATAAATTTGCATGGTTTGGCAAGATTGCCTACGTCCACGGGAGATTCACGCCATTCACTATTATTGGAGATTCCCACAAGAATATAAGCACTTACTGTCTCTCTTGTTCTCTCTCAATATCACCATTTAATTACAATGCTCTCAATACACAGTATAAATATATGAAACCCTAAACCTCTAGACACTCACGACCGTCGGATCTGGTCTTATAACAGATGATCCAGATTAAACCGACAAATTATAGATAAGCCCCTGTAATTAAATAAAGTCTAGATCAGGCTTCACCAACCCATCAATCTCCCACTTGAAAACTGAACATACTGAACGGCTTTGATAGTAACAGGTTATGACTAAGAATCTCGATACCTCATCTTCATGATTGAAGACTAACTGAAGTTGGGCACAACTTCAGTTTCTCTATTGTCACCACCTTTGTGAACATATCAGCAGGATTCTCACTTGATAAAATCTTCTCTATTTTCAACATTTTTTCTTCCAGAAGCCACCGTATAAAGTGATATTTAATCCATTTACTCCTTTAACCAAACCATTTCCTTACTAACTTCTGTAGCGGCAACATACTCTGCTTCTATGGTTGAAAGTGTAACATCCTGTAGTTGTGACTTCCAACTGAGTGCTGCACTACCTAATGTGAAGACATATCCTGTAGTGCTTCTGCTTTTATCAAGATCTCTTGCCAAGGTCGAATCAACATAATCATGCAATTTGGTCTTTGATCCTCCAAAACACAATGATGCATTAGTGGTGCCTCTCATATATCTAAAAATCCACTTAACTGCCTCCTAATGTGCTTTTCTGGGATTACTCATAAATCTGCTTACAACTCCCACTGCATGAGCAATGTTTGGTCTAGTGCAAACCATAGCATACATCAAGCTTCCAACAGCTGAAGCATATGGGCCTTGGACATGTTCTCCTTCTCCTATTTATTCTGTCTTAGGAGACAACTCCTTTGAAAGTTTGAAGTGGCTGACTAGTGGAGTGCTAACTGGCTTAGCATTTAGCATGTTGAACCTGTTTAGAACATTTTCAACATATTCTGCTTGAGACAAATTCAATGTTCAATTTTTCCTGTCTTTGCTAATTCTCATGCCGAGAATTTGATTTGCAGCACCCAAATCCTTCATTTCAATTTCTTATGACAATTGTTTCTTCAAATTGTTTATTTCATGTATATTTGAACTTGCAATAAGCATATCATCTACGTACAAGAGTAGAATAACGTAACAGTTATCAAAACTTTTGAAATAACAACAATGGTCTGAATGACACCGTTTTGTAACCTGTGTTGTACATAAACCTGTCAAATTTAAAATACCATTGTCTTGAGAGTTGCTTTAAATTGTATAAACTTTTTTGAGTTTACACACCATTTCCTCCTTTCCTGGTACAGCATATCCCTGTGGCTAATGCATATAAATGTCTTCTTTCAAATCACTATGGAGAAACGCAGTTTTCACATCTAATTGCTCAAGATGTAAATCTTGTACCGCCACAATGCTCAAAACACTTCTGATTGTGTTCAATTTAACCACATGAGAAAATAACTCAGAGTAATCAATACCTGCCTTCTGTTGGAAGCCTTTTGCAACTAATCTGGCTTTTTATCACTTGCTACCGTCATGTTCTTCTTTCAATTTGTAAACCCACTAGTTGTGCAATGCTTTCTTTCCCTCAGGAAACTAAACTAAGTCCCATGTCTGATTTGATAATAAAGATTGCATCTCATCTTCCATGGCTTGTTCCCACCTAGCCCGAGTTTCAACCTGCAATGCTTCTTCATAACATTCTGATTCACTACCATCAGTTAACAACAAGTAAAACAAAGAAGGTGAATAACGCTGAGTAGGCTTAGGAGTCCTAGATGACCTTCTTACTGAGGCAGGTGTTTGAGGGTCCACCTGCACCTGCGGGTTTTCATTTTCATGCACTTCAGGTACATCATTTTCAGAAGTATCATCCAGTTCTAATATTCATTGTTGTCCTCTTGCACATTGTCCTTTTTTTTATGTATCACTTTCTTATTGAATATTATATTTCTGCTTCTAATGATTTTTCTATTTTTATCATCCCAGGAGCAGTAACCAAACTCATCAGAACCATATCCAATGAAAGTGCATTTCCTAGATTTAGAATATAGTTTGTCTCTTTTTTCAGCATCAACATGAACATAAGAGATACAATCAAATACTTTTAAGTGTGAAAGGTTTACCCCTTTTCCGGTCCAAACTTCCTCTGGTAGTCCATCATCCAAAGGTACTGAAGGCCCCCGATTAATCAAGTATCAGTAGTATTCACTGCTTTCGCCCAAAACTGCTTGGGTAATCCAGTATGTATCCTCATACTTCTGGCACGCTTAACAATTGTCCTGTTCATGCGCTCTGCCACGCCATTTTGCTGTGGTGTATTGGGAAAGGTCTTCTCTCGCTTAATGCCATTTTTAGCGCAATACTCCTCAAATTCTTTGCTTCAGTACTCTCCCCCATTATCAGACCTTAAGCATTTCAGTTTTAAGCCTGTTTCATTTTCAACTAACTTTCCACTTCTTGAAAACATCAAACACGTCAGACTTGTGTTTCATATAATATACCCACAATTTTCTGGTAGCATCATCAATGAATGTAACAAAGTAAGAAGATCCACCAAGAGAAGGTATCTGAGTTTGTCCCCACACATCCGTGTGTATTTGTTCCAACCTTTCTGACTTCGGTGACCTGCCTACTTTAGAGAAAGTAACTTTCTTATGCTTTCCGAAAACATGGTCTTCACAGAACTCTAAGTCCAAGGACTTGAGTTCTTCCATCTTACCTTTAGAATAAAGAATCTTCATTCATTTCTCACTCATTTGTCCGAGCTTATAGTGCCATGTGTTTGAGTCAATGCCTTTATCTGAAACTGCAAGTGAACTTATAGAGCGGTTATTCAAGTAAAGAGTTCTGTCTTTCTTACCTCGAGCAACAACCATACTTTCTTTTGTAACTTTCCAGAAATTATTTGCAAAAACAATTTTCGTGACCAGAGCTAGCAAGTTGAGCAACTGATATGAGGTTTCTCTTCAGGCTAAGTACATGCCCGACATCATTCAATTGCCATACACTGCAGTTTGGTAATTTATCCTGAACATCTCCTTTGCCAATTATGTCACAAGGTTTATCATCACCAAGATAAACTTTTCTAAAGTCACATTGTACATAATTTTTGAGATATTCTCTCTGTGCAGTAGTATGAAAGGACGCACTAGAATCTATAACCCAAGATTCAGATTTATAATCAAAAGCAAGAATTAAAGCATCTCGAACAATATCACCTGCGATATTTGCGGAAGCCTCGTTATCCTCATTACCATTCTTTTGCTTGTTTTTTTTTTGTGGAGCTTTGCAATCCTTTTTCAGATATCCTTTCTTGCCATAATTCCAGCACTCGATCTTGCCATTTGACGATCTTGACTTGCTCATTGATTTTGATCTTCCATGATTTTGCTCTCTCTCAGATAATCTTCCTATGTTTTCCACATTTAATGCACTTCCAGATAATTCACCTGAAGGTTTCCTGCAAATTTCTTTATCGAGAATAGCACTCACAACATCATCAAATTTCAGTGTGGTTGATCCTGAAGAATTACTCAGTGATGTAACCATAACATTCTAGCTATTTGGTAAAGAAGATAAACCCAACAGAGCCCAAATTTCATCTTTGAATTGTACGTTAACCGAGGATAACTGGCTGATGACCGTGTTAAACTCGTTCAGGTGTTCAGCAACAACCCTACATTCAACCATCTTTATGTTAAACAACTTTCTCATCAAGAAAACTTTATTTGAGGCGGAAGGTTTTTCATACATTTGTGATAGGGCATTCATAATATTTTTAGTGGTTTTCTCCTTTGATATATTGAATGTAACAGACTTTGATAGAGAGAGATGAACCGTACCTAAGGCTTTCCTGTCGAATACCTCTCATTCTGCTTCTGACATTGTTGCAGGTTTCTTGGCTTTTCCCCAAGTGGCAAGTTGAAGTTCTTCTGGTAGAGGAGATCTTCAATCTGCATCTTCAAGTACGCAAAGTTTGTGTTATTAAACTTCTCAATTGTGAGATTTGTGTCGTCCGTCATAGCTCCCACTCAAACCAAGCTTTATCTACTTGATGAATTTTTCTGCCTGTTAAATTGTCAATCCGTTCCATCTACCTTGTAGATCTCGTCGATACGAATCCAACAAAAAAAAAAGGGAATGCATTTATGAGTCTAGATAGCTTCAGAAATCAAGAATCAATTCTGGCCGTTGATTTTAGTCAACCTCTGCTATTGACCGTACTATTGGGCTTCTCCTGTGCGAACTGGGCCGAATCAGACCTGACTTGGACTTGACTTGGCCCAGGACTTCTGAATGTTGCGAGGCTTCTGCGAAACGGGTCAGGCTGAACCTGACCTGAACTTACCCAACTTGACTGCAACTATTATTAGGCTTATGGAGCGGGCGGCTTGGACCGGACTTACACTGGACCTGGAACGGACCCAACATGGTTCTTCTTCCTCCTCAGTTCTCTGCTATAGAAAACTGGGATGCAGAACCCAGTCTCCTTCTGCGATTGTCTTATCCGACGATGTAGACGACGGGTGGCGAGGTGACTACGATAGTGATTGTGTGACGGAACTCTGACGACGGCTGTAGAGACTCCCTTCTCTGATCGATTAGATCTGGCGCGGGGCCCACCTCTGTATTTCCTTCTCCAAACAGAGTTTGTTAACCCAGACTCCTTCTCCGGCGAGCAACGAGATGCGACGAAGCCCCGAGTTTTGCCTCTGTAACTAAGTTCTGCGATTTGATCATGCATAGTGATGGCCCACCGAGTCTTATGCGAGTCTTTTGATCGTCGATATGCAACAGTGCCCGAACCTTTGATTTGTGCAGGAAATCAAGAGATCCAGATGATCTCTTCTCCGAGATTAAACCTAATCTCGATCGTGATCGCGCGCTATGTCAAGCCCTAGGAAAATCCTTGGCTCTAGCTCAGATACCAATTGTTAGGATCGGAAACACACGTACAATCTACGAGACAATCACACAATCAATTTACGAGACACTGATTTACGTGGTTCGGCAAAATTGCCTACGTCCACGGGAGATTCACGCCGTTCACTATTATTGGAGATTCTCATAAGAGTACAAACACTCATTGTCTCTCTTGTTTTCTCTCAATATTGTTGACACCAAAAATGTCACTTTGCCTCTTCAACATCAAGAAAGCTACATGAAGTCGCAACCTGCCATAAATAGGCAATGCAACTTCTCCAAAAAATCAAATCTTGTCAGAATCAAACAAAAACTGCAAGATCCTTCAAGATAGCCAAGAGAAGAGTACACATGAAGTTTCGGGCCATTTCAGAATCATTTGGCCTAACTTCGCTTCTCCGATAGCTAAAATGGCGCTCCCGGCGGCGACATCATCGGAGACGTCAAAACTTCGACCAGAGCCTACAGATGACTCCAGCATGTCCCAAAAGGGCTCCATGCCAAATTTCAAGTCAAACCGACAACGTTTGACCCTCCATCAATGCTCGAGCAGCAAAATCAAGCCTCCCGGCGGCGGGAACCACCGAAGCCTTCGCTCATCAAACCAAGTGCATGAGTGGCTTCAACATGCTTCCAAAAGGCTGCACGTCAAATTTCAGGTCATTCTGACAACGTTTGACCAGGTTTCGATGCTCCGAGAGAAAATCAAGCCTACCGGCGGCGGAGCAACCCGGGACCATGACATCCAAAACGGAGCCCATGGAACGTCTCAAAATGACTCCAATAGGCTCCCCGTCAAATTTCAGGTCAATCGGACATCGTTTGGCCACATATCAAAGCTCGGCATTTTCCCCGCAGCAAAATCAAGTGAAGCATCGACGGGACCCCAAACGGCTTCAAAACTCAAACAAAAGCCTATGGTTGGTCTTATTTATTGCTCAGGAGGCTTCACCTCAAATTTCAGGTCATTCCGACATCGTTTGACCAAGTTTCAGCTTCTGGCGGAAAATCAGCAGCTTTACGCGACAAAGTCTTCGGCTTTCCCGGAAAATTGGAAACTTTGCACTCTAAAAATGCAAGGATTCTCATCAGGTTTTCTACAGGGAAATTAAGCCAATAAATGAGAAGAAATGTCAGGAAAAATACAGAAGAAAACGGCGACGAAAAAGACCTCAAAACGACCGCAAAACGGGCTCCGAAGGGGAAAATTCCCCCAGGGTCGCAGGCCCCTGCGACCATGGCCCATGGTCGCCGGCCCATGGTCGCCGGCGACCATGGAAGTCCGGGTCACCGGATTTTCCGCCGGTGACCCGTTTTTCCGTCTTTTTTCGCGTTTCGCGCACTTTGGCCCCTGTGGTTTCCTGAAAATGTGATTTTTAGTGCTTGAAATTGACTCATATCCTCCGACATCCGTCAAAATCACGGGTCAACCTCCAAAAGCATAAAATCATCATTGATCGCTCCAAGATAGCCAACCGGTCGACAAAAAAAAGTGCTCTTTCTGTCCGACCGATCGAGAAATCGACAAGACAGATGTCACCGGCCCGCTCTTAGCTAACAATGTCTGAAGTTACATGTTCATCCGATGTCGATCAGCATGAAGATCCATCGATGATCATCGCCAGAAGAATTCCAGAAGACACGGCACGGCCCGCGACTCTTCGACTGCTCGGCGACCAATTAATGTGGTTAATTGACTAGCTTTATTGCAGTCATTAATTCATTTCTTTAGACGGCCCAATCAGAAGCAAGCATTTGGGAGTTACAAGTCAATTGATTCATGGCATTTAAACCATGAAACTCCTCCCATTATGGTAATTAAGGTGATTAAAAGCCCTTAATCTCCATCGGCCAATCAGATTTAAGGAAAAAGGAGTTACAAAATCAAGAAATAAATCTTGTAACTCCTCCCATTAAAGCCATTAAGGCTCATAAACCCTCCTAAATGGCTACCAAAAGCCTATAAATAGGAGAGCATTCCATTGAAAAAAGGATTAGAAAATCGAGATCGATCGATCGGAAAGAGTCCAGAGCTCGTATCCAGAGAAAGAAAAAAGAGAGAAAAAACTCTGCTGAAGTTCTGCACCGGCCACCACTACAAGGTGACAAAAGTCCCTTGGGGGGCACCCCCCCCAAGGTCCTTGCCTTCTCCTCCTGCCTCCAATGGCTTAGACGTGGCTTTTCAGCCCGTCTACTTAGCTTTTTATTGGACATAGGACCTTCTCTTGGTCTTTGTCCTCTAAAAATCTGAGGTTATAGCCAAGCCAAGCGAATCAAGAGCATCCTCTGTTCTCATCTGCATGGATGACGGCGAAGCCCACACATGGCTTGCGACCGTCAATCTGAACGAGTCCCCCACAATCTCCTGAAAAGTTAGATCTTCCTTTTCTTGCTTTTCATTGTAGTTTGTATTTTTCTAAAAGAGACAAAAATCACAACTCTTGTCTTTTTCATTATTGATGAGAATTGTAAATCGGCTATAAACGCCAAAATCGGCTATAAATGCCAAACAAAATCGCCTTTCACGGCAAACTAAGAAAATGTCTCTTTTCTTAAATATATGCGCAATGGAAAACTTGAAAGAAGTTGATTTCCTTTTTACTTGCGAAGGTTGATCTCCGGATTACCACTTGCAATTTCAAGTAAAATAGAAAATCTGGCACACCCATCCAAAAAAAAAAATGTTGATGCACGCTTCAGGCCCGCCAGGGCGCGAAAGGGCCGGACCCGACGGACTCCCACGTTCCGCCGACCCTGGTAGCCGCCCCACGGCGCCTCGGAGCGCGTTCCATCAAGCTGGCACACCCGGTGGGACTCGTTCATTTGAGAACACGGTGCTCGGAAATGAAATATTTGCATATCATACTTTTTGCTCTATGCTTATACTTCTTTTCCGGATTCCTTGGTTACTTTCTAGCTGGTAGCCTATGTTGGATTTTGCATCCTAAAAAAAAATGAGATGGGATTTTTTGGAAATTTCTATTTCTTTGAGTTTGTTTCCATTCTTTCTCTTTTCAAAAAAAAAAAATCAGTTTTCTTAGTTTGAATTCAAAATTGAGAAACTTTGATCCTATCCTATCGTTCGTTGGTGCTTGCAGAAATGTTGAGCCCGTTCGACTAAGGTTTTGGACCATCGTTTCTCTTCGATGAGTTCATTAGAGATTTCAAAAAAAAAAAGAAAAAATCAGTTTTCTTAGTTTGGATTCAAAATTGAGAAACTTTGATCCTATCCTATCGTTTTTTGGTGCTTGCAGAAATGTTGAGCCCGTTCGACTAAGGTTTTGGACCATCGTTTCTCTTCGATGAGTTCATTAGAGATTTCAAAAAAAAAATTATTAAAAAAAAAAATAAAAAAAAAATCAGTTTTCTTAGTTTGGATTCAAAATTGAGAAACTTTGATCCTATCCTATCGTTCTTTGGTGCTTGCAGAAATGTTGAGCCCGTTCGACTAAGGTTTTGGGCCATCGTTTCTCTTCGATGTGTCTATTTGGGATTTAAAAAAATAAAAAGACATAGACCACTAAGGTTAAACCAATTGCGTTCTTTGATCACGATTGATTCAAGAAAAGCCTTGTCCAGAGTGTGGAGACAGCTTGACTGTTCTAGGCAAGGGTCCTCCAAACGGGTTCATTAAGTAATCCTACCCTTACCTGGGGGCAATTCTATCAATTGAGGTTTCATAAGACCGGGTTAGGAGGCCTATGTGTACTCTCTCGTCTTTAAATCTTAAAAAATTAAAATCAAAATAAAAAAAATAAAAAAAAATATTTTCAAAAAAAAAAACTTAAAAAAAAAAACAAAAATTTTCAAAAAAAAATAAAAATAAAAAAAAATAAATAAATAAAAATATATTTAAAAAAAAATAATAAAAAAATAAAAATAATAAAAAAAATCATTTCAAAAAAAAAATCTCCAAAAACTCGTCACTTTTGATTTCAGATCTGAGAAATTTTGGTTTCTTCTTTTCTGAGCACAGGCGCTCGCGGAAATCGCCGAGACCGTTTTCAGATTGGAATACCATTTGCTCTCCTTGATGGAACCAATCTTGACATTTCAAAAAAAAAAAAAAAAAAAAAAAAACTCTCGTCATTTTAGATTCAGATCCGAGAAATTGTGGTTCCTTCCTTTCTGGGTACTGGTGCTCGCGGAAATCGTTGAGCCCGTATTCGGATCGGAATACCATTTGTTCTCTTTGATGAATCCAATCTTGACATTTCAAAAAAAAAAAAGAGAATCCTATCTCATGGATGCGATCTCCAACATTTGTGCATAGCGGTACTAGTACGCCCTTTCAGGGTCTATTGTATCTGTGACCGGCACATTTGTAACTCCTACCTTATATTCTTCTTATCTCGAGCAAGCTCCGCTTCTCGATAAGTCGAATTTAGGTATACAATTGCTTCTAGCAGTCATTGGAACGCTCATTTCGAGCCTACCATGCTTGCTGTCAGAACAATTGTACCATCTATGGCTTTTTGCCTTCTTCATGTCGCTTGGGTCATATCCCTTGAGCGATTTGAAAAGACAACCATAAAAATTCCCATTTATGATCATTATATTCTTATGATTACTAATGGATGTGGTCTTGTTTCAGAAATTTTGAAACTAACAATGGCAGCCTTAACCATTATTTTCGATGAGAACAAGCACCAACTCATGCTTCAACAGAAGCAAAGCGCGCGCACTCATAAGCGCCCTGTCAGCTGCCGAAGCGTTAACTCCCTCGGCAACTCTCTGAACTCCGGGTCGACCTCGACTCCCCGGACTATCTTCTTTGGGACGCTGGGACCATTCCCACTTCCCGAAGAACAAGCTGCGCCTGCTAAAAAGCAGAAGATCGCCTCTCAACGTGTCACTCCCGTGACACCAAAGGCGAGCGCCCAAAAGCCCGAAGCCCGCGGCACCCCCGCGAAGCCTCGACCCACAAACAACCAGGTCTATCCCAAGACTTGGTCTCCAAGACCTTCCCCAAAACAAAGAAGGTCTCAAATTTCCACCAAGCCAGCATACCTGGCCCCACTCAAAGAGAACCAGTTCTACCCTCTTGCCTACATGAAAGAGGAGAGACCCATCTCCAACCTGACTCCCAAGTCAACCCAGCATGAGCCGGCTTGTTCCTACAGGCCCAAAATCAGATCATGCATCACCAGGCCTCTACAAGCACCTGCCAAGGCCTACACTCCTTCAGTTCGACCCTTCATCTCTACAGGGGCCGAACTCGAAAGGTTTAAAGCTTCGCTGCAACAGGCAAAGGACCGGGTCCGGATCCTGTCCTTGCCTAGCTACAAAGAAGACAGGCTCGGCTGCTGCGCCCGAGGGAGCACATCCTTCATCGTCAGAGCCCAGCCAGAGCTGACTGAAGCTCAAATCGCTCGTCGAGCACGCCGCCGTGCTTCATATCGACAAAAGAGACTAGAGAAGCAACGGACCCAGCCTCCTACACTTCAAGTCTCCCACAAATGGGTCGAAAAAGAAAGACCCGACCAAGTTGCTGCCGTCCATATGGTTGGAAAAACCAGAAGACGCCAAAGGTCAGCATCAAAAATCCATGTCCGACGTCCGGTGACCCGTAGCGTCACCAGGACACAAAGACATCCCGAAGAATCTCCTGCCCCTTCAAGCTAAGGACGGGAGAGTAATTCTTCATCAAGCTCTTCATCAAAAAGAATGAGCCCCAGCTCGGTCACCAGGACGATTTCTTCGTTCGAATCCCGAGGGATGAACGTCTTGGCTACAAGTTCTGAGCCGCCACCTCAGAATCCACCTCGAGATGATGCGCTCACACGCATCCAGCAGTTGGAACAAGGCCAGCAGAGGATTGAAACTCTGATGGAAAACCTTCTCCTTGTCGTCCAAAATCAGGTGAACAATGAGCCTCCTCCGAATCATAGCAATAACGAGGGAAATGGAGAAGAAAATGAGTCACGCGCCCTTACCAAAAAGGACGTAGACAGTATCCTCGCCAAAGCTAAAGAAGAGGATATACTCAAAGAGCATGGGATCAAGCCACCATATCCTTTATGGAT
Source organism: Umbellularia californica (assembly GCA_028538565.1). Taxonomy (NCBI): domain Eukaryota; kingdom Viridiplantae; phylum Streptophyta; class Magnoliopsida; order Laurales; family Lauraceae; genus Umbellularia; species Umbellularia californica. The sequence goes on along the minus strand of JAPQWN010000004.1, from coordinate 85,300,537 downwards.
GGACTCGGTCCCGTTCCCCACAAAATTCAAACATCCTACTCTCCAAACATATACAGGGAAAGGATCGGCCAGACAGCACGTCATCCACTTCAAGATCTTGACGGGAGCTATCGCGGATCAAGATGCACTCAAGATTCGCCTCTTTGCAAGTACCCTAAAAGGTACGGCCTTCGATTGGTACTCCACTCTGCCGGAGAACTCCATTCAGAACTGGGCTATGCTGGAGACACGCTTCCTGACCCACTTCCAAGGTGAGGATCATCCTGTTACTATGGCTCAGCTCTGCAGCCTAAAACAGGGAGAGAATGAGTCAACTTATGACTTCATTCACAAGTGGAAAGCAATGGCGTACAAATGCTCAGATGTACTGCCACAAGCGTCGCTAGTCGACATCTGCCGAAACAACATGAGAGCTAAAATCCGCTCCATGATCATCGGCAATAAATCAAAGAACCTGGGGGAACTCCTCGAAGCTTCCATGGAAGCTGAAATGGTGATCAAAGACCTCAACAGTCAGAAGTCATCAAGAAAAGAGCCAACCGCCATTGCAACCTCTAAACCAAAGAAGAAAGAGGTCCTTAATGTGCAAACCAAGTCAGCTCCTCAGCAACTAAAGAAAGCTGAAAATAGAGCTGCAGGTAAGAGACCTGAACTCTCTGATGCCTTCAAAGAGCGAGTAGAAAAGAAATATCCGTTCGATGAAGACGTCGAAGAAATCTTTGAGGCTCTCCTAGCAAATGGCAAACTCATTTTGCCAGAGCCCAAAAGACCTGGAGACGTTGGCAAAACCAATGATCCTCGGTACTGTCCATACCACCAGATGGTCTCGCATCCTCTCAATCAATGCTTTGTTGTGAGAGAGAAGATAAACGAGATGTGGAAAAACGGAGTCATCACCTTTGATAAAAATTATGGCCCCGCCTCCGTCAACATGGTGTCACGTGGACAAACACCAAAATCACCGAAGAAGAAGATCACTACTTCCTTCAAGGTGATAAAAAGAATTCAAACGTCCGAAGTGTTGGTTCCTTGCCCGACACCAGACGGACAACCCATATGGGTACATCCCGATCTCCTGGAAGATGAAAATTGGGAGATTGTCAAAACAAAGCCGACCGCTCAGCAGTGAAGGCAAGCCAAGAAATATCTCCTCAAGCTCAAACGGCAAGAGAAGACCCAGCCAAAACAAGAAGTCCATGAAAAGGCAGAGGCCTCCTCTACCACTTCACTCGGGGCAACAGAAACGTCCCTTCCAGAGACTTCAAAGGCGGTAAGAAACTTCACTCTCAGTGATTTCATGCCACCTCAATTCAAAAAAGAAGCCATGCAGGGGGCATCATACTCTTGCAACTCGGTAGTTGGATTCTCCATTGATGGATACGAGTCCAGCGACACCGACGATGGATTCGAGCCCAACTACACCGATGAGTGGGAGGAATCTCTTGAAACAGGAGAATATCTCTCCGATGAAGAATGGGTTCCTGAAACTCACCTTATGCCAGTAATCTGGTATAACCCCTTGCAACCACAAGGATCCTGGTCTGATGATGAAGAAGACCAAGAGGCTGTACAAGAAGATGCTGTTAACCCAGCACCTGTCATTGCTCCAGTGGAAATCAACTATGTTGAGCCACACGGAGAAGACGAAGAAGAGGATCTGGCTCCCATGCCTGATCTTGAAGAATATGCAAGGATCTTGCAGCGTCTCGCTCTAGAACAAGAGCAAGATCGTGTTAACGAGCCTCCTCGCAACCCAGAGTCTGAAGTCCCTGAAGATAATCAGGTACATCCACCCTTAACTCCTGAAAATGGAGAACATTGCTGGATAGATGATCCTCTTACATCCGAGGATGAGTCTGACTCCGAGCAGGCAACATCTCCTATCAGAGCTTCCTGTAATGTAATATATCAGGACTATAGCTCTTCTGAAGCGTCGTCTGATGAGATTACCTACACTCCGACGACGCCTAGCAATGTATCCTCTGGAGCTACCTCGTCTCACGTGACTTTCACAGAGATGACACCCTCTCAGGTTTCTTCTCCTGAGACTGTGACTTCAGGATACACATTCTTCCCGACTCATCATCATGAAGAAAACCCAACTTGGGGTGATGGATGGGTCAACGAAGAAGAAAAGCTGCTGGATGCTGTTCAGGACTTGCTCCCGGAAAATGCTCCGTGCAACACAATCACTGAGGATGGCAACTTTGCTGCAGATACATCCCCAGTAGATGAAAAACGACAGCCTCTTGATCCTGAAGATAATCTTCCAAACGAAGATCCTTCTCAAGAAGCTCTCGAAGTTGGTAGAGGCACCCGTTCGGGCCGGGACTACCACAAAAATTACAACCAATCTTCCTTTACTTATGTAAATCCTTCGGGAAAAGATGTTGTAAGCGCCCCCAGTGGCAACAATGATGAACATGCAGGCCCTAAGGAGGCTTTCAAGTATGACTTGGTTGAGCACTTCAAACACATACCTGCACGTCTTCACATCCTGGATTTATTACGAATGTCTCCACGCACTCGTGATAATTTCATATCAGAATTACAAAAACTGAATGAGGATGTCGACAAACATGCCCCGCAAGTCCTCCAAATTGAAATGGACTACCGGGTCAAAAACTCTGAAACTTCCTCAAAGGGAGAAAAGAAAACTGAGGGATCATGCATCCAATGCCTCTCGGTTCAAAAGGCAGCCAGTGCAACCATCACCTTCACTAAGGAAGACCTCCTACTTGGCGAAGCAAGGCACAACCGACCCCTGTACTTCACAGGGTACATCAAAGAAATGCCGATACATAGAGTTCAGATCGACCCAGGTTCTGCACTCAACCTTATCTCCACTTCGGCTCTTGAAGAGTTGGGCATCCCACCCAGCAAGCTAAGCCACACATCTGTATCTATCTTTGGATACGATGGGAGCACTCAAAGGCCTATCGGCAAAATCAGGTTCAAATTGCAAATCGGTGATCTTATCTCTGAGGTCACTGTGTATGCAATAAAAAACCCCTCATGCTACAACATCCTTCTCGGACGTCCTTGGATACACGAGAATGGTGTTGTTCCTTCAACTCTACATCAATGCATCAAATTCGTCGGCGACGACGGCATGGTACATCGAGTCTTTGCGGACAGGAAACCCTTCAAAGGTAAAGAAGTCCACTTCGCAGACTCCCAAATGTATGAAGGCGAAAAAGAAGAAAAAGAGGAAATAGCACCCCCTGCTGAAAATCTCCAGAAAGATAAAGGCAAGGCCCCTCAAAAATCACCGGAAGAAAACAACCCCTCCGGCAAATTAGAAGAGAGTAGTCAATCTCCCTTCGTCATCTCCCTCAAATCTTCAAAACCTTTGGTCATCACGACTAAAGTGAAGAAGGCGAAACAAAAGTCTGGGGGCAAATTTGTTGTTTCTCTCGTGTCTATCATGCAAGACACAGACTCGGACTCAGAGCCAGAAGACGATGCATCGTCAAGCCAAGCTGACACTCAGCAAGTTCAGCCTGCTCTCACTCCGATGGAGACACCTGCTGATGTAGAAGATCCTACGTCTGCTACCTTTGTTGTTCCGGCAACATCACCAAAGCAAAGGCCGATCTTCTTCCATAGATCGGACGCTTCTTCATCAAACTCCATGCTGGAACCTTTCCAAAATGAAGGTATGCCTCAGCTATCTCTATATAGTCCTGTGGCACAAGCAATTATGAAGAAAATGGGCTATGACGCTCAAAACCCAGTCGGTTTGGGAGAAAGACGCGGTATTCTCACGCCATTGGAGCCCGCCTTGACCAAAAGCCAGCTGGAAGATTGGAGACTCTACGGTCATGTAGAAAAGTCTTCATATGGGTTAGGATATGATCCTGATACTCCTCTGAGACAGTTGACACAAAAGCTTAAAAGTCGTTTTACCGACCAAGCCTCAACATCTCAAGTCCATGAAGACATCGATCTCCCTGGATATCTCTTTAAAGAGTTACCTGACAAAGATCCAGGAAGCTCATCCAATTGGTATGATTTCTCTGATGATAAAGAGGAATCGTCCGATAATACAGACTTGTGGCATCCTGACCCAGAAGAACCCTCGTCTCCAAAAGAAATACCAGACTCAACAGGCGATTGGGACTATCTCATAGCAAGCCTTGAGGAGATCACCAATCAAGAAAATCCATGGAAAGGAACAGAGCCTTGGTCTGGTAATGCAGTCGAAACCCCAGAAGGCTTCGTTGAGTTGGAAGCCTCCGAAAATATTGTGGAGGAACCACCTTCGAACCTTCCGACAGAAGATTCTGTTCAAAAGATAAACTTGGGAACACCAGATAACCCACGTCCTGTATTCATAAGCAAGAATATAAAGGATGATGAGTTACCTGAGTATATCGCTTTTCTTCGTGAGTTCGTTGATTGCTTTGCATGGTCCTATGCTGAAATGCCTGGTTTAGACCCCAAAGTAACAGTCCACAAACTCAATCTTCAAGAAGACATCAAGCCTGTCAAACAAGGCCAAAGAAGATTCCGTCCAGATGTGATGGATAAAATTAAACAAGAAGTTCAAAAACTCAAAAGCGTTGGCTTCATCCGTGAGGAACAACATCCAGAGTGGTTGGCCAATATTGTCCCCGTGACAAAGAAAACTGGGCAGATCAGAGTCTGTATTGACTATAGAGACTTGAATGGCGCTTGCCCTAAAGATGAATTCCCGCTCCCCATATCGGAGGTGATGATTGACAATATCTGCGGATTCGAGCGAATGACATTCATGGATGGCTTCTCTGGTTACAATCAGATAAAAATGCATCCCGAGGATGAAAAACACACTTCATTTAGGACTCCGTTTGGCGTGTATTGCTACACTGTCATGCTATTTGGTCTGAAAAATGCTGGTGCCACCTATCAGAGGGCTATGATGAAAATATTCCAAGATATGCAGCACAAGACGGTCGAATGTTACGTTGATGACCTCGCCGTCAAAAGCAGAAGAAAAGAAGACCATCTCAAAGATCTTCGGGAAGTCTTCCTCTGACTTCGCAAACACAAACTGCGGATGAATCCTCTAAAATGCTTCTTCGGCGTCTCGTCGGGTAAGTTTCTCGGATTCCTTGTTCGGAAAGCTGGAATAGAACTTGACCCCATAAAAGTCAAGGCTATTCTAGAAATGCCCTCTCCAAGAACCCTAAGGGAACTAAAAGGGCTTCAAGGGAGATTGGCCTACATCAGACGGTTCATCTCCAATCTTTCGGGGAAATGCCGTCCATTCTCTCGATTGATGAAAAAAGGTGTAGACTTTGTCTGGGATGCCGACTGCGAAGCCGCATTTCAAGATATCAAGTCATACCTGACCAAACCTCCAGTGTTAGCTGCCCCTGCCACTGAAAAACCATTCATCTTGTACACAAGAGCTCTTGATCATTCTGTAGGCGCTCTACTTGCACAAGAGAATGGTGAGGGAAAAGAAGCTGCTCTATACTACCTCAGCCGCATGCTAGTAGGTGCAGAGCATCGCTACTCTCCAGTCGAAAAAGAATGCCTTGCAGTGATGTTCGCCGTACAAAAGCTACGTCACTACTTGCTTTCCAACACAGTCTACCTGGTCTCGAGGATCAACCTCTTGAAGGTCCTTGTCACGAAGGCAGGTTCTCTCAATGCCCGACTGGCAAAATGGTCCATCCTTCTATCACAATTTGATATTAGGTATGTGCCACAAAAAGCAATCAAAGGCCAAGCTCTAGCAGATTTCCTCGCAGAGCATCCATTGCCTAAAGATTCTCCACTCAGAGATGATCTCCCAGACGAACCTGTCTACAACGTGGAGACTTCCTCACCAAATGCCTCCTGGGACATGTACTTTGACGGTGCAACCAGGACAAATGAAAAAAGAAAGCTGATCTCAGGGGTTGGCATCCTCTTTGTTAGCCCTGACAAATACATGATTCCACACGCTTTCTCGCTACTGGAACCATGCACAAACAATGCAGCTGAATACCAAGCTCTGATCCTAGGATTGGAACTCGCCATCAAATCCGGTATCACTATGCTGGAAGTCTTTGGAGACTCTCAACTGATCGTCAACCAGATGAATCAGAAATATGAAGTCAGGAAGCCCGATCTGCTGCCTTATTACAACAAGGCACAATCGCTTCTGCAAAAGTTTGACATCTGCAACATCACCCACATTCGTAGAGGTGAAAACATCCGTGCAGATGCCCTTGCCGGACTTGCCGCATCAATGGCGATCCAGGGAGGGGAAAACATGCAAATTACAGTGTGCGAGAGAAGGATCCTCCCTCCTCTTAACACACACCAAGCAGTTGCTGAATGCCACCGAGTGGTTGGAAGTCGGATCTCTATCCTTCAACCTTCAATCGGCGACTGGAGGGATCCGTTCATTGAATACACTATGTTCGGAATCCTACCTGAAGATCCAAAAGAACGGGTAAGCATTCAAAGGCGAGCCCCAAACTTTCATTTGGATATCCCTTCAAAGATCCTTTACAGGAAATCCTTCAATGGAGTACTCCTACCACTCAAAGAAGTTCATGCTGGTCTTTGTGGAGCCCATCAGGCAGGTCCTAAGCTCTATGATCAGATAAAAAGGTTAGGTTACTATTGGCCTACCATGGTTGCTGATGCAATGCAATTTGCCAAACGCTGCCAGCTATGCCAAGTTCACGGAGATTACATTCACATGCCTCCGGAATGGCTGTATCCTACAGCAATCTCATGGCCTTTTGAAGCATGGGGCATGGACATCATAGGTCCTATCTCTCCCCCTTCAAGCAAAGGTCATCGCTTCATCTTCGCCGCTACGGATTATTTCTCCAAGTGGTCAGAAGCATCTGCGTTCAACGAAATGAAGACCTCATCAGTTCTTCAATTCCTACGCACCAACATCATTTGTCGTTTCGGCATACCCAAGAGATTCGTCCATGATAACGGACCACAATTCCGGGATCATCGATTCTACAGGTTTTGCGACAAATACAAAATCCAAAGCTGTCTTTCGACTCCATACAATCCGGCAGCAAACGGATTAGCAGAAGCCTTCAACAAGACACTCTGCAAAATCCTCAAGAAAATGGTCTCTAGTCACAAAAGAGACTGGAGCGACAAACTGTCTGAAGCTTTGTGGGCCTATCGAACCACCGTTCGAGGACCAACCCATAGCACACCATTCTCCTTGGTCTATGAATGCGAAGCTGTGTGCCCCTAGAGGTACAAATTCCTTCTCTGAGGGTATCTCTACAAAATGACATGACTCAAGAAAGCAATGTCAAATTGCGACTCCGTGAGCTGGACAATCTCGACGAGAGACGGCTCGAAGCTCGACAAAGCATTGAACTTTACCAAGCACGCATGGCAGGATCTTTTGACAAAAAGGTCAGGCAACGCGCCTACAAAAAGGGTGACTTGGTTCTTGCGGTAAAAAGACCAATGGTCTTCGCACACAAATCCAAAGGCAAATTTGAACCAAAATGGGAGGGACCCTACGTCATCGACAAAGTCTTCTCCAACGGCGCATATGCCCTCCTAAACATGGAAGGCGACAGATGTATGCTGCCTATCAACGGCAAGTTCTTGAAGCGGTACTACCCTTGAAGACTTACCCAACTGGGTAAGAGCAATGCCTGTATGGCCAAAACCTGTTCTCAGGTACTCGCTCGTCAAACCCACTCTCTTTAGAATTTTCATATCAAATGTCAAAATTTCTAGAGATTCAAAAACAATGCTTACTTTCATCGTTTCATTGTTCAAAAACAAAAAAAAAATCCAAGTTTAGGAGCCTCTCCCTGACTGGACCAAAACTTTCGAACCTTGAACCAAAATTCATGGTTTGAAACAAAAATCCGGATTCAGGGATTTCCACCCTAGTCCACCTTACCTTTTACCGCCAAATGGTTCTAGGTCAAAATTTACGACCCTCGTGTCTTTAAACAAAAAAATTGGTTTTTCAAAAACCGCGGGGAAGTGACACTTAGTCGATACTCGCAAAACTCAAAAAAAAATCGGAAGGATGCGAACCCCATTCGATACTTCCAAAACCTCTAAAATCGTGGAGAAACAACAAACCAGTTGATATCCACAACCCAATTTCAAAAATCGTGGAGATGTAACATACCAGTTGCTATCCACAACCCAAATTTCAAATGGTTCGAGAAAACCTCAAATTTCAAAAATCGCGGAGAAACGACATCAAGTCAGTACCCGCGAAACCAAAAGCTTTGGGAAAAGCAGGGAAGCGACGCTTAGTCGATATTTCAACCCCAATTCGCGAGGAAGCGACATTCCATCGATACTTGCAAAACCTAACCCGCGAGGAAGTGACATTCCATCAATACTCGCAAAACCGAATGAGCAAGGAAGCGACATTCCATCGATACTTGCAAGACCATTCAGCGGGGAGGCGACATTTGGTCGATACCTGCATTTTGAAAACCAAAACTAGGCTATAAATGCCAAAATCTGGCTATAAACGCCAAAACCCGGCTATAAATGCTACAAACCGGCTATCAATGCCACAAAAATTGGCTTTCACGCCGACAAACCAAAACTTGGCTTTCAAAAAAACCCGACTATCAATGCCACCAAACCGGCTATCAATGCCACAAATTGGCTATCAATGCCACCAAACTGGCTGTAAATGCCACAAAATTTCGGCTTTCATGCCAACCCAAATTTTGGCTTTTACGCCATAAAATTTCGGCTTCCATGCCATCTCAAAATCGGCTTTCACGCCATAACCAAAATCAGGCTCCCATGCCAAAACAATTATTTGACAAAAGATTTTCACAAAATGACAAAGCTTTTGATCAAATCCCATTTAGCAATTACTTTCATCACAAAAAGATTTGAGTGAGCGTAGGGAAAACAAAAAAAAAAAGAAAGAAAAGTACCAAAAAAATACATGTGGTACCAAAAAAAAAGAAAGTGTTCACAAGCACTAAAAAAAAAGTACCAAAAAAATACATGTGGTACCAAAAAAAAGAAGAATGGTTTCTGCTATAAAAAAAATCAGGAGCTCAGCCAAAAATGGTCTCCAGCCAAAGCTTCAGCTCCTCAAGCAAACTTTTGGCCTCAGCCGTCAGAGTTTCCAAGGCACGCTTCTTCAGGAACTTGCCATGAGATGCTGGCGAATGCCGTAACCCTTCTTTTACGCCGGGAAGCTCTTCCCCAGCAGTTTGCCATCGTTCGTTTTCTAGAGTCCTCCTCTCGAGAACTTGACCGGCATCTGCAACCCTGCCAATCAGAGTACTCTCCCTGTCACGAGCCTCTGTTATAGCAGCCCACTTCGCATCGACTTGTGCCTTCAAATGCTTAAGACGTTTCCTGGCCTCCTCAACTTCCCTATCAAGGACGTTAAGGTCATGCCTTAATCCGATGATGGCTAGCTCTTCCTTGTTCTTCTCCCGAACTAGCTGCTTCTTGCTTTGTATAGCCTCACTCAGGTCAGACTTAGCCTTATCAGCAGGGTCCAAGAACATCTCCTTGAAGAATTGGTCGTCAGGGAAACCCATGGTCTCAAACCACTTGTCACCCAGTGCAATGATCCTATCAACGATCGCCCTGGCACCTGTGACATCCAAACCAACCTCTTCGGTGTCGGTCAGAATCTCCTGTACATGTGGGATCATGCCAAATCCTGCCTCCAAGTGTCCAGAAAGGAGAGTCTTGACCCAAGAACTCAAAACCCGAGCCAGCACCTTCTTCGCAAATTGAAGAGACGAACTGGATGAAGATTCACCCTTCTCTGCTGATCGGCTGCTCATGTCATGTCCCATTGGAAGAGTAACAAAAGAACTCTTTTCACTTGGAGCCACTGGAGAGGGAATCTCAACACGAGGCATCTCCTCAATCATGTCAGAACTGGTCTCTACTTCCGGATCGACCTCTGGCATCCCTTGCTCTGGTTCTGAAGAAAGCGATGGACTCTCTTCTGTCACTTCAAAACCTGCAAATGAAACACAAAAAGGTATGAATATGATCCTGTTCAAAAAAAAAAATCATCAGGGTCATCACTACAAAGTACCTTCTTCGACGACTGGCGGAACACTCTCTTCCTCTATGAACTCATCAGAAGCATCATCAACATTTACGTCCATTGATGGTTCAAAGTCATCGGAATCCTGTGGCAAGTCAGCTGACAAGAAAAATGTTAGCAAATCAAGTCGCAGGCAAAAAAAAAAAAAAAAAAAAAAAGAGAAAGCGAAAGAAGTTATACCAATTGGAGATTCTGGAATCATTCCAGAGTCCCTCGGTTCTTCTTCAGATGCCATAACCGGCTCCATCACCGCCTCATCGGTCGGAACCTCAGGCATCGGCAAGTCTTCATCCTCTGCTAAAAAAAAAAAGCAGCAGCAGGGTGAGAAAACAAATCAGAACATGGAAAGCCCCATGAAAGAAGCAGAAAAAGGAAAATGAGGAATCATACCTTCACCGATGGTCTCTTCTTCCCGAATCCTCTTCTCCGCAGGGTCGTCAGCTTCCCCTGGCACCTCCTCATTGACAGTGAGAGGGACTTCCACATTAGGAGAGTCTTCGTCCCGCCCCGTGTGACGCTGACTCCTCCTCCTCTTCCTACCCCTACGGGTTCGCTTCCTAGAAGAACTCGCCCCACTATCAGAGTCAGGTTTCTCACTTGACTCCTCACTGGATGGTCTGCTCTTGCCAATAGACTCCACGGAAGCTCGTCTCTGTGCCGCTTGCATCCAAGCGTCGAGTTCAACTTCCTCCTGTTCTAGCTGCTCCAAAGCCTCATCAGGTACTTCCCGAACAGCTTCAGAACCAATGACGCCCTGGTCACCGAGAAAGCCTATCTTGTGCTTCTCTCCAGAAAGGAAGGCCCAAACTTCCTCTCTCCGGACGCCATCCGACTTTCCAGTACCTTTCCCCGAAGACAGCTTTACATCAAGCTCCTTCTTGGAAAGCCCCCGATATGCCAAAAAGCTCTCCGCGAACCACTTCGTGAAGCCGGCAGTTCAGAAAGTCGACAGCTCAGGATAAGAGATCGTGGCAGTAGTGTCTTCAGCACTATAAAAAGCCCATGCATTTCTGCCATCCTGCAAACCCCCAAAACGCTTCACCATACTCGAAGGCGCTCCAACAACACCTTGAGAGAAGCCCAACTGAAGCGCAAAGCGAGAAGGTACATACGGCTGGATGTCGACGAAAAGATGTCTGCGGTACACCATCATGCCGACTCGTATGCTGAAAAGCCACTCCTTCTCTGCATTGGTCAAAGAGTAATGCCTTCCCGACCCTGCTCTGGTAGAGTCTCGGGAGGCACCAAAATCAAAAGCCTTCTTCCGCAACTCCGGAGAAAGCTTAACTGAAGACTGCCCCATCTCGACGTCCCTGAATCGTCGGATCCTCATGCGGGCAAACAAAAGTGATTCAGATACGGCTTTTCCCTTAGCCAATCGAATCATCAGAGGATCATCATCCTGTGCAGCACCCAGCTGGTGGAAGCCAGGACAGTGGTATACAAACCACGAATAAAAGATATGGGCTGAAAATACCCTATTCATAGGGAGCCCAAGCCGAACCAAGAAAGCAGCAGCCTGCAGTTCGGTACACAGGTAGGAGTAAAGAGCGGGCACCAAAGCAAGCCGCTCTCCAAACGCCATCTGACAAGCCGGAAAAATACAATGCGGCCTGATGTGCGTCCCATCTCCACCAGCACAAATAGCCTCACCCAGCCAAAAAGTGAGGTAAACAGCAAGATCTCTCCGCAGTGTAATGTCAGAACAAATGGCATCTGTGTTCGCGAAGAAACCCTTCAACTCTTCCTGCATGGCCGAAGTCTTCTTCCTATCTTCCCGGGTCATGCTATCAGAAGGTTCTCCACCGTCGAAGAAGTTAGGGAACGAAGAGCCACAACTCTTCCAACTGCTGGATCTTACTTTCGAGCCCTCCTTCAAAAAATCATAGAAGGCGACGAGCTGAAAGTATAGGAGCCTGAACTCCTCTGACTGCTCCTCGAGGACGCTGTCAATCGGCATGAACTCCTCGTAGAGTTTGCCAAAGATGGGCAATCCAGTAATAGCACTTAACTCCTTCAGAGAAAAACCAATCTCACCGTTCGTGACAACGAAGGTATTGGTCTGAGGGAGAAAAGACTCCAACATAGCCATGAAGGCATCATCGGAAAAAGTCACGGTCTCCCTAAAAGCGCGGACCGCGTCAAAAATCCCGGCTTCCTTCAAAACGGCGCCCCCAATCAGCAAGGTGTGGTCAGTCCATGACTTCTAATCGGAGTCAACATTGAAACGGCCACGAAGTCGAAAAGGCTTCACCCAAGTACTGCCGTCACCGCTGAAAACGCCAAGGCCCACCGGTCTCAAATCGACCGACGGATAATCAGAGCCCTGGTAGCCGCTGGCTGGCATCAACATGTCCATACGGACAGGTGGCTTCTCCGCATATCCGGAGGGTCCACCAACAAAAACCCCGGTCTTGATCACACTGGTCCTCTTCACCCAGCTCGGAGGATCTTCCCTCTTAGGGCACGTGGGAGAAAGGCTCAGGATCGAGATGGTCCGATCAAAAGACGACCGGGTAGAAATAGTTCTCTCATCACCATTTGCTGTGTAAGAGAACTGAAAACATCTCCTTTGGTATGTCAAGTCGTCAGGGACTGCATCTCCAAAGAAGAAGGTAGGCTTGGGTAAAACCCTCAGATCGTCCATAACCCAAGGACGGTTGCTTACCATGATCTTATAGAACTCCTCATCCTTGAGAGCGATCAATCGCTGTCTCATCTCATCGCGATTGAGGGAATCGCACTCTTCCAAGTTCTTCTCAACAAACTGGACCTTCTCCCAGGCTTGCTGAACGGCCACATTGGAAGATCTAGCAGATCGACGAGGTACGCTTGTAGCAGGCTCTTTACCCTTGTTCGCTCTGGAGGAACCACCTGCAAAGGTTGGAAAAGAAAAAGATCGTCATCAAAATGACAGGATTTCGCTAAAAAAAAAAAAAGGGGGTCACTTTGTCCCACCAAAAATCTGGCGAAATTTTGGCATGACTCCGGGGCAATTCCAAAGAAAAAGGAAATACCCCGACGGAAATAGAAAGTTTGAAGATGGGCTCAACATTGCTGCGAGCTCCGAAACTCCAAACTTTCGAAACCTCAAAATCTCCGCAAAATCAAGAAGGGCTCAACATCACTGCAAGCTCCAAATTCCCAAATTTGCAAAGATTTTCAGGTATGTTATCATGCTCTCAAATTCAATTTACAAAAAGTACATGCATGAACATCTAGATTTGCATAAAAACGCATTATCATGATGAGCAAAAAGAAAAAAAAAAAGAAGAAACTTTCTCAAAAAAAAAAGAGGGAGAAAGAAAAGAAAAAAAAAAGAAACTTTCTCAAAAAAAAAAAGGAAAAAAAAAAAATCAGGCCACGTGGCCGTACGGACCAGATCCGTACGGATCTGTCCGTACGGCCCACAAAAAAAAAAAAAAAAAAACAGAAATCACGTTGAAAAAAAAAAGAAAAAGAAAAGAGAAGAAGAATAGAAAGAAAGAAAAAAAAAAAGAAGAAGAAAGAAAAAGAAAAGAGAAGAGAAACTTTCTTTTTTTACCATCCTATTCTCTACATAGAGTTTTCTTGAAAGAAAAAGAAAGAAAACTTACTTGAAGCCATTGATGGAGAAGAAGAAGGAAAAAGCTTGAAGATCCTTGAAGAAGAAAAACTCTTGGTCTTGGAGCTCTCTTGAGATTGTTGCAAAAGAAAGCAATAAGAGCAAGAGATCCTACCTTCCTTTGCTTTTATAGGAGAGAGCAAATCAAAGAAGGAAACAAAGAAGAAAGGTAAGTGTTACTAATTAGTAACCTTACCAAAAGAGAAGGAATTAGAAAGATTCTTTCCCAAAAAGAAAGATGTCTTTGAGAGATTTTCTCCCAAAATCAATCAATGAGAGATTCTCTCCAACAAAATAGGATATTGAAGATTCTTTCCCAAAAAGAAAGATACCTTGAGATATTCTCTCCCAAATTAAGGGAATATGAGAGATTCTCTCCCATAAAGCTATTTTTAGATATTCTCTATCCAAATGAGATATCTTTAGATATTCTTTACAAAAATGACCCCACATGAGATCTAAGCCATCCTAAAAAGCTTAAGGTCCCATGGGCTAGCCCATATGAGCCAGGTTTGACCACCTAGGCACTATAAAAAAAAAAAATGGGCTTTTAGTCAGGAAAAAATCCCTCTTACCAAGAGCATACAAAAATGGTTCCATGCCTCTTTTGAGTTGATTGAACCATACAAAAAATTCCAAGCCCCATGAGCTTCCAAAAATCAAACCATCCAGCCTCATAAACCAAATTAAGCCAAAATCTTGAAATTGACATTTCACAAAAATCCAAACCACTCCAATGGACCCACACAATCCCAAAGAGTGACCAAAAACCAAATCCTGGTCCCCTAACTTGCCACATACAGCTTGTTAGGTTACAAGACCAAAACCAAAAACCAAATCATGATCCCCCAACTTGCCACATACAGCTTGTTGGGTCACAAGGTCAAAACCAAAACCCGACCCCCTAACCTGCCACATACAGCTTGTTAGGTCACAAGGTCAAAAACAAAAGCCCAAATCCACATCCATGATGTCATCTTCAAAACTTTGCCTCGAGATGGTATTTGATTCCTTTCATTACCATAAAATTCCCCTGGAAGCTCAAAGGCTACTCTACCAAAGGAAGGATTGCTCAAAGACTCTTGGTCAAGACACAAGCTCTCCTTCAAAAATCTCTTCGAGGCACATCGACTACAGAAGTCAAGCAACTCGTCGCTGTACCTCGAGGGGGCATTTGTTGACACCAAAAATGTCACTTTGCCTCTTCAACATCAAGAAAGCTACATGAAGTCGCAACCTGCCATAAATAGGCAATGCAACTTCTCCAAAAAATCAAATCTTATCAGAATCAAACAAAAACTGCAAGATCCTTCAAGATAGCCAAGAGAAGAGTACACATGAAGTTTCGGGCCATTTCAGAATCATTTGGCCTAACTTCGCTTCTCCGACAGCTAAAATGGCGCTCCCGGCGGCGACATCATCGGAGACGTCAAAACTTCGATCAGAGCCTACAGATGACTCCAGCATGTCCCAAAAGGGCTCCATGCCAAATTTCAAGTCAAACCGACAACGTTTGACCCTCCATCAATGCTCGAGCAGCAAAATCAAGCCTCCCGGCGGCGGAAACCACCGAAGCCTTCGCTCATCAAACCAAGTGCATGAGTGGCTTCAACATGCTTCCAAAAGGCTGCACGTCAAATTTCAGGTCATTCTGACAACGTTTGACCAGGTTTCGATGCTCCGAGAGAAAATCAAGCCTACCGGCGGCGGAGCAACCCGGGACCATGACATCCAAAACGGAGCCCATGGAAAGTCTCAAAATGACTCCAATAGGCTCCCCGTCAAATTTCAGGTCAATCGGACATCGTTTGGCCACATATCAAAGCTCGGCATTTTCCCCGCAGCAAAATCAAGTGAAGCATCGACGGGACCCCAAACGGCTTCAAAACTCAAACAAAAGCCTATGGTTGGTCTTATTTATTGCTCAGGAGGCTTCACCTCAAATTTCAGGTCATTCCGACATCGTTTGACCAAGTTTCAGCTTCTGGCGGAAAATCAGCAGCTTTACGCGACAAAGTCTTCGGCTTTCCCGGAAAATTGGAAACTTTGCACTCTAAAAATGCAAGGATTCTCATCAGGTTTTCTACAGGGAAATCAAGCCAATAAATGAGAAGAAATGTCAGGAAAAATACAGAAGAAAACGGCGACGAAAAAGACCTCAAAACGACCGCAAAACGGGCTCCGAAGGGGAAAATTCCCCCAGGGTCGCAGGCCCCTGCGACCATGGCCCATGGTCGCCGGCCCATGGTCGCCGGCGACCATGGAAGTCCGGGTCACCGGATTTTCCGCCGGTGACCCGTTTTTTCCGTCTTTTTTCGCGTTTCGCGCACTTTGGCCCCTGTGGTTTCCTGAAAATGTGATTTTTAGTGCTTGAAATTGACTCATATCCTCCGACATCCGTCAAAATCAGGGGTCAACCTCCAAAAGCATAAAATCATCATTGATCGCTCCAAGATCGCCAACCGGTCGACCAAAAAAAGTGCTCTTTCTGTCCGACCGATTGAGAAATCGACAAGACAGATGTCACCGGCCCGCTCTTAGCTATCAATGTCTGAAGTTACATGTTCATCCGATGTCGATCAGCATGAAGATCCATCGATGATCATCGCCAGAAGAATTCCAGAAGACACGGCACGGCCCGCGACTCTTCGACTGCTCGGCGACCAATTAATGTGGTTAATTGACTAGCTTTATTGCAGTCATTAATTCATTTCTTTGGACGGCCCAATCAGAAGCAAGCATTTGGGAGTTACAAGTCAATTGATTCATGGCATTTAAACCATGAAACTCCTCCCATTATGGTAATTAAGGTGATTAAAAGCCCTTAATCTCCATCGGCCAATCAGATTCAAGGAAAAAGGAGTTACAAAATCAAGAAATAAATCTTGTAACTCCTCCCATTAAAGCCATTAAGGCTCATAAACCCTCCTAAATGGCTACCAAAAGCCTATAAATAGGAGAGCATTCCATTGAAAAAAGGATCAGAAAATCGAGATCGATCGATCGGAAAGAATCCAGAGCTCGTATCCAGAGAAAGAAAAAAGAGAGAAAAAACTCTGCTGAAGTTCTGCACCGGCCACCACTACAAGGTGACAAAAGTCCCTTGGGGGGCACCCCCCCCAAGGTCCTTGCCTTCTCCTCCTGCCTCCAATGGCTTAGACGTGGCTTTTCAGCCCGTCTACTTAGCTTTTTATTGGACATAGGACCTTCTCTTGGTCTTTGTCCTCTAAAAATCTGAGGTTATAGCCAAGCCAAGCGAATCAAGAGCATCCTCTGTTCTCATCTGCATGGATGACGGCGAAGCCCACACATGGCTTGCGACCGTCAATCTGAACGAGTCCCCCACAATCTCCTGAAAAGTTAGATCTTCCTTTTCTTGCTTTTCATTGTAGTTTGTATTTTTCTAAAAGAGACAAAAATCACAACTCTTGTCTTTTTCATTATTTATGAGAATTGTAAATCGGCTATAAACGCCAAAATCGGCTATAAATGCCAAACAAAATCGCCTTTCACGGCAAACTAAGAAAATGTCTCTTTTCTTAAATATATGCGCAATGGAAAACTTGAAAGAAGTTGATTTCCTTTTTACTTGCGAAGGTTGATCTCCGGATTACCACTTGCAATTCCAAGTAAAATAGAAAATCTGGCACACCCACCCAAAAAAAAAAATGTTGATGCACGCTTCAGGCCCGCCAGGGCGCGAAAGGGCCGGACCCGACGGACTCCCACGTTCCGCCGACCCCGGTAGCCGCCCCACGGCGCCTCGGAGCGCGTTCCATCAAATATCACCATCTAATTGCAATGCTCTCAATACGCATTATTAATATATGAAACCCTAAACCCCTAGACACTCGCAACTGTCGGATCTGGCCTTATAACAGATGGTCCAGATTAAACAGACAAATTACAGATAAGCCCCTGTAATTAAATAAAATCTAGATTAGGCTTCACCAACCCATCAGTTCCGTGTTTAGGAATTTACTAGTAAAATTAAAGTGAAGTAAAGCCTCTATTATCTAGATAAGAAAAGACTAAAGGTCATATCAAAAGTACATAAATTCAAAATTCTCTCCATTTAAGTAAAAAAGAAATAAAAAAGCAACCTCCTTTCTCCACTAAATGACAAAAACATATTTTTCTTTTACACAAAAGTAAAAAAGATTCCCTGTCAAACCATTAAGACTTAAAAGACCATCGTAAACCCTTTATATTTGATTCTCTCTTGATTTGATGCTTCACTTTACTTTATAATTTTCTTTTTTTGAAAGGAAAGCATTAACCAGTCAAGAAGACCAAAACAAGACCGAACAACCAGAAAACCCGAGGACACTTAAACAAACAAGCACAAATATTAGGAAAGATAAAACTTGAACCACTATTAAAAACGGCAAGATGCCTCAGCTAAAACCACCCAAAACCAACAAACCAGGCATCCCAAATAAAAACCAGCTAAAACCAGGCATCACCTTACTCTACATCAATCCACCGTCCATCCAAACACAAATGATCGGGTGGATAGTGAAAAACAATTTCTTGCATAGTCATGTTGGTGTATTTGCTTCTAAAATGAAAAGAATCATGACTTGAGAGTTTGAAAGAATCTAGTACATTTGGCTTCTAGAAGTGCAGAGTTTTTTTCTCTGGGAAATGGGAAATGGAGAAATTTACTCACATATTTTTTGAAATGGGAAATTGATGTAGTGCAGATTGAAGCAGATGAGTACATGGATGCATTGGATCGAAATAAGGCCCACCGCACAGGGCCCAAGCGGTACTAGGCAAAAGTCGGGCCCCGGAGTCGGAATCGCGCAAATAAACCCATTCTGGAAAGGAAACGGCGAGATCTTCATAATCCATTCCGCAATGGACTCTTGGTTTTTAAGGCGAATTCCATTATTTAGGCCTCGAAAAGGGCAATTTTCTATTTTTGGCAATTTCTTATTTTTAGAATAAGTAGAGTTTTATAGGTCAGAATCATGTCTCGTCGATTCTGCCCTCATTCCAGCATTCTTTATTAGTAGATTCCATATTCGGTAGGATTTTGCCATTTTTGGTAAACTTACTATATTTAGTAAATTTCGGATCTGTGAGATCTAGGGTTAGTTCCCTATATATTTCATTGTAAGCCGGAAGGCAAAGTAGTCATTGAATAAGATTGAAGGTTTATTTCAGAGAAGTTTTCTCTCCATCTATTGTTTTGGTATTCGCAGGGATCAACAAAACTGTAGATACCCATCGTTCTTGGCATTATTCTTTGAGAATAATCAACAGGTTTCGTGGGATATTGTACATCTGAGGTCATCCACCTACCCTCGCTGCATCAGTTGGTATCAGAGCCGCGGTTCCGTTCTTGCAGTCATGCCGCCTAGACGTGCTGCTGGTGGTCGAAACGCACACATGAACGACGTGCTCGAACGTGATGACATCACCAGATTAGCACGGCAGATCGAGGAGTTGACTGTCCAAGTCGCTGCATTGGCGGCTAGGACGATCGACGGAGGGATCGATCTCCATCGCTACATTCTATGGAAGCGGAGGAAGTGGAGGAAGAGTTTGAGAACCCCTTTGCTGGTCATGCCCGAGGAGGAACGGGGCCCATGATGGGGAACCCTAGGGATAACCGTGAATCACGATCACGGTGGGACGCTGGACTCAAGATTGACATACCAGAGTTTCAGGGGAGTGTACAACCAGAGGAATTTATGGACTGGATCTATGCTGTAGAGGAGGTCCTAGATTTCAAAGAGGTGCCCGAAAATAAACGGGTTCCCTTGGTTGCGACCAGATTTCGGGGAAGGGTTGCTGTGTGGTGGCAACAATCTAAGTTGACGCGCGCTCGACAGGGAAAACAGAAGATTGGTTCATGGGAAAAGCTGAAGAAACATTTGCGAACGGCATTCCTACCCCACAACTACACAAGGACGCTGTACCAACAGTTGCAGAACTTGCGGCAGGGCAGCAAGACGATTGACGAATATACCACAGAATTTTACCAGTTGGTCGCTCGTAATGATCTAGTAGAGACGGAAGAGCAACTGGTATCCCGGTATATTGGAGGAGTGCGACTTCAGTTTCAGGATACACTTAACCTATTCGATCCATTGAATGTTTCAGAAGCACACCAAAGGGCCATACAGCTGGAAAAACAGTCCAGTCGTAGGGCTAGCAATTCTACATGGGTTGGTGGTGGGAGCAGTAATCAGAACCCATCCATACCCACTAGGGTTTCCAACCCACCGGTTGGTGCTGGAAAACCACAGGTCGGAGTGCAGCCCAATAGAACTCCTGCCACGGGCGGTGGCCCACGCTGTTTTAAATGTGGAGAACCTGGGCATGGGATGGCGGACTGTCGAAAGACCGATCGTGCTGGCAAGGGTTTGTTCGTGGACTGTGATGGTGTTTTGTATGATCAGCTTGAGGAATCTGAGCATGATATGATGGAGAATGGTAACCCACTAGAGGAACAGGTTGGAGGTGATGGCGGACCACTACTTGTGGTACGTAGAACCTGTCTCACGCCTCGCGTGGTGGATGGCGACGGGTGGCTTCGCCATAATATTTTCCAGTCCACCTGCACCATTGGTGGGAAGGTGTGCCGCTTTGTTATCGATGCAAGCAGCTGTGAGAATGTGATTGCAGAAGCTGCTGTAACCAAGTTGGCTTTACCAATTGAAGAACATCCACACCCCTACAAACTGTCATGGTTAAAGAAAGGGAATGAGGTAACAGTCTCCAAACGTTGTTTAGTTCCTCTTTCGATTGGTTCTAATTATAAAGATAGAATCTGGTGTGATGTGGTTTGCATGGATGCATGTCATGTCTTGTTGGGGAGACCATGGCAATATGACAGAAATGTCTCACATGATGGCCGAAGTAATACCTACAGCTTCATGTTTAATAGTGTGAAGATCATGCTTTTGCCCAAGAAAGAGGTGGTACCCAAACCACTAGTGGGGGAGGGATCCAATCTCTTATCTATGAGCCGATTCATGGAAGAAGTATCAGAGACCGGGGTTGTGTATGTGTTGCTAGGGAAGGACCATACTGTCGGGGGTGAGGTCCCTAAGCTTGTTCAGGAAATAATCGATGAATACCAGGATGTGTTCCCTCATGACCTACCAGCAGGACTACCACCATTAAGGGATATCCAGCACCAGATTGATCTAGTCCCCGGGTCTAACCTGCCCAATAGGCCCCATTATCGGATGAATCCTAAGGAGCACGAGGAGTTGCAGCGTCAGGTGGAAGAATTATTGGCCAAGGGTCACATCAGGAAGAGTCTTAGCCCTTGTGCCGTGCCAGCGTTGCTTACACCAAAGAAGGATGGTTCCTGGCGTATGTGCGTCGACAGTCGGGCGATCAATAAGATCACAGTCCAATATCGATTCCCTATTCCTCGGTTGGATGATTTGTTGGACCAGTTGAGTGGGGCTACCATGTTCAGTAAACTGGACCTGAAAAGCGGCTATCACCAGATTCGGATTCGGGAGGGTGATGAATGGAAAACAGCCTTCAAGACTCGTGAGGGGTTATACGAGTGGCTAGTGATGCCTTTTGGGCTTTCTAATGCCCCTAGCACTTTTATGCGGGTGATGAACCAAGTGTTCCGCCCTTTCATTGGAAAATTTCTCGTCGTTTATTTCGATGATATATTGATTTATAGTGCTAATCCAGAGATGCATCTTCAGCACCTCCGCGAGGTTCTTTCATTAATGCGCAGGAACAAGTTTTTTGCTGGTATCAGTAAGTGCTCATTCATGACGGACAGCGTTTTGTTCCTAGGTTATGTCGTCTCGAAAGACGGCATTTGTGTAGATGAGTCCAAGGTGGATGCAGTAAGATAGTGGCCATTGCCGACGACTCTTCATGAAGTACTCAGCTTTCATGGCTTAGTGTCATTCTATCGGCGATTTATTCCCAACTTCAGTACAATAATGGCGCCAGTTACAAACTGTATGAAGGCGGGGAAATTTTCCTGGTCAGAATCAGCAACAGAAGCTTTCCACAAGATCAAACAGACACTTACTTTTGCACCTGTTCTCACATTGCCAGATTTTTCTCAACCATTCGAGCTACACTGTGACGCTTCGAAGGTTGGCATTGGGGCGGTTCTAAGCCAGCACGGTAAGCCTGTTGCATTTTTTAGTGAAAAGTTGAATGGAGCCAAACTGAACTACAGCACTTATGATGTGGAGTTTTGTCACGACCCCTAACCCGGGGTCCGTGAATTGAGAGTTATGTTTCTCCCAAGATCCGCGTGTGTGAGGATTACAAATTCATTCCAACACACTCTGAATATTTAGCGGAAGCTTTTATGGTGTTGCGACTCGGAGTCCGTGGCCATTGGATTCCGCACCGCACTTAACCCAAGCATATACTCATCTTATCAATGATCCATCTCAGACTGGAATAAACTATCACAATAAAAGTACAGAGCTGACAGTAACAGGATATTACATTCCCATATATGTTCAAGTTACAATTAACAATGTGTATTAATTACAAATCCCAAGAAAAAGGCTAATAGAAGCCATACAAGAAAACAAGCTAATGATCACTACCCATATGTGACGTAATACCGATGTCAAACTCAATGTCTACATGACATAGCCGACAAACAACCTGTAAGCTCATGGCTCCACCGCCAACACGTACACTCATCTCGGGTGAAGAAATCTGAACCTGAGTACCAAAGTAGTGGGTCAGACACGACGGTCTGGCAGGCGGGTGAAAAGATATAACAACATACTGAATGATAAAACATGAAACAAATCATACTGTCTGATCAAAATTGTACATAATAAAAATGTATCGGAAATCATGAGTATCTGACGAAATCATGTATTCATATAAAACGGGTATGAAACACGGATATTAGGCAAAGCATGTATTCCTTTAAAGCATGTATAAAACATGAACATTTCACAAATCGGGAACTCATTTAAAACATGTATAAACAATAAACAACTTTCAAATCGGGTACTCATTTAAAGCGTGTACGAACAATATACATCTTACAAATCGGGGACTCATTTAAAGCGTGTATAAACAATATACATTTTACAAATCGGGTACTCATTTAAAGCATGTACAAACAATAAACATTTTACAAATCGGGTACTCATTTAAAGCATGTACGAACAATATACATTTTTCAAATCGGGGACTCATTTAAAACATGTATAAACAATAAACATTTCCCTAATCGAGAACTCTTTTAAAACATGGATAAACAATAAACATTTCCCAAATCGGGGACTCATTTAAAGCATGAAGAATTAATGCATCCTTTATTAAGAAAAGACATGATCAATATAAAACAGTACGGGTAACAAGGATCAGGAACTATCAAGATGGCAACCACACAAAGCTAAATCCTCTATCACCGAAGTGACTAGAGTATCGGGCGTTGACCTCGGTCACCGAAGTGAGGAGGTACAACAAAATTCACATATACATATACAATAATACGGGACGGGACCACGGTGGCAAACCGGGTATCGGGAATCACGGTAGCGAACCGGATATCGGGAACCACGGGAGCGAGCCGGGTATCGGGACGGGACCACGGTTAATAAACCGGGTATCGGGATCCATGCTGCAGCTGGCGGGACAAGTGGGGAATCTCCAAGTCAGTGGATCAGACTGACAAGGTTATCCAAGCTTAGTGGTGCCGACTCATAGGTTATATGCAAGCAAACAAAACAAATACATGTATGCAAGTTCTCTTTTAGCTCATGGGCTCGCACTACAAAGCTCTGGCCCCCTATTGCCTCCAGGTTTTACTCTCATGAGTCATATACAAGAAATCAAATCCAATAAATACATATGACGGGACGGGGTGCTCATAAGCACAAAAGCATATCTGTATCGGTCGGGCCTGTACGGGCTAGCAACAATGTTAAAAACATAACTTTCAATACTGTCGGGCAAGTCTAGTCATAAAACACGGGATTTAAAATGCACAAGTGAAATTCGGTTCGCATTAAAGTATGAATGGATCTTCTCATATTCTCCGGGCTAAGTGTTGAAAGTCCAAGATTTGAATCAATGTAAATAGGGTCCCGTATGTTAGGTTGATATACATTTGGTACTCTTTAAGAATTGAAAACATTCCGGGGCCTTATATACATTAACAAATCTAACAGACCTAAACAACACAGTCATGATAATGGAATTTCTTCTTCTGTACAGTTCCTCACTCTCCTCCAATATAGTTCCCTATGGTTCCTCAAGAAGAAAACAATACAATTGCTGTCGGTTAGCTCCTCGGTTGTCCGTCGGTCAGCCGAACTGGGATGTCGGCTAGCCGACGGCTGACCGAGCTGACTGTCACCTCTACACACATCAGGAAGTTTGTTGCTCTCTGGAAAATGAACCGAAGGATCTGTCGGTTGGCTCTCGGTCGACCGAACTAGGGAGTTCGGTCAGCCGACAGCTAACCGACAGATTTCCTGATGGAAATCTGCTCTCTGGAAAATGAACCGAAGGATCTGTCGGTTGGCTCTCGGTCGACCGAACTAGGGAGTTCGGTCAGCCGACAGCTAACCGACAGATTTCCTGATGGAAATCTGCTCTCTGGAATTGGGACCGAGAGGGTTTCGGTCCACCTCGGTTGGCTGTCGGTTAACCGACAGGCTGACCGACAGCTAACCGACGTTACTGCGGACACAGAATTCTGAAGCTGTTTTCAGTCCCTTCTTTCTCCAAACACTCCTCATTTTCAAGGGTCAGATCCCTGTAATAAAGTGAGCTAAAAGATCCTCCATTTCAAGCAATCAAAACTTCATTCTCAACACTTCAAATTCCCCATTCAACTAAATCCATTCTTCCATCAAATCATCCATTCCATTCACATTCAACCCAAAAGAAATCCATCACATGAAACAAGTCAAAACTCAATACAATCAAGATACCATTTTCAAGAATACAATATACTAGAAAGATACACTAAAGAGTGTATTTCAAATCTCAATAAAAGCATGTCATGAAGTAAAGCATAAGTAATGAAAATCATTAATGAGAGCTACACATTTGTATAAAACATGATCAATGAAAATAAATCATTTCATCCACTTGCCTTGGGTCCAACGCTAATCAAATCAACCACCAATCACTTCTCCAAGCTATAAATCACCAATCTAAACAAAACCCCCAAAAGAAACCCATCTTAGAACCCTAAAATGGCAAAACCAAATCAAAACAAAAGGAAAGCCTCCAATAATCAAAACAAAGCTTCTTAAAGGCTAGGAAAACACAAATCCAAAAGATTACAAGGATTCCTTACTTGGAAGTTCTTCAAAAAGCAAGAGGTTGCTCAAAGGAAATCTTGAAAAGCTTGGTTTTCTTCAAAAATGGTGTCAATGGATAGCTCTTGAGATGAGGATGAAAATGGTGGAGTCTAATCTTGGTTTGGCATTGTTTGGTGGTGCTATGAGATGGAGGAAACAAGAAAGAGATGGAGAAAGCCATGGCTGCTGGGGCTGCTCCTCTCTTAGAAATTAGGTCAAGGAAGAAGAGAAGAGAAGAGGTGGGTTCCTCTTATAACAAAGGGGAGATGGGTCCCACAACTTAAAACATTTGCCGGGCTAAAAACATGCATTTCGGGACCTCAAATCGGTTCGACGAAGAAGACAAAGTTGTTCGTTGAAATAACTACTTTCCAAAAAGTATATTTTCCCCAATTTCTGGAATTTTCGAAATTTATGGACATATTTAGTGAAAATTGTCATTTTTGCCCTTTTTCTCGAAAAACGCAATTTCTGAGTATTTATTCAAGATGGTCAAAACATGAAAGTTGTTTGTAACAACAAAATGGGTCAAAAGGAATAAAATTTGGAATTTTTAGAAACCAAGAATAAATTCTCACAAAAATACAATTTACAAGGGTCGGGTCAAAACAAAGTCAACGTCTTTTAAAACTCTCCAAAGTTATGAAAAATCTATTCAAACTCGAAAACTCAACCAAACAACCACTAAACCCATCAAGAAAACCAAATCACGATTAAAACCACACTAAACCAAGAAATTAAGGGTCGGGTTCTCACATCCTCCCCCCCTTAGAACATTTGGTCCTCCAAATGAACTAAACAAATCCAAAACAAGTGTGGATATTAATCCGCACTTCGAAAACAAAATCACAAATCAAAACTCCAAAACCGTCCTCTCGAAAACATCTGAACTCGCTGGGTCGCCCTCGTGGTAGAACCCCTTGGTCAACTATCAACGGTCGTCAAACCTTCTTCCACTGGCTCGGATCCGTCACTGTCCTGTCACTCTGACTGCTCAAGGAATTCTCCAACTCTGACTCCTTCTAAGTTCAACCAAGTCTCTTGTTTCTAAACACCTTGATACTGAAAATCCTTGGAACCATTTTGTCGGCTTCATCGCAACTATCGAAGCTAGGGTCTCACATCCCCTGCACACTCTTCAAGGTTAACTCTTGCTAGCTTTAATTCTTTCTGCTCGTTGCTCTTGATCCTCAGTACAATATTCGGTCTCTGACACTAACATGTTTGCCCCTTCACTATGCTTTAGTATTTGGAGCTCCGTGTTCACTCTTGCAGCTGCTCTGCCAAGTTTACCTTTCCTAATAAAATCCAAAATAACTGATTTCCTGCTCTGTATACCTGTACATTGAAATCCGATGCTCCTCGTGTCGATAAAATCTGTAAAGATCTTCGTTGTCGGGCGATCAAGTAGAGATTCTTCCTGCAGTCAACTCCTTCATTAGTTGCCGAAATCCAACTCCAAAAGCTTCTAACCACACAATGACACATCCTGCTGGGTCTACTCCACCATATGGCTGCACTTGTTGAAAACCCTAAAATAATTCTCTGACAAACCTCATCAAATTCTAGGAATCTCTAATTCTGGACATCTCCTTGGAGCTCTACTAATTGAAAACTTGTCTCTAAACATCTGCACTGTTCCTGTACAACTGTCAATGTCGGTCCAAGAGAATGAAGATTCTGACTCACTCCGATGTACTGTAACTCTATCTTTGTCGTAGAACACTGCACCTAGTGTCATTCTTCTCCAGGTCTTCCAACCGGCCTTGTCCGTAGGCTATGATTCTCCTGTTGTATCTGTACTCTGCCCAAACTGATATTCCAAAAGTCCGTAAAGTTTGCAAGATCTCCTCTATCATAAAACCAGGTAACAATCCATTCTGTACACAGCTCTCTACACCATAGCTGAAAGTTTTCTTCCTATCATTTAACCACACACTGATGCATCCTGCTGAGTCAACTTCACCATCATTCTAGAATTATTAAAAAAATCTTCTAGCACTTCTCTGCTAAGAGTTCATCAAATTCGAGAAATTTCTTGCTTTTGGTACCCACTTGAATCTCTATCAACTGAAAATCACCTCAAACTTCCTGAAATCCACCATTTGTCTAGTTTCTGTAGCCTTTTGGTTTAGGAAAATATTCCAGATTTATCCAAAATCCACACTTACTTGCCTGGCGCACCATCTGACGGTACACGATCAACTGAAATTGGGTCTCCATATGTTGTTCACATTCCTTGCTGACTAACAACTGCTCACAAATTCCTTCGCTAGCTCCATCTGTGACATCGAAAAGCTGAAAATTCTGCCAAAGTCCCCCGAGATCCACATGCTAAAACCACAAAACTCGAACTCTCTGACGCGAAAACAAGAAAAAAACACTGAATGTGGGTGTGGAGACATTAAATCCTCCCCCACTAGAAAAGAATTTGGTCCCCCAAATTCCCAGCAAGAACAAAAAGGGAAGAGACAAGAAGGGTCTCCCCCACTAGAAAGAAAACAAATCCGAACCAAAACAGAATGGCATCTAGCCAAAACAAGACAATCTAACGGTTTCCTCACCACACGTCTTAAAGTTCCTAGAGTGTTTTATTTCCTAGAAACTTGCCCGCTCTGATACCAGTCTGTCACGACCCCTAACCCGGGGTCCGTGAATTGAGAGTTATGTTTCTCCCAAGATCCGCGTGTGTGAGGATTACAAATTCATTCCAACACACTCTGAATATTTAGCGGAAGCTTTTATGGTGTTGCGACTCGGAGTCCGTGGCCATTGGATTCCGCACCGCACTTAACCCAAGCATATACTCATCTTATCAATGATCCATCTCAGACTGGAATAAACTATCACAATAAAAGTACAGAGCTGACAGTAACAGGATATTACATTCCCATATATGTTCAAGTTACAATTAACAATGTGTATTAATTACAAATCCCAAGAAAAAGGCTAATAGAAGCCATACAAGAAAACAAGCTAATGATCACTACCCATATGTGACGTAATACCGATGTCAAACTCAATGTCTACATGACATAGCCGACAAACAACCTGTAAGCTCATGGCTCCACCGCCAACACGTACACTCATCTCGGGTGAAGAAATCTGAACCTGAGTACCAAAGTAGTGGGTCAGACACGACGGTCTGGCAGGCGGGTGAAAAGATATAACAACATACTGAATGATAAAACATGAAACAAATCATACTGTCTGATCAAAATTGTACATAATAAAAATGTATCGGAAATCATGAGTATCTGACGAAATCATGTATTCATATAAAACGGGTATGAAACACGGATATTAGGCAAAGCATGTATTCCTTTAAAGCATGTATAAAACATGAACATTTCACAAATCGGGAACTCATTTAAAACATGTATAAACAATAAACAACTTTCAAATCGGGTACTCATTTAAAGCGTGTACGAACAATATACATCTTACAAATCGGGGACTCATTTAAAGCGTGTATAAACAATATACATTTTACAAATCGGGTACTCATTTAAAGCATGTACAAACAATAAACATTTTACAAATCGGGTACTCATTTAAAGCATGTACGAACAATATACATTTTTCAAATCGGGGACTCATTTAAAACATGTATAAACAATAAACATTTCCCTAATCGAGAACTCTTTTAAAACATGGATAAACAATAAACATTTCCCAAATCGGGGACTCATTTAAAGCATGAAGAATTAATGCATCCTTTATTAAGAAAAGACATGATCAATATAAAACAGTACGGGTAACAAGGATCAGGAACTATCAAGATGGCAACCACACAAAGCTAAATCCTCTATCACCGAAGTGACTAGAGTATCGGGCGTTGACCTCGGTCACCGAAGTGAGGAGGTACAACAAAATTCACATATACATATACAATAATACGGGACGGGACCACGGTGGCAAACCGGGTATCGGGAATCACGGTAGCGAACCGGATATCGGGAACCACGGGAGCGAGCCGGGTATCGGGACGGGACCACGGTTAATAAACCGGGTATCGGGATCCATGCTGCAGCTGGCGGGACAAGTGGGGAATCTCCAAGTCAGTGGATCAGACTGACAAGGTTATCCAAGCTTAGTGGTGCCGACTCATAGGTTATATGCAAGCAAACAAAACAAATACATGTATGCAAGTTCTCTTTTAGCTCATGGGCTCGCACTACAAAGCTCTGGCCCCCTATTGCCTCCAGGTTTTACTCTCATGAGTCATATACAAGAAATCAAATCCAATAAATACATATGACGGGACGGGGTGCTCATAAGCACAAAAGCATATCTGTATCGGTCGGGCCTGTACGGGCTAGCAACAATGTTAAAAACATAACTTTCAATACTGTCGGGCAAGTCTAGTCATAAAACACGGGATTTAAAATGCACAAGTGAAATTCGGTTCGCATTAAAGTATGAATGGATCTTCTCATATTCTCCGGGCTAAGTGTTGAAAGTCCAAGATTTGAATCAATGTAAATAGGGTCCCGTATGTTAGGTTGATATACATTTGGTACTCTTTAAGAATTGAAAACATTCCGGGGCCTTATATACATTAACAAATCTAACAGACCTAAACAACACAGTCATGATAATGGAATTTCTTCTTCTGTACAGTTCCTCACTCTCCTCCAATATAGTTCCCTATGGTTCCTCAAGAAGAAAACAATACAATTGCTGTCGGTTAGCTCCTCGGTTGTCCGTCGGTCAGCCGAACTGGGATGTCGGCTAGCCGACGGCTGACCGAGCTGACTGTCACCTCTACACACATCAGGAAGTTTGTTGCTCTCTGGAAAATGAACCGAAGGATCTGTCGGTTGGCTCTCGGTCGACCGAACTAGGGAGTTCGGTCAGCCGACAGCTAACCGACAGATTTCCTGATGGAAATCTGCTCTCTGGAAAATGAACCGAAGGATCTGTCGGTTGGCTCTCGGTCGACCGAACTAGGGAGTTCGGTCAGCCGACAGCTAACCGACAGATTTCCTGATGGAAATCTGCTCTCTGGAATTGGGACCGAGAGGGTTTCGGTCCACCTCGGTTGGCTGTCGGTTAACCGACAGGCTGACCGACAGCTAACCGACGTTACTGCGGACACAGAATTCTGAAGCTGTTTTCAGTCCCTTCTTTCTCCAAACACTCCTCATTTTCAAGGGTCAGATCCCTGTAATAAAGTGAGCTAAAAGATCCTCCATTTCAAGCAATCAAAACTTCATTCTCAACACTTCAAATTCCCCATTCAACTAAATCCATTCTTCCATCAAATCATCCATTCCATTCACATTCAACCCAAAAGAAATCCATCACATGAAACAAGTCAAAACTCAATACAATCAAGATACCATTTTCAAGAATACAATATACTAGAAAGATACACTAAAGAGTGTATTTCAAATCTCAATAAAAGCATGTCATGAAGTAAAGCATAAGTAATGAAAATCATTAATGAGAGCTACACATTTGTATAAAACATGATCAATGAAAATAAATCATTTCATCCACTTGCCTTGGGTCCAACGCTAATCAAATCAACCACCAATCACTTCTCCAAGCTATAAATCACCAATCTAAACAAAACCCCCAAAAGAAACCCATCTTAGAACCCTAAAATGGCAAAACCAAATCAAAACAAAAGGAAAGCCTCCAATAATCAAAACAAAGCTTCTTAAAGGCTAGGAAAACACAAATCCAAAAGATTACAAGGATTCCTTACTTGGAAGTTCTTCAAAAAGCAAGAGGTTGCTCAAAGGAAATCTTGAAAAGCTTGGTTTTCTTCAAAAATGGTGTCAATGGATAGCTCTTGAGATGAGGATGAAAATGGTGGAGTCTAATCTTGGTTTGGCATTGTTTGGTGGTGCTATGAGATGGAGGAAACAAGAAAGAGATGGAGAAAGCCATGGCTGCTGGGGCTGCTCCTCTCTTAGAAATTAGGTCAAGGAAGAAGAGAAGAGAAGAGGTGGGTTCCTCTTATAACAAAGGGGAGATGGGTCCCACAACTTAAAACATTTGCCGGGCTAAAAACATGCATTTCGGGACCTCAAATCGGTTCGACGAAGAAGACAAAGTTGTTCGTTGAAATAACTACTTTCCAAAAAGTATATTTTCCCCAATTTCTGGAATTTTCGAAATTTATGGACATATTTAGTGAAAATTGTCATTTTTGCCCTTTTTCTCGAAAAACGCAATTTCTGAGTATTTATTCAAGATGGTCAAAACATGAAAGTTGTTTGTAACAACAAAATGGGTCAAAAGGAATAAAATTTGGAATTTTTAGAAACCAAGAATAAATTCTCACAAAAATACAATTTACAAGGGTCGGGTCAAAACAAAGTCAACGTCTTTTAAAACTCTCCAAAGTTATGAAAAATCTATTCAAACTCGAAAACTCAACCAAACAACCACTAAACCCATCAAGAAAACCAAATCACGATTAAAACCACACTAAACCAAGAAATTAAGGGTCGGGTTCTCACATCCTCCCCCCCTTAGAACATTTGGTCCTCCAAATGAACTAAACAAATCCAAAACAAGTGTGGATATTAATCCGCACTTCGAAAACAAAATCACAAATCAAAACTCCAAAACCGTCCTCTCGAAAACATCTGAACTCGCTGGGTCGCCCTCGTGGTAGAACCCCTTGGTCAACTATCAACGGTCGTCAAACCTTCTTCCACTGGCTCGGATCCGTCACTGTCCTGTCACTCTGACTGCTCAAGGAATTCTCCAACTCTGACTCCTTCTAAGTTCAACCAAGTCTCTTGTTTCTAAACACCTTGATACTGAAAATCCTTGGAACCATTTTGTCGGCTTCATCGCAACTATCGAAGCTAGGGTCTCACATCCCCTGCACACTCTTCAAGGTTAACTCTTGCTAGCTTTAATTCTTTCTGCTCGTTGCTCTTGATCCTCAGTACAATATTCGGTCTCTGACACTAACATGTTTGCCCCTTCACTATGCTTTAGTATTTGGAGCTCCGTGTTCACTCTTGCAGCTGCTCTGCCAAGTTTACCTTTCCTAATAAAATCCAAAATAACTGATTTCCTGCTCTGTATACCTGTACATTGAAATCCGATGCTCCTCGTGTCGATAAAATCTGTAAAGATCTTCGTTGTCGGGCGATCAAGTAGAGATTCTTCCTGCAGTCAACTCCTTCATTAGTTGCCGAAATCCAACTCCAAAAGCTTCTAACCACACAATGACACATCCTGCTGGGTCTACTCCACCATATGGCTGCACTTGTTGAAAACCCTAAAATAATTCTCTGACAAACCTCATCAAATTCTAGGAATCTCTAATTCTGGACATCTCCTTGGAGCTCTACTAATTGAAAACTTGTCTCTAAACATCTGCACTGTTCCTGTACAACTGTCAATGTCGGTCCAAGAGAATGAAGATTCTGACTCACTCCGATGTACTGTAACTCTATCTTTGTCGTAGAACACTGCACCTAGTGTCATTCTTCTCCAGGTCTTCCAACCGGCCTTGTCCGTAGGCTATGATTCTCCTGTTGTATCTGTACTCTGCCCAAACTGATATTCCAAAAGTCCGTAAAGTTTGCAAGATCTCCTCTATCATAAAACCAGGTAACAATCCATTCTGTACACAGCTCTCTACACCATAGCTGAAAGTTTTCTTCCTATCATTTAACCACACACTGATGCATCCTGCTGAGTCAACTTCACCATCATTCTAGAATTATTAAAAAAATCTTCTAGCACTTCTCTGCTAAGAGTTCATCAAATTCGAGAAATTTCTTGCTTTTGGTACCCACTTGAATCTCTATCAACTGAAAATCACCTCAAACTTCCTGAAATCCACCATTTGTCTAGTTTCTGTAGCCTTTTGGTTTAGGAAAATATTCCAGATTTATCCAAAATCCACACTTACTTGCCTGGCGCACCATCTGACGGTACACGATCAACTGAAATTGGGTCTCCATATGTTGTTCACATTCCTTGCTGACTAACAACTGCTCACAAATTCCTTCGCTAGCTCCATCTGTGACATCGAAAAGCTGAAAATTCTGCCAAAGTCCCCCGAGATCCACATGCTAAAACCACAAAACTCGAACTCTCTGACGCGAAAACAAGAAAAAAACACTGAATGTGGGTGTGGAGACATTAAATCCTCCCCCACTAGAAAAGAATTTGGTCCCCCAAATTCCCAGCAAGAACAAAAAGGGAAGAGACAAGAAGGGTCTCCCCCACTAGAAAGAAAACAAATCCGAACCAAAACAGAATGGCATCTAGCCAAAACAAGACAATCTAACGGTTTCCTCACCACACGTCTTAAAGTTCCTAGAGTGTTTTATTTCCTAGAAACTTGCCCGCTCTGATACCAGTCTGTCACGACCCCTAACCCGGGGTCCGTGAATTGAGAGTTATGTTTCTCCCAAGATCCGCGTGTGTGAGGATTACAAATTCATTCCAACACACTCTGAATATTTAGCGGAAGCTTTTATGGTGTTGCGACTCGGAGTCCGTGGCCATTGGATTCCGCACCGCACTTAACCCAAGCATATACTCATCTTATCAATGATCCATCTCAGACTGGAATAAACTATCACAATAAAAGTACAGAGCTGACAGTAACAGGATATTACATTCCCATATATGTTCAAGTTACAATTAACAATGTGTATTAATTACAAATCCCAAGAAAAAGGCTAATAGAAGCCATACAAGAAAACAAGCTAATGATCACTACCCATATGTGACGTAATACCGATGTCAAACTCAATGTCTACATGACATAGCCGACAAACAACCTGTAAGCTCATGGCTCCACCGCCAACACGTACACTCATCTCGGGTGAAGAAATCTGAACCTGAGTACCAAAGTAGTGGGTCAGACACGACGGTCTGGCAGGCGGGTGAAAAGATATAACAACATACTGAATGATAAAACATGAAACAAATCATACTGTCTGATCAAAATTGTACATAATAAAAATGTATCGGAAATCATGAGTATCTGACGAAATCATGTATTCATATAAAACGGGTATGAAACACGGATATTAGGCAAAGCATGTATTCCTTTAAAGCATGTATAAAACATGAACATTTCACAAATCGGGAACTCATTTAAAACATGTATAAACAATAAACAACTTTCAAATCGGGTACTCATTTAAAGCGTGTACGAACAATATACATCTTACAAATCGGGGACTCATTTAAAGCGTGTATAAACAATATACATTTTACAAATCGGGTACTCATTTAAAGCATGTACAAACAATAAACATTTTACAAATCGGGTACTCATTTAAAGCATGTACGAACAATATACATTTTTCAAATCGGGGACTCATTTAAAACATGTATAAACAATAAACATTTCCCTAATCGAGAACTCTTTTAAAACATGGATAAACAATAAACATTTCCCAAATCGGGGACTCATTTAAAGCATGAAGAATTAATGCATCCTTTATTAAGAAAAGACATGATCAATATAAAACAGTACGGGTAACAAGGATCAGGAACTATCAAGATGGCAACCACACAAAGCTAAATCCTCTATCACCGAAGTGACTAGAGTATCGGGCGTTGACCTCGGTCACCGAAGTGAGGAGGTACAACAAAATTCACATATACATATACAATAATACGGGACGGGACCACGGTGGCAAACCGGGTATCGGGAATCACGGTAGCGAACCGGATATCGGGAACCACGGGAGCGAGCCGGGTATCGGGACGGGACCACGGTTAATAAACCGGGTATCGGGATCCATGCTGCAGCTGGCGGGACAAGTGGGGAATCTCCAAGTCAGTGGATCAGACTGACAAGGTTATCCAAGCTTAGTGGTGCCGACTCATAGGTTATATGCAAGCAAACAAAACAAATACATGTATGCAAGTTCTCTTTTAGCTCATGGGCTCGCACTACAAAGCTCTGGCCCCCTATTGCCTCCAGGTTTTACTCTCATGAGTCATATACAAGAAATCAAATCCAATAAATACATATGACGGGACGGGGTGCTCATAAGCACAAAAGCATATCTGTATCGGTCGGGCCTGTACGGGCTAGCAACAATGTTAAAAACATAACTTTCAATACTGTCGGGCAAGTCTAGTCATAAAACACGGGATTTAAAATGCACAAGTGAAATTCGGTTCGCATTAAAGTATGAATGGATCTTCTCATATTCTCCGGGCTAAGTGTTGAAAGTCCAAGATTTGAATCAATGTAAATAGGGTCCCGTATGTTAGGTTGATATACATTTGGTACTCTTTAAGAATTGAAAACATTCCGGGGCCTTATATACATTAACAAATCTAACAGACCTAAACAACACAGTCATGATAATGGAATTTCTTCTTCTGTACAGTTCCTCACTCTCCTCCAATATAGTTCCCTATGGTTCCTCAAGAAGAAAACAATACAATTGCTGTCGGTTAGCTCCTCGGTTGTCCGTCGGTCAGCCGAACTGGGATGTCGGCTAGCCGACGGCTGACCGAGCTGACTGTCACATCTACACACATCAGGAAGTTTGTTGCTCTCTGGAAAATGAACCGAAGGATCTGTCGGTTGGCTCTCGGTCGACCGAACTAGGGAGTTCGGTCAGCCGACAGCTAACCGACAGATTTCCTGATGGAAATCTGCTCTCTGGAAAATGAACCGAAGGATCTGTCGGTTGGCTCTCGGTCGACCGAACTAGGGAGTTCGGTCAGCCGACAGCTAACCGACAGATTTCCTGATGGAAATCTGCTCTCTGGAATTGGGACCGAGAGGGTTTCGGTCCACCTCGGTTGGCTGTCGGTTAACCGACAGGCTGACCGACAGCTAACCGACGTTACTGCGGACACAGAATTCTGAAGCTGTTTTCAGTCCCTTCTTTCTCCAAACACTCCTCATTTTCAAGGGTCAGATCCCTGTAATAAAGTGAGCTAAAAGATCCTCCATTTCAAGCAATCAAAACTTCATTCTCAACACTTCAAATTCCCCATTCAACTAAATCCATTCTTCCATCAAATCATCCATTCCATTCACATTCAACCCAAAAGAAATCCATCACATGAAACAAGTCAAAACTCAATACAATCAAGATACCATTTTCAAGAATACAATATACTAGAAAGATACACTAAAGAGTGTATTTCAAATCTCAATAAAAGCATGTCATGAAGTAAAGCATAAGTAATGAAAATCATTAATGAGAGCTACACATTTGTATAAAACATGATCAATGAAAATAAATCATTTCATCCACTTGCCTTGGGTCCAACGCTAATCAAATCAACCACCAATCACTTCTCCAAGCTATAAATCACCAATCTAAACAAAACCCCCAAAAGAAACCCATCTTAGAACCCTAAAATGGCAAAACCAAATCAAAACAAAAGGAAAGCCTCCAATAATCAAAACAAAGCTTCTTAAAGGCTAGGAAAACACAAATCCAAAAGATTACAAGGATTCCTTACTTGGAAGTTCTTCAAAAAGCAAGAGGTTGCTCAAAGGAAATCTTGAAAAGCTTGGTTTTCTTCAAAAATGGTGTCAATGGATAGCTCTTGAGATGAGGATGAAAATGGTGGAGTCTAATCTTGGTTTGGCATTGTTTGGTGGTGCTATGAGATGGAGGAAACAAGAAAGAGATGGAGAAAGCCATGGCTGCTGGGGCTGCTCCTCTCTTAGAAATTAGGTCAAGGAAGAAGAGAAGAGAAGAGGTGGGTTCCTCTTATAACAAAGGGGAGATGGGTCCCACAACTTAAAACATTTGCCGGGCTAAAAACATGCATTTCGGGACCTCAAATCGGTTCGACGAAGAAGACAAAGTTGTTCGTTGAAATAACTACTTTCCAAAAAGTATATTTTCCCCAATTTCTGGAATTTTCGAAATTTATGGACATATTTAGTGAAAATTGTCATTTTTGCCCTTTTTCTCGAAAAACGCAATTTCTGAGTATTTATTCAAGATGGTCAAAACATGAAAGTTGTTTGTAACAACAAAATGGGTCAAAAGGAATAAAATTTGGAATTTTTAGAAACCAAGAATAAATTCTCACAAAAATACAATTTACAAGGGTCGGGTCAAAACAAAGTCAACGTCTTTTAAAACTCTCCAAAGTTATGAAAAATCTATTCAAACTCGAAAACTCAACCAAACAACCACTAAACCCATCAAGAAAACCAAATCACGATTAAAACCACACTAAACCAAGAAATTAAGGGTCGGGTTCTCACAAGTTTTATGCTGTGGTCCAAGCCCTGAAGCATTGGCGATCTTACTTGTCCTATAATGAATTCATCTTGTATTCTGACCATGCTGCCTTGAAGCACATCAATAATCAAGATAAGCTCTCATCTAGACATGCTGGGTGGGCCGCTTACTTACAGCAGTTCACCTTTGTCATCAAGCATAAGTCTGGAGCACTGAACAGGGTGGCTGATGCACTTAGTCGGCGCGCTTCTTTACTTACGACTATGTGTACCAAGGTACTTGGTTTTGAGTCATTTCGTGACTTATTGTCTACTGACCCCTACTTTGCACCTATTGTGAGTGATGTTATGGCAGGCACCCAATCTGATTTTATGTTGCACGACGGTTTCTTATTTAAAGGAAATCAACTATGTGTCCCCGAGTCTAGTCTCCGCTTGAAGATCATCAAGGAGCTCCATGATGAGGGTCACGTAGGGCGTGATAAAACGTTGCTGTCAGTAATGAACTCCTATTTTTGGCCATCTATGCGAAGAGAAATTACTAAATTTGTAGAAGGCTGTCGCATCTGCCAAATTTCTAAGGGGACAGCGACAAATGCTGGTTTGTATATGCCATTACCTGTGCCGAGCCAACCATGGACCGATGTCAGTATGGACTTCGTTCTGGGACTACCTCGTACACAGCGAGGTATGGATTCCATTTATGTGGTAGTGGACCAGTTTTCAAAGATGGCACATTTCATCGCATGCAAAAAGACGACAGACGCTGTCAATGTGGCACAGTTGTATTTCCGAGAAGTATACAGACTTCATGGACTGCCAACGTCTATTGTTTCTGATAGGGACACCCGGTTCCTTAGCCATTTCTGGCGCAGTTTGTGGCATCTTACTAGCACCAAGCTAGATTTCAGCAGTGCGTGTCACCCCCAGACCGATGGGCAGACGGAGGTTGTCAATCGTTCTTTGGGTAATTTACTTCGTAGCTTGGTGGGAGATCATCTGAAGTCATGGGATCAGAAAATGTATCAAGCTGAGTTTGCCTACACTCGTTCTGTTAATCTCAGCACGGGGTTCACCCCCTTTTATGTCACATACGGCTTCAACCCGCGATCCCCACTTGATTTGGCCCCAGTTCCTAATTTACAGCGTGTTCCTAAGAAGGCTGAAGATTTAGTTGCTGCGATTCAGGAGGTGCACAAAGCCACACAACAGAATCTATTGGACGCCACTGCCAAGTACAAAGTTGCTGCTGATAAGAAACGACGCCTTGTTGAATTTGAGGTTGGAGATTTTGTGTGGGCCATTTTGACAAAAGATCGATTCTCTGTGGGGGAGTATAATAAATTGGCAGCAAGAAAAATTGGTCCGCTGGAGATCATAGCAAAGATTAATCCCAATGCATACAGGCTAAAGCTCCCAAGTCATATTCGCACTTCCGATGTTTTCAATGTCAGACACCTGGTGCCATATCATGGTGACAGTTCAGAAGATGAGGCCGTGAATTCGAGGGCGAATTCTCTCCCACCTGGCGGGAATGATGTAGTGCAGATTGAAGCAGATGAGTACATGGATGCATTGGATCGAAATAAGGCCCACCGCACAGGGCCCAAGCGGTACTAGGCAAAAGTCGGGCCCCGGAGTCGGAATCGCGCAAATAAACCCATTCTGGAAAGGAAACGGCGAGATCTTCATAATCCATTCTCTGCAATGGACTCTTGGTTTTTAAGGCGAATTCCATTGTTTAGGCCTCGAAAAGGGCAATTTTCTATTTTTGGCAATTTCTTATTTTTAGAATAAGTAGAGTTTTATAGGTCAGAATCACGTCTCGTCGATTCTGCCCTCATTCCAGCATTCTTTATTAGTAGATTCCATATTCGGTAGGATTTTGCCATTTTTGGTAAACTTACTATATTTAGTAAATTTCGGATCTGTGAGATCTAGGGTTAGTTCCCTATATATTTCATTGTAAGCCGGAAGGCAAAGTAGTCATTGAATAAGATTGAAGGTTTATTTCAGAGAAGTTTTCTCTCCATCTATTGTTTTGGTATTCGCAGGGATCAACAAAACTGTAGATACCCATCGTTCTTGGCATTATTCTTTGAGAATAATCAACAGGTTTCGTGGGATATTGTACATCTGAGGTCATCCACCTACCCTCGCTGCATCAGAAATAGAGAAATTTACTCACATCTTCGCAAATGGAAAGAATCATGACTTGTGTCATTTTAGGTTTGGTAACAGAGGTTTTTCAATGCTAGTTTTATTGAACTTTACTTTTCTCACAGCATCATGCTTAGACCAACATTGTCAGGATCTTCAAAACCAGTCATGGCTTTTCTAATTGCACTTGGGAGTCTTTGTTGGTACTCTTAAAACTTTATTACATTTTCAAGCATCTCTGTTTATATTACATCAATAAGAATTTCAGCTACTAATGTATATGTGATACACACCATCTATGAGATAGATGATCCTTGATGCTGATCACATGGGTATCTTACAAATGGATGGCTCTTGGAATCCACATGGTCGGTGATGGTAACTGGAAAATGGTGCAACTTTTACATTTCAACAAATACTTTGAATCTATTTTGAACTTTGATCGATGGAAGGCTACTTTTTCTCTACTTTTTCGTTGGGAAATCATGTTACAGGAGATACTTTTAGAAGGGATGTTTTTATTGGCATGATCTAAATGCCTAGGTTTGGTGTGGGAATTAATGTCCATGCGACGTAGACCACTTTGGCTGCCATGCCTAACACACTGGTCGGCGGGTGGGTCAGGTGATCCCATGTTGGGAATGATTTATGTTAATACACATTAGAATATGACTCATACAACGGAGGGCTGACCTACACAACTCACCATGAGCAGGATGTGAGCCTTTCATCCATGGTTGGCCTGGGTTTGATATTTTAGGTTGATACATGAATGGGACACCCTGTGCCTATTTCTGCTTAAAAAGTACAACTAGATGGTCCAGTTACCCCTCAACACAAATGGGGCCCAACATTTTACTATTCTGATGTATTTGGGCTTGACTTTTGGACTGTGGGCTGGATTCAAGCTTGCAAAGGAATCAGTGGCCTAGAACACAGGCCCAATTAAAAAAAGGATCTGCACCATGTCTATTAATCATGTTTTTAATCAACTGATCAATCTTATGGTGGAACGAACACCTATTGGGGTAAAATTTGACGTTACATTATATACTAGAAGGGCTTTTATTTTGAATGGCTTGGATGCCACTAGGTGAGCCCTGCTCGAGAGTTCCACTCCAAGTCAGGATTGCTCCAACTCATAACTACAGAGTTCATGGAGCTCAAAAGGAAGGAAAAAAAAAAAAAAAAAAAAAGAAACAACACGTGGCAACTGAAACATTTCAGGGTATGAAGCTACTTGCATTGACATATTCGCCCAGCACATATTTAATTACCATAATTAATCTAAGTCATACATCTCAAAATTCAAAATAATAAGTATAAAGAGAAAAATTGATTGTCTTTTAGATCTCCTTCACTGGGCTTTTGTTTTGAGGCCAATCCTCACACCAGTTAAGTAAGTTCTCAGCTGCGTAGTGGGTAGTGGGTGTTTGAGAGATAAAGTAACATGTTCATTTGTGTTTTATAAAGTAAAATTCTTCGCATGGCTGCTGAAAAAATAAAAAGAATTTATTTTGTGGCTTGGATTTTACTTTCTCAATTGCTGTGACCAACTAAACATAGAAAAGTAAAAAAAAGCAGACCGTTGGGATGACTTTCCAACAGTTTCTATTTCACCTCTTGAAAACAAATATTGCCAATTAGAAGAAGATTCCCTCATAAAAAGGATGTAAACAAGATGGATCAATGTCATAAATGAATACAAACTAATATGATCCAGTGTCTCCCAACCAAGAGTGCGAGAAGTGCGATTTTACACTGGAACCCACCCATTAAAAATCTGAACCATGAGCCAATATATTCCTAGAGAGATGCACCTTATATGAATTGTGTGATGAGGTACGACATGAGTGGATATATGGGAATCCAAATTTTCCGAATCACCCATGGTATGATCTTATACATCACCGGTCACCCTTACCACTAATATACACTGTACTGTGACCTTTGCATTTTAAAGGCATTACTTCTCTGTCTGTTCAAATGAATGGATGTGATCATCTAACATTGCAATGTGTTACAAGATGTACATAATAATAGATTAACAAGCTCACTCCATTCTAACATGAATTAGAATTAGTTGTGTGAAGAAGACTGACGATATAAGTTAGCTCTACATCTAAAACATGTTATATCAGATGAAACAATAAGAAACACTGTCCCAATCAATGGGTTTCAACTCACAAGGCCCAATGAAAAGTATGGATTCAGTGGAAACCAAATGAATCTGCTGTTGAGGCTTTCTCAGATGATGCAGGATAGAAAGAAAAATGGTCGAGCCCTTTCACATTCGTCGTTGCAAGCACACTGATAGTGGCAACACCCAATGACA
This sequence comes from Umbellularia californica, assembly GCA_028538565.1. Taxonomy (NCBI): domain Eukaryota; kingdom Viridiplantae; phylum Streptophyta; class Magnoliopsida; order Laurales; family Lauraceae; genus Umbellularia; species Umbellularia californica. The sequence goes on along the minus strand of JAPQWN010000004.1, from coordinate 85,258,942 downwards.
GTTCTGGGAGCACAGCATCACAATCCAAGTATTGTGTAACTTGCCTCATGGTTGGCCTAGCATCAGGCACGGGGTGAGAGCAAAGCAGGCCCAACTTAAGAACCAGTTCCAATTCCTTCACCACATAATCATTGCCAAGTTTGCAATCCCTGGCCTCTAGAAGAGATCCTCTCTTCCAAAATTCAGTCACCCAATCCACTAAATTCTCCTCCTCAGGCGATGCATGGAGGTCTATTGGACGCCTCCCACAAGCGACCTCCAGCATAACCACTCCAAATGAGAAACCTTTCTTAACCCATAAATGAAAAAAATACACTCGAACAAACCTTAAATGAATCCTGGCAACCCATCGAGTCCAATTAAACCGAAATACAATACATAATCCAACAGTTCTACTGGAGGAGAGGAGTAGATTGGTGGTGATATTGGAGCCGAAAGCATAACTCCAAACATCAATCATGAAGGTCTAGACACAAAGCTCCATTAACCTCATTTCCTACTTCAGTCACAAATTAACAACACAAATCGCGTATGTACAAACTACTCATTAAAAAAAAAAAATACAAACTACTCATGCTATATAAACTACTATACACTGCACATTGAACTTTGTTCAAAAAATTATTTCACTAATGAATTCCGTTCATAAGTTTGAGTAGGCAAACATTCATCTCTTTAGTACAAGCAAAACCTAGTAAGGGCATATGTAATAATACCTAACAAGCTTTTGTTTCTGACAAGAACAAGAATAAGAAATAGTTCTGCGAAGAAGACTGAGCTCTACTTTTGAAACATGTCATTTATAAAAAGACAGAAAACAACATGTACCAAACAACGGGTATCAACTTTCAATGGTCAAGAGTATGGATTCGGTGGAAGTGAATGAAGATGGTGTTGAGGCCTTCTCAGATGATTCATTGTTTGAGGAAAAATGGTCGAGCCCTTTCTTATATATTGCTGCAGTCGTGTAGATATAAGTGGAAAAGTCCAGTGGCAGTTCTGGGAGCACAGCATCACCATCCAAGTATTGTGTAACTTGCCTCAGGGTTGGCCTAGCAGCAGGCACAAAGTGAGAGCAAAGTAGGCCCAATTTGAGAACCAATTCCAATTCATGCACTACATAACCATCACCGATTTTGGGATCCCTAGCCTCTAGAAGAGACCCTCTCTTCCAAAATTCAGTCACCCAATCCACTAAATTCTCCTCCTCAGGGGATGCACCCAGGTCTATTGGATGCCTCCCACAAGCAACCTCCAGCATAACCACTCCAAATGAGAACACATCGGCGTGAGTGGTTGCCTTGCCGGTTCTAGTAAGTTCATGTGCAAGATAGCCCAAAGTCCCAACCACATGGCTGGTCTGAGCATTTGTTCCATGATCATACAAGCGAGAAAGCCCGAAATCTCCTAGCCTTCCATTCAGGTCAGCATCTAACAAGATGTTGCTGGCTTTGACGTCTCTGTGTAGGACCACTTGTTCCCATCCTTCATGTAGATACAGAAGCCCTGATGCTACATCCCTCAGGATTTTGTACCGTTGATCCCAATTAAGAACAGGCCTTTCGCTGCTAAAGAGGAACTTATCCAGGCTTCCATTGGACATGAAATCATAGACCAAGAGAAGCTCTCCTTTCCGTCGGCAGTATCCTAGTAGTCGCACTAGATTCCTATGCCTAACCTTTCCAATGCTTGCAATCTCTGCTATGAACTCCCTCATTCCTTGTTTCGACTCATGGGAGACTCGCTTCACTGCTACTTGAACATTTGATGTGGGCAGCACTCCTCTATAGACCTTTCCAAACCCACCTGCACCCAGAAGTTCCCTTTCACCAAAACCTTTTGTTGCAATGGATAGATCATTGTAGGATAACCTTTGAGGGCCATATTCCTCCTCCCAATCTTCTTGTATTTCTTCACTTTTCTTCTTTCTCAATATGTACATGGTGACAGAGATAGTTGTCACCGCGAAGAATACCACCGCAGCCAGCGACAACCCAATTTTCAAAACCATATGGCGTCTCGATTGCTCTGTTCGTGGAAGCGAAGGAAGCTGAGAGAGATCGAGCTGCTGGGCCTTCCCATTCATCTGAAAACTCCATCCAAGAATATAATGTGAACCTGCAGAGCCGCTGCCTGTAGATGCAGAGAATCCAACATACATAGAGTCCTTGACAACTGACAAGAGATCGATGGTGGAAGACAGGAGAGGGCGATCGGGTTTGGGGACGGTCCAAGGAGATACTGTTACACTCAATTGTTTTGCCACTCCATCGTAATCTACCCAGACCTGTATAGGTTCTCCACTTGTGAGGCTGAAGTTTCTATACGTTCCGTCTTCATTAGCATAATAGGCCGCAGGAGTCGAATTGGTCGAGTTCAAGCCATTCACGTCAATACCCACATGGTTCTTATCTATATCGCCGAGTTCAGGGTCGAGCAGAGTGTCTAGCTCAATTGCCAGTACATGGTTCGAAGATTTTCCGTTGTTTGAAGTATTAAAGAGTCCCAAGTATTCGCCAGCCAATGCTTCAGGGAACCCCATGGATGGTGAGATAGTGAATGCGAGGCCATGACCACTCAAACTATGGTATGCAGGAACCACTGCTACAACAAAACAAGTGGAAAACGAGAAAGAGAGAGGCTCTGCAACACCATGGGAGGAATTGTCTCTAAATTGGAAAGGATGTGAGTAGAATGCATGGCCTATCATATTGTTGGATGTGTTTGTTAGCTGCAAGAGGCCGTTGGGGTGAATGAATGCGGTGCCATTCAATCTAATGTTAGTTTGGTTGAAGCCGTCGTTGTAGTAGATGACATGATCTTTCTGTTCATGTGAGGGTGAAATTACCATGGAGAGAAGCAAAACTAGAGCGTGAAGTGGCCTGAGAGATAAAGCCATGAAATGAAGAAATCGCAGGGAAGGGAAATGATGGACTGGGGTTTTGTAATCTGCAAGTTCAAAGCCGAGAAATTGAGTAAACCAGAGGTTTCCAGGGAACTTGAGCTGGCGAGCTAGAAGAGATGAGGAGGGTACTTGCAATTGCAAATGCACTAACCATTCTCGTCCCTCCATTATAATAATATGGTGAAGGATATAAAGTTCGATGTTGACTAGTCATCCCCACAATTTATTCTTCCTCCAGAAAGCGTGGATAAGAACGTAGAAAAGTGGAAAATGAAAGAAATGGTGAACATTCAATGGAGAAATTAAAGGCTACTGATGGGTGGCAGATATATTCTAATCTAGTGTCCGTCTTAAGTGGGGACTTTTCTTCCTTCGGATCATTCTTATTTTGACCGGAGGACAAATCTTTAGTCTGAATTCATAGTCATTACATCAATTCATTGAATAAGTCACGATTAAATAGTTCTTACTCATACAACCCTTGGTCTTAGTCTTCGGATCTTACTGAATCAAGGTTCCAATCGATCCATACTGTCTCAACGGGAAATTTCCATGAATACGGGGGCCATCTTCTCCTCAGCTCATTTGGAGGGACAGTCCCATTTGCTCACTCATGTGGGACCCACATGGGGGCCGAAACCTGGAGATTTTGTTGGGCATTTGAAGATTTGCGTTGGTATGTAAAAAAAAATCAGCCACATCCAATCATCCTAACACCATCATCTGGAGCCTACAATCACAATCCAATCTTATGGGATGTGGAGTTGATCCATCCAATAGTGTATGTCTATTTAGATATGTGCAAACCGGTGGGACTAGTGACCATAGGATAGATTTTGGGTGGTCCACTCGGATCGGCCAAAGGTGGGCCCCACACATGCTGATGAGAGGCTCCTATCCACACTCCGGGCAGACAAATCTAATAGTAGTAATCAGAGTGTCAGAGATCGGACTGTATACGATGGAGACAATTTGAAAGTTTAAAGGGCAATGTAACTATATATATATATATATATATATATATATATATATATATGGAGGGATCTTCAAGTGCATTCATCCCTCACCACAAATGGTGAGGGATACCCCTTTTGGAGAAGTTTCAAGGACAAAAGAGAAGTGTGGATGCACTTGAATATTATCCATATATATATATATATATATATATATTTTTTGTAAAACAATGAAACTGCTTAGAAAGAGTCTATTTCTAGCATGTTGTCTTGTTACCTATAAATATAGAAAAGACTTGATCTCACAATAATAAAAGAAGAAGAAGATTGTAAAAAGGAGTTTTTACCTGTACCTTATTGTTGTTATAAAAAAAATAATTATTTTCTTTTTACGATCGACGATGGCATAAAACAATGAAAAAAAAATAGTTTATTGCATAAATAATGAATGGAGACAATAGTGATCTATTGTATAAAATTAAATCAGTTATCCTACAAAACTAGAGAAGTTGGGGCTAATTGATTATATGTTTTGTTCATTATGAGGTTAAATGATGTACTACCTTAATTTCCATTTCCTAGATATTTTAGGGCTAGGTTTTGATGAGCCCGTTTATACTTGTACAAATTTTACAGGCCATTAAAGTCATCCTTAGTTTTTTCTCGTCAGGAACCCAGAGCAAGAGGGCACATACATAACGGTGATACAATTTTATGATTGAATAATTAAAAGAATACTCTTGCCAGGCTTAGAAGCTTTCATCACTAGTAAATATGTTAGGAGTCATCACTTTGTTTTTGCTCCCTTGAAAGGTTTTACTTGGGTTCTAGTATTTCAAAACTTGAGTTCCAATATGTTTGACTCAGGCCTGGAGGCTAGAGCCCGGTCAATGGAAAGAATTTCACGAAACTTCTAAATTGAACGGCAATAAATATCTAAACATAATATTTCATCAACACATGTTTAGAATTTGTTTGAAACTCAAAAGCTTACTGTATGGATAGGAGTTGTGAGTTGTATAGATTATTGGTTTTTCATCGAACTCTCTCTAGTCTCTATGTAATATTGACACTTTAGGGGTCATTTGTCTTTTACACGTGGGATATGTAAATACAATTTACACATATAAATGATGAATATTCAAATTTTAAGTATGTAACATTTACACATGTGTTTCTTTTTACAATGTTTGTCTAATAATACTATTTTCGCACCATTTACACATGTGATTCATTTTTTTATGTTTGTTTCAATGATATATGTATATATATTAAACAATTTTGTAAATGATACTTATTAATCATTAAATTATAATCTACTATAATGATATGAAAAGAAGATAAAAAGCTCTAATTTATATCAAAGTTTTCATTTGCATTTTAGATTCTTAAAAAAGAATATGTCTTTCAACATGAAATATATTTTTTAAAAATATATATTTCTATCAATGATCACCTTTAAAAAAATACATTCTTGGTTAAAGAAATATGAGTTTATAGTATGATCGTTAAGAAAAATAGGATTATTATTAATATTCTTATTAATTAAAATTTAGTTTAATATCATCTTATTTCATTACTCAATTTGCATAAAATAGTAAGGTAATTGTTCTAGTTAAAAGTTGATAGAAAAATCATTGAGATATTTATCTAACAGACCATCCCTTCAAATTCTTACTATCAATACATTTATTTATTTTTCTTTTTTTTTTGTCTTGCAAATTTTGTTCCTTAAAAATTATTAGAGCCACTTTCAAGTCTCATCATCTTATACATGTGGAAAAGAGAAAATCCAAAAGGAGAAGAGAAGATAGATAATCAAATTCTGAAAGAATAAACCAATAGAGTAAACAGATTTTATAAAGTTTTTTTTTTTTATAGAAAGGCAAGAGAGAGAAATAGAGAGGTTACCTTCATAAAAGGGGATGAGATGCAGGAGGATTTTCATTCATAGGTTTCATCCGTCTTGACGCATCTTAAATGCCTCTTTCATTATTATTTTTCTAAATACGTTGGGGTTTGAATCTAGAACTTTTTTTTTATGGAAACTGCCCAAAATCAAACCGTCCACCTCCAAAGGGTATTCTTTGAAATCATGTGTGGTTTGGCATTCTCTTTTCCCACCTAAATAGGTGTTTAAATCTTGGTGTGAAAATGAGCTCATTTTTACACCATTTACACATCTGATTCACACATAAGATGCATAGGTACTTGTAGACAAACATGATTGATGCGTAAATATTACGCATATTTACCATTTACATATGTAAATGGGTGTAGACAAACGACCCCTTACTATAGTACATTTGGTGGGAAAGAATTACCCTACAAAAATCTATCTTTGTTGATATAGGGCCCATTTCATTAACCCAAATTAATCATAATGATAATTAATACTTGTACTTATAATTGGTTGCAGTTGACCCCAGTCCTGCACTACCAACTTTTGAATTAATGAAAGTTCCATAACAAATGATTAGACTTCATATGCATGAGAGAGAGCCCGTTCGAACTTAAGATAACACAATTTTTTTTTTCCTCTTCTTTTTTGTGTAAATAATGACTACCCACATCTTGCTTAATAGGTGTAATGGCAAAGATGCTATTTTCATAATATTTAGCATAAAGCTAACCCTAGTTGCAGAGAGTTGCTAATTCCACACCCCTTTACTTTAAGACCAATAAACTCATGTATGAAATAACCAAAACGGACATCATTCATAATTTCCTACCTCCCCTTATTTCTATCTACACTCACCCACCCCCACCCACCCAACACCGCCTCCTCCTGCAACACTACTAGATTGGGAGAGGGAGAGGGACAGTGAGAAGGGGAGAGGGAGAGAAAGGGTGGGAGAGGGGGAGAGACAGCGAGGGGGAGAGGGAGAGTGGGTGGTTGTGGCGGGCAAAGGCGGTTGGGAAGAGGGAGAGGGAGGGAGGGAGGGAGAAGGAGATGGAGAGAGGGATGGTGAGTGAGGGGGATAAAGAGTGTAGAGAGAGGGTGAGGGAGAGGATAGGGTAATTTGGCAAAAAAGGAGTGTGTAGAGAGTAATTTTGGCAATTTTTTTTTTTTTACTTAAGTGGTTTGTGTAGAGATAAGGGATGTGGAAAAATAAATTTTGGGTGTGACATTGGCAGCTCTCCTTGTTGCACATTATTGCAAGGACTCAAGGTCATTGAATTTGGTATCTGCAAGGTATTAAAATGACAAAGGAGGTATATATTTCTAAATATGAAAATGACATGAGCCCATTAAATCCTAGAAACCCTATGAGGTATATACCACAAGAAAAATATATTACAGGCTTTGATTGAAGTAAGGCTACATTTTAACTCCTCTTAATTTCCTTAGGCAATCATGTTACATCAGATTCACAATGCCTTTTTCAAGGCATGTTTTTAATGACATGGTCTAAATAACTGGGTTTGTGGTGTGAAATGTGAATGTGACATGGCTGATTTCGTTGCCATGTTATCTGAATTAGAAAAAGAAAAGTTGTTATACATTGAAAGTTATATGGGCAAAGCTATTTTATAGTAAAAATATTACATACAAATTTATCATAAAGTAGAAATAGTGTAAGTAAACTTGTAATGTTATAAAAGTTATACTAGCAAACTTACAAAGGGAAAAGTAATATGTGTTTAATTGTTTTAGACATTCATATTTTATGGGAAAAAGTTACGTTTTGGTCACTCTTTAAAAAAGAGACAAGGTCTTCGATGGAATAAGATAGCCATATGAACTTTGTTAGACAGTCTAAAGCACTTGGAACATCTATCCCAGTCAATTTTAAGTCAAATAGACATGAAAATTAAGACTTGCCAAAAGAAATGTTGGGCTTTCATAAGTTTTGGGTTGAGTGATGCCTATTTGCAATTAATCTCATGGCCCATTGGGATCAATTTAAACCAAGTGCAGGCGACTTAGCTGAGTTACTGAGTTACTTTGTTTGAGCAAAAACTTCATAATTTAATTCTCTATGAATGTCCTCGAAGGTAACTTCTCGAGGGCATGTAGATAAACTTTTCTTTCGGTGAGCTTCTCAGTGCAAGGGCGGACCTAAGAGTTATGCAATGGATGTATAAGATGATATCTAGACTGATGGATCTTAATGAATTGCATGACAAAGCTGTGCGATGCCAGCTTGAGTTGATACGTAGAAGGCCTAAACATGTATATAAAGCCCTCTCATACCCATTACCATTGTCAGTAGATGTATTAAAGATGTATATGAAGCATAGTCAAACACATTCCTTGAGCTATGTGTGAGTTTCCCAACAAAAGTACCACATGAGTGGATACATATGAACCAAAATCTGCATAATCAACCATATTATGATCTTAAACATGCCATGTCTCTCTAACCACCATATTATGTACGATGACCTTTGAAATTTAAGAACAGTTACTTCTGTTTGTCAGTGTAAGAAGCTTTCATTAAAAGAGAAGGCAAAATGCTAGAGAAGAGTTAGGAAGGGAGGTGCAAGAGTATTGTATCCCACCTTCAATCACTTACATAATAAGACCCTCTCAAGGACACACCCTTACAACCTCCTTATTTGGCTAAAGCATCAGCCATATATATAGTCTCTAATATTTAACTAATGAATTCCTTCATTAGTTTGAATGGGCAGACATCTATCTTTGCAATGTAGTACAAGAAGTATTTAATAAAAGATCAACAAGTCTCTCCTTTCTAACGTGAATTACATTTACTTGTGTGAAGAAGACTAATGAAACAACTGACCTCTGCGTCTGGAACAGTTGGTTTTGTGAAGATGTCAGGTTCCTCCCAGAATTCTTCAGTTTGGACTCGAGCCTTCCAAGCAGCCCACTTCTGCTTCTTTCCTTTACCAATTTTGATGGTAGGGATGGTTATCAGAAGGACTGTGGGGATCAGATATTCACTAAGCACAGAAAAGAATAAGAATAAAAAGGATTTTTGATACTTGATTTTGTAAGAGTAACCAGACTCCAGTTATATTTCATTTTCCCTCTACATTGCTCTTACATGCCTATTTAAAGAGAGCCCTCAACGAGAGTGGCTTAAAACAAGGGATTACACTAACTGAAAGAGAAACAGTCAATACTCATAATTGAAAAGGAAATATCTAATAACAACTATCTAAAATTAAGGAATTTAGGCTAAAGATCTGCAATTGATAAAGTTGTTCCACCCTTTCTGTAACTAACCAGACTTGGCATGCTCCACTACTTAGACTCAGTCAAAGAAGATGAACAGGGAGCGTGGTGAAGTGGCATATCCCATGGTTGCCATGCATCTTCATGTCTGGGTTCATGTCTGGCCCACGTGCACCATTATGCACGTAACAGAAGAAACCTAATGTTACTGCATACATCAATAAGAAACAATGTTCCAATCATTGGCCTTCAACTTTCAACGGCCAGTGAAGAGTATGGATTCGTTGGAACCCAATGAAGATATTGAGGCCTTCTCAGATGATCGAGGGTGTAAAGAAAAGTGGGTGGGCCCTTTCTCATTTGTCGCTGCAACTGCACCAATAGTGCCTGCATCCAATAGCAGTTCTGGGAGCACAGCATCACCATCCAAGTACTGTGAAACTTGCCTCATAGTTGGCCTAGTACCAGGTACAGGGTGAGAACAAAGTAGGCCCAACTTAAGAACCAATTCCAGTTCCTTCACCACATAATTGTCACCAAGTTTGCAATCCCTGGCGTCTTGAATAGCCCCCCTCTTCCAAAATCCAGTCACCGAATCCACTAAATCCATCTCCTCAGGCCATGCACCGAGGTCTATTGGACCCCTCCCACAAGCAACCTCCAGCATAACCACTCCAAATGAGAACACATCGGCGCTAGTAGTTGCTTTGCCGGTTCTAGTAAGTTCATGTGCAAGATAGCCCAAAGTCCCAACCACATGGCTGGTCTGAGGATTTGTTCCATGATCATACAATCTAGAAAGCCCGAAATCTCCTAGCCTTCCATTCAAGTCAGCATCTAACAAGATGTTGCTGGCTTTGACATCTCTATGCAGGACCACTTGTTCCCATTCTTCATGTAGATACAAAAGCCCAGATGCTATACCCCTCAAGATTTTGTACCTTTGATCCCAATTAAGAACAGGATTCTCCCTGCCAAAGAGAAATTTGTCAAGACTTCCATTGCACATGTAATCATAGACCAAGAGCAGTTCTCCTTTCCGTCGGCAGTATCCTAATAGTTGTGCTAGATTCCTGTGCCTAAGCTTTCCAATGCTTGCAATCTCTGCTACGAACTCCCTCATTCCCTGTTTCGACTCGTGCGAGACGCGCTTCACCGCAACTTGCAAATTCGATGTGGGTAGCACTCCTCTATAGACCTTTCCAAATCCCCCAACCCCAAGAAGCTCTGTCTCAATAAAACCTTTTGTTGCAATGAACAGATCCTTGTAGGAGAACCTGTGAGGGCCATATTCCTCTTCCCAATCTTCGCGTAGTTCTTCATATTTGTTCTTTCTTGATTTGTACGTGGTTACAATGATGTATGTCAACAGAAAGACAACTACTGCAGCCAGTGGCAGCCCAATTTTCATAACTAGATAGCCTTTGGATTTCCCTCTTACTCGTGGAAGCGAAGGAAGCTTAGAGAGATCAAGCTGCTGGGCCTTCCCATTCATCTTAAAACTCCATCCAAGAACATAATGTGACCCCGAGACGCCCCCTGTGGATGCAGAGAAACCAACATACATAAAGTCCTTGATAACCGAAGAGAGATCGATGGGAGACGACAAGAGCGAGCGAACGGGCTTGGGGATGGTCGAAGGAGATACTGTTACATTCAATTGCTTCGCCACCCCATCATAATCCACCCAGACCTGTATGGGTTCTCCACTTGAAAGGCTAAAGTTCTTATACTCTCCATCTTCATTTGAGAAATAGGCTGCAGGAGCCGATTTGACCGACTTCAGGCCGTTTACATCAATACCCACATGGTTCTTATCTATATCATCAAGTTCAGGGTTGCGCAGTGTGTCTAGCTCGATTGCCAGTACATGGTTCGTGGAGTTTCCGTTGTTCGTAGAATTGAAGATTCCCAAAAATTGGCTAGGCATGGCTTCACGGAACTCCATGGATGGTGAGATCATAAATGCAAGGCCATTAGCACTCAAACCCAGGTACGAAGGAACCACTGCTACAACAAAACAGGTGGAGAAAGAGAAAGAGAGTGGCTCTTCAACACCATGGGAGGAGGACTTCTCTTTAAATTGGACAGGAGATGAGTAGAATGCATGACCCATCACTTGGTTGGATGTGTTTGTGAGCTGCAAGAGGCCGTTGGGGTGGATGGAGGCGATGCCATCGAGAGTAGTGTTAGTTTTGTTGAAGCCGTTGCTGTAGTAGATGGCATGGTCTTTCTGTTCATGGGAGGGTGAAAATACCATGGCAAGAAACAGAACTAGAGCGTGAAGTGCCCTGCGAGAACAGGCCATGACATAAAAAATATATATATATATATCTTTTTTGTGCAGTAGGGAAGGAAATGGTGAAGGGGGTACTGTGATCTGAAAGCTAGAAGCTGAGAATTGAGAAGGCTCTGTTTTGCAGTGGCCGGCGGGCAAGATAGAAGAGATGAGTTCGACTTTAAAATTGCGTATGTTCTCATGCATTATTCTCAGCCATTCATTAAGAAAGTGAAGATGGAATGGTCAATGTTGCGTGTTGACTTAATCAATCAGGACACACAAATTGACTATGATGAATGATCCACGTGGAATATATCAGGGTGGTGGTCCGGACCAATCAGTGGGTGCCACGTAAGAAAAGATGTCAAATCAGATGACATCCATCTCCTAAAAAAAAATTAAAATTTCATCTCCCCCATGTATATGGCACCCCCTGTTTGGTCCAACAGGGGATCCGTTTCCGCCTGGAATTGATTTTTCTTCTTCCACGTGACTATAATTGTGGACAAGCAGAAGGAGTAAAGAAATGACAGAAATGGTACAGATTCCAGGGAGAAAAAGCCCAATGAATAGGGACAGGGATCTTCCAATCCTGGTGCATATCCAAAGTTTGGCCAGCCAGGTCAATGCTCAGAAATACTGGGAAAATGACCCCAACTATGGATGGTTACAGCATGAAGGTTGATGATAAAAAGACAGGTTGAAAATCCCAGTTGTTCAAAATAAACCCCCTCCATGTTTATCGGGTATCCCGTATACCCCAAATTTTGTCCCCATAGAAGTTGGTCCCACTGTGAATTATCTGTTTGATAAAAAATGTGAAGAGATGCGCATTCCTCATTATCATATTCTTTTTTAATGAAACTGTCGACCCTAGGATCAGACCATCTCCTATTGGGATAAATTTTCATCCCATGCGAAGGGAGAATGGCCCCTGTTGTGGAATTCACACTCGTTTTTGTTAGTCAAAATCATCAAAGGATTCAGATTACAAATCAGTCATGTGAACAGTTTCTTCGTGGAAAGATTGCCTGTGAAAGTTGTAAGGCCTGTAAAAGTTGTAAGAAGGAGAAGGAAGATGATATGGAGAAAATACCATTCAGCATTTTATGTCCTATTTTTGTTGAACATAGAAGCACCACCCAATGAAAAAAAGAAGGAAAAAAAAATCTACGAAGTTTCCTCTACCTTGTAAGGAACCATTGTTTATAACTCCAAAAACTCATTTTTCCTCTTTTTTTATTTAATACTTTTTGCATTTTAACAATTTTCCTTGTAATGTGTTTGGGCCCAAAAGAAGAAACACACAGAAAAAATGCACCTCCTGTGGGTCCCAGCTGGATGAATTACATTGATGGGTTGAGGGATGGTTAGATTTTGAGGTAGGCAAATTGAGGCCACGCTCATTAATTCACCATTCCCTCAAACAAAATTGAATGATCACAAATGGATCTGGCCCACAACTTCTAAATACTGCTTAATGCCCTAACCAGGCTGTGGCCCAAAACCGTAGAAACCACATAGCATGGGCCCAATCTGTGCTAACCAGAACAGGCCCAAAGCAAGCTACATAACCATGAATGGGCCTTCTATGGCCCAACCCGACACGCCCAGAACAAGTATTATATATATTAAAGTAGCAGCCCTCTTGACGGGAAAGGACATAGTCTCTTTAATTAAGAGAAGATAATCCTAAAAACCTCATCATAATATACATATTTTAAAAAGAGTCATTAGCTTTCAAAGGTTATTTCTCCATATGTAGAAGAGTCTTTTTCTTTTGAATGTGGAGTCGAGTTAACTACATGTTTTCCTCCATAGTCAAAAGAAACTATGTTTTAAATGTCAACCAAAAGTAGGTCACAATTTATGAATGGCTCTGTTTCTTTTTTTCTGACCATCTTGGGGTGATTGGCTTTTGCATCGGCCTGTTTGATCTTCCATTGGGCCACAAGTTGTTTAGATTTCTTTCTTCGTATTTCTAACTAAACCTAATCTCTTTTTTATCTTCTTTCCTACTCTGTCTTATTTATATATTTGAAATTTAAATTTATATAAGACTATTCATTCCTAAAAACACTCTCTTTTCTTGAGTCCGGATCCTCTGTTTCATCGAAACAAGGTGATACGTACTGTTTCATCCAATCAAGATTTGTCAACTGTATAAAATCTCATACCAGTTCATGCACTCTCTCAATTACTTATTTGAATGAAAAAAAAAAAATTAATTGAATGGCATAGTAACTATCTATTTTGACAAAACAAGGGATCCGGACTGTGATTTCTTATATCTCCCTAAAATCTTTCCTAAAATCTTAGAACATCTCTAACCTCACATTGCCACATGCCAAAGTTATTGGTATCATCAAATTTCTCGACTTCAAATTTTGCACTCGAAATGGTTGTCTTTGTCGATGATGAGCTCGCCATTTTTTTCTATTTGCCAAACTATCAATCCACTCCATTCAGATCGTAGACCTAGTCAATACGAGTCCAAAGAAAAAAAAAATAAAAAAGGAAGCTCAATTCTAAGTCCGAATGGCTCCGTTAAACACAAATCAATTATGGCCATCCAATTGGTCAAATTTGTCTTGACCGTGCAGAACTAGGCTTCTGGCTGAGTTCTGCTGAACTAGGCTTCTAGGCAGGGTGGGTCTGACCTGACCTGGAACCGACCCAAAATTGACCCACAGACCTGGGTTCCTTCTTCTCCCTCTCGATCTGTTACAATTTTGTAACAGAACCAATCCAATTCAGATTCTCTACGGCTTCTTCCTCTCCGGCAAGCAGAGACTTTCTGCAACGACGACGATCCTCCTCCTGGGCGAACGGCTTCAAATCAAGCAACTACCTTTATCCACTAAAATACAAAAAAAACTCCACTTTTTTATGCAAAAAGTAAAAAAGATTCCATAACAAACAACTAAAAACAAAATACCATCATAACCCACTTATATTTTATTCTTTCTTCAAAATCAACTTTACCTAATTTGACTATATTAGTAGAGTTACCAAACTGGCACTTAGGGTTACAACCGAAAGAGATAATATGTAGTTTTAACAAAGACCAAATTACCCTTCAACCCTAACACAAATGAATTGGGCATATAAAACGAGCCAAAACCATAAACCCAACAGGTTGGAGAGTCATTAGGTTCAGCAAATATCAAGAGTTTGTTTCTGAATGCCTGATTTTCTGTATAATCATGTAAAGCTATAAATGCAGTCAGACAGCATCAGCTGTATGTGTGTTTTCCAGTCAATAAAAACCAGCTTCCACACTTACTGTTCATACAGAAGCCTTGTTGCACTGTTCTGTGTGTTCTACACTAGCATGGTTTAAAATAGTGACAGATATACTATGAATCAGCCACCACATATTATGGGTGTAGTATTCATAGCCATATCGACCCATATAGTGGGTATTAGCCGAAACTATCAGCCAATATCACCAATACCATAAGGCCAAAGGCCCAAATGTATCATCTGCTACAGCGGCCAATAGCTTTATGATTCCATAATTTCTACTCTTTTTACCTTCTACTTTTTCTGTGGGGCGAACTTCTATTGAAGGTATGTAGATGAACTTCTCTTCCTGGGAGATTTTTAAGTTCACATCCAATCATCTAATTATGATAGAGAAGAAGCAGGTATAGTGATACCAGCCGAAAGGAGTATGTTGGTGGAGATACTGGAGCTGAAAGTGCCGCTTTAAATATAGATGTTGAGGGTGAGGGTCTACGTACAAAGCTTGATCGCCCAGTTTACTATTTCAGTCATAGAACACACAAATTGCCATGTATTTCAGTCATAGAACACTCATGCTAGTAAATAAACCACTATATGGTGCACTTTGAACCATGTTCAAATGATATTTCACTGAAGAATTCCCTCCATATTTTAAATAGGCAAACATTCATCCTTTTGTTGTAAGTGAAACCTTACAAGGGCATATGAAATAAAAGATAACAAGCTCTGCTTTCAGACATGAATTAGAATAATCTGAGTGAAGATGACGATGTAATTGGGCTCTACATTTGAAACATATTACTGTATACAACAACAGAAAACAATGTACCACACAATGGGTTTCAAGTTTCAACTTTCAACACCCAGTGAAAAGTATGGATTCAGAGGAACCAATGAAGACGTTGTGGTGGCTTTCTCTGATGATGCAGGGATCAGAGAAAAATGGTCGAGTACTTCCTCATTTGTCGATTCAATCATACCAATAGTAACATCAAATTGTAGTTCTGGGAGTAATGCATCACCATCCAAGTACTGTGAAACTTGCCTCATGGTTGGCCTAGTAGCAGGTACAGCGTGAGAGCAAAGTAGGCCCAACTTGAGAACCAATTCCAATTGTTCCACTACATAATTCTCACCAAGTTTGTGATCCCTAGCCTCTAGAATAGCTCCTCTCTTCCAAAATTCAGTCACCCAATCCA
This sequence comes from Umbellularia californica, assembly GCA_028538565.1. Taxonomy (NCBI): domain Eukaryota; kingdom Viridiplantae; phylum Streptophyta; class Magnoliopsida; order Laurales; family Lauraceae; genus Umbellularia; species Umbellularia californica. The sequence goes on along the minus strand of JAPQWN010000004.1, from coordinate 85,243,209 downwards.
CCAAATTTACCTCAGGCGATGCACGCAAGTCTATCGGACGCCTCCCACAAGCGACCTCTAGTAAAACCGCTCCAAATGAGAACACATCGGCCTTAGTAGTTGCCTTCCGGGTTCTAGTAAGTTCATGTGCAAGATAGCCCAAAGTCCCAACCACATGGCTGGTCTGAGGATTTGTTCCATGATCATACAATCGAGAAAGCCCGAAATCTCCTAGCCTTCCATTCAAGTCAGCATCTAACAAGATGTTGCCGGCTTTGACATCTCTATGTAGGACCACTTGTTCCCTTTCTTCATGTAGATACAGAAGCCCAGATGCTATATCCCTCAAGATTTTGTACCTCTGATCCCAAGTAAGTATAGGCTCTTCACTACCAAAGATATATTTGTCAAGACTTCCATTGCACATGTAATCATAGACCAACAGAAGTTCTACTTTCAGTCGGCGGTATCCTAGTAGTTGCACAAGATTCCTGTGCCTAAGCTTTCTATTACACTTCAGCCCGAGTTAATTAGGATTAACTCTAATTAATCAGGATTAAGGTGGATTAATTGTGATTAATTAACATAAAGGTGATTAAAGGATAAAATGGATCAAATTAGTCATACTTGAATGAATTAAACATAATGAACCAGTTTGAAAGAAATTGACTTGATAGAGTTGGAATTAGCCTCAAATTAATGGAATTAAGGACTTTTTCATAAATTTGAATTTATACGTTTTTCATCGAATACGGTAAAATTTGATGCCAACATATGTATTTCGCTGAATACAACAACTTTCGTAATAAGCTCGTGTTAATTTGACCACAAATGAGTCAAATGAGCTTTGGTTTGACTCAAACTAGAAATATATATAGGAAGTGGGGTTTCAATGTAAAAGGTGTTATTATAAGCTTGATAAATCACCATCTTAGTTGGTGGAATGTGTCTTCAGCTTAAAGCAGAGAGAGAGTGCTGTGACTCTTTCTTCTTCTTTCATTCTCTGTCAAAAGCTTGGAAAAAGGATTGTTTTGAGTGATTTTGAAAGGAAAATTTGTGAGATTTAGCTTCTCCATCATCCTCTTCACTTTTTGTTACACCCCAAGCTTAATTAACCCTGATTATTGCTAATAAATTGAGTGTTAGCCAACTTAATTATGCTTGACTTCTAATTATGATAAATTACTATTGAGTGATGCATTTGAATTGAGTTGGGTGAGTTTTGAACCCTAAATAGGTGAGTTGACACCAACTTGACTCGGTTTAATGTAATTAAGGGCTTTTTCGTAATTCTTGATTTTCATAAATTGCATCATTTGCATGTCATTTTACCACTAACGCGTGTATTTCGTCGATCCCATAAACTTTCATAATAGACTTGATCTCATTTGACCACTCATTGAGGAAGTGGACTCTCAATTGACTTAATATGGAAATGTTCCTAACAAATGGGCTGGTTTGCAAAAGTTCATTTTCATTTCATATATAAGGCATTATAAGCCTCTTTCTTTCATTCATTTCATTTTTCTTGTTTTACAACTCTCCTTACCTCTCTTCCATTCACTCTCCTCACTCAATCACCAAGGGATTGTTACATAGGCTTGAAGAGTGGAGTGTGAATCATCATCTTCCTCATCTTCTCCTCTTCATTGTGGGCTAGAAACTATCCCTATCCTCCTCCAATCTTCCTAATCTCGGAATACTTGCTAGAGGTAGGTTTCAAGCACTTCTTAGTTGGATTATAGAGTTGCATTTGAGTAAAAAAGACTTTTGGGTGAGCAACATGGACATTTACATAGTTTTCCATGTGTTTATGGTGATTAAGGTTTGCTCATTTAGGGCTTTTGGGTTTTTCTTCAAATCAAGTGTGTGAGAAGTTTATAAAGCTCTTCTTTGAGGCAAGTATAGACTTTAAACATGTTATACATGTTGTGTAAATGTGTTGTTTTGCATCAATCAAGTTTTCATGAATTATTACATGCATTTCTTGACTTTTAATGTTGAGATTATGGATTAATGAATGGAATGGAAGAGTGTAAGGACATGTAAGGGAGCATGGAGGCTCTACATTTGCAGGTGTTAATGGTAGAAAGGAGTTGGAAATGAATGGGAAGGGAAGAAGGAAAGAAATCTCCAAACAGGGTTTCTGGACAGTTTGCTCGAGCGAACATATGTCCGCTCGAGTGGACCTGATGCTGAAACCTAAGCTCGGGCGACCAAAGGGGTGCGCTCGTGCGATTAACTCTCTGTTTGGGGTCCGCTCAAGCGAACTTGGTTCCGCTCGAGCGAACCTGAAGCTGTTTTCAGGCTTCTTTAAACCCTTTTAATGAGTGAAATTATCACTCCTAGTCTATAATTAACCCTCCTAATCACTCCCAAATGGATAATTAGGATGTACACCCCCCTTACCACAGGAACTTAGGTCTCATTTAATTTATGACTTAGAATTGGAATCCTTAACCTTCTATTTAAGCCCAAAGGAAATCATTAATCTAGTATTAAGCCATGAAGATTAATTTAGAGATTCAACATAATATCATCGTAAGTGACACTAAGTAAATAATAAAATGTTGATTCTTTAAATTAACCTTGTATTGGATAATAATAGGTTATATGAATGATAAATTATTATTCATTGTTTATCGTCATCAAATATTTGAATTAAATATTGAAAAAGAAAATTTTATTTACATCAATTTATTCGATAAATTGTCATATTGATATAATGCTCTTCATTTGTTATACATTATTTGATATTGATATGGATAAAGCCATTGAGCGTATCCAAATATTTGAAAAGTTACTCGATTTGAATTATAAACGAAATTCGATTTGAATAAGTCGGCACTACTTAGCTTCTACCGGACGATACTCGACGGGGTTAAGTCTTGGTTTAAAATTTGAACGTCGCTGCGCAGTTGACAGACTGGAGCACCGGAACTCCAGGACCCGGGTAGCTAGGAGGATCTTTGGCCAGACCCCTAGTGACATCCCAACACGATTTGCTCTCAATGAGAGGATGAGCTTTATGTAGTTGCCAATTCTTGTATTTGTAGTTTCTTTAATGATTTTAAAAGGAATTACATATAGTATTTACTCATGAAAATAGATTGTTTGATCTCTCTTTTACTCGTCTCATTACTATTTTCAAATTTTAATTGTCTTCAAAAACCTCATCGTATTTTCTGTTTATAGTTTATGCTTGCTAATTATTGTAAGATACTACTATTGGTGTCACAGGCACGATGCAGCTCCCGGTCCAGCAGAGACCACGGAGGGAGAGAAGGTTACCCAAGAGGTACCTTCAGGTTTAGAGGAGTGGCCCAGAGTAGGGCCCATGTAGAGACTCCTCAGTACGGAGAGCGTCAAGATTTTTTAGAGTGCATAGTAGGAGTGTGACTAATGTTTTTGTTGGGTCACACTTACTTTAATTCATTTTGTTATGTATTTTGATAACGATGTATAAAACTTTCTTTTGATGCAAACATTGTATATCAATGTATAATTTCTTTTGTCTTGAACTTGAATGTTATATATGGGATTGTACAGGGTTATGATGATCAATTGATATAAGTTTCCGCTATATTAACTGTTGATTGATAGTTTTCAGTGAGTTCGACTCACGAGCGGAATAGTTTCTCCTTCGTGTGCTTGTATGTGACTCGCGACAGGTACAATCACACGGGAGTACGTGTGTTCCACCTCGGGGATTGCCCTAGGCCAGGGTGATTCGGGACCGGGATGTGACACTTTTCTTTGGAGAAAGAGTTCAAGGAGAGTTGTAGGTTCTCTTTGTGAAGCTGCAAGGTTTTGAATTTGGGAAGTTTTGTCAAGTGAAGCTTGGAAAAGAGAGGGTTTTTTTGCTAATCTTGAATTAAGGCAAGTATAGACCATGACTTATGTTTATGTGCTATTAGATATGGTGTTTCTTTAGTTTTATGGAGTTTGGTTTCAATTTTTGATGTTGATTGAAAGTATAGAAAGAATGATTGAATAGATTGATTCAATGGGTTATATGATGAATAGATTTGTGATTTTGATGTTTATGGATGTGGATATTGATGGGGGAACAAGAGATTCCAAATTTATGTGCAGGTTGAGAATGTAGAGAAGAAGGAAGAAGATAGGTTTTAGAGATCTGGGACTGGATTCGTTCCAGGTCCGATCGATTGGACCAATGGACCGATCGATCGGACAGTCCCTAACAGTGACAGGTCTTCAGGCCGATCGATCGGACCTTTTTTTATTTAAATGTGAAGCATTGTGATTTTAGTGTTTGTCTAGGAGTATAAATAAATTATAAAATTAGTCTACTGACTAATTAGAATATAACTAAGAGAGTTTATGCAATTAAGCTATTCTGAAAGTGATGTATTGGGTTTGGATCCAAGAGTAGATTATGAATTAACCCCAAGGTTAACTGAAGCTGATATGATTCCCGAATTTGTTTTTGAATTAAGGAAAAGAGCCTATTGATTTTATCAAGGCAATCAATGTTGTCTTACCTCCATGGGTGTTAACTAAGAGACTTTAATGTACACAATACACATAAATTGTGATGTCTATCGAAAATAATACATACATTAAATGTCTGTAAGTTACACCTAACTGGTTGATATTGAATTGAAATTGAAATTTGTAATAGAATGAAATGAAATGAGTAATTGAATTGTTTATTGAGTCTGGCATTACATAGTTCAATAGGAATGGAAAGTCCAAGGTTCGCTCGAGCGACTGTAGAAGTTCGCTAGAGCGAACTGCTCTCTGGAAGCGCAGGCAGCTAGCTGTCTTCTATTTACTCGAGCAATCAAGTCTCTATCTTCAAAGTGCCAATCCAGAACCCTGATGGCTCGAGCGATCTAAGCAATGGGTCAAGCGAGAATGCCTCTGTAATGGGTTCGCTCGAGCGACCCATAGAAACCTTAAATTCTTGGAAACTCTATTTCTTTTTGAAAACAGATCTTTAGCAGTCTGACCTCTAATAAAAATATAATTTAAGGAAATCCAATTTTGTCCGGAATCTATGAATTAGTCAACTAAAATCCTAACAAATATTGTTACATTCAATTGTTTTGCCACTCCATCATAATCTACCCAGACCTGTACTGGTTCTCCACTTGTAAGGCTAAAGTTTTTATACTCGCCATCTTCATTAGCATAATAGGCTGCAGAAGCTGATTGGATTGACTACACGCCATTCACATCGATACCTACATGGTTCTTATCTATATCGTAGACATCAGGGTTGCGAAGACTATCTAGCTCAATAGCCAGTACATGGTTTGACGAGTTTCCATTGTTCGAAGTATTGAAGATTCCCAAATATTGGCTGCCCATTGCTTCAAGGAACTCCATGGATGGTGAGATCGTAAATGCGAAGCCATGACCACTGAAACCAAGGTATGCAGGAACCACTGCTGCAACAAAACAAATGGAGAAGGAGAAAGCGAGAGACTCTGTACCACCATAAGAGGAATTGTCTATAAATTGGACAGGAGATGAGTAGAATGCACGACCTATCTGATTGTTTGATGTGTTTGTGAGTTGCAAGAGGCCGTTGGGGTGAATGAACGCGATGCCATCCAGACTAATGTTAGCTTTGTTGAAGCTGTTGTTGCAGTAGATGACATGATCTTTCTGTCCATGTGAGGGTGAAAATACCATGGCAAGAAACAGAACTAGAGTGTGAAGTGGTCCGTGAGATAAAGCCATGACATCATATGATTTCTCTTCTGTGTAGCAGAGAAGGGAAGGGAAATAATGAAGTGGGGTACTGTGATCTGAGTCTGACAGTTTAAATATGAAAATTGAGGAAGTTATGGTTTCAAGGAAAATCGAAGCAGGGGAGATAGAGGAGATGTGGAGGTCCTTGCAAGTACAAATGCTCTAATGCGTGCACTGTTCTCATCCAAGTTCAGGGATAGAGAGGTCAATGTTGACTAGTCAAAGAAAATACCACAATTTGACTGTACTCCAATCAACAATTGATTCTTGTCCAATCGTGTAGAAGAAGCTAAAAATGAGAAAAATGACAGCAATGGCAAACATTCAACGGATAAATGGCCATTGAATGGGTGCCTGAGATCTTCTAATTCTAATATAGTGTATATCTAAAGTGGGCCATGCTAGATCAATGCTCAGGAATACATGAAAACAAAAGGAAAAAAAAAAGGACCCCACCTATATGACATGATTCTGGTTGGTTGGTGCTAAGAAGAAAAGCAGATTTCGGGGATGCTAGATTGCAAGGACTCAAGGTTATTGAATTGTGATAAGGGATGTGGAAAAAGAAATTTTGGGTGTGGTATTGGCAGCTCTCCTTGTTGCACATTATTGCAAGGACTCAAGGTTATTGAATTTGGTATCTGCAAGGTATTAAAATGACAAAGGAGGTATATATTTCTAAATATGAAAATCACATGAGCCCATTAAATCTTAGAAACCCTATGTGGTATATACCAAAAGAAAAATACATTAGAGGCTTTGATTGATGTAAGGCTACATTTTAACTCCTCTTTCCTCGGGCAATCATGTTACATCAGATTCACAATGCCTTTTTCAAGGCATGTTTTTAATGACATGGTCTAAATAGCAGGGTTTGGGGTGTGAAATGTGAATGTGACATGGCCGACTTCGGTTGCCATGTTATCTGAATTCGAAAAGGCAAAGTTGTTATACTTTGAAAGTTATATGGGAAAAGCTATTTTATAGTAAAAATATTACATAAAAATTTATCATAAAGTAGAAATAATGTAAGTAAACTTGTCAAGTTATAAAAGTCATACTAGCAAACTTACAAAGAAATAAGTAAAAAGTGTTTAATTGTTTTAGACATTCATATTTTATGGGAAAAAGTTACGTTTTGGTTCCTCTTTAAAAAAGAGACAAGGTCTTCGATGGAATAAGATGTCCATATGAACCTAGTTATACACTCTAAAGCACTTGGAACATCTATCCCAATCAATTTTAAGCCAAATAGACATGAAAAATAAGACTTGCGAAAAGGAATGTTGGGCTTTCATAAGTTTTGGGTTGAGTGATGCTAGCCTATTTGAAATTAATCTCATGGCCCATTGGGATCAATTTAAACCAAGTGCAGGTGACTTAGCTGAGTTACTGAGTTACTTTGTTTGAACAAAAACGTCGTAATTTAATGCTCTATGAATGTGCAGGAGGGGTAACTTCTCGAGGGCAAGTAGATAAACTTCTCTTTTGGGGAGCTTCTAGGTGGCAGGGCCGGACTAAAGAGTTACGCAATGGATGTATAAGATGATATCTAGACCGATGGATCTTAATGAATTGCATGACAAAGCTGTGCGATGCAAGCTTGAGTTGATAGGTAGAATGCCCAAATGTGCATATGAAGTCCACTCATACCCATTGGCATTGTCAGTAGATGTACTAAACATGTATATGCAGCTCCGTCAAACCCATTCCTTGAGCGATGCGTGACTTTCCTAACAAAAGTACCACATGAGTGGATACATATGAACCAAAATCTGCATAATCAACCATATTATGATCTTAACCATGCCACGTCTCTCTAACCACCATATTCTGTACAAATGACCTTTGAAATTTAAGAGAAATTACTTCTGTTTGTCAGTTTAAGAAGCTTTCATTAAGGCAAAATACAAGAGAAGAGCTAAGAAGGGAGGTGCAAGAGTATTGTACCCCACCTTCAATCACTTACATAATGATACCCTCCCAAGGACACACCCTTACAAACCTCCTTATTTGGCTAAAGCATCGGCCATAGAGTCTCTAATATTTAACTAATGAATTCCTTCATTAGTTTGAATGGGCAGACATCTATCTTTGCAATGTACTACAAGAAGTATTTAATAAAAGATCAACAAGTATCTCCTCTCTAAAGTGAATTACATTTACTTGTGTGAAGAAGACTAATGAAACAACTGACATCTGCATCTGAAACAGTTCGTTGTGTGAAGAAACCTATTGTTACTGCATACATCAATAAGAAACAATGCTCCAATCATTGGCCTTCAACTTTCAACGGCCAATGAAGAGTATGGATTCGTTGGAACCCAATGAAGATATTGAGGCCTTCTCAGATGATCGAGGGTGTAAAGAAAAGTGGGTGGGCCCTTTCTCATTTGTCGCTGCAACTGCACCAATAGTGCCTGCATCCAATAGCAGTTCTGGGAGCACAGCATCACCATCCAAGTACTGTGAAACTTGCCTCATAGTTGGCCTCGTACCAGGTACAGGGTGAGAACAAAGTAGGCCCAACTTAAGAACCAATTCCAGTTCCTTCACCACATAATTGTCACCAAGTTTGCAATCCCTGGCGTCTTCAATAGCCCCCCTCTTCCAAAATCCAGTCACCGAATCCACTAAATTCATCTCCTCAGGCGATGCACGGAGGTCTATTGGACGCCTCCCACAAGCAACCTCCAGCATAACCACTCCAAATGAGAACACATCGGCGCTAGTAGTTGCCTTGCGGGTTCTAGTAAGTTCATGTGCAAGATAGCCCAAAGTCCCAACCACATGGCTGGTCTGAGGATTTGTTCCATGATCATACAATCTAGAAAGCCCGAAATCTCCTAGCCTTCCATTCAAGTCAGCATCTAACAAGATGTTGCTGGATTTGACATCTCTATGCAGGACCACTTGTTCCCATTCTTCATGTAGATACAAAAGCCCAGATGCTATACCCCTCAAGATTTTGTACCTTTGATCCCAATTAAGAACAGGATTCTCCCTCCCAAAGAGAAATTTGTCAAGACTTCCATTGCACATGTAATCATAGACCAAGAGCAGTTCTCCTTTCCGTCGGCAGTATCCTAATAGTTGTACTATATTCCTGTGCCTAAGCTTTCCAATGCTTGCAATCTCTGCTATGAACTCCCTCATTCCCTGTTTTGAGTCGTGCGAGACGCGCTTCACCGCAACTTGCAAATTCGATGTGGGTAGCACTCCTCTATAGACCTTACCAAATCCTCCAACCCCAAGAAGCTCTGTCTCACTAAAACCTTTTGTTGCAATGAACAGATCCTTGTAGGAGAACCTGTGAGGGCCATATTCCTCTTCCCAATCTTCGCGTAGTTCTTCATATTTGTTCTTTCTTGATTTGTACGCGGTTACAATGATGTATGTCAACAGAAAGACTACTACTGCAGCCAGCGGCAGCCCAATTTTCATAACTAGATAGCCTTTGGATTGCCCTTGTACTCGTGGAAGCGAAGGAAGCTTAGAGAGATCAAGCTGCTGGGCCTTCCCATTCATCTTAAAACTCCATCCGAGAATATAATGCGAGCCTGAGACGCTACCATCACCCCCTGTAGTTGCAGAGAAACCAACATACATAGAGTCCTTGACAACAGAAGAGAGATCCATGGAGGACGACAAGAGTGAGCGATCAGGTTTGGGGATGGTCGAAGGAGATACTGTTACATTCAATTGCTTCACCACCCCATCATAATCTACCCAGACCTGTATGGGTTCTCCACTTGCAAGGCTAAAGTTCTTATACTCTCCATCTTCATTTGAAAAATAGGCTGCAGGGGCCGATTTGACAGACTTCAACCCATTTACATCGATACCCACATGGTTCTTATCTATATCATCAAGTTCAGGGTTGCGCAGTGTGTCTAGCTCGATTGCCAGTACATGGTTCGTGGACTTTCCGTTGTTCGCAGAATTGAAGATTCCCAGAAATTGGCTAGCCGTGGCTTCAGGGAACTCCATGGATGGTGAGATCGTAAATGCGAGGCCATGAGCACTCAAACCCGGGTACAAAGGAACCACTGCTACAACAAAACAAGTGGAGAAAGAGAAAGAGAGAGGCTCCTCAACAGCATTAGAAGAATCGTCTTTAAACCGGACAGGAGATGAGTAGAATGCATGACCCATCACTTGGTTGGATGTGTTTGTGAGCTGCAAGAGGCCGTTGGGGTGGATGGAGGCGATGCCATCGAGAGTAATGTTAGTTTTGTTGAAGCCGTTGCTGTAGTAGATGGCATGGTCTTTCCGTTCATGGGAGGGTGAAAATACCATGGCAAGAAACAGAACTAGAGCGTGAAGTGCCCTGCGAGAACAGGCCATGACATAAAAAAAAATATATATCTTTTTTGTGTAGTAGGGAAGGAAATGGTGAAGAGGGTACTGTGATCTGAAAGCTAGAAGCTGAGAATTGAGAAGGCTCTGTTTTGCAGTGGACTTGTTGAGGCAGGCAAGATAGAAGAGATGAGTTCGACTTTAAAATAGCGTATGTTCTCGTGCATTATTCTCATCCATTCATTTAGAAAGTGAAGATGGAATTGACTCAATGTTGCGTGTTGACTTAATTAATCAGGACACGACAAATTGACTGTGATGAATGATCCCCCTGCAATTGAGTCTTCCACGTGACTAGAATTGTGGACAGGCAGAAAAAGAAACGAAATGACAGAAATGGTACAGATTCAAGGGAGAAAAAGCCCAATGAATGAGGACAGGGATCTTCCATTCTGGTGCATATCCAAAGTGGGCCAGCCAGATCAATGCTCAGAAATACTGGGAAAATGACCCCAACTATGGATGGTTACAGCATGAAGGTTGATGAAAAAAAAAAAAGGTAAGTCTGGATCCACATGAGTGAAAATACATAATTGGGTCTACCTACAGAAAATTCCAGTTGCTCAAAATAAACCCCCTTCATGTTTATTGGGGATCTCGTATCCCCAAATTTTGTCCCCTTACAAGTTGGTCCTACTGTGAATTATCTGTTTGATAAAAGAAATGTGAAGAGATGCGCATTCCTCATTATCATATTTTTTTTTTATGAAACTGTCAATTCTAGGATGAAACCATCTCCTATTTGGGGTAAAATCTGGGGCACGCCATGCAAAGGGAGGATCGCCGCTGTTGTGGAATTCACACTAGTTTTTGTGAGTCAAAAGCATCAAAGGATTCGGATTACAAATCAGTCATGCGAACAGGTTCTTCGTGGAAAGATAGCCTGTGAAAGTTGTAAGAAGGAGAAGGAAGATGAAATGGAGAAAATACCATTCAGCATTTTGTGTCCTATTTTTGTTGAACATAGAAGCACCACCCAATGAAAAAAAGAAGGAAAAAAAAATGGGGGCTTTGGTCGGAGGTCCCTCAACTCTTGAGTTTAATGCAAACAGTCCACAAAAATAAGTCATACAGCAGGAGGTCCCTCACACATAACTCCATAAATAAAAAGACCAATTTGCCCTTTCATTTAATGTCTATTCGTTCACATAAGCCGACGAAATCTACACCTGTCCCAATCAAAAAAGTTGCGAATCGTCTTGACTAAGAAACTACCGAAGAAGAAGGCGACGTTCCAAGCGAATTTTCAGAGTTACGATTCCATGCTACAAACTACAGCAGATTAGCGCTTCGTTTCAAAAACTTGTCAAATATTTAAGTGTTTCATGCAAGTTCATCGCTCCTTCGAAGATAACATTTCCGAAAACTTCAAGTTCGAGAAGAAGAAATACAAGAAAGAGTGGATTGAAACCGTAGTTGCAGACGACAGTTCTTTAACTGCAGAACCTTTTCAAAAGCTGTAAACAATAGTCCGAATTACTAACTTCCATTGTGAGTTCAATCTTTCTTAATCTTCAAGTTTCGAAACCCTATTTTACTATAAATCGCCGTTTCGAAGGTTTCTGTACCGTTCTCTCTGGTTCATCTTCTAATAACGAAAATATATTCAGGGAATGGCGAGGACGAAGTCGTCTTTGATTTCGGATAGACAGAGTCAACAAACACAGGCAGAATAGGGTATCTAAGCATTCTCTTCTTTTTCCTTATACTCTGTGTGATTTCAAGAAAGATTATCTTAGTGATTTTATCTTATTCGTGTACAAAACTAATCAATCTATCTTGTATCCATGCTAAAATTATCTGAGTTCTGAGTAAACTTGAATCAATGTTTATTGACATTATCTAAGATTAAGGCAAATAACTATGATTTTGGAATGAAAATTAACTTGAAATATAATGTATTTATATCTGCCTGATTTGAATTTATCTGAATTTATATTCAATTTATCTGAATTTATATTCAATTTATGTCCATTTGCAACCAAGTTTGTTTTGGATTTCACTTAACTGTATTACATAATAGTTTAATTTCTGATGGAGTAACACAAATAAAATGTCTCAATCTCAGTTTTTAATGAGTACCTAATATGTTTTTATCAATATCATACAAGCCTTTTGTCTTCATGATGAAATTATCTGAATTTATATCAAATGTATCTATTTCTATATGCAAATTATCTGAGTTCTATAACCAATATATCTGAATTTATATTCAATTTATCTGTGTTCTGTCTGAACTTAGAATAATATCTACTGACTTTATCTAGCATTAAAGCAAATGCATATGAGTTTGGAATGAAAATTCAGTCAAATTATATTGTATTTAAATGTGCCTGATGTGAAATTATATGTTCTAACTAAATTTAGATGCAATAATGTCACTATATAACAGAGTTTGTTTTGCTTTGCATTTCCTTTGTCTCATCTTATTCAAGTTTGGGAGTTAATAACAGACGTTAATGACTTTATTTGAGGTTATAACCAGTTGTTATTATGTTTTTTTTGAGTTGTATATAGACTTTATGTACTTCAGTTTAATTTATCTGAGTTTATCTGAAATGTATCTGTGTGTATATACAAACTATCAGAGTTCTGTATTAAATTTATCTGACTTTATATAAAATTTATCTGTGACTTATACAATTTATCTGTCTTCTGTTGACACTTATCTACATTTTATATTATATGAATCTCATTTATTTTACTCCATGCAGCAAGAAAAAGGAACAAACGAAAGAGAGCACATGATAAACCAACAAAAAGTGCCCAAGAGAGTAAGGAGAAACAGCCTGAGAAGAGTACAAATCATGCACAGTTCAGATCTAACTTGGTGTCAACTGTGACACTAATTCAGACTATAAAGCCATCAATAACAGAGCTCCACAGAGTTGAATTGAGGAAGACTCCATTCTGGAGCCTCATAGAGTGCATCTTGGAGTCAAAATTATCAAAACAAATGTGCAGAAAATATGACAAGGATATAATGCTGATCCTTGATACATACAACCCCCAGAGAAGGCAATTCAGATTGGGGAGGTCCTATGTTCCACTCACTGCAGATGACATATCTCACATTTTTGGAATACCAAATGGAACAAGACCACTTGATTTGAAGTATTCAAAAAGGAAAACATCTGACTTTGTATCTAGGAGATTCCAGACTGGTTCAAGGGTGTCCGCTCCACAAATAAAAGCACAGCTCCATCAAGCATTGAATGGAAATTCAGAAACTGACATTGCAGATGTTGCCAGGCTACTGTGCCTCTATATCCTTGTGGTAATATTCTTTGCTACCCATGGAAATACAATAGAGTGGTCAAATGTGGGCTATGTAGAAAAATACATGGAAATGAAGCACTATGCTTGGCCAGAAGAGATTGCAAAGTTTCTGATGGAGTCAGTACACAATAGGGACCGTGGGTCTGATAGAGTCATTGGCTGCCTCATTGCATTACCAGTAAGATATACAACTACGAATTTAGACATTTGAATTTGAATCTATAAATAATAATTGAAATACATGTCTTTTGTAATTATGTAATAGTACTGGTTGAGTGAGCATACAACAATTATCAGCCCAAATGATTCACTGCATTTCCCAAGGATACTGAAGTGGAATCTAAGGGCAGTCAGTATGGCACTTAGGAAAAGGCCCCTTCATTCACTACTAGCTACTGAGGTACTTTTCACTGTCTTTACTTTACAATTTTATCTAACTTTTTAATCTTGCATCATCAACGTAACACTCTTACCTAATGCAGGTCCTTGGTGACAATTTAGATAGCACATTGCTTGAAGTGCAGCGATTCCGGACCTTGTTGGACAGTGGCAGTGGTGACAGGGGAAATATAATGGAGATTGAAGATAAGCAAGAAGATAAACAGAACGAGAAAGGTGAAACAGAAGAGACAGTTGATGAATGTGAACTTGGGGATCCAGAAACAGATGAACAGCAACAACATCAATAGTCTATGGCACTAGATGTAGAAGAAGACAATGAGGATGAGGGAGAGATTGAAGATGAAGGAAATGAGGGAAAAAAATTGAAATACCAGAAGGAGAGCATGGAACTGAGAACAAAATCATTGAAGCAACCCAGCCAGATACAGACGTAATGGCAGACACATTCGCTGTATCAGAGTTGGAAGAGCAGAAACAAAATAGTAACAGTGAAGAAACAAATTTCACTGGAGTGCAAACAAAGTCCGTATCATTTGGTGAAGAGATGCCTGGTTTTGAAGAGATGTCCCAACAGACAGATCTGATCATTGCAAACATCTTAGCTGACATAATTGGCAGCACCAGCAACAAAAAAAAATCAAGAGACATCTGAAGCACACTCTGGCCCAGTACCTGCAGCTGTTGACACCATGCCTTGCCCTAGTCACCAATCAGAATCCGCTGAAAACAGCGAGCTCAAGAATCTTACCGAGGAGCGTGATAGGGCAACTTCATTAGTCATGCAATTAACTAAGGAGAAGGAGGAGTTACAGGCACAGATCCAAAGGATGGCTATTGAACTTGAACAAACATCAACAGAAAACAACATTATCAAGAAGCAAAGGCTTGAAAATGAAATGAGGATCACCAGCTTGATCAAAGAAAGGGACGATGCTCTATTGTTAGTTGAGCAGCTGACAAAGGAGAGGACTTCCCTTGAAAGACATCATGTTGACAACAATCAGGCTGTAGAAGACTCCTCTAGACTGGTCAACTCCCTCAAAGAGCAGTTGAAACATACTATCAGTGTGTCAGATATGCAGTCCTCAAGAGCTACAATTGCAGAAAAAGAGGTGAAGGCCCTGAAGAGAAAGATTGTAAATCTTGATTCAAACAACATGAAACTGCAGCAGCTCTTGAAGGAGATGACTATTGATTATGCAGAAAAGGGACTGCAATGGGCTGGGAAGAAACTGGATGATATCTTCGAGCCTCAAAGACAAAGCAATTCAGAAAAAAAAAAGGGATTAGAGTAGAACAGAAAGCATCAGAAGAGGCTGCAGCTCATCAAAAATTTAAAGAAAAAGTGCCAGAGGTAATTCAATTAAACATGCATGCTTGTTTTCATAATTACTGTTTGAATGCAATCAATGTTTTACCTGAGTATCTATTAAATTAATCTCACTTTCTGTATGAACTTTTAACATTCTAATTAATTTTACCTGCATTAGGTATGAATTTATCTGACTTTCAGAAACTTTATTTGAGTTCCGTATCAAATTTATCTGACTTCTGTGATGACTTATAACAGTTGTCATTAAATTTATCTGACTTTTGTGTGATTTTAACTGACTTTCAATAAAGTTATCTGATGTTATATTGAATTTATCTGTCCTTTTATACATTCCAATTTGTTTAATCTATGTGTGTTTATTTGAAATTTTGAACAGATCATGACCTCTGAAACACCATTGAAGCCTACTATGGAGGTGAAACAATCCTCAATGGTAAAAAGAATTAAAAAAAGAACAGCATCAAGGAAAACACACCCAATAGCTGCCCTCTTCATACTCCCAAAAAATAGCGTGACTAAGCTTATGAGTGAATCTGATGTCGAAAAGCTGAAGCAGATATATGAAGCTGAAGGGAATGCGTAAGTTACATACCTATGCAACTAAGCTATACAGCTACTTACTTAGAAATTACATTAAAGTAAATGTACAATAATTGAGAACTTTCTGCAATTGCATTTGCAGAGCACTCGTTTGGGGAGGTGAGGGCATGCATGCTGTGTCTTATGAGGACATAATTGCAGTTCTCAGCAAATCAGAATTGTCAAGCACCGTAAGCATCACAACAGTTAAAGTTTGACAGAGTATTGTTTCATTTTTACAGAAACATAAAATGGTTGTGTTCACACTAGATGCCTAACATTATCAGTTTGGAATTCAGCAGATTATCGACAGCTACGGAGAGTTGCTATATAGAGAGCAGGGAGAAATACAACAACAACTCACAACTGTCGATCAGCTGCATCAAGAAAAAACATACTTCATAACAAGTTTATGCTGGGTAAAAGACAATTACTGTGTTAACTGTGTCACCATTTACTTTATTTTAATATGCAAGAACAGTTACTAAACTAATCTTAATGTAGAAACTTGTTACTTCCAAAACATCGAAAATGAGGGAAAAGATTCTTCACCCACAAATCAACCCAACCAGAACTGCAAACCACAGATTTGTGCTATTTCCAATGAATTCAAATGGAAAGAGAAAAGATGCCGAACCCTTCCACTGGACACTATTGGTGCTGGATCAGAAAGAAGGAGATTGGCTACATTACAACTCCTTACGCCCAAGATCAGCTAGTCGATCATTACTTTGAGGATGCACGAATTCTGGTATGTCTCGTTGACTTAATCATTACTTATATAATATCCCCATAAGAATAAACAAAAAACAACCCAAAATACTGACTTCTTTTTGTTCTACAGAAACAGTATGTGGAGAACTACAATTACATAACCGTGGAGGATACACAACCATATGGAGCTCCATTGAATAGCGTGGAAGACGCCCCACAACAAAAAATGGGCTCGTAAGTATAATTTTTCGTGTGCAGTTGGAACCTCTGACTTCAAATTGACTTCTGTCCAATCAACTAATAATATCGTGTCCTGTTTCAGTGTTGATTGTGGCGTAGTCGTTTGTTATCTCATGAAGCAACTTACTCATAAGCAAGTAATTGCCTCAAAGCTGCCACAGCGCATCATTGATGGATTAAGGGCAGAGATAGTAAACAAGTTCCTAAATGACACACATCACAACTGGACTATTGAAAACTTCCACGCCAGGCAACAAGTTGCTGATGATGATTTCGAACTTCGATGACGAAACTACAGCCCTTAGAGAAGCAAGTTGTTTTGAATTAACTTAATGTCACAGAGAAGATGAAACATTCTTTTGTAAATCTCTGTATATGAAAAGCACCAGTACAACGAACTTGTGAATGTAATTTTTTTTTTGCTCAAATGAATGTTGGAGAATAACTTGTCATTGTCATTTTCAAATTTGTAAAAGACTGAATGAAATTCATTGTGACACTTGTGAATGAATGTATATGAAAGCTTCTTGTCAATGTATTCGTGACACATTTGCGATATGCAATGATTTTATCTGAGTTCTGTTTTAATTTTAGCAGACTCCTGATTGAAATTATCTGAGTTCTGCTTCAAATTATCTGAGTTCTGAATCAAATTATCTAAGATCTGAAGCAAATTATCTAATATATACATGAAATAATATGAGTTATGGCCAATGTTATCTGAATTCTGAGTAAAATTAACTGAGTTCTGGGTAAAATTATCTGACTTATGAATAAAATTATCTAAGTACTGGCCAATGTTATCTGAGTTCTGATTCAAACTATCTGACTCCTTTGTAATATTATCTGAGTTCTGCTGCATATTTAGCTGCCCCCTGTCATCAAACTGTCCAGCTGTTCATTCAACCTAATCTCAACTCTAATTTAAATTTCTAAAAAAACTTTGAACACTGACCATATCAATTAGACACATTTGACAAAATTTACATGTAAAAGTAACAGCACATTAAAATGCAGTTAAGAGTAAAAGTAATGTCAACATCACTAATTATACACTGGTGATATTTCAACATCTAATTGAATGAATTGTCAAAGAATAGGCTCCTTGCACGATTTCTTATTGTGACTCCCAATCCGACCACATCGCCCACATTTTATCTGCCGTGTGATCTCCCCTCTTGACAATATCCTCCTTTTCTTTGGCCTACCAGTTGGGTGTTTAACCACTGGTGGGAGAATAACAGCTTCAGCAACTGTTGGCTCCGGCATTTCAACCGTTGGTATTGGAAATATCTGCTCATCGTATGAAGCCCTATATGTATCAGTGTGAAAATAGTGATCCACAAAAAGATTCAAGTCCTTTCCACTCTTTTGAATCGCAGCGCACGCATGGGCACACGGAAAACCATTTATCTGCCACTGATAACAGGAACATATGTGATTAAAGATGTCAACAGTCACAGACGGGTAAGAGTGCACATCATAAACAGTTTCACTCGAACGACTCACAGTCCATGTCCTTCCAACCCGGATAGCAGCATCCAGTCTCTTATCCATATCTGGGCATATGACTGACTTCCATCTGCTGGCAACTTCCTTCCTATTAGCCATTTGCTCCATTATTTGAACCCTTATTGTGTCAACCATCTTTTTAATTGGAAGATGCCGGGCTTCCCTAATCCATGAGTTGAAAGATTCAGCTGCATTCGAACACATCTCACCGTACCGATGACCCTTAAAATATGCATTACTCCACCTTTCATGTGGCAATCCACAAAGAAATTTGTCTACATTAGAACCACCTTCACGCCTCAATGACTGCAGCTTTGCATGGAAGGATGCAATGGTCGGCGCATACGCACATTCACGAAGCATCATTACCATTCTCTCTCTGAATTCATTAGTAAAAGCACCAGACAACTTGTCCCTCAGATTTGCCTTCAAGTGTTGAAGGCAATACGCATGATGGGAAAAATGAAATACCCTTGAAACAGCCTCTATCAAACCTGGATTTCTGTCCGAAATAAAAGTAATATTGTGATCCGAAAGAATAACTTTCCTTAAGTTCTGAAGAAACCATGTCCAATTGTCCTCAGTCTCTGAGTCCACCACCGCGAAAGCAAGTGGAAACAAACCTGTGGCAAGCATAAACAAAAGTTTTACATTTCAGATACTATTCAATATATCAGAACATGCTGGTCATTAAGTAAAACAGAATGTGTCAATAATATCAGAAAAAATAGAATCAAAACTTACCCTGATTTCCATTCTTCCCAATTGCTGCCAACATGTTCCCCTTGTATCCCCCCTTCAAAAAAGTACCATCCAGAAATAACAAAGGACGAACATGATTAAAACCAGCAACTGAGGCATAGAACGACACAAAGAGACGCTTGAAACACATAGTTGGTTGGTCATAATCTAGAACAAAGAGGCTTCCTGGATTTACCTCCTCCGCCACCTTAATATACCAACGAAGATGGTCAAATGACAGCGACGAATCACCATACAACTTATTTCTAGCCCTTTCCACACCCCTCCATGCATGATGATATGTAATGGTAAGTCCATAATTCGCTTTAAAGTGGTGCACGACATCAATAGGTCTAGTTAGTGGCTTCTCACGAATATGATCAATCATTAATTCTGCAACTGTCTCAGAGTTCATACGGCTGTTCTTTGATGTTCGAACTGCTGCACCACATGTATGCTCATTGTTTAATGTCCTAATACAAAAATGTCCAGTCGACTTTTCAATAGATGCGTGAACACGCCATACGCAGCCCATCGAATGACTACGAGAGCATTCAGCCGTCACCCTCACCTTATCATTTTTCACATATAAGAATTCAAACCCAACCTCAATAGAATATCTACACAGCACACTTCTAAATTCAGCAACACCTCCCTCAAACCTCTGCCCCACATCTCTAATACCACTTGCCCAGCCCGAAGACAACAAATTCTTCTCTTTGTGTGTACAAAACTGTGGAAGAAGATCAGTCTCTATATCTGTATCCTCATATCCCACTAATGCCAACTCATCTTCATCTAAATCATCACCAATTCCCTCTTGATCATCATCCTCCGATTCCTGCGATTCTGATACAAATACATCCACTGTTCCCAATCCCATTGAAGACGCCAACATGGACAAGCTCATTAAATCCGAATCGCTGTCCAATAAGCACTTTGGGTGGCCAGGCAATGCATAGGTCATGCAGACCACGTTAACTGAAAGATTCTTCCACTTATTACAAACTTAACGCCTCAAACCATCATAACCCATACTCCGACTAAAATGAATAACGGCAGTAAACATGCCATACTTACAAAGAAGCAATAGCGGCTGTGACATCTATAAAACTACAAAATTCAAAGAATAAAAAGGGTCATCAACATTGCATAACATATGCAGAATGCAAAACACTCACATGATGTGTACAAATCTATCTAATTTTGAGTCAAATTTGTATAAAATTATCTGCATTTTCTCAATTGAACTCAGATAAATTCAATACATTGCTCAGGTAAATTCAATTCAGAAGTCGGATAATTTGTACAGAACTCAGATAAAGTTGTATAAACTAAAAAAATTCTATATGACAGTCAGATAAATTTCATGGTACATTCACAGATATTTGTTTTCATGACTTCTTCCACATTGCAGCTCTCAACTATTATTACTGTTAAACGAAAATCTCAAAAACAAACTAACACAGAACAACTTGCATATATATCAGTCTCTAACAAGTCTAAATACATGAACACCTATAACTAAATATTCCAAATATAAAAAGCAAATCTAGAACAACTGAACTCTAACAAATCTAGTTGTTAATGAATAAAAAAACAAATGAAATCTACCAATAAAATGAAAAAAAAAAACAAAAAAACTGCACATATATATCAAACATCCATACAATATGAATCCACACATATCAAACTGACCAGTTGAATTCATCATCCATATATGGTTCATCTTCCATTTGATCATTAAACTCGACATTAGGAGATGAGACATGCTCCCCATGGAAATTCCACTCGGTATACGATTGGTCAATACCCTTCACGATAAGATGTGTGTACACATCTTCTCGATTGTGACAATTCACGCAAGGGCATAAAATTTGTCCATCTTGTGCTACATTGGCAAAAGCCAAATCAAGGAAATCTTTAACTCCATTTATATATATGTTGCTAATTCTGTCAAAGTGTATCCAACCCTTATCCATAGCGTACCCTAAAAGGTTTGAGTTGAGCATAAACAAAAAGAAAAAAGAAAGAAATTAATAACGAGTTACAATGTATAATTCGTAAATAATTCATAAAAATTCCCAGCAAAAGTTTACACAAACTGAATAGTTTGTGTTCACAACTCACAACCTAAACATATATATCTAACATGAATACATACTAATCTCATAAAATGCCAACTAAATAGTGGGAGTTGAACATCAATAAGTTTCCAACAGTGGTTAAAAATCATGGTGAGTATCCAATTGCCAACAATGCCAATTCATGAGTAGGTGACAGTATATGACTTGAATTTCTCAAACAGAATCATGTTTAGGTGACAGTATATGACTTGGATTTCTCAAACATCATCATACGCATGTCCTTCACCATCCTCCTAAAATTTGAATCTTTTAAACTAAACATGAGAATCATTAAATCCCCATAAAATGAGAATCACCCACCAACCCAAATTTCATTCCTACCCACATTCCATCAACAAAACACACAAAAGGATTAAAAAAAAAAAACTAGAATCCTAAGAATCCCATCCACCTGCCCATCCTTAGAAATTGCTTCCTTCACAAATACTAAAACAAAGATGAAATCATGGCAATCAAAGATGATATAAACCATTTTAAAGACATTTGGTTAGGATCATTACGGTTGGCGCTAAATTCACTAGATGCTATAAGGTGGGTACTGGGTAGAAGGTGTTTCTCAACTTCCATGGATAATGGAGGATGTAGGATCTTACACCCCATTGAACTACCACTTATCCCAAAATCAATTGGTGATAGGAAATAGCACAACAATGGTTTTATGGTGAGGGCGAGGGTTCGACCACAAATTATGACCGCTCAAGAGCGAGGATGGACGTTGACCTCAACAAACCCTCCCTCAACGGCACACCCGCCGCGACTCTTGCTGCGCAACTCGCAAAACGCGTATCCCGTGAGTCGAACACCCGACCTACCAGGCTCTGATACCACTTGTAGGATCTTACACCCCATTGAACTACCACTTATCCCAAAATCAATTGGTGATAGGAAATAGCACAACAATGGTTTTATGGTGAGGGCGAGGGTTCGACCACAAATTATGACCGCTCAAGAGCGAGGATGGACGTTGACCTCAACAGAGGAGATAGTTAAGGAGATAATGACCATGACAACATTAATAGATGTTGCTTTTAAGATAGGGGCCCATAGCACAGAATGGGTAGGTAATCAGCCCATCAATCCTAGCCTTTCATTGTTTTTCATGAACCACCAATACACCCTTGCCTTGATCATGTGTACTAAACAATGCACAGATAGGTTCTTACAGATTCAAATGATTCTCAAGCATTCAACACTGCATCAAATCCATCAGAGAAATTTATTTTTTTTCTTTCTTTTGAAAGGAATTTTCTAAAAACCATTAAATATGGAGGCATCTTCACCACACTTTATCTGTACGATATAGTTTATCTTCATCTTCATACATTATAAAGGGAATTGTACCTCAAATAATCTCCCATTTGATCTAAATTAAGGTCCCAACACCACTGCAGTTTGAAACACACTAATTACATCATGGGTGTGAATCATACACCTTTTTTTTTTTGTATCAATATGCATGTCTAAGGAGACTCTCTGGTAATTTCATGAGGATACAAATACAGAGCAAATGACTCATCAAGTTTTCAATATGCTTGTAGTTTTTTTGTTCATCCACATTTAATAGGTTGTTACCATTGATGCATGTTGAAAGTCATTTGTCCATACTACATAAATTGAATTTTACATGAAGCCATGGAAGGTAAAATCAAAGAAAGACAAAGGAAGATACTTGAATTTGAGATGTGTGTTACTGTGTTTTTTCCAAGTGGAAGATGCACTTATATATACAACCATATGTGACAACCGTATGAGGATAATCTTAGCTTTTAAAGCCTTTAGCCTAGTCCCAGACACTACATTCTATTATGGTCATTTTTATATTACAGTGGTCCATAGAATCATTAAATCCAATATACCACTACACACTTGCTTCCTAAAATCAAAATGCAATTTCTAGAAAACAACCCAAATATCTAAATAGCACCCAAATCAGAATCACAACCCAAATATCCAATTTATATAAGAAACCAAATGGGGAGAGGGAGGAGAGCAGACAGAGAAATGGGGAACGAGGGAGAGAGAGAACTGAGAAGAAAGAGAGAGGAGAGGGGGAAGGGAGGGGAGTACCTGGTGTAGGGAAGGCTTCCACGGATATAAGAGGAGGAAGATGAAGGCTGCCCGGTGCTGTTGTGATCGTCGCCTGGGATGGGATGGGATCGCCGCCTGGGACTGGGATGGGATCGTCTTCCCCCTGGTGCTGTTGCGATCGTCGCCTGGTGCTGCTGTGATCATCCCAAACCTGGGAACGGTTTGGAGAGAGTGAGAGAGTGAGAGAGAGAAAAGAGAGAGCGAGAGAGAGTGGGAAAGAGCAGATCGAGAGAGGGAAAGAGCAAACCGAGAGAGCGAGAGCGACAGATCAAGTGAGAGAGAGAGAGAGATAGAGAGAGAGAGACAGCGAGAGAGAGCAGAGGGATCGAGCGCAGGGAGACCGAGCGAGTGAGAGAGAAATGGGAGAGAGACCGAGAGCAGAGCGAGTGAGAGAAGCAGGGGAAAGAGAGAAGAAAAGGAGGGAAAAGAGGGAAAAGAGGGCTTGGCGGGAGAGGGGGAAAAAAACGTGGGGTGGGAAATTTTAATGCCATTATTTTTTGTTGTAAAAAAAAATTTATCGGTAAAAATTATTTAATTTTTATTCTTTTGAAACAAGTAAAAAAGTCTACAAACCTTTAAACGTCGGTAATAAATTTTCCGACGCTAATTTACGACGATAAAGAAAAAATTGTCGGTAAAGGACTCTAATTTTTAATTTTCCTAAAAATAGAGTTCAACATTACCGATGTTTTACAAAAAACACCGCTAAACGTTCATTTTACCGACGTCGTATAATCAGTCGATAATAGTCTCTGATAGTTTTAACGATGTAAAATAATTGGTAACTAAAAGGTTTTCCAACACTTAGACTCGAAAACGGCCCGTCGGAGGTCCGAAACGAGTAAAAATTTTAAAAACATTTTACCGATGTTTTTTTTCGTAGGTAAAATAAAACAAAAAATAAATATAAATTTAAAAAGATTTTTCCCGATGTTTTTTTTCGTCGGTAAAATCAATAAAATAAAAAATTTTAAAACTTTTGCCGACGTGTTTTTTCGTCGGTAAAATAAAAATAAAAATAAATAAATATTAAAAAAGGTTTTTACCGACGTTTTTTTTTTCGTCGGTAAAATAAATAAAATAACATGAAAACACTTTTACTGACGTTTTTTTTTTGCGTCGGTAAAAATCTCTGTTTTTTTTTAAAATAAAGTTAATTTGAGAATGAACGTTATCGACGAATTTAAAAAACGTCGCTAAAAGTGCAAATTCTTGTAGTGAGTGCAAATGATCCGTCACAAAAATGTGACGGCCACTGTGTGTCGAGTCTACAGCGAGTCAGGTGTCGGGATTTTCTTATTTTGACTTAGTAGCCCCATATCCAAAAACATCCCAAAAAAAGAATTTTATTAGACAGATAGTCATGTATCTAACACTCCACCGGCTATGCACAAGTAGATTTTGATTGGAAAATTGTATCATATTTTTGTCCAAGAATATCTCATCAAAGCAGACAACAGGTCTCTTAATTTTTAGATGTTTCCTATTTTGTTATTTAGGTTTCCTATTGTTATTTTAGGGTTTCCTATAACCTATATAAGCTTTAATTGTAAATGCTTCATTCAAATTATTATTGGTTATTATTGATATTCAGATAATTATTCCTGTGAGGATTTTGTTATTAGTTATTTCCGCTGCGCCATAAAAAAACTCGAAAAATAAGACACGTGTTATTACGAGCGTGTCCAAATACTAACCAATGAAATCACAGTATAGATGTGATTGTGCAGTGTAAGTATATGATGTGCATGACTTGTGCCAGACTTGGTGCATGACTAAGGGACTGGGTCTGTTAGTGACAGTTGGTGCTCCGAGACCACTAAATAATTCCTCGTCGATAAGGCACGTAAAGCTAAGAGATAAGTGGAGAGATCGATGTTGGTTATTGCTGAATTTTAAGAGACACTGGAAACGTATTGGTTGACCCCCTTGCTCGATAAGAATAGTCTTTTTCTAAATTAATTCAAATGTAGTATAAAAGTTCTTATGATACAATTAATCTAATAGGAGTACTGAATAATTCATCATCGATAAGACACATAAAGCTAAAAGACATGTGGATATCGAGATGTTGGTTGTTGAATTTTTAGAGATACTTGACACGTATTGGTTGACCCACTTGCTCGATAGGTATAGTATTTTTCTAAATTTATTGAAATGTAGTATAAAAGTCTTTACGATACAATTAATCTAATAGGAGCACTGAATAATTCATCATCGATAAGACACGTAAAGCTAAAAGACACGTGGAGAGATGTTGGTTATTGAATTTTTAGAGATACTTGACACGTATTGGTTGACCCACTTCCTCGATAGCTATAGTCTTTTTCTAAATTTATGTAAATGTAGTCTAAAAGTTTTTATCTTATAATCTAATAGCAACGGGTACTACAAAAACCGTTGCAATAGCGTTTTTCGGCAACGGTTTTAAATCATTTAGCAACGGTTTATCAAATCCGTTGCAATATAGTCAAATAAATTACAACACTGAAACACTAAGTGTTGCAAAAACCCTTATTTGCAACGGGTATACTACACATTTAGCAACGGTTTCTGGAACCGTTGCCTTTTAGGGGATCATATTTTACAACATTTCCATCTCAAGTGTTGCTAAAATGATTATCTGCAACGGTTATTATCAACATTAGGCAACGGTTGTATAACCGTTGCAAATTATGATAAACTTTTCGCAACAAAACCGTTGCACAAACGTTGCAAAATATGAAATTATCTGCAACATTTGACAAAAACCGTTGTGTAACCGTTGCTAATGATGGAATAATAGGCAACATTTGGACAAAACCGTTGCGTAACCAATGCGAAACATTAAAAGATAGGCAACGGTTATAGTAAACCGTTACATAACCGTTGCGAATAATAAAACAACATGCAACATTTGAACAAAACCGTTGCGAAACTGTTGCCCAATATAATATTATAGGCAACGGTTATAGTAAACCGTTGCAAATTGTGAAATTGAACGCAACGCACTCAAAAAACCGTTGTAAAACCGTTGCTGAATGTTAACGCTTACGCAACAGTTACAATAACTGTTGCGAACCGTTGCAAAATATGCATTCTTAGGCAACGGTTAATTTGTTCCGTTGTGTAACCGTTGCAAAAGAAGTATTTTGTAACGGTTCGTTGCAAACCATTGCAAAAACTTACAATTGCGCAACATTTATATAAACCGTTGCATGACCGTTGCAGAATGGGTTCTTTAGCAACGGTTAAATAACCGTTACACAACAACCGTTGCGAAGACCCCCTTTTCTTGTACTGTACTTTGAATGACAAAGGAAAATGTGAGATGTTATATATTTAGAAAATATTACTTGGATGACACAGTAACTATTTGTTTTAACGAAATAGGGGATCCGGACTGTGATTTCTTAATATCTCCCTAAAATCTTTCCTAATACATGGTTTTTCTAATGCCTAAAATCTCTGCAAGTTTTAATACAATTCACTTGGTCCAAACTATTCTATTTCCCTCTCTTTTTTTTTTTTTTTTTTTTTGATAACGCAGGGTTCCCAGCCCTTTGGGCCAGAATAATCCCTACGGGCCCAGGAGAGAAAGCCGGGTAAAATTTCCCTGTAGCCCCAGTGTGGTAGTGCAGTTTCGAACCTACAACCTCCAAGTGCAACCTGTGGTCCTAGGCCAACTGAGCTACCCCTCGGGGTTTCTATTTCCCTCTCTATAGATGAGATCGAACTACACCTATTCTATTTTCATCTATAGATGGGCCCAAACTATTTTTAATTTTTCATATTTTCTTAGGAATCACCTTTGATTGGAAACCTATTCTATTATCATCTATAGATGAGCCCAAACTGTTTTTAAATTTTCATATTTTCTTAAGAATCACTTTTGATTGGTAAACATATTATGTTTTTTACCTATAGATGAGCCCAAACTACTTTTGATTTATCATATTTTCTAAGGAATCACCTTAGGTTGGTGGGCCCCACCCTGAGACAAGTTGGTGTCCGATCGAATTGTTCGCTCTGCACTCAAGGTCTCATAAACGCTGTGGAAATTGGGTTTGCTCTGAGCAATGATCTTGCAGTGGAGATTTCAAGGTTAGTAGTTTCATCAACATTAGTAGTTTCTTTCTTATTATACAAGTTGTTATTGTTGTTTATTTCCATTTTTTTTTTTTCCATATTTCAAGCTTATAGGGATGCGATTTGAAGCACTAATGGCAGTAAAAATGTCAAGAGGTGAATCAGGATCCCATAAGTCACTATCCACAAACAAGTCAAAACAAACAGTACAAGATAATCATGTAAAGCTATAAATGCAGTCATAAAGCATCAGCTGTGTGTGTGTTTTCCAGTCAATAAAAACTAGCTTCCTCGCTTACTGTTTATACAGAAGCCTTGCTGCCCTGTTTTGTGTGTTCTACACTAGCAAGGTTTAAAATAGTGACAGATATACTATGAATCAGCCACCACATATTATGGTTGTGTATTCGTAGCCATATCGACCCATATAGTTGGTATCAGCCAAAACTATCAGCCAATATCACCAATACCGTAAGGCCAAAGGCCCAAATGTATCATCTGCTACAG